>CM076679.1:108077106-109277106 GCA_038501925.1 Xenopus petersii | reverse complement strand
TCAGGTTCAGACTCTGAACTGTTACAATTTCGCATCATTTATTTGATACATTTCTCAGCAGCAGCTCTGGCGTATTTGTAACTATTGTATCAATTCTGACAGCTGCCTTTAATGAAATTCAGGGATTCTGCTCAGCAGGGACAAAGATACGAAATGGATCAATTTAGAAGTTAGGGTTGTGACTCCCCCCCCCAGAGCTGCTTTAGAAGGTGAAAAATTACACTTTACATTAGTCTTTATTTCTGGTGAACAATCTGAACTGAAATTTTTTTTGAAGGTGAACAACCCCTTTAACACTAGTGCTAGAAAATGCGGATCTCGGCCTGCGTTCCACTCCTTTGCTGCTGTTCGATGTACCTGCACCAGAATACATTGCCACAGCTCAGGTGCCGACAGATGCAGCAGATTTTGTGGCAGATACATAAGATTTTGCTCTGAAATTTGCAGTGTCTGCCTGCACCCAAGTTGAGGCAATATATTGGGGTGCAGGCACATCAAGCAGCAAGTAGTCTAAAAAAAAAAAAAAAAAAGAAAACTGGAGAGCCTTCCAGTGTGAATATATGTTGTTTTTGTTGAAGTACTACATGTTTCGGACCTCAAGGGTCCTTCCTCTGGAAGCACCCTTGCTGTGGAGATGGCTACTTTACTAGTCTGTAGATGAGCCGGACTATAAGTCATTTGGAGGATCGTTTGAGAAACTATTGAATATATACCGGTAGTCTAATAAAAGTCTGTGCTGCACAGTTATTGGGCCCTTACCACAATCTGATCTTCAGAAGCCTGAGAGACGCTACTATCATCAAAATAGTACCACTGGCCTTTTTCTTGGTTCTTTGCATATGCGGTGTCTGTGTGGGCAAGAAAAAAAGCTGCTGTTGAAAGGTTCACTGTCATGCAGAGGCTTACTGTATAAAAGGAAGGATTGATGAAAATACAATATATGCAAACACTGCAAGGCTACCGGTTTTAGCGTACTATTAATGTGAGCACATTTTTCTGGTTAATGGCTCTGGTGTATTATATTGCGTGATGTTTCGGTCCACTCAGGGACCTTTCTCAAGCCTTGAGAAAGGTCCCTGAGTGGACCGAAACGTCGCGTTGGCTGTAACTGCACTTATCTAAATACAAAACTTTTTCACTGAAACCCCTGGAGTTGCTGGTCATTTGAACAGTGTATGAATTTTTTACCGTGCACCCGGGTAATCGATGTGATACAGTGTGCCACCTAGACGAATTTGGATATAGACTGATGGAAGCAAATATAATGCTTTACTGCATCAACTTGGATGGCCCCACACACGGGCCAATAAGCTGCAGACTCTGTCAGCAGCTTTTATTGGGCCATGTATGGGGGACTTTACTCTTGTGTAGGTGGCAGTGTGATCCCTGTAGTGCTGCTCTAATTGCTGATGTAGGTATCTGTAATAATGAACTCAAAACAGCTTAAAAACCTTAAAACAGGTGTTACTTACAATGACCTCCTCCCATTCCTCCATAGTGGTTTGAAACTGCAACAAGATCATACATATAGGGACCCGCTTGTGGGTCACAGACAAATTCGGACATGTTCAGATCCCTAAAATAAACCAAAAGTTGCAGCTCACAGAATCAACAGAAATAGAAAACCTTAGGAACAAAATGCATACAACTACAAGTGCAAATGTTTTTAGAATACACAATTTACTTGTTAATTGCAGTCTACTTTGCTGTTGTGATGCAGTATACGTCAAAAAAACCAGTGTTAGCACTGGGATCTATGTACACAATACAAACAAAAGGAGATTTTGTGTACTCACCGTTAAATCTCTTTCTCTTCAGTCGCTTGGGGGACACAGGGACAGTGGGGTATAGCTGGAACCACTAGGAGGCAGGACACAATAAAAAAATAGAAACTTGACCACTCCTCCTCCTGCTATACCCCTCCTCTGTAGGCAGAGACACTCAGTTCGTACCAAAGGAGAAACAGGAGGTTATTAATAATCAACAGAAAATCTGATAACTAATTACAAGAACAACAGAGTCAACCAAGTCTGAAGCCAAGAGAAGGCCTATATCTAGGGAGCGAAGCCCTGTATTCCCCAAGCGACTGAAGAGAAAGAGATTTAACGGTGAGTACACAAAATCTCCTTTTCTCTAGGTCTGCTTGGGGGACACGGAGAGTGGGGATGTACCAAAGCTGTCCCCTGAATCTAGGGCGGGAAGTAGAGGTCTACGTGGAACCAGCCACTGCAGCCTGAAGTACCTTCCTGCCGTAGCGGGTGTCAGATGCCACAAGGTGCCAAACTGGTAAAATTTGGCAAAAGTATGGATTGAAGTCCACGTTGCAGCCTTGTTCCGCTGAGGCTTGGTTTCATAAAGCCCTCTGGTGGAATGTGCCTGATTGATCTGGGGGAACCTGACCCTGTGATGAATAGGATCTCTGGATGGCCTGTTTTATCCATCGGGATATGGTGGTCTAAGTAGCTGATGTGCCTCTGAGGGCCTGAGGGAAGGACGAACAAGTAGTCCGATAGACGGATGTCCTCGACCCGGTGCAGGTAAAACTTGAGGGCCCTAACGGGGTAGAGGGTGTGCAGTGCTGCTTCCTTCGCATTGGAAAGGGATGGGCAGAAGGTAGGAATCGTAATTTCCTGGTTTAGGTGGAAAGTGGAAACCACCTTGGGAAGAAAAGAGGGAGAAGTATGAAGTACTGCCCTGTCGTTGTGGAAGGTCAACAGAGGAGACCTACAGGAGAGGGCAGAGATCTCAGATACTCTCCATGCTGAGGCAATAGCCAGCAGAAAAAACGGTTTTCCATGTGAGCCACTGAAGTGGAATAGAATCCATGGGTTTAAAGGGAGCGTGTTGCAGGGCACGTAGGACAAGGGTTAAGTCCCAATTTGGCACCAGTGAAAGTATCAGACGCTTTATGTGGGCCATTCCCTGAAGAAAAATCCTAACATCTGGGAACAAGGCGAGAGGTCTTTGGAACAGGATGGAAGTGCCGAAAACGGAGATTTCAGCGATCCGAGGGACATGTCCGGGGACAGTCCCTCTTGTATAAGGCCAGAAGGAGAGGAGTGGAAAACTTCAGTGAATTGAAACCATTACAATGGCACCACCAATGGTAAGTGAACCAGACCCAATGGTACGTCTTGGCAGAGACCGGTTTGCGGGCTGCACGAATGGTAGAATGACAGTGTCAGAGAACCCCTTCCGTCTCAGGATCGCGGTTTCAGTAGCCACGCCATCAAATTGAGGTTGGCAGGACAGTGGTGAAGTATTGGACCATGAGAGAGAAGGTCCAGGAGGAGAGGCCAAGGTTCCTCTACTGAGAGATGTACTAGATACAAGACCCAGGATCGACTGGGCCATGTTGGAGCTATGAGGATGAGAGTAATGAGTTCTCTCCGAAGCTTCTTTATCTTTCTTGGAATGAACGCAAGATGGAAGTCCCAGGGAGAGGTGAGGGCGTCTCCTGCCAGAGGGTCCCTGGACCCTGCAAAGAAGAGAGGAACTTTACAATTGTGATGTGATCGACCTCTGGCGCCCCCCATCTTTGAGTGATCTTGTGGAAGATGTTGTCCTTTACAGGCCACACGCAGGGATCTAGGGATTGTCTGCTGAGATAATCTGCTTCCCAGTTTAAGAGAGCTGGAATGAAGATGGCTGACAGGCGAGTCAGATTGCCTGTATCTCAAGAAGGTTGATGTGAAGATATTGTTCCGATAGAGACCAGCGACCCTGCGCTGACCGACCCTCTGCACTGCTCGTATCCTGATTCACTGCTCCCCAACCGGAGAGGCTTGCATCTGTGGTGAACAGTCACCATTGTGGATCCCCTAGGGGTCTGCCCCTGGTCAGGCGACTGGTTTGCATCAACCAGAGAAGAGAGACTCTTCTGCGGGATAAATGAAATTCCAGGAGAAGGGATTTGTGCCTCCAGGCCGCAAGAATATACCACTGAAGCTCCCTGAGGTGACGCTGGGTGAAGGGAACTGATTCTATCATCGAAACCATGACTCCCAACACCTTCATGTAGAATCTCGCGGGGTGGGACTTCAAGAGGAGAGACCGCACGAGGGTCCGTAGATGCTGGACCTTGTCACTGGGACAGTTTGTGTCTGGGTGTTGAACTGCATCCAGAGGAAGACCATGGATTGGCTCTGGGTTAACGAGGACTTGTCCAGGTTGATGAACCAACCAAACTCCTGTAATCAAACCATGGTGAAGTGCAACGCCTGCTGGGCCACTGCAAATGAAGGTGCCTTGATCAGGAGATCATCCAGATAAGGAGTTATGGAGATCCCCCTGGTGCGGATTAGAGCAGTTGCCGCCGACATGATCTTGGTAAAGACACAAGGTGCCGAATTCAGGCCAAGGGGAAGGTCCGTGAGTTGGAAGTGGCGATTTTGGAAGGCAAATCGCAAGAATCTCTGATGGGGACAGAAAATTGGGGCCGCGATGACAGACCTGAGGGATTCCAACTTGAACCTTTGCGGTCCAATGAAAGTATGGAGTTCCTTGAGGTCCAAGATTGGCCGAACAGATGCATCCTTCTTGGGAACTACAAACAAGTTTGAGTAATAGCCTCGGAATCTCTCCTCAGTCGGAAAAGGGATGATGACCTCTGAACGGATAAGCTTGCCGATAGCGTCGTGCAGCGCCTGAGCCTTTTGATGCCCCTGAGGATATCTGGACATGAAGAACCGGCGGGGCGGGAGAGAAACAAATTCTAGGTGGTAAAACCTGCAAAGTCTCCCCCCCCCTACGGCTGAGTCGCTGAAGGGAAGAAGGGGAGAGTAATGCAGACATGGGCTTGCGGGACTGGACCTTCCACAGAAGCGTCCTCTGCAGGTCATGGAGTGTTGTGAGAGACTTTTTTGAAGACAAGTCCGCAGTTTCTTCCAGAGAGATCTGCGAACCGATACTGACAAGTCAAGTCGGCTGAAGTTCTGCTAATCACCTGTAGCGCATCAAGGGAGGCTTCATATAGGTAGTCAGCCTCCTTGACTTGCGAGGCCAAATGAGCGAGTTCTTCACAGGGGACCCTTGTGGCAATCGCTCGGCATAAGGCGTCCGACCAAGTTTGGACAGCTCTACTTACCCAAGCCGAGTCTAGAACTGGCCAAAGGGAGGTACCTGAAGCAGAGAAGAGGGAACTTAGAATGCCCTCAAGCTTCTTGTCCATGGAGTCCGTGAAGGAGGCTGCATCAGGAACTGGTAAAGCAGTGTCCTTAGATAGTCGAGAGACAGGCGCGTCCACTGAAGGTTAGATCCTGTGAAAAAGGATATTGTTTGAGAAAATGGCGGTTAGCCTGGAAACATCCCTCTGGCTTGTACCATTCCAGTTGGATAATTTGCTCAAGTTGAGCATGGGAGGGGAAAGGAAGGTGAGGACCTGCTGCGGCGCTTAACCAAGGAAGTACTGCAACTAGGTTCAGGCTCCTTTAAATGAAGGGTCTCTAATACTGAAATGAGGGAATCAATGGCATCGGAGGAGAGTTTGGGGGGATTCCCCTTCCTCTGGGTCGGAACTGTGAGATAGTTCACCATAAGACAGAGCCGGATCCTCCTCGGAGTCAGGCGGCAGGGATGAAGTAGTGTTGGACTCCGCCTCACACTCATCCTCGGAAGGAGAGGGGGCTCTACATTTTGGAGGCTTAGGCCGAGGCTTATCTAGCCACGCTAGCAGTTTATCAAGGGAGAGAGACAATTTAGGAATGCCGGTGGCAAGTTCAGATGCCCATTCTGGGGTAGGCTGGGGGTCCAGGGGGGTGGAGTCCCGGGGCTGGCCTGATGGGTCCCCATGGGAGGCTTGGCTTACCTGAGGACGGAGTTCTGAAGTTTCCGAAACTGCCTCAGGTGGCTTGCACGTGGAACACAGAGGGTCCTTGTGACCAGATGTGGCATTTGGCACAAGCTAAATACTTAACCGATGAAGTAGTTGCTGGCTTGGAAAAAAGGTTATCACATGTACCTTCAGACATGGTGTACACAAGCTGTTCCTGTAAGAGAGGAATTAAGTTAACAATATATATAATGTAGGTTATATATATAACTGAAAATGCCTCCCCAGGGTACTGCTGGGAGCAAAGCCTTGGAGGAGAGTAAAGCCTGATAAGGCAGTAATTACAAAGCCTGCTGCCCTGTGGCAATAGCTAAAAACCCCACTGTGTCAGAAGTACTGCCCTGTTGTGTTCTTAGAAAAAACAGGGGGGGGGGCTGCGCTGCAGAGAAGCTGGGAAAGAGTTCAGCGTGGTGAGTCTGCTAGTAATGGAACCTCCTCCAGAATTAATGGGAAGTAGCTGCCTGGGCGCACAATGGAGAGTGCGAAGAATGGCCCCTCCCCTAGCAGTGACATATGGTGCAGACGCACACCTTAGAAAAATGGTGCATAATGCACTGGCGCACACTTTTTGGGTTGCACACAGGGTGTAAGTGCAAAATCTGCCCCAGCCGTTGCCTCCCCAGGTAGAGTGAAAGACAGCCCCAGTGAAGTCTCTCCTAAAATAGTGGTGCGCAACTGGTGTTAAGCCCACAATAACTCTCTTGCGCTGCTGACAGTGAAGACAGTAGAAAACATAAGTGCCATTCCCATTCTGGACAATTTTTTGAGATGACTGGGGATTTGGCAGCTGTGCTCATTATCTCAGTAAGCCACACCCGCTCCAGGTGTAGGAAATTAACCAATTAGTTAGAGAATTGAGAGAAAGCAAGTGAAAAGGCAGAACTGGCTGCTAGGTGCTCTTTATTGCACACAACATGTTTCAGGCCAGAAGCCCTTTATCAAGTGCCTGTGTGTTTGGTGGAGGCTGATGAACATACTGCTTGGGTCTGAACTAGTGACCTGCAGGTTGCAACAAAGTCTCCTATACTGCTGTGCAAGGCAGATGGATTGTGCAGAGGGGGGGGGGCTCAGAGAGTGAATAGGCTGCTATTAAGGATATATGCTTACCTTAAATGAGCCACGGCAGGAGTTCCCAGACTGTAGTGTAGGGATCCTTGGGGCATATAAGGAGGATTGAGCCACAGGATGAACCTGGCTATACCTCAGCCCTGTGTCCCGGCCAGCGCATCCTCACTCTGTATGTCAGAGGGAGGGAATCAATGCTGGATGGTCAGTGCAGAGCACAAGAGACCCCGGTGACATCCTCAAGTAATGAATCAGACTACTCAGTGTAGCTGTCCAGCTCCAAATCATGTGAAGGAATTAAAATGAAATAAAAATAAGAGAGCAAAATAAATAGTAAAATACTCCTGAATGCAGGAGACGGTCCTAACCTCCTGAGGACACAACGAAACTGGGTGTCTCTGCCTACAGAGGAGGGGTATAGCAGGAGGAGGAGGGGTCAAGTTTCTATTTTTTTATTGTGTCCTGCCTCCTAGTGGTTCCAGCTATACCCCACTGTCCCTGTGTCCCCCAAGCAGACCTAGAGAAAAGGGTTGTGTGATAAAGAAAATGCTAAATGCCCCATTGCAAATAACACATTGCTGATTAAGCGCTGGGCTCGTAGCAAAGTACATTGTGTTCAAGCCATTGTGAAATGTGCAGTGCTAAAGTGCCTGTGTTACAAGAAAAAAAAAATGTCAATATCTTTCTAACAGATTAAAGGAAAACAATATCCCTCAAACCACGAAGGTCTCTAAAAAAATAAATTGCATAAAACAGCTCATATGTAAAACCCTGCTTCATGTAAATAAACCATTTATAATAAAATACTTTTTAGTAGTATGTGCCATTGGGTAATCATAAATAGAAAATTGCCATTTTAAGAAATAAGGGCCGCCCCCTGGGATTGTAAGATTCACGGTGCACACAAACAAACCATACATGTTAGGTCACATGAGCCAATTAACAGACAGAGTTCTGTCTTTTGCTCCCAAATGTCTTCTTGTTACAGTTAGAGCTGCAGTATTTCTGGTCAGGTGATCTCTGAGGCAGCACACAGACCATGACAAAATGGTGGTTCAAGGCAAGAGATGTAAAAGCGCAATATTTACTTTAATATATAGACCAGTTTGGTAAGATTCTTTAATATGCCACTGAATATGATATAAACTAGCTGTTGCTTAAATATTAATTTTGGGGGCATAGCTTTCCTTGAAGAGACATACCCCCAATGCAATATTTTACATGCAAGAATATACAATATATTCTTAAACTTTTACACTATCTGTATATATATTGCAACCTTGCTATACACTTCACACAAGTCTCTAGACCGTAATTGGACCTACTCTTTATTGGGACATAAAATCAGATTGCCTTCATCATAGCTGCTGCCTAATATTAGCTCACCTGATTGGAAACTCAACCACAGCATCCAGCTTGTCCCTCCAAAAGCGATTGTATGAGAAACGCTTTAAATGTACCACCAAGATTTTTGGTAGGGACCAGAGATCAAACTTCTTGGTGGCTCGCTGGTGTTTCTTGCAGTTCGGACAATACCTGAGAAAGAAGGTGGATGGCAGACAATATAATGTGTTGTGTGATTAATACTAATAAGTTGGCTCTATCTACTATATACACACAATATATATATATATATATATATATATATATATATATATATATATATATATATATATCTATATCTATATCTATATCTATATCTATATCTATATCTATATCTAATCTATATACATACACACTATATTCTGCTGAGCTCTAGGCCACTATGTTTTGCTTTTTTTAGCAAGACAATGAGTTGGTGTCACTGCTGCTGCCCACTGTCATTTCAGAATGTTAAACTGGAGATTATCCTTATGTCAAATAATACTTACAATAATAATACAATAATATTGCGTCAAAAGCGCTAAAATCTTTCATGTACACAGGCAACATTCCAGTTGTATTGGTCACAAGTGTAGGAAAGCTGCCTAACAGGGTTAGGCCCACAACATATGGAGATTAGGGGAACCCACAAAAAACATGAGTTCCCATGAGTTCACATGACAGTAACAAGGTAAGAGATATTAACAAAGGTTCATCATACTTAACCCTCTCAAAAAATGTACCCCTGAGGACAAACCAAAGACTGTTTAAAAACAAAAAAGGGGAGCATGCCTTTTAATACCAGGTAACAGAAAAATCCATCAGAGAAAATGATTCAATGTCTCACCAGGGGTCATGCTCCCCAAGGGTCTCCGTCTTTGTAAAAAGCTGCATGCACTCTCGAAGGGCAACTGTTACTTTTTTCTTCTGAGGCTGCATCATTGATTCATGTTTGTCAAAAGCCTGTTTAGAAAAAAAAAAAAAAAAAAACGAGAAATCCTTTCATTCTCTTTCTCACATTATTAGGTCATACAGTCATGGGGACTCAATGCACCTTGCAAAACCTCTCATATACATGTGTATAAAAGTCCCATAGATTGTGGGTGTTAAGGAGCAGCACATCTTGCAGCCAAATGTAGTACAACTTTTACATCTAGAGCAGTGATCCCCCCCAACTAGTAGCTTGTGAGCAACATGTTGCTCTCTAACCCCTTGGATGTTGCTCCCAGTGGCCTCAAAGCAGGAGCTTATTCTTGAATTCCAGGCTTGGAGGCAAGTTTTGGTTGTATAAAAACCAGGTCTACTGTCAAACAGAGCCTCAATGTAGGTTGACAATCCTCATAGGGGCTACCAAATGGCCAATCAAAGCACTTATTTGCCACCCCAAGAACATTATTCTTGCTTGTGTTGCTCCCCAACTACTTTTACTTCCCTGATCCCTTACTTTTTAGATCCCTGATCTAGAGGGTGGATTATTTCTTACATCGTATGATTATACTAAAATATGATTTCATACAAATGGAGTTTGTATCTATCCTAAATTTCTCTTAAATGTAAAAACCATTACAACGTACTGTGAAAAGTGGTCAAAGGGGACCCGTCACCCAAAAAAATTATTCAAAATCCTATTTTATCACATAAGTCATGCAAAATGAACTTTAATTACACTGTTTAAATGATCTGAATCTTGTTTCCATCAGTCTGGGAATTCATAATTATAGCAAGCAGGCAGCAGCCATTTTGTGGACACTGTTTTTAAGGAAAGCCTTGCATCATCTCAGAATCTTGTTTGTGCACCAGAATGAGGGACCCGATGTCCATCCCCATGCCCTGGCTACACAATTAAACTGTGAAGAGAACGGGGGAATGTGGGGAGAGCAGTGACATCGAGGAAGTGCTGAATGGAAAGTGAAAGTAATTGTCTTTACTAAAATATAGAAACTGGATTTCATGTTTAATTTGATAAGGACTTTTATTATACAGATTTTTGTGTCTGGGTGACAGATCCACTTTAACCACCCAAAACATGTTTAAATCAGAGATGCCTGATTGGATAGGAAATACCATAAAGCCTTAACAGATAACTATGCTATGTAGGCAGTAGAGGAACATTCCCGTGTCCAGGTCTGAATCATGAAAATGATAAATGATAGTACAGTCCTAACCTCCTGAGGACATGAGAAAAACTGCCTCAAATGCAGATGAGCTGAGGGTATAGCGAAGAGGAAGTAGTTCTTTTACTCGTGTCCTGCCTCCTAGTGGAACCAGCTATACCCATTGTTCTTGTGCCCACCAATGAGATGGGAGATAAAACATTATTTGAAACAGAGCTGCATGATGGGTAGAACATACCATAATCTTCCAAGAGCTATCAGCACAATAAAGTCTCCATAAATCAGTGAAGAGTAGAGTTAACCATTCATATCTCGCTCCTAATACAGTAATATGTTTAGCAATAGATCATGAAGAAAGCACACCCCGGCTTACCTCTGCTTCCTGATCATCATAAAACAATTTCTTGCTTTCAGAATCCCAGTCAATGGCAACTGTTGCAAAAGCTATAAGAAAAAAAAAGGAATGCTTCTGTAATAAAACAAGCACCAACATTGCAATCACACCATAATTAGCACAGAATCTGCTTTATTGAAATAACCTATTAGGGAAGAAAAAAACGTGCCCTTTAGATGGAACAGCATAAAGGTAAAGAAACCTGGGCAATATACGTTTTTGTTAATCATGTATGTCAGTGTTTTGCCCCTGTGAAATTATGGGCAAAGGGGGGGGGGGTTTGTTCTGACCTATGGGTGCAGCAACAGGGCCACAGCAATTCTCACATTAGTCTATACAGGGAGTTTGTGCACTTTTTTGTCTGCAAGATAGCAATCTGCAAGGGTGCTTCTTAACCAGTACAGTTTTTTTGTGAATTCTTTAAATGTATATGCCTTAAAATGAACGAATGAGTACCCAGCCACACATCACTGGCCAAAGTGGGTCAGGATACTGACACCCTTTTTTGGAAAAGCACATAGCCAAACAACCTTAAGTTGAATAAAAAAAACAGGCAGGGAAAGGGTTTAAATTACAAACAAAACATTAATGCTTTGCAGATCCTATATTAAGCTACCTCTAAAGGTATGCCCTTACTTACAGCTGAGTTTTAGGTATCCCTTGGCAGGCATTGATCCCACATCTGCAGTGGCATATGAATTCACCAAACTGAAAGTGAACAGCCTCTTGCGGCATTCCAAGGCTTTCTTTGGCATCTTGTTACAAGGGCTACAGCCTCCCTCAGAGTTTTCTTCTTCCACACTCTCATCAGACTGTCCATTGGTCTCTTCCTGAGATTCTTCCTGCTCATCCTGATTCTCCGCTTGATGATCCATCTCATCTTGTGCATGAATGGTAATCAACAGAATTAGGCTACACACAAATACGTGTTTATTTGCCTCTCAGAGCTTTCAAGCCCTCAAACAGCAGAATTTAACATTATGTACAGTGCTGTGTCTTTAATAAAGTTAATTTAAGCAAAATGAGGAGCAAAACTTACCATCACATACACCATTTGAGCCATTGCATGCCCCATTGTCTGAACTCAAGCAGGTATATAACTCGGGATGAGGACTCTTTACATACCGTCTAATGGAAACAACATTAAAAAATATATATATATATTATACTCTCAAAATATATTCTGAACAGCTTACACCATTTTCTTCTATTGCATTAAAATTAAGATTTGAAACACTTGCATGCTCAGTCATTGAAAAGATCTTAAAAGTTAAAATATGATACATTAACAGATCTAGTGAGCTGCCATTACAAAAAAATGCTTCACAGTAAAGGGAATGAGGGCAATCTATGTAGGAAGTTGGAGAATCAGACCCTGACTCACTAGCCACGCAGCAAAACAAAACCAAAATAAAACACTGTTCGCTTTCTTGAAATTAAGCATTTCTGTTTTGTAAGTTACACTATATATATATATATATATATATATATATATATATATATATATATATATATATATATATATATATATATATATATATATATATATATATCACAATCATTATATATCTGCCCTTTGATATAGCCTCCAACATGCCCAATGTGAGCATGAGATGACATATGTTGATGTGATTAAAATTAAAGATTAAAACCGCTCTGTGTAACCAAAAAGCTTGATATAGTGAAATGTACAAAGAAACAGTGCCTCCAAAACTCAAGTTTTTGAATGGATGTTTAAAGGGGAAATCCACAAAACATAACTTAAGGTTTTTTGAAAAGTAAACATAATTTCAAGCAATTTAGCAATATACATCAATTGAAAAATATGCAGATTTTTCATGATTTCTAATGGTTTGGAACAATTCCCTAAGCCTAGCCCCCTGCTCTCCTGTTGATCTGTCTGACTTCTTTGCTGAGCTGGCTGACTACTGTTACTTTGTATCAACAGCCAGCTGTCCTCAGCCTGCATCCTCCAAACCCCACAATTCCCTGCACACCCAATTTCAATAAGGAAAGGAACATCATTATAGTGCAATGTAAGCTGTGGAGAAGTTGTTACAATTTGTAACATCAGTGTTTAGTTTCTCCTTCCCTGCCAGGACTTTAAATGATACAGAAAGAGAAGAACTGTTAAACAGCTGGATTTCAGCATAGAAAATGGCATTTATTAATACTTTTTGAAGAAACAGGTAACTGTGATGGATATATTAGAGGTTTCTGTGTTATGTGGGCCTCTTTATCAAATTTTGGTTTGGAACCCGGAGTTCCACTTTAAAAAGGTGCAGCAAAAAAAGCAATGCATACTGTAATCTCTCCAGCACAATTTCATATAGAACATCTAAAGTGAGATTGTGCTTTGGTACAGAAATCATGAGGGGCTGGCCAAATAAGGTCGTGCCAGTTGAGGTGGCCTGCCGATACCGTCTCTCCCGGAAGCAAATGGGAAGTGTAATCCATTCTTCAGCTTTTCTAGACTTCACTTCATATCTAAAGAGGGGGAAAAACAAAAAGTGAGCACAACAACTGAACTGGTAGAGACTGTGAGGCTATACACAAAGTGATTCTTCCAAATAACTGGTTATAATACAAAAGTTTTGGGTTTAGATCCCCTTTAAAGGGAAGCGGACTGAAATAATTTCAAATCCTCTTCTTCCTCCTCGTGTTGTTCACCTTTAAATGAACTGTTAGAATGATGTAGAGAGTGATATTCTGAGACAGTTTGCAATTGGTTTTCATGTTTTATTATTTGTGGTTTTTGAGTTGTTTTTATTCAGCAGCTCTCCACTTTGCAGTTTTGGCAATCTGGTTGCTAGGGTTCAAATTACCCTAGCAACCATGCACTGATTTGAATATGATACTGGAATATGAATATGATAGACTAATTGAAAAGTTGGCCATTCTTTAACATACTAAAAGTTAACTTAAAGGTGAACCACCCCTTTACCAAAGCAAATCTGTTTCACAGCAAGCATACAAAATGCATTTTGGGGGAAGTTGCCTTCTAAGCAAAAGGATAAGCCAAGAATCCATATGCAATGCATCTTTTACCTCTTCTTTTTGTGTTAACAAAGGGGGGGGGGGACATCACTAGTCTACAAGATGCAGTCAGGTGACACTCCCCTCCACCCCACACCTCTCATGTCCAGCGTAGTAGGGTTAATTGTCTTTTTGGTGCAGCAATTTACCTTAAGGCCAGTGACTAATACAAGGTGCTCATAACCTTAATTTGAATATACGTACACGCAACAGGCTAATCAAAATTTACATCTGCATTCGTGTATTTAATCCCCACTAGACCAATTTGGGAAACTGGGAAAAAGCCCAGCACATGAGAGCACTTAAAGGGATACGGTCATGGGAAAAAAAAGGTTTTCAAAACGAATCAGTTAATAGTGCTGCTCCAGTAGATTTTTTTTATATTCAATTTTGAAATCTGACATGGGGCTAGACATATTGTCAATTTTGCAGCTGCCCCAAGTCATGTGACTCGTGCTCTGATAAACTTTAATCACTCTTTACTGCTGTACTGCAAGTTGGAGGGATATCAACCCCCTCCCTTTTCCCCCCCCAGCAGCCAAACAAAAGAACAATGGGAAGGTAACCAGATATCAGCTCCCTAACACAAGATAACAGCTGCCTGGTAGATCTAAGAACAACACTCAATAGTAAAAACACATGTCTAACTGAGACACATTCAGTTACATTCAGAAGGAAAAACAGCAGCCTGCCAGAAAGCATTTCTCTCCTAAAGTGCAGGCACAAGTCACATGACCAGGGGCAGCTGGGAAATTGACAAAATGTCTAGCCCCATGTCAGATTTCAAAATTGAATATAAAAAAAATCTGTTTGCTCTTTTGAGAAATGGATTTCAGTGCAGAATTCTGCTGGAGTAGCACTATTAACTGATGTGTTTTGAAAAAAACATGTTTTCCGATGACAGGATCCCTTTAAGTATATACTTTTATACAATGATATTCTATGCATTCTAACTCAAAGCTGCCTTATTTCTATTCTCCGAATTACAAATGTTTTGGGTGCTGCAAAACCCGAATTGCTACCAGAACTTCAGAAACTTGTTTCTAGATTAATGGCTGGATCCTAAGGCAAAGGAATAAAGGAAGTCATCAGTACATTCAAGTGATACGTGCACATGAACATTTATCTGGAAGCCACCCACTTACACAAATATATCATCTCTCTCCATAATGTGGCTCAGCATCTCATCCATTTGAAAGATTTTGTGAAAGCGATGGTTATAGACATCAGTAACCACCATCTAGGAGAAAAAAATAACACTACATCATTGGTTGAGGGAGCCCAAAACAGAAGAATTTTTTTTACATCTCTGTTATGAGAAGTACCTAGTAACCATTCACACAGCAAATAACGAACACTAATGGTGCAGTGAAAATCTACTTTTGGTTGCACAACCAAACTGAAAACATTTTTTCACAGCTTCAGTGCCATGCACAAAAAGGTCTTCTTGCTCATCAGATATACATCTATTTTGGAGGTGAAAATAGGGTATATAAGGGGGGAATGTAAAAGGGATGCACTGAATCAACTATTTGATATTCGACTGGATTCCCCGAAAGATTCGGCCGAATACCGAAAACAATCCGAATCCTAATTTGCATATGCAAATTAGAGGTAGGAAAGGAAAAAGTGGAAAAATAATGTTTTACTTACTTATTTTGAGGCAAAGTCACATGATTTCCCTTCCCACACCTAATTTACATATGCAAATAATGATTCGAATTCGGTTCAGCCACATACAAGGATTCGCCCCAAATCCTGCTGAAAAAGGCAGAATCCTGAACCGAATACTGGATTGGGTGCATCCCTAGAATGTAGTGTCTCCAATGCAAAAATCTTTGCAATGCAAATAAATGTTGGCAAAGTGAACATTTTTGCCTTTGCGAACACTTTGCCCCTCACACGACAGCAGAAGTTTGTGCAGTGTATGTAATAAAACTTCTTAATGAAAAAGTTGTTACATTTGCTCCAAAAGTTTACGCCACCTTACGCCAGTTTGCAATGCGCTATTAAGATTTGCAATGCAATAAAAAGTCTAATGAAGAATAGACATTGTGACATGCACATTTTTATTCTTATTTGTGCAAAAATTTGTTCTCTTTGTGAATTACATTTCCCCCCCATAGGGGCAAATTCACTAAGCACCGAAGCGCCTAACGCTAGCGTGAATTCGCTAGCGTTGGGCATTTTCGTTACTTCGCCGATTCACTAACGGACGCTGGCATAACTTTGCTAGTGTTACTTCGCACCCTTTGAATTTGGCGCCATATGCAAATTAACCATCGCTAGCGTAACTTTGCTTTGCAAATCAACGCTAGCGCAACTTAGCAACCTTACCCTACCCCTGAGCGCAACTACGAATCTTATTGAATGTCCCAACATAGTGTCTTGGAGACCAGATAAAGTCTGGGGAACAGTTAGTGAACAGTTATTTTCTGTTTGTATGAAAGGCTAAGATTTCCTAGCTGTCCACCTTAAAGGGATACTGTCATGGAAAAAAAACAATTTCAAAATGAATCAGTTAATAATGGTGCTCCAGCAGAATTCTGCACTTTAATCCATTTCTCAAAAGAGCAAACATATTTTTTTATATTCAATTTTGAAATTTGACATGGGGCTAGACATATTGTCAATTTCCCAGCTGCCCCAAGTCATGTGACTTGTGCTCTGATAAGCTTCAATCACTCTTTACTGCTGTACTGCAAGTAAGAGTGATATCACCCCCTTCCCTCCCTCCTCCCAGCAGCCAAACAAAAGAACAATGGGAAGGTAACCAGATAGCAGCTCCCTAACACAAGATAACAGCTGCCTGGTAGATCTAAGAACAACACTCAATAGTAAAAACCCATGTCCCACTGAGACACATTCAGTTACATTGAGAAGGAAAAACAGCAGCCTGCACAAGTCACATGACTGGGAGCAGCTGGGAAATTGACAAAATGTCTAGCCCCATGTCAGATTTTAAAATTGAATATAAAAAAATCTGTTTGCTCTTTTGAGAAATGGATTTCAGTGCAGAATTCTGCTGGAGCAGCACTATTACGGTAACTGATGCATTTTGAAAAAATTTTTTTCCCCATGATAGTATCCCTTTAAAGTTAACTTTCAGTATGTCATAAGATGACCTTATTCCAATTGACTTTTCAATTGGTCTTTATTTTTCAGTGTTTAAATGATATGCCTCTTCTGCGTCTTTTCAGCTTTCAAATGGGAATGATTGACCCCCAGCAGTGAAAAATCTATTGCTCTTTGCGGCTACAACTGTACTGATGATTTTTTTACACAAATTCTATCACCTGGACCTTAGCAGATAGCAGCTGATTTTTCCAAACAGGAGAGATGTTGAACTAAAAATGTAAATGTTAAATAAAAGAAAAACAACGGCAAATTATCATTCCCATGCAAAGCAGAACGCGGACCCATTTTTGGTTCCAAACCCATATGTTAAACCTAGGCTTTGTATTTTTCTTCCCTCCTAATGCTAAAGCTTATTAAAGGCGAGCCAAACCCTTAGTTATAAAATCCCCTACCCTACATAGACCACCCTCCCTGCTCCCCCCCAGCCCGGTGCAGATTCCGTGCAGCGGAGTTCACAGACGCCATCTTCTTCTCTTTGGTAATCTTCGGGTCTTCTTCTGGTGCTTCGGCAATTTCCGAACCTTTCAGCACATGTGCAGTTGCCGCAAACCGGAAGATTGCTCCAACTGCGCATGTGCCGATATGCTGCTCTCTTCCCGAAGAGAAGAAGATGACGCCCGAGAATCTGCATCGATGGGTAAGTAAAGAAGCAGAGGCATTTACCGGTGGTAACACCTAGGCTGGGGGCGGGGGGGGGTCTATGTAAGGTAGGAGTTTTTATAATTAAGGGTTTGGATCTCCTTTAATGTTGCACCTTCATGTGTGCATAACCTGTGCTTCCTGAACCCAGAAAGGGACAAGATTATATAACAACATTACAAAACAAAAGCAAATGAAAGTGCAACCATTTTCGGTTTACATCTAGACTGCACAGGTAATCAGGATTTTGTATAATGCAGACACTGCAGGTAATGGACATGTGCAGAAGTTAGCAAATGACAGTCACTTCAGGAAAAGGCTAAATGAAGCTTACATTTTCCTCTGGCACTTCTGATAGCTTAGAAAGGGCTGAACACAGGTCTGAAACAACTCCCATCTTCGGCACCGTCAACCGATACTGCATCATCACAGTAAAGAGGAAAAAAAAGGAATAAAAGTTTGCATTAATGTAAAGTAAAAAATAAAACAAAACACAAGTAGTTAAATAAAGCACGACCTACTGAAGAAACGGTCTTGGAAATTACGTTTATTAGTATCAAATGCATGTACTGAGGATTTTTGTTGTACAGTAGAAGATGCAGTTGTGTGCTGATAAACTATAACATCTAGGAGGTCCTGTGTATAAGAATAACTGGGTCCATCAGAAAAATTGACAAGTTTAATGTGTTGAGATAAACCTCAACTATCTGGAGGTAGTTTCTTGCATTTGAGGTTGATTATCATAGACTATTTGTGGACATTTAATGGACTTTTGTGCAAAGCCTTCACTCTAGATCTATGTATGGCCTGTTAAAGTGTTGACTATAGTAACAGAGTATCCAGAGATTATAATAGCAAACACAACACTTCATCTGGTGGGTGGGGTTGTTCTTAATTCACTTTCTGTCGGTTTCCTTAAAATGTTTCATCGTGCACTGATTGTCTTACACTTGGCAAAGAGCGTGGTGCTCGAAACATATAAATGACACTAGCAGCTAGTTTTGCTTTGGTATAGTTTTCCTTGCCTTTTTTCCATCAGAACTACCTTCTCCTTAAATGTCAACAACAGAGCATACATCAGATCTGGTGGGCTGGCAATAGTTGCTGTAACTGGCTACACAAAGGCCACATAACAGGTAGATTAGTTCTGCATATGCCAGTGTTAAAAAGCAAAATATTTCAAATTGTTCCAGTCCAATAAAATCATCGCAATAAATCACAGAACTTTTGAACGTTTAGAGAGAGCAGAGCTAGAGTTAAAGGGGAACTGTGACTGACCTAAATATAAACTCAACATACACTTGGGGGCACATTTACTAAAAGTTCGAGTGAAGGATTCGAAGTACAAAAACTTCGAATTTCGAAGTATTTTTTTGGGTACTTCGACCATCGAATAGGCTACTACGACCTTCGACTGCGACTCAAACGTTCGACTATTCAACCATTCGATAGTCTAAGTGCTGTCTCTTTAAAAAAAACTTCGACTACATACTTCGGTAGTTTAAACCTACCGAGGTAAAATGTTAGCCTATGGGAACCTTCCCCATTACTTTTCTAAGGTTTTTTTGATCTAAGGTAAATCCTCCGATCGCTTAAAATCCTTCGAATCGTTCGATTTCCATTGATCGTTCGATTTGCAGTAAATCCTTCGAATTCGATATTCATAGGATTTTACTTTGAGGGTCGAATTCGAGGATTTATTAACCCTCGATATTCGACCCTTAGTGCCCCTAACCGTAGTGGATGCTTAATACTAATCAACATATAGCTTTGATTTTTCTTTATAGTTTTTATATATTTTTTTAAAGCTGTCTTTTTTCTCTATGTCATATTTGCTGCTTAATCCTCTGGAGCAACAAAATGCTAGTGGACTGGCAATTTAATATAAGACCTGTAGTATTTTATCTACAAAAATAATGTGACTTTTTCTCTTGCCATATTGGTACACTTGCTGTGATAAATCATTGCAGAAATACATTCCTTGAACATCATAACTTATGTTATAAAAATTTAGCTGTGTCCAACCATTGTCCATTTGGAATGGTGATAGCATTACAGTTACAATGGTACATCATTTGTGGGGAAAAAAAGGAAATAAATACCTGTTTTGATTTGCAATGAGGGTCAGAACGAACAAGAAACACCTCCATCGTGCGATCTTTCTTCATGGGCAAAGGAAGGGTGAGATAACAAAATGGGTCGAAAGTCACAGAGACTTTGTGACATTCTGGGCACACCAGGGTAGACTTGAAAAGGCCATGGAAAATATCTACAATGATGGAGTAGTTCCGCCGCAGATGATTATCCCAAGCTTCAGTTGCCACAATCTAGATAAAGTATGGATCTAGTCACATACACCACCAGGTTGAGCATAAATATAAATTAGCAATACACTGTACAATCACGTATGCAGATTATGCGGTCTCCTATTCAGTGTGAAGTACACAAAAGATCTGAGAAACTAGAAGAGTTTAGGCATAACAGGAAATGCATAATAAATGAGGTAAGAACTGGCCAACAAGGCAGAATATGAATCTAAGGTAATTTTACAGTCCCCTTAATTATCTTTGTATTAAAGATTTTTTTTTATTAATATGTGGTGGTTTCCAATTTGAAGGTATAACAGAAAAGCTACTACATAGATGAAGTTGGCAAGAACTGAATTATCTGCAAGGTCTTGCTTTTGTCAAGGTTGGTCAGGAACTTCAAAGAAAAAAGTTTAAATATTCCTTGCAGGATTTTGCTACAGTTTGGGAAATACTGCTACATGAAGATTACTCAAAGAACATCACGGTAGTGTATTCTTACGGAATCGGGCCGCCCATTAGCATCTTTCAGCTCTAGATATGGCTTCTTTTTGACTCTGTTTAAATCCTCATGGAGACCATCCAGGAGAAATGCTAGGAGTTCTTGAGAATCCTGCTGTTGGTACCCAGAGAACTGCGGAGCGAATCGACCAACCTGTGTCTGAAATGATTAAAGAATTGCATATTGTTTAATCACATAACCGAATCACTTATCAAGAAAGCACAGTAACGAGTGTGCTGATTGTTCAGAGGCAGTGTAATATAAGTAGCTGGAAAATTAACCTAAAGGCCAGCTAAAAATTTGCTCAGAGAAGAAGTTATAATAAAAGGTCAACAGCCTCAATGGAGCAAAAACAAACAAACTCACGCTAGTTTTTAAGTGCACTCCACACAGAGCCTTCCTACTGCTGCTACATATTAAAAAAGTGTAGGGTCTGGGTTCATGGTCTGAACCCATGTCAAGTCATATATATATATATATATATATATATATATATATATATATATATATATATATATATATATATATATATATATATATATATATATATATATATATATATATATATATATATATATATAAATATAATTTTTTTTTATCTAGGATTGCCTGTAAAAATTAAAACAAATTCAGTAAACAAATTGTTACAATAAAACAGCAAGCTTACCTTGAACATACGAGGGGCCACATAAGAATGTTCACCGGACCAAATTTGGCGAATCAGCTCTGCATATGCCACCGCAATCTCCCCTTTCATGCCCAGTGGATTTTCTCTGTTAATTTCCTTCTTATACTCATCCATGAGAAAGTACCTTGTTAAGGGCGGGGTGTTACTCAGACACTACAAAAGGAAATACAATTTGTTCAATGAGACACCAGCAGATATCAACATGCATGTTTGAGGATGCAACACAGTTGAGATCTGTATACGGAAGCAGCCAATTATACGTTCTCCTACATGAGGGACTGTTCCTTATAAAAATATTAATTCAACAAAAAAAACAGACCCAATTAAAGTGAATTTTTTTTTTTTAAAGGGAAATACTTTGCTTTGTACTCTATGTAAAACAACATTAAAGTTAAACCAGTGGTGGAAAAGAATAATAAAACATATGTATATACCCCATTTGTTTTCAGTAAACAATGCAGACTAGCTACAACTAACCAGGGTTTCTTATAAAAAAAACATTAAAATTTAAATTGTTAATTAAATAAATGCTGCCCTGACTGTTCTGATTGGTTAAAATAGTTTAAGATTAATTTTAAGTGCTGTGTTTACTTTGGGGTATTCGAATCCTTATTGGTGGGTAAACAATCCTGTTGGGGTTATTTAATGTTTAAATGATTGTTGCCAGATTTTAGGTATGGAGAGCCAAATTATAGAAATACTGCTTATCTGAAAAAAACCTCAATCCTCTTGAGAATTTTGTATAATAGGCCCGTACCTATACTTATTTTACATATAGAATGCACAGATACTGCTTGTAAATAAAAAAATACAATGATAAACTATCCCAAAAATAATCAAAAAAAACTTGATTCAGTGGCCTACATGCCAGGAAAGTAAATGATGGGCCTAAGTCTTGTGTTTTTTTGTCGATGCTAAAAGCATAAACATTTCATGCACCTGATAACAGGCAAAATACTTGATGCCTATGGGAGACTTTTACCATGTCTTGCATTTTACCGTAACTGAGCAGGGCTACATATTTTGTAACTCTGTATCTGTTCTAAATGATACATTAGTCAATTTCTTATCTTTGGCCCTGATGAGCCGAGAATCCCAGAGTTTTATTAATGCCATTTGTTCAAAATTGATACTATTGTTGCTAAAATCCCACACATGTTGCTGAGAAATGCATCAACATACATAGCAAATTGTAACAGTTCAGAAACTGCACTGGGATGCCAGACTGAAACAACAGAGACAGAAACATTAAACTTTAAAATTGAAAAAAAGTCTGGTGAACAATTTGAAATCAAATGAAAAAAGTATTTGGAAGGTGAACATCCCCTTCAAAGGAGATTAAAAAAAAACATTAAAAAATATAACATTCCTCTGTAAAATGTTAATAAAATTGCTTCTGTACCTGGAGGGCAGAGTTCATAAAGCAAGTGTTCCCCAGATTGCTAAGGCCACAAAGACCTGGCTGTGATGATGGCTCCCTGTAACTATATGAACTGTAAGATGGAGTGTATCCTCTGCAAAGGAAAAACAATAGAGCAATTGAAACTAGTTTATGCACGTTTTGTAAACAAATACGCTCTTAGGGTAAGGGCACATCCTAAGATTAAGGGATATTTAGTCACCCGGCGATAAATTGCTTCTTCTTCGGGCAACTAATCTCCCCGAAAAGCCTTCCTGCTAGAATCTAAATCGCCGGCAGGGTGGCACTTGGAGCTGTTCGTTTTCCGAAGACATCAGGAGTTTCCTCGTGAGGCAACTTCGGAAAATAAATTGTTCAGAGTGCCATCCTGTCAGAGATATAGATTCTAGCCGGTGGGAAGGCTTTTCAGGCAGATTAGATGCCAGAAGCAGCAATTTATCATCGGGCGACTAAATCTCCCCGAATTTTAGCCTGTGCCCTTACCCTTATAATCAACTACCACATTACACATTTGTTAGATACTTAGATCAACTTTGTAACGTTGCATAAATATTTTAGATTTCAATTGTCAGTACAACAAAATAAAAATATTGAGGATTACTACCATGTGTGTCACCAAGGATTAATAAGGGTGGATTACTGTATATTAGGTTTCCCAAGAAAAGTCCGAAAACAAGTTCAAAAACACAGGTTTGTAACTTGCATGGAGGAGGATGGAAATAAGTGGAGGTAAAGAAAGTAATGAAGATACATTATAAGAAGTTGCCAAATGAGTGGTTCCTTCACCAATATGCTCACTTTGAGGTGGGTAATATTGTGCTGATCTGTTCATTTGGCTCTCAGTGCAACAATCAAATCATAACTGCTGCTATGCAGGAAGTAAGATTGAGGACCACATCAATGTGGGAAAACCAAACCTGTCTGATCCACATCTGGCAGATTATGGGTCAGGTAAGCATGTCAGCGGGCTCTATACATGGGCGGATAAGATGCCAAATTGGTCTGAAGGTGCCAAATTTGCCAGTGTATATATCGACAGCCTTACAACTTTAGTAGCTTTCTTTCTCCTTTAATGCGTGTATAGACTACATGCTATCACCTGTTAAATTGCCTGTTAAGGTGGCCATACATGTGCACATTTAAGCAGCCGATTCAGGACCTTCAGATTAATTCGGCATTTTATCTGCCTGTGCGTAGGCCCTCAGACTGCATCCACTATCAATATCTGCCCAAAAATCGTCCAGATCTCGATCGGGCAGGCTTGATTTTTCTATTGGATCAAGGACCAAATCTGCTCAATGACCAAATCTGCTCAATGAAGTGCTCCTCGATCCGACTTTTCTACAAGGTGGCCATGTTGAGGGAAAAATTGGCAAAGTCGCCAAACGAGCATATCTTACAGTGTAAGGCCACCATTATCTTGCCTACAGATGTTACAGCTGCCATCAAACCTATTTAAGAGGAAGTGCAACGGCAGAAATATGCCGTTTTATAGAATATTTTAAGGCAAATAGTTACCCTTTGTTCAAGCCTGAACTGTTGTTCAGAGAATAGGTACTGCTGTCTCCATTTGTCATGGAAGAGGATGAAGAATAGCTGCTTGTTGATGGTTTTCCAGAGGTAGCAAAATTTCTACTTGTTGCTGTGCTTGATCTGGAAAAATGTTACAAAATAAAAAGGATTTAAAAAAAAAATGAAATTAATATTTTACTCAGAAACTAAACAATCATATTCTGTATTGCCTATTTAGAATAAAATTACTTAGAATACCAATACCTGCATATGCATTAAATGATGCAGAGGCAGCCAATTTTTAGTAACAAAATACTTTTCAAAAAAAGCAGATACGGGCTATTACACTGTTGTCTTTGCAGTCAAGCAAATAAAATTAGCCTTTCACGTGTCCTAAATTAAACATTATGCAAAAGCACACTGCTGACATTAGTCAGTGATATGTACAAAATGCTGTGGATTATGTTTAGCCAAGGGAAACAGTTAAATTATGATGTCTCTAAAAGGTCTCCATACACAGGCCGATATAGGCTGCAGACAGATTAAGTTGGCAGTTTATTGGGCAGTGTATGGGCAATGTATCCCTCCCCCAATCGATATCTGGGTAAAAGTCAGACAGTTGATCGGGCAGGTTTAAAAATCCCTCTCCAAACAAGCAGATCTCTTTATGTAAGGCACCACCTTAAGACACTTGTGAGCAAGCACATTTCCCAGTAAATGAATTAGGCCGTAATCTCGGTTTACTTTTAAAAAATGTGTCTGTATAACAAAGTAACAGTGTAGGATTCCCTGGCATTGATCTAGAACCTTAATATCCTTGCATTCTTAGCGGCAGATTTATTAAGGGTCGAATTTCAAGTCCATGGGAGGTTTTTTTTTTTTATATAAAACTCCCATAAACGCGATTTTTTTTTAAAGGGGACCCATCACCCAAAAAAATTATTCAAAATCCTACTTTATCACATTAGTCAAGCAAATTGTGACTTTAATTACACTGTATAAATTATTTGAGTCTTGTTTCCTTCTGTCTGGGAATTCATAATTATAGCAAGCAGGCAGGAGCCATTTTGTGGACACTGTTATTAAGACAAGCCTTGTATCATCTCAGAATCTTGTTTGTGCACCAGAATGGAGGACCTAATGTCTATCCCCATGTACTGGTTACACAATTAAATAGTGAAGAGAACGGGGGAATGTGGGGAGAGCAGTGATATCTAAGAAGTGCTGAATGGAAAGTGAAAGTAATTGTCTGCCCCGCCTCTATACCTCAATCAAATTTTAATAATTCTCTAGTTGAATTTGACAGTTTTAGACATTTTAGAATTTTTACTTCGACCCTTGATAAATCTGCCCTTTAATGTCACAAATATAGAATATTCAAATATTACTAAATATATTAAAGGCAGACTATACCCCTGAACAATGCAAGTTTCTATAAACATTATATCAATCTATATTTAAAACATCTCATGTAAATAACAGCTGTTCATAAGAAATATTTTTTTTAAATTGTATTTTTTTTCTAAAAGTTGTATTTGAGTTTCTTTTCTCGCAACCAATGACAAATGACAGAAACAGCAAACTAATTGACATTTATATCATATACATATATCCTTGCAATGACAACTAAGTTGCATAAACGTAACCAATAAAGTTTCAGCACAATTAAGTCTTTGGGCAAGCACTAGAATGTTGTGCGTCTACGTTAAGCAGCAAAAAAGGCCTGTAACGCAGTTAAGGGGATCTTTCCCTGGTTTCAGTGTTAGAGTTGATAAGTCTCTCTCAAATGGACACCAGTATGTCCGCCCCCTCTTGTACGCCATTAAATAAGGGGGATAGTAGGGGCACCAATTAGTTCTCTTGTTTAAAGTATATGTGTGTCACAAGACCATGCAATCTGGGATTTTTTCCTTGTTCCAATAAAGAAATTGCTCTCTGATAGTAATATATTTTTAATACTTGCGAATGGATGATTCCTTTATGAAACATTGCCATTTTAAAGAGCTAAACATTTTCCTTCTGGCTTGTACAAGGCTATATTGCAAATTAATCCGTTTTTGGTTTTAAATAAGTAAACATGGGGGAATTCACAAAAGTGTCGGTAAAATAAGTAACCCAGATGTGGCAGTCGACAAATTTGTAAAATGTACGAACGGCAAATTCACAAAGGCAGATGTTACCATCTCTGAATGTCACGTAAGTCTGACAATTTTCTAAAATGTCGTATATCTTTTCATCGTACAAACGACAAGACTTTTTAAACGACAATTTGTCTGACATTTTCATTTTGGAGAGCCTAAAGTGTCTGAAAAATTGTCGGTAAAAAACATGAGTTTACGAGTAGTTCATAAAGATGACGGGAAAAGTGGCGCAGAAAAAACCACGCCCACTTTTAACGACACTAATTCAAAAGTGTCGCACATGTCGGAAAACTGGCGGAGAAATGCTCTGTGAATTTGTCGGCTGTTGCTACGACACTTTCTACGACATTTTAAAGACATTTTTTCGTTCCCGAAAGTGGTTCTTAAAGTGTAACCGTACTCCCAAGTGCAAGGAGTATTCCCACCACTACGGCCAGAGAAACGGTAGAAGCATTTTTGAGCAGGAAGATTTGCCTTTATGATCAGGTTATTAGCATTTTGAAAAAAAGTATGTTTTCGTACAATACCTAACACACACACCTAATGTAGCCCAATTGTACACTACATGGGTATATAACTAAACCTCAAAGGAAATCTTTATGTCAAAATTAAAATTGGACTGACTTCATTGCCCCAATTGGGAATAGAAAACATCACACAGCAATATAAAAATATACCCTTTATTGTAGTACTTAACTCAAATTTGGAACCATACTCACTTTGTTTGAGACTGTCTAGGCCATGTACCATCTGCATTCCTTTGCTCAATAACTATCATCTGTAAGGTAAAATAATACCCATCACAGCTTCAATTTTGTTTCCCAAGTACACCACAATTCTGATTATCTTTTTTCATGAAAATGTTATTTTGACCATATCTTTTAACAAAGAAACACACACCATAACGGTTTGTCTTCGGCAAAAGAAGTTAATGCACCATCAAGGAACACACTTAAAGGGGACTTTTAGTATGTTATAGAATGGCCAATTCTAATCAACTTTTCATTTGATCTTCATTATTTATTTTTTATAGTTTTCTAGCTATTTGCAGCTTTGAAATGGGCATTGCTGACCCCTTCTAAAAAGCAAATCCTCTGTAAGGCTACAAATGTATTGTTATTGATAACTGTTATTGCTAATCTTTCTATTAAGGCCCTCTCCTTTTCATATTCCAGTCTCTTATGCAAATCATTGCATGGTTGCTAGGGTAATTTGGACCCTAGCTAGCAGATTGCTTAAAATGCAAATTGAAGAGCCGCTGAATCAAAACTAAATAACTAAAAAAACAAACTTAAAAAAGAAAACCAATTGCAAATTGTCTGAGAATATCACTCTACATCATACTAAAAGTTTTCTCAAAGGTGAACATCCCCTTTAAGCATTGGTAGATGCACCTAACTCATAGGTGAAGAAAGAGACTCTCTCCAAAGAAAGAATGGGATTTTTCAATAAAAAAGGTCACTTCAAGTCTTTATCTTCATCATCATCATCATTTATTTATATAGCGCTGTCAAGATACGCAGTGCTTTAATATCTTCTTCAAGAACAGGTTGAGGCAATTTTAACTTTATAACAATCAAATTTTAAAGCACATCAATAATATTTAGAATTTAAAACATACAGTATAGGCTATTTTTATTACCTGGCCCTGATAAAGTCCTGCATCTTGCACAGTGCTTTCTTTTTTGGTGATCTGTTCATATGTGTTAGTCATGTATCTGTTCCATAACCTTGTCTCTTTCTCAGCAGAAATATTAAATATATTTCTCATCTCCTTTTCAATAGTATCTGCACAAATTATAAAACATAATCAGTTGACAGCAGTCGCCACTCATGCAAGCAACATCGAGCATTATATATACCTGTTGTTATTTTAACCACAGTGGTGAACCTCCTTTGCAATTTATATATGGCTAGCATTGAACAAAAACTTTATAACACTTTTACCTATGGTGTCTGCTTTGCTGAAGTGACGTGCAATCACATTTTCTGGGTCACTATCATCACATAGTTTTAGCTCAATGAGGTAAACTTCAACCTTGCAGTTCTTTACAAAAAGACCATGTTCTACCACCTATAAGGAAAAAATAAGAATGCCAGTATTCTTTCAGCAGAGAAAAGCAGTTTCAGTGTACTGGCATTTAAGCTTTCTACGCGCAACAGAGGTATGGGATACGTTATCCGGAAACCCGTTGGAAATTATGGAAAGTCTGTCTCCCATAGACTTCATTTTATCCAAATAACCCAACGTTTTTCCTTTGTCTCTGTGATGATAAAACAGTAGCTTGTACTTGATCCAAACTAAGATATAATTGATCCTTATTGGAAGCACAACCAGCCTAGTAGGTTTATTTAATGTTAGGATGGTCTGGTAGGTATGAAGATCCAAATTAAGTAAAGATCAGTTATCTGGAAAACCCCAGGTGTCGAGCATTCTGGATAATAGGTCCCATACCTGTACTACAAACTGGACTGTAATTTGACTAACAGTAATATAATTCAATGAACACAACAAGTATGCAAATAGTGACCCAAGAATAAAACACATTATCTCTGCACAGGTTCCATATGGCCCTTAGCATATACATCCATAAAAACCTTTATGTTCAATTTTAATATGCTTTTGCTGAGTGAGAAAAGGCAGTTCAACATAACATACCAGCTAAATAATCATCCTACTTCCCAGACATCCCCCAGGTCTAGTACGATCAGGCAACCACAAGGCTTTTTCAAGGTAACAGGAAGTTTTGGAAAATGTTAACTCTCTATGATTAAGTGTTCAATAATATGAAACGTGCAAGGCTGCCTCTGTTTGCTGGTAATAAATAAATCCACATTTATTTTACTTTTCTGCCTGTGATGGACTGTTTGATTGCATGATCCAGTGTACGTGAATATCAACTGCATGCCTTGAAAGCTTTGATGGTTTTTCTTAAAGCTGTCGTCCCATACAAAAGGGACAGCATATAACATACACTTAACAATATGGAAATATTATCTCTATCATACGCGCGATTAGATTTCTAAAGTACTTCAACGCAAAAAACACCCACTTAATCGGAGTACTCGAATATAAAATTATATACTGTGTGTGTGTGTGTATATATCTCAATACATAGCTCTTTACATAAATATATGGTTACATACATTCTAATCTTTTATATATCACCGTAGAGAATAAACGATCCCTTATATACATTTCACATACCTTTCTCACTATTGGATATTGTCCTTCAACACTTCCATACCAGTTCATTAATTTTTCCCATGCCTCAGATGGCACCAACATGTAATCCAGCTCATCAATTAGATGCTCTTTCAATGTCTGAGTATCTTGATCTAAGTGAAGTCAGAAAGCATTATGGAAATCAGCTTTACTGCAAAAATGCATGGGCGTTACACATCCTCAGTTATGTAGCCATGTCTCAAGATATACTCCTTGCTTCTCGACTTAGCAAAGAAAGGAGCAGATCGATTATACCTAGTTGTCATGATAAACCACTTTCAGATGCAATTAGTCACTATTATCAGCTTGTGCCCTCCTCCCAAATGTCACATCACTTATTGGGTTCTTATAAGAGAGATTGGGGAAGACACTTAGTATGCCCCAAAAGATACAAAATACAACACTGAAAATAGTTTATTTATCTCAACATATTTCCATTACATGAATAAAAACCAGCATGTATTTAAACGATTTTGCGAACTAATTTAAGTTTAAACCAAGTTCTTAAAGGAAAACTATGCCCAACAAACAATATAGTTCTCTATAAAAAGATATTACATAAAACAGCTCATATGTAAACCCGTGCTTCATGTAAATAAACCATTTTCATATTAATATACTTTATAATAGTATGTGCCATTGGGTAATCATGAATAGAAAATTGCAATTTTAAAAACAGATTACGACAGAGTACGATTCCCTGTACTCACAAACATACCAAACAAACCATACTTATTAACAGACAAAGTTCTGTCTTTTGCTTTAACTCTTCTTCCTGTTACAGTAAGAGCTGCAGTATTTCTGGTCAGGTGATCTCGGAGGCAGCACACAGACATCACAAAATGGTGGTTCACGGCAGGAGATGTAAAAGGGCACGATTTACTTAAATATATAGACGAGCTTGGTAAGATTCTTTAATATGCCACTTAATATGATGTAAACTGTTGCTGAAGTGTTCATTTCCAGGGTATAGTTTTCCTTTAATTAATAACAGCTACCCTTTAATCACTTGTCTTATGTAGATTGTAGAATCTACAGAACAGACTTTTAAGTACCTGGCTGCCTGCACCATAGATTCTATGTTTCTGAACTATGTGGAACATGAGTCAGCTTGCTTGCTGAGAATCCGCTGATATCCAAAGATCATCATCCCCAAATAAAGAAGAGCTTACTTAGATATTTTGCAAGCTTGTGGTGAAAAAATGCATTCAATTCATACAGTACCTAACAGTCTTTCAGTTCTTATTAGGAAAAAATGCTTTCACATATAGCCTTTAATAAATGAGCAGCAGCTGCAGTATGCATTACCTGCAAAGAGTCCTGAATTGTCAACAGGCCCTGGGTAGAGATTGCTTTCTCCCACATTGTACATGTCCCAGGCATCAAAACCAACATACTTTTTCCACTGCTTGAACCATCGACTGTCAATGAGATACCTAAAGATAAGTGCAGATGATCAGGATGGAAATATATGCCTGTAAGCACAAAAATTGCCAATTATCTAATTGCTTATAAAAGTAAACAATTAATGCAAACATTCTAGTAATCGCTCCACCCCCCTCCAAGAAAAAACAGTTTAGAGTGATCACAGATCTTTTCTGAGAGATTTGCCATTCAAAAGTTACAATATACTATTAATATCAAACCTTTTTGATATGTTGCAATGAGAATGTCAAACTATAGGTGGACCTATGCAGGCCAAAAAACCTGCTGACAGCTCCTTCAGTCGGAGCAAAGTCCCTAGTAGACTACCTGTCTAATATCTGGCAAGAAATCGGCTGGATAGACATCAGGCTGGTTTAAATATCCCAGGGAGCAAGGATTGCATTGGGAGGATACAAAATAATAATAGTGTCTGAATGTATTTTTTTAAAGAATAGTGGCTTTAACCCTGGAAAAGTGGAAGGGTGTCCAAACTTTGCACATGACACATTTAAGATCTTCTTTGTTACTATGGTTTAATACATAATGAGATAAATGTGACTGTGCATTAACATTCAAAGACTAATTACTGTATTACTAGTTTACAACTTGTTTACTTTAAAATGAAATACGTAATTTCCCCAAGAGGTGGCCAAATTTTTGCATCCAATTGTAACTGAAAACCAGCATAGGCTGTGGAATATATATCCGCTCTGTACAAACAGCTCCCCATTAAATACATGGCTGTCATATTCTGTGCTGAGTCACTGGCATGCAGGTCATACTACTGACGCCCAAACTTAGAAATACGTCTTTCCCTGCCAAGCCAGCTAAAATGTCATCTAAAGGAAAAGGAACAGGGTTTTTAGCATTATCTAGAGCAAATGTGTCAAAATAACACCAACAAAGCATCTATGCCAGTGATCAGTCTTCCACTAGTGTCTCATTTGCCAGCCCTTGTTATTCTAATAGTGAAGTCTTAATAAAATAATCGTAGAATTCGCTATATACTTACTTGGCTTCCCAAACACTGACCTTGGGGTAATTTTTGTAGATAAGTAGTAACCTAAAGTATAGCTGCTGATATTCAGTTTTTGGCTCCTACACCAAAGGTCAACCCAACCGTTTGGGAACAAGTGTTCTAAATAAGACTCAATGGCATACCTTGAAACCTCTTATACTTATAACACTTCCCAGTCAGGGCCTGGTTGGAAACAAACTGCATTTACTGATTGAAATTAATGAATTTATTGTTTGCTGAATCATGATACAGTGATCTGGAGAAGACTGCATGTCCTGAGGCCAATACTAATCTCCATGTGACCTAGGGGCATTCACTATCTTTTTCAAGTCCCTGTATCACCCAGTGTCTAATGCCAAGATCTATATGATAGATCTATTATTATTCCTATTAAAATATATATATATATATATATATATATATATATATATATATATATATAAAATACACAAAAGCCATGAATATCTTGTAAATTATATCCTTATAAACGGTGAGTTCTGATGTCATCAATTATAAACAGAGTTCTAATGTCATTTCTGTCACGACTCACTAAAACTTGTGTATTATAACAAATAATACCCCCAGTTGCAAAATATGAGGTTATTAGAAGTTACCTCGGAGTTCCATGACCTGTATAAAAACAGTCTGCCTTGCAGACTTAGATTAACTGTGGAATTTGAAGCGTATTTGTGGGTGCAGGTTCAAACTGTACTTAATTTGTCACACAGAATCGCACTACAAAGTCTTTTTTAGTGAGTCAAATCACCTTTATTAATATATATATATATATATATATATATATATATATATATATATATATATATGGTGCTGGCAATTTATAGAGATTAAGTACCTGTTACAGAAGAGCTTACAATCAGTCTAACACAAACGCGCTTATTAAAGGGATAGTTTCAAGGGAAAACATGTTTTCTCCCCCCATGAGCTAATAGTGCTGCTCCAGCAGACTTCTCAGTTGAAATCAGCTTTTCAAAAGAGCAATCTGATTTTTTTATATTTAATTTTGAAATCAAAATATCACCCCTCCCTTTCCTCCCCAGCAGCCCAGCCACAGAACAATGGGAAGGTAACAGATGCCTGGTAGATCTACAAATAGTTACATCAAAGGAACAGTAACACCAAAAAGTGAAAGTGTTTTAAAGTAATGAAAATATCATGTAGTGTTACCCTGCACTGGTAAAACTGATGTGTCTGTTTCAGAAACACTACTATAGTTCATATAAACAAGCTGCTGAGTAGCAATGGTGGAAATTGAAAAAAAAACAAACTATATGGCACAGGATAAATAATGGATACCAGATAACAACATTATGTTCTACAGAACGTATCTGCTGTGTAACCTGAGCCTTTTCTCCTTTGAATGGCTGTCCATTCAAAGGACCCATTTTCGCTGGCACAATGTCGGAGGTGAGTAACTACACATGTCCATTAATAGCGGCAGCTCAGCAGTGTTGTAGTCCCTTGACTTCCGGGAACTTCTGCTCTTCCCCTGACACAAGTCTCACTTTAGGATCGGTGTTACTTTAAAAGCGAGCAGTCACGTGACAGCTGCCGCTCTAGATTTGCTACTGGCGCAAACTTAACTGGGTAAAAGGATCTCCCCCCTCGTGGTGCCGGCTCAGGCCTGCTCTCTCTCTCTCACGCCAATGCTTCCGCCAAAGAGTCAATGACACAGCACCCCGGGCCAGCAGATCACTATCTATAAATTCTATGCTCCCGCCTGGCTTCTCCAACCTCAGCTTCTCACTCCACACATAACGTTCGGCCTCTCCTTACCACTCATCTCCCTTCTTTAGCGCTGTTTTCAGTAATTCTCCGAGCTCGGCCTTTTGGGTCTCAGTGTCCGCACTTTTGCACAGTTCCGGTGGCGGCCCCGGGATAGGTGCTCGTGTGGTACAGTGTCCCTGTGCCGGTCCCGTTTCGCTACCTCCACCTCCTCCCTCTGCCATAACTGCTTTCCGACTATTCTTTTAGCGGGGGAGCGCGCACGCTCCACCGGGGACTGATCAGTAGCGCTGTTAGGTATACGTTCCCGCGCACATACAGGAAGAAGAAAAGCGGCCAGTAGGAGCGCGCGCGGACGTTTTCACGTTTGTTGCGTTCCAACAAATGTTAAGAGGGACGTCTTCCTCTTTGGTAGCGTCTAGTGCCTATCCTCGAAAACGACGAACTAGTCACTATTTTCTTCCTATCTCTACCTCTACAGTTTTTAACTCACATTAAATCAGATCGGCCTTCCTTCGTTCGCTTTATTACATTTAGGGGCAGATTCACTTAGGGTCGAATTTCGAAGTTAAAAATACTTCGAAATTCGACCCTCGAATTGAAATCCTTCGACTTCGAATATCGAAGTCAAAGGATTTAGCGCTAATCCTGCGATCGATCGATCGAAGGATTTTTCGTTCGATCGAACGATTAAATCCTTCGAATCGAACGATTCGAAGGATTTTAATCAAACGATCGAAGGAAAATCCTTCGATCAAAAAAAGGTTAGCAAGCCTATGGGGACCTTCCCCATAGGCTAACATTGACTTCGGTAGGTTTTATCTGCCGAAGTAGGGGGTCGAAGTTTTTTTTAAAGGGCAAGTACTTCGACTATCGAATAGTCGAACGATTTTTACTTCGAATCGTTCGAGTCGAAGGTCGTAGTCGAAGTAGCCCATTCGATGGTCGAAGTACCCAAAAAATACTTCGAAATTCGAAGTATTTTTCATTCGAACCCTTCACTCGAGCTGAGTGAATCGGCCCCTTAGTTCTCTCAGACGCTCTGTGGGGAATTAAAATCCTGTCAGAACGGAACCCAGATGGGATTTTTGACGTAGAAAAAGTTGTAGTAGTGTCACTTAGTGGCAAATATGTTGTTGGTATGTTGTTACTAGGTTTGCCACCTTTTCTGGAAAAAAATACCAGCCTTCCTATATATTTATCTTTTTCCCCTTTAATTAAAATTGGGATCAACCTAATTTTTTTTATACTGGCCAGGCCAGTAAAATAACAGCCAGATTGCAACCCTAATTGCCACATGTGACTCATAAGGCTGTGCCCGTGACTTGGCATTGCGTCAGTGGTGACAAGTAGGGTTGCCACCTTTTGTGGAAAAAAATACCAGCCTTCCTATATATTTATCTTGTTTCCCTATTAATAACATTGGGATCAACCATAATTTTTACCGGCCAGGTGGCAACCCTAGTAACAAGTAGGGTTGCCACCTTTTCGGGGAACAAAATACCAGCCTTCCTATATAGTTATAGTTTTTCCCTATTAATAACATCGGGATCAACCATAATTTTTACCAGCCAGACCGGTAAAATACTGACCAGGTGGCAACCCCAGGGCCGCCATCAGGGGGGAGAGTCCTAGCGCCCGCCTTCCCAGCGCTGGTGAAAAAACGCAGGCGCAGTTGGTGTAGTTCAACGGGGAAGCAAAGATCCTCATAATGTGGCTGGGCGGCATGCCGCCCCTATTTTTTGCCGCCCTAGGCCCAGGCCTATGCGCCTTGCCGCAAATCCGGGCCTGCTGGCAAGCTGTGGATTTTGGAAAATGTCGACGGAGCTGTTTATTGAGCCTGTGAGGGGCTTTTTGGGCTTGGGCAAGGCTGGAGCAGCATTGTACTGTTTTCGAGTGCAGAGGTATTACTTTCAGTTTGAGGAAATAAATGAATGATTTCCTTGTGGACATTAAACCCTGAACTTGGTGATCAAAGGCAGGTAATAATAACATGACTCCCTTGCAGCTAGGGTTGCCACCTTTCCTGGAAAAAAATACCAGCCTTCCTATATATTTATCTTTTTTCCCTTTTAATAACATTAGGGTCAGCCATCATTTTTATCGGCCAGGCTGGTAAAATACCAGCCAGGTAGGGTTGCCACCTTTTCTGGAAAAAAATACCGGCCTTCCTATATATTTATCTTTTTTCCCTATTAATAACATTGGGATCAGCCATCATTTTTACCGGCCAGGCCGGTAAAATACCGGCCAGGTGGCCACCCTACAGCCAGATGGCAACCCTACTTGCAGCCATGTATTTTGAACATAGTGATCAAAGGCAGGTAATAATAACACGACTCCCTTGCAGCCATTTCGTTTGTATCATCTGCACTCAGGGTTGCCACCTTTTCTGGAAAACAATACCAGCCTTTTTATATTTTAATGTTTTTTCCCTGTAAATAACATTGACATAAAGCAACATATTTACTGGCCAGGCGGGTAAAAATACCAGGCAGGTGGCAACCCTATCTGCACTTGGAGCCACAGCCCCATATACGGATTCCACCAGGCATTGGTCCATAGTAACCAGATGGCTTTTGAAATTCCAAACTGGAGAACTGCTGAACAAAAAACAAAATAATTCTAAAACCACAAATAAGACAAACTGCAAGAAATATACCAACTTATGTATGATGTAGAACAGTTTACAGAGTCTGTCACTCCCCGGACTTATTTTAGACTTATTTTAGAAAGATATAATAAGGTAAAAAAATGAAATTTTTTATATCACTAATAGCAAAATGTTCTAAAATAGAAAATATAAAGTAATTGAAAAAAGTCTTTATTCTGATATTAAATGAACCAACTGTAATATTTTTAGGCAAATTTCAGAAATCTCATAAAAACCACAATCTTTACCAAGGTTTTGCAGTTTGGTAGTTTGCAGTAGAAAGACATAATAACCCATCTGAGATTCATTAGAATATGTACTTTTTAAAAATATTTTTCAGGAGTCCGCATACTTAGTGGCACATAAAATGTATGTAGGTTGCTTATTTTGCAGCAGACACATTGTTAACCGTGGCATTTCATATGCATAATTTTCATTTTTGAGTCCCTTCCTGCCACACACTTTGGTATATCTGTGCATATTGGGCATCAAACTGTTCAGAAGACCTTTGGAATTCATATTTAGGGTGATTTGCCTTTGTATGTAAGACATTGTGCAAGTTAATGTGGCAAACTGTTATAACTGCTTTGTGTGGCTTTGCGGTTTGGAGTAGGAATAAATAATTGACACATTAGCAGAATGTGTACCTTCCAAAAATATATGGTTTTTAGGGGTCACCGTACATTTTTTTTTTTTTAGCTTTTTTCCATACATACGTAAATATTAGCCATGAAATAAATATGCACAAGGTATATTTTGGGGTCTTTACATACCATGTAGTTTGGTAAACCTATGTACATTGGGTATCAAACTGTTCAGCGGACCCCTGGCATTCATATTCAGGGTGTTTTATCTTGGACAGTAATGATACGCAGGAGATTAAATGCTGCAAATTGGAAGCTTGAGGTGATTGATAGTTTATAGCAGCTGGTGAACTCCAGATTGTTGTTTGGGCCCCCTCATGCCACATACTTAGGTAAATCTATGCATGTTGGGCATCAGACTGATCACTGTTGTTCATATTAAGGGTTTTTTATTTTGATACCCAATAACATGAGGAAGTTAAGATACTGCAAATTGGAAGCTTTGAGGTAATTTTTGGAAATCTCAAAATCGCCAAATTTAGGAAAGTTTTTCAGAAAAAGTTTTTCTCAGGGAACTAACTGTGAATTCAGCACTGTGGCCTAATAATGCACAGTCACAGGCAAAATACAGTGCTAAGGAAAGGGATTCACCTACACTGCAAAACCATACAGAAAATACAAATAGAAAATACTGCTTTTGCTGAGGTTCAACACAACACACTGCAAATCATGTTACATGTCCTGCAAAAGCTAAACGTGTGCATTTGTGCTGCAAATGCACAAAAGTAGGACATGAGATCTACCGTAGTTCTGCTAAAGATGTTCATGAAGTCACTACTACAAATGTTACAGTATTAAGTGCGGATAAAGCTGATACATTTATTCCAGACAAGTTTATATGTACTGTCAGTGTCAGTACTGCTTCTGCTGACAAGGGACACTCCATTAACCTGATGCTTGATACAGGTTCAGCTGTTTCTATACTACCAAAGGATATTTTCTGAAATACTTTGCAAAAGATCCACTCGTTGCACCTGCCCTGAGACTGGTCAGTTACTTAAAGGATCCAATCCCTGTGCTTGGTTGCTTGCCAGTAACTGTACAGTTTGAATCAAATACTGCAAAATGTGACGTTTACATTGTGAATAAGGGTACTGCTATACTTGGAAGCAGGACCGCCATCAGAAATCGTAGGGCCCCACACGACAAAATTTCCTGGGCCCCCTGGGCTGCGCCATACGCTAGCCCCACCTACAGGTCCGCCCTCCCCACCACACAGTAAAAAAACAAAAAAAATATTGGTGGCTAGGGTTCCCACATGTTAATAAAAAATAAAAAGATATTGGTGGTCAGGGCCCCCCATAAAAAAACATTTGTGGCCAGGGCCCCCCATTAAAAAATATCGGTGGCTAGGACCCCACATGAGAAAAAAAAATTGGTGGCCAGGGTCCCCCTCCAACATTATAAAAAAATTGGTGGCCAGGGCCCCTTAAACGTCCATGCCTTCCCGAAGTCAGCAGCTCTCAGAAAGATGGGGGGCCCGGCTAATCAAGTAAGTGTGGCGTGGCCAGGGGCCCCCTTACCCTCAGGGCCCCCTAAAACTCTCCCCCCTGTCCCCCCTGATGGCTGCCCTGCTTGGAAGGGAACTCTTTGCTGCATTAAACCTACAATTAGTTGATGGTCTCATTACTACAGCACCAGTGCCTGCCACACAGCCAGTGTCTAAAATTTCACCACAAAGCAACACTTCACTGGGTTGTGCAAAGAACCTTGTACACAAAGTTAAGTTGAGACCAGATGAAAAACCAGTACCATTTCCTGATTCAGCATGGGAAAAACTTGCTTTTGATATTGTGGGTCCTTTTACAGATGCTCCTATAGACTGCAGATTTGCTAACCTAACCTTGATAGACTATTACAGTAAATGACCTGAAATTGCAATTGTTTCTCATATAACATCAGCTACAGTAATAACATTTCTGTCTACAGTCTTCAGCAGAGAAGGTAATCCAAAGGAGTTCATATCAGACAACGACCACAGTTTGTCTCATCTGAGTTTGAATCCTTTCTGAGAGAGAGGAATATTGTGCATAGGAAATCTTCAGTGTATTACCCACAAACAAATGGAGAAATCGAGTGATTTAACTGAAGTCTGAAAGAAGCACTACAGACAGCAAATCTTACTGGGAAATCTTGGAAAGCATTTACAACAGAGTTCCTATTTAACTACAGAGCAATGTGCCATGCAACAACTCAATCATCTCCTGCTGAATTATTACATGGCAGACAGATGCGCACTAAGTTACATGTTGCAGATATCAAACTTCCACAAAATACTGTGCCTACAAAATCATCTACTGCTGACATTGTGAAACGTCAACAAGCCAAATGTAAGGCTTATACTGACAGAAAACGTGGTGCAAGCCTGGATCTTTGGTCAGAATTAAGAAACCAGGAATACTTAAACAAGGACAATCTAAATTTACTACACCACTTGAAGTCAGATGCCACGAGAACCATACACATATAAACTGTCTGATGGACACATATAGAATGCAAGTCGTCTTGCTCCTGTTAGATATGACTTTGGAGACGCTCCATTTGATGAAGAACATTTTCCTACTCCTGATGTCAACTGCAATAGGCCTGAAGAAAGTGAACCTATAAGGTGTACTGAGAGAATCAGAAAACTACCTGCATGGACGTATGACTATGTGATGTGAATAATGTATATTATTGCTTTAAGACGATTGTTGTTGTTTATTACATTTGCCCAAATGCTTTCCTACTAGAATATGTGGTGTTTATACAAATGGCCTGTAGATGTCACTGTGCCCAGACTTATACTGTGCATACTTCATACAGCGTAAAAGTGAAAGTTACTGTTGTTTAATGGCTGTGTGAGACTCTGCTAATAAAGCACTGTTATACTCTACTCATCCTTTGCTACCCAAAACATAACAATTTGAATAGAATACTGTGCTATTTTCAGCTTGTCAGCTAAATTCGTGAATTGTGAGATTTATACAAGAGCTGAATTTCCAGCTTATGGCCAATAAGCTGAGTATGGGGGGAGATAGCAGCAAACCTCCTCATGCGGCAGCAGAGCAAGTATTGCCCTTGGAGTGGGTGTCTGGGGCCCACTGGGGTTACTGCCTCAGAGGCCACCACAATCCCTTCAATTGTGTGCCATTCACAGGTGCAACATTAAGTCCTGTACTTACCCTCTGGTAAAGGTAAGAATTCGGTATTGGGATGCCATGTGTTGGAGTAAGCTGCACCTCATGCACCAAAGTGAGTTTGGTGCAAGTAAGCACAAACCTTACACTGTTCATTTATATTATTGCATTATAATAAAGTATTTGCTCTGAAGTGGCCTCTTATACATGGTAGGATGGAGCCAACAAGAAGATTAAATAGAAACAAGAAAGTCAATTTGAAAGTCAAGTTTTTATTTATGCTTAAACAGTTACGAGGAAAAAAAACAGGTTAGATAAGAAGGAAGAGAAGAATAGGACAGAGAGAAGTAAGACTAAGTAAACATTTGCAAGTTATATATATTTATACAGACTGGGCATTCTCTAGTATGGGGTTTTAAAGAAAATATTTATAAAAAGATTTTTTTTTGCTTTTTGGGTCCTAACATTTATTCATTGGGATGTGCCTAATAAACTGCTATCCCCCTCCCTAGTGAATGCAGTTTCATTGGCATTTAAGTAAATGTTTTGCTTTCATAGTGCACGATGGAGCCACTAGATGGCGGACCTTGCTCATCTTGTATATTTTGGTAACCAATGTTTCTTTACCTTTTTTTTCTTAGGAGGTGAACAATGAGGGACATGCATATAAAAGTGACTTGAAATACCGCAAACGTCACTATGGTAAACTGTGTAAATTGGCAAGTATTTGTAAACCCTTTAGTGATGTTAGAAGGGAGGATTTGTATTGACAATGCACTTTTATGGGCAGCACATAAAGCAATTTCTTTCACTTCATATATTTTTGGCATTTTGTTCACCTGAGAATTTAGTTTTTGTGTGTGGGTTACCAAACACATCCAGGGCTATTACCCCAAAGACACTTGATTTTTACTACAAAGTTAAAGCAGAAGGAAAGCTCCATTCCAATGGGGGTGCCAAATGTTAGGGCAACCCCAAGAATTGTAATGACTTACCTGATTCCCCTGGTCAGTGCTCCTGTTAGCCGAAAACTGCACAAGCCCGGGGTACTTGCAGAAAAACAATTCTTTCTTTAAAATCCAGTGACCGATGCAAGTGCAGTACAGCGAAAACGTTTTTTTTGGGTTAAAGTCCGACTTTTAACTCTGTGTGCAGGAGTGAAGAAAGAAGAAAGGAAGAGGATCGCTTGCATGTGCCCTGGGCTGGGGTTGTACTATAATGCCAAGTGATATTGCACCTTACACAGTGTCTTTAGTTCAATTACCCGATATTTACATTTCAAGCCCTTAGAGGAGCAGCATTTGGCCAGGGCCCCATTGGTCATAATAAGTTAGAAGACATATGAAAACATTGCTTTAGCACCAATTCCACCATTGTTCCAAACACTGACCAACGATTTGTGACACTGAGTATATAGTATTCAATACAAATATCACCATCTCATGGCCACATCCACCTTTGCTTTGTGGAGCATTTGGATGAACATAGTTCCAGCCATTTTAGACTGAATATTGTTTTGGGCATGGCTCTCCTTAGCTCTTGTACTAGTGATTGGTTGTATTTTTATATATTTCTGTAATATGTATGTTCATTGTATATACCATTTATTGTACAGCGCTGTGGAATATCTTTTATAAATATGTAATAATAATAACCCAGCCTTTTATACTACAGGGTGAGTTGCCTGACACTTTGTGTACCACAACCCCAAGGCCGCTATCAGAGAAGTATAGGGGGAAGTGTAGTTAGGGGCACCATGTAGTAACATAGTAAGTAAGGTTGAAAAAAGAGACACTTCCATCAAGTTAAACCTTTATAGTCCATATATAACCTGCCTAACTGCTAGTTGATCAATAGGAAGGCAAAAAAAACCCTATCTGAAGCCTCTCCAATTTGCCTCAGAGACAAAATTGCCAAAATAGCAATCGGACTAGTCCCTGGATCAACTTGTACTATGAGCTATCTTCCATAAATCTGTATTCCCTCACTTGCTAAAAAGCCATCCAATCCCTTCTTAAAGCTATCTAATGTATCAGCCTGTACAACTGATTCAGGGAGAGAATTCCACATCTTCACAGCTCTCACTGTAACAAACCCCTTCCGAATATTTAGCCAGAACCTCTTTTCTTCTAATCGGAAGGGGTGACCTTGTGTCAGCTGGAAAGACCTACTGGTAAATAAAGCATTAGATTATTGTATGATCCCCTTATATATTTATACATAGTTATCATATCACCCCTTAAGCGCCTCTTCTCCAGCGTGAAGAACCCCAATTTGGCCAGTCTTTCCTCATAGCTAAGATTTTCAATACCTTTTACCAGCTTAGTTGCCCTTCTCTGTACCCTCTCTAATACAATAATGTCCTGTTTGAGTGATGGAGACCAAAACTGTACGGCATATTCTAGATGGGGCCTTACCTGTGCTCTATACAGTGGAAGAATGACCCCTTCCTGCCTTGAATCAATGCCCCTTTTAATACAGGTCAAGACCTTATTTGCCCCTGATTCTGCTGACTGGCATTGCTTGCTACAGCCAAGTTTATTATCTACAAGGCCACAGGTTGAGGCACAGCAGGTTTGGGTTGATTAGGGTTACATCACTAGCACTATGGCATTGTTGGGTCCTGAAAGATGTGAAGGTACAAATTGGTGGGGTTCCTCTCTCAATAGAGACATTCATCCCAAAAGTAACATATCCGCATATCCCCTTTTTCAATCATTTAATCAGAGCTTCACACTGGGCCAACAAGCTGTGATCTCTGTCTGGGGTACTCTGTCCTTAACTCACTCAAAAGATGACTTCATTTTATTTCTGGCCTTTACTGGATATTAAAACCCTGGACCTCTGCACTTTATGGCTCTGCAAATGGGCAGATCACAATGCACTAATTACAGGAAGATGCCTTGAAAGGATGAGATATTGCTGCAAGTGTAATTGAGGCTGGAAGATTGTCAAAACAAGATATTTACTAGTCAGTCGATATATCTGTTTATTTGTTTCTCAGTGCCAGAAAATAGTACATAGTTGTAGGTTTATAAACATTGGTAATTGCTAAACTACTCATCACTAGGGATGTAGCGAACGTCGGAAAAAAAGTTCGCGAACATATTCGCGAACTTGCGCAAAAATGCGAGCGGTTCGCGAACGGTTCGCGAACCCCATAGACTTCAATGGGAAGGCGAACTTTAACATCTAAAAAAGACATTTCTGGCCAGAAAAATGATTTTAAAGTTGTTTAAAGGGTGCAACGACCTGGACAGTGGCATGCCAGAGGGGGATCAAGGGCAAAAATGTATCTGAAAAATCTGCCTGTGTGTGCTTGGAAGAGATAGTGTAGGGGGAGAGCTGTTAGTGATTTCAGGGACAGATGATAGTAAGTTTGCTGGCTAGTAATCTGCTTGATACTGCTCTGTATTGGAACAAAAAAATAAATAAAAGCAGTCCTTACAAGGACTACTGTTATTGCAGCAGTCAGCAGATGAGATCAGAAGCAGGACAGCTGCCCACTGCAGCTACATACAGAGCACTGCAGTAGAAGGTAGATTACTAGCCAGCAAAGCTACCTAAGCTTAAATGTCCCTCAAACCCCTGCAGACTTCTGTCCCTCCAATAACAGAGCAGTATCAAAACGATTACTAGCCAGCAAACTTTCAACTGTCCCTGAAATCACTAACAGGCAGCAGCTCTCTCCCTACACTATCTCTTCAGCACACACAGGCAGAGTGAAAAAAACGCTGCAGGGCTTCGGTTTTTATAGGGAAGGGGAGTGGTCCAGGGGAGAGCTTCCTGATTGGCTGCCATGTACCTGCTGGTCTGGGGTGAGAGGGCAAAAAAAAGCGCCAACAATGGCGAACCCAAAATGGCGAACGTCGCGCGACGTTCGCGAACTTCCGGCGAGCGCGAACACCCGATGTTCGCGCGAACAAGTTCGCCGGCGAACAGTTCGCGCCATCTCTACTCATCACAGCATGGATAACAACACAATATACCTTGACTTGACCACTAGAGGGAGCTGCATACCATACTTCTTCAATATGCCTGGCCTGCATGCTGAAATATGGGTTTTACTGCAAGATAATGAAATAACATTAACTCAGAGAAGATCAAGAGCTGTTAAAATAACTTTGTGAAATAATATCCATGCCCTGACCATAAGCATACCCCACTATTATTGTATGTAATAGTACATATACACCTAGATGGGTGTTGCAGGTACTACTCCTCTCCCATGGCTCCGCTATCAGTTAGCTGCAGGTATCCAGTGATGAACAGTGGTAAACACCCAAGGGCCACTCCTAAAGTTCCTGCCCTAGGCAAGAGCCAAAGCTGCAACCTGGGTCTTAGACGGAGAGATACGGAGAGATTCATTACACGGGTGGACTAACTGGGAAAAGGTAAAATTGATTAAATGCCTTTTCTCTCCGCCTACAATTTGTAATTAACCTTCTGGCTGAGATTACAGGAAAACATAAGCATTCATTCCACTTCCACCATAATTGTCCTTCAGATTGGGCACCCCTTCCAGTCCCAGGTCCTTATTTGCTGCTGCCCCTACAGTGCGAGGGGGGCAGTGCTATGAACTGTACCACATCTCACCAAGGTGCAGTGCTGTTAGGCAGCAAGACCAGGGAAGATACATCCTTATTGCCTGCTATGGGGGACTAGAAAGCATTTACTCCATTTGGAATTCAAAGACATGGCAATTCTGCAGTGCAGGTCAGGGAGCAAGTATGCAATAAACGTGGCAGTTTCACCATTTTTCTGGCACTTTGCACACTGCTCTGCACTTTATAAATCAGCCTTCCAGAGTTTGGAAACCTTTAGCTTGGGGGTACAGTGGGTGCAGGTCTCCAGTTGTTCTGCTTCTTTCTCCTCTTCTTTCTCCACTTTTCTGGCTGTTCCTACTAAAGCAGAGATAGATGTTCTTCAGGCTGTTCTGGTTCTAACAAGTAAAACATAACTCTTAGGAATATTTCATTACTTATAATGATGTCACCATTTTTTGTATTTGCACACCTTTTCCTAAAGCTGGGCAAATCTTTGTGCTTACTTTGGTGCCGAGTATAGCATCAAAATGACTTGGATGGACACTTCTTGGTCATGGCCAAATGTATATACAAAGGCCTGGCATAGCTGGGCACTGCAGGCAGTAATGAATATGCATGAAACCAAAGCAAGGTATTTTCTGTTATTGCCTAGGATTACTGTCATTGCTGGAACCTTCGGCTGAGAAGAAACTGTGTAAACAATGGAATATAAGTGTTTCAGAGGAGCTGGAGTTGATCTTAGCTGATTTTTGTTCTGTTGGTCTGAAAAAAGAAACATTCTGGAATTTCTGGAATGTCTTTCATAAAGCATAATTAAACAGAGAATATTGACAGTCATTGTGTGGGTCAGATAATAAAGTTATTCTTATGATGATAGGTTTCCCTTTAAACACTCATGTTTCCTGCAGTGGGTCAATTATCCAACATAGCAAATATTTGCAAGATGGATTATATTAAAATACTGATGTTATATAAAGTGGACCCCTTTAAAGCAGACTGGGGCCCTAAAATTCCCTTAGAGGTATTAATTATTAGGTTTAACATAGAGATAAAACAGAATACAGAGCACATCATATGTGTGGGTGCAAAGCTCGTCTTTCAGCAGGACAGTGATCCCAAACTCAAGGCTAAAGTAACACTGGACTGGCTGAAGAGCTGTAATTGTCCACAGCCCTGAGGCTTCCATTACTGTAAAGCAAGGTGCAAAGTGCAAAAAAACAGGTGCAACACATACTTGCAAGGCTTAGGAGAGCCCTTTTTCCACCTGGCTGGTATTAAGTACAGGACTGCCTTGTACAGGTATGGGATCCGTTATCTAGAAACCCGTTATCCAGACTGCTCGGAATTACCGAAAAGCCCAAGTACCGAAAAGTCTCCCAAAGACTCCATTTTAATAAATTCTTTTTAAATAATGATTTCCTTTTTCTCTGTAGTAATAAAACAGTACCTTGTACTTGAACCAAACTAAGATATTTCTTCGTATTGGAAGCAAAACCAGCCTATTGTGTTATTTAATGTGTACATGATTTTCTGGTAGATTCAAGGTATAAAGATCCAAATTACGGAAAGATCCATTATTTGGAAAGCCCCAGGTCCTTGGATAACAGGTCCCTTATATGTATTTAATAGTGCTAGCAAAAAGGTGAATGACCTACAATGGGGCTAAGTGAAAGCCCTGAGATAGAGCCTTACACAGGTCTGGTCTGCAAATCTGTGCCCAACCCAGACCACCTGACCTACAACCTGACCTACACCTACCACCCTGCTATACAACCTAACCACACTCTCTACCTGTGCCCAAAGGGTTTACTCACCACCCAACCCAGAGACCCGCACGTTTGGAAGTGATGGCACTCCAGAGATGAAGGCTGTTGGAAGTATGTTGAGGCCATAAAGTTGGTCTGGGTTGAGTTGTGAGTATGGGTCTCTACCCTCATATAGAGGACTAAAAGTTCCCCTTTCATGCCTCCTAGGTTGCACATTGTTTTTCATGATGTACTACCTAGGCTCATGATTTTTCTGGGCTGGTAGGCCTTGTCTGGTTTTGGGGCATTAGGGAATTATAGTACAAGTCAGAAAACAGCTAAGAAAAAGCAAAAGGGAACTAACTATACTTTCACCTCCACTTTTCCAAGTTAGTATATTAGACAAGTACAAAGGAAAAATAAATAAGAAAGGTTGATTGTTCCTTTAATAACCTTATCCTCAACCCCTCCAATATTGAACTACTTACCTTGGTCCCTGCTGAGTGACAGCACTCTGTGTTATCTACAAGCTCTCCCAAATCCTTCTTTGTCAGGATCCAATGAATTCCAAGGCAGATACTCGCTGTAAGTTACTAATACCACTATAACTTTAAAATGATCTAATCTCTGACTTTAATCAGCTGCTTGTGTGCGTAATTCTCTCTTCTCCAATGAATCTTTGTATTGACACCCAGTATTGCATGGAAGCTTTTTCATCTTTCAGGAAATTATACATCCAAATGCAAATAGGATTGTTTATGTCCCTGAAAAGTGCTCAGAAGGTAGCGGCACACGCGCCTTGGCAAGAGATTTATAGACTACTTGCAATTGTATATGCCACATGAAGGCTGCGCATGGTGCTACTTAAAAGAAGAATGAGACAAAGTACAAACTTCAAGACAAGAAACCGAAAAAAAAAAAAAATGAAAAGAGAAATAATTATGGAATCAAAGTACATTTCAGAAACAAAAATGTAAAGTTTTAGCCTGAAGATTTTATCAGCAAAATCCTTAATTAAATTTGTGGTTTTCCCTTAGAATAGGGCTTTATAACTGTGGGGCCCCCAGAGCTTAACCTTTGGGAACTAAACTTGCACCATTTGCACTTTGCCCCTTGCCCTGCAGCTTGTAAATGAAAATGACCCCTAATTACACAGTAAAATAGTATTTGGATCCCAAATATGTGCAGTGCCAGACAGTTCTGTTCCTTAATGAGTAGAGATGCCAGAGATGTTGGTTAAACGGGAACACCTTCTAAATACAAGTATGGGATCCGCTATCCAGAAACCCATTATCCAGAAAGATCCGAATTTACGGAAAGGCCATCTCTCATAGACTCCGTTTTATCCAAATAAGCCAAATTTTTTAAAATGATTTCATTTTTCTCTGTAATAATAAAACAGTACATTGTACTTGATCCAAATGAATATATAATTAATCCTGGTAAAACCAGCCCATTGGGTTTATTTAATGTTTACATAATTTTCTAGTAGATGCAGCGCCGAGCCCTAGACGAGCCGGCCAGCTACCGCGCTCCTACACTGTGCGCTGGCTAGAATGTGAATCTCTTCGTTTTTCCGAAGTCGCCCAAAGTTGCCTAACAAGGAAACTTAGGGCGACTACGGAAATCTGAAGCGATCTGAGTGCCATCCTGCCGGCAATTCACATTCTAGCCAGCGGGAAACATTTCGGGGAGATTAGTCGCTCGAAGAAGAGGCGATTTGTCACTTGGCGAATATTCTCCCCAAGTAGCAGCTAAGCCTTCACCCTAAATGACCAAAGAAGGCCATTTTCCCCACAATAGCAGCTCCCAGCAGATGAAAAGGGAGTGCTGAAGGCAGATGATATTGTGGAAAGAAAATGAAGTACAAACAAAACAGGAAATAATGGCTCAGTAAAACAACTGTGTCACTTAACTGTGAGATGGAAAAAAGTTCCCTTGTTTATACGACTTGTAATGATGTTCTTGTGTTCACGGATCCATTTCATCCCCTGGTGTGTGCCTCTAGTAGTCAGGCATGGAATTTACCTATGTTTAGAATTTCTGAGGCACGGGAGACATGGGAGAATGGATTCTCAGAGGGATTTGAGCAACAATTCCAACAATCAAAGGGCCCTGGGTCCTCCATTGGATGTGACCAGGAACAATGCTATATAGAAAAGGCACTATAGGATATTGTATAACAAACAGGAACTAGATAAAAGGTAAGAGGGAATAATCATCAGGCGCCAATGGCTGCAGATCCCTGCTAGACTAGGCATTGCCTGTAGGTGGCAGCCTTACCCCAAGTGCATTAAACTGACCTCTGTGGTGAAGATGAATGGGAGGCTCCAAAAGACCAGCTGTCAATGACTATCCTGGTTCCTGAGAGTGAATGGAACTCCATGGGGGGTATTCAATTCTAATCAGCTTTAGATGGGGGATAATAAAAGTTATACTGGGCCCTGCTTCTTAGTTAGGGTTTCCTACTGTCTCTGTTATTACTTGGCAAAAATAATTTTAAACCATTAGGTGGGAGTACAATGAAGCTTGTGACCACAAAATTCACACAGACAAAGACAAGAGGTCCTCTGCACTCAACTCATTTGATGTAGTTGGTCAGCTTGAATATATTGCAATATATGGACAAACAATCCCTGTTTTGTTTAAAGGGGAGGTCATTTTTAGTAGCTTTAGGCACAAAACGTCCTCAACGTCCTTAATATATTGATTATGAGTTGAGTGCAGAGGACCTCTTGTCTTGTCTGTTATTGTGGGACCACCGATATTCTGGACAATGTCGGACTGGGACACCAGGGACCCATCCAAAAACCTTTGACTAGGGGCCCACCAATTAATCTTAGACCAGGGGCCCATTCTTAGTACTATTATTCTTCCTTTCCTCACTCATCTATTCTCCTTTTCTTTACATACTATAATGTATTATTCTATCTAGTTAGTCACTTTGTTCTCATAGAAATAAGGAATGGCCATGAAATAGGCCAAATGTTTAGCAACATGAGGGCCCACTGACACCTTGGCCCACCGGGACTTTTCCTGGTATCCCTGTGGGCCAGTCCGACACTGATTCTGGATATTCTCCTATCCACTTCTGACTCTATATCCAATCTGTGAAAAATGAGTGAAGATTAAGAACATTACTGCACTAAAGATGCCTAAATATGATTTTCACCTTAGAAATGAACAGGAACCTAAATCTGCTGATTTACAACCTAACCAGGCACTTAATTAAATAATAAATGCAAATCGAAACCTGGAGATTCCTGGAGGCCATGATCTTCTCTAAGCTATTTGGTACTAGTTAATCTGGTTCCTTTATAGCAGTGATCCCCAACCAGTGATTCATGAGCAGATTGTTGCTCACTAACTCCTTGGATGTTGCTTATTTTTGAATTACTGGCTTGGAAGTATAAAGACCCGTTCTACTGCCAAAAGAGCCTTTTGAACCACCAGTCCACATAGTGGATACCAACTCTTTTTACTGTATATTTGAATGTGGCTCATGGGTAAAAAAGGTTGTGGACCTCCTCTCTCAAAGGACTGGTGTCATTGAAGGGGAACACATATAGTGACTGTAAAGAGGAATTGGGTACATCCTATGCAGGGTGTGATTCAGTGTTGGAGTAGGTCAAAGGAGGGCAGTATTGCTAGTGCAATAAACACAATAGCGCTCTTTGCAATAGTGGAGCCAAATTTCTGGGTTAAAACACGAAAATTCAGCTCTTAAAGTTACAAGAGGCAGCTATTTTCCGCCCCTTGTAAAAGCCTGCTTGCTGCTGCTGGAAGCAATGTTCTCACATTGCCTCATGGCAAGAGCAGCCCTGATCCTAAACTTCAGCAGGGGTCCAATTTGATCGTAATCCAGATAATCCAACTTGATCATGTTCCAGAGAATCCAACTTGATCATGATCCAGAGAATCCAACTTGATCATGTTCCAGAGAATCCAACTTGATCATGATCCAGAGAATCTAACTTGATCATGATCCAGAGAATCTAACTTGATCATGATCCACACAGTTCAGCAGATGATGTAGAATGGATGAAATTGTTCTCAGACCATCTATGCAAAGTGCAAGGAGTGTGTATGTACGCAAGTAGCTTTAATGAAGGATCTACAATGTACCCAGCTGTCAAAGGTTCATTTACTTGCAGTAATAATAAGTACAAGTGCTGAGACTGCTACACCTGCAGTTACACATGCAAAATCTGTTGTGGGTCCAGTTGTAATTTATCTCTTTAATGTATCCCCACAAAAGGCATTTTCAGTGACAGTTGCCACCGATATAAAATATATTTATTTTCTTGTCACATATAAAGTAACCTCAGCAGCAGAGAAAGCATAACATGACATGTGTAGGAATCCAGATTACCCAAACAACAGTGTGTTCCAAATCTGATTTAAATACACAGCAACGGTATCAGTAAACATTGCTTTTCTCACACAGCCGCTTCCCAGCATATCTGCAAACGCCTTCTCAGGCTTCATGTTGTGATGTAAATGTCACAGGTATATGCAAGGAGATGACACCCACACGTACAGACAAACACACTATCACAGGGATCTTGTGTGCGGATGCTTTGTAGCCACAGTTTACACAACATTATCACAAGTCACCAACAAAGAAACAGATTAAGGTTATTATTGGCACATTCCCTCTCTTTCTTTCTATCTATCAATATCCCCAAAGGGCAATGTCTGATTTCTCCAGCTGTAACACAGGCTATTCAAACATGGAATTCTTTGGCTCCAGCTGATGTAAATAGTGGTACCCCCCGACACCAACATACAAACATTGCTCCATTGCGATGAATCACAAGAGTGATATGGACACAAAACGAATTCCAATCACAGAGCTTTTCCTCGGATAATGTGCTGCTTTAAGGGAGGGTCTTTATCCCTTCATTCTCATTGCAGTTTGCAAAGACGTTCAAGTGGAAGGATTCAAAGCTTTTAGCCAAAATGCAGTTTTCGTGTCACTATTGTGTGGGTTAATGCTTCCTGTCCATTCAGCCTAATGTGGCCCCCACTGCCGCCTTATGCTTTGTATTGTGCACTGTATGTGACCTGCTGGAGCCTGGACTGATGCCTCTGGGGCATTGAGGTTAAAGTAACAATTGGTGCAAATAGCCGACCATTAAATGCTACATGCTAGTTGGTTGCTACAGTTTACTAGAGCAGTAGTAAATGTTGCACCTTTTATTATTATTATTATTATTATTATTATTATTATTATTATTATTATACATTTATTTATAAACACCAAATAATTCACCAACATATTTACATAAGACCTTGCCCTGGTGGAGCTGGTCACTATCACATTCGCACACACTGCGACCGTATTTAATAGGAACTAAGGCCAAGGAAAGGCGGATTCACTAGGTCAGTGATCCCGGACCAGTGTTGCTCACCAACCGCTTGGATGTTGCTCCCAATGGGCACAAAGCAGGTGCTTATTATTGAATTACTGGCTTGGAGGCAAGTTTTGGTTGCATAAAAACCATGTGTATTGCCAAACAGAGCCTCCTGTAGGCTGCCAGTCCACACAGGGGATATCAAATAGTCAATTACAGCCCTTATTTAGCACCCCAGGGACTGTTTTCTGCAATACATCTGTGGATTCAAGCTCTTAGGTTTCCTTTCCCTTTAGAATGAGTAGGATAACCCTAAGATTTAAAAAAAATTCTAGAAATAAAAGTTCAAATTAACTGTTCCTTTCCTCTGGGACCCTAGGAAGATCCACATAAGGAAGCTACGTTCAAAACTTTCTTTTAAAATTGTGTTCTATTTACATTTTACTGATTATTTTAGAGTAATATACTTACATAGCCTGCCTACTCACTCACTTACTTGTGATGGCGGGCTGCAAGTGGGGAGCAATGGCAGGGAGTTGGAAGCAAAAATAAGATCCCTCTGGTCCCCCCTCTCTCCAGCTCTCACCCTTTACTGGTGGGGTCTGCTGTATGTTTGTTGCTCCACTGAAAGCTTGGGGGTGTTTTTCAGATTTCTCTATAATACTTTTAGGGTTGGACTGGGGTGTGCGAGGCTTCCCATACCATCATTTTGGAAATAGAAAAAGGGACAAGATTTTTCGCGCTCCACACAGCGTAATTTTTTTGACCATGCCCATTTTGTAGCCACACCCCCTAATTACCATGTCCATTTTACAAAATTTTGCAGGTTATGAAAGTTTGAGCACATTTTGGTAGTTTTTATGTGTTATTACAGTTTTGCTAATGCAGGTGAATTGGCCTTTACGCTGTGAGTCTCAGGGTCAAATTCAATAAGATCCGAAGTTGCGCCAGCGATAGCTTCGCTGAACTTCGCTACACAAATTCACTAAAATGCGAAGTTGCGCTACCATTACTTCGTCAGGCAAAGCGAAGTTCCGCTAGCGATGCCTAATTTCCATACGGCGCAAAGTTAAAATATAATGGACGTATATGCTGCAGCAACTACATTACATTACACAAGCAAAAATAAAATAAAGGTGTTCTATTGCCCTACACATGTACCCACTGTATCGTTGAGTTGCCTTATGTTAGGAAATGTAGGGGGGAAGGAGGGTACCCCCAAAGCATTTTTTGATCTCTTTCAGCCTATAACCCTTAAAAAAGTAAAACACGCTAGCGTTTTTTGGGACTTAGAAAAAATTTCAACTTTTTTTGAAGCAATCACTATCTACTCTAAAGCACTTCGCCTGGTCTGAGCTGGCGAAGGCAAGTCTGGCGCAGGAGGTAACGTTCAGTAAAATGCGCAAGTTAGTAAATTAACATAGTTACGTCCCTTCGCCATAGCGCAACTTCGTCTGGCGAAAGGGTGCGAAGTAGCGCTAGAGTAGGTCCACTTCGCTAGCAAATTTACGCCAGCGCCCCTTAGTGAATTGGTGGAGTAACAAAATGACGTCATGCTGGAGAATTTGCGCTAGCGTTTAGTAAATTTGACCCTAAGTTCTCCCAAGAGACCTGCTTATCTTAAATTGTTACAAAAGTATCTAGGTATCTATTCTGGGCTATCTGCCAAAAGCCAATTCAGTTAGAAACTTTTTCTGGCTGTTCAGTGCAGGAAATCAAAGAGAAAGTTGGGACATTTCAGTAACAAAGCTGGGACTGTGGGTTGAGCTGTCAAAATCGGGACTGTCCAGTGAAAAATGGGACAGTTGGGAGGTATGTGGTAGACCTCTCAGAACTGGCATTGTCACACATACCAGTTGGATTGAAGAGGGGACGGGAGATGATGTGGTGGTATAGCAGCTCCCGTTTAAAACAAAAACTGAAAATATATAAATGATTACAGCTTCTTGGGCCAAATAAATGATGGAAAGTTTTTTTTTTATGGAAAGTCTTACTGAGCATTTCTGAAAGTCTGTCTTCGTTTCTTAGATTCATAGAAGCCAGAAATCCACGGGATACGCCCAAATTCAAAGAATTTTAGTCTTATCAATAACAAGTATTTATAAATTACTGATGTGCAAGAGTGCTGTGCAATAAAAGAGTGTATACATCAAACATACAAAAACTGATCAATGCAAGCGCATTTACACATTTGATTTAACCAAATGCCTAGAACCAGTGACGGATTAAAACACAATGGTTACGATTTGGGGCCTCAACTTTCCGCTGTCTCTAGTGGGGCCCTGAAGAGAAGGAGGTAGGAAGTGTATGTATAGTAGTCAAAAAAAGAAAAATTGGGACAAGATGTGGCAGTAAGTCTTTATATTTCCACTATGTAAACCGTTGTTGAATAATAACTCAGCACCTACCTATAGCTGAAGGCTGGGACCTGTTTTCCTCCAGGGCCTACTAGCACTAGAGGAAACCTCTTATTTTATGCTGCTGTTACTGGATGTATAGCCATGGTGGGGCTCCATAGAGCTGATGTGGCTGACTCTCCCTCTTGCGTCATGCCCCCATATAAGGGCTATTGTTCACAGTTGCTAATAGGGCAGCCAGTAAATTCTGGCCCATGTGCAGGATTAATAGAGAAAATGAATATTGCACTGGGACTGAGGCAGGAACGGAGGGCAGCATGGAGCCCCCATGGAATGATGGTCGGGGTGTTTGGCTGAGCTAATTGTTCTATCAAATAATCCAGTGTGTGGGCCACTTTCTTCTGCTACGACCTACTGAAGACTTAAGATAATAACAATTCTACTTTAAGGCATTTAGACGTAAAGGCAGTTATTATTTTTTAATTACCGAAGGACAGGTAATTACATCTGAACCAGTAATGACTTCAGAAGGAGGAGAGAGGGCAACGTTAACCTTTCGCTTGCTCCATACATAATGAAGGCCGAGTGCATCCTATCGACAACTTGCCCACCCTGATGCAAATAAGAGCAGATCCATACAGTATATTAGATAAAGCAGCTCTGTCAGGCACAATCGTCTCCAGCGTTGGGTAATTAAAACCAGAGCTTTGGGTGCAGAAGAACTCTTGCAATAATGATCATTAGTTTTATTATTTATTTAGCACCATCTTTATCAGGAGAACTGGAGGAAAAAACTAAATTAAAGCATGTTCTTTTTAAAACCGTTCATTGCTTATAGGTTTTAAACGTGTTCCTCTTTAGGGGTGTAACTACAACCCCTCCAATTTGCATTCTCATAATATTAACCTTCTGTACTGGGTTGACATGCGGTTTTTGTTACACTATTACATGGGGAGGAGGGTGGCTTGAGATGAGGTGGGGTTATTATAACATGCACAGCAGGGTGCAAAGTTTAAAAAACAAGAGTTAGCCGTCCATAGGTACACAGAGGAGTGCAAGGACGACCCCAAATTTCTAGGATTTCTACTGACTGATCTGAATGTGCCAAAGATCTTACTATTTAACCATTGTGATGTTGCTAAACTGCAGTTTATTTAATCTGGTTGAACTTTGCACCAAGAAACAAGCCAGGATCCAGCTGTGGGAGTTGCCCACAGACTTGGGTACACTTCAGGCCTGGACTGGCAATCTGTGGGTGAGAGGCTGCTTTAAGATGCCATAGACAGTCACTATTTAGAGGGCTGGTGGGGGGCTGTTTGGACCTCTGTGTACTTGGAATGCCAGCCAGGGCCTATTTTGAATCCCAATCCAGAACTGGTACACTTTCAGCAAGTCTCCACTACTCATACACAGCTCAGGCACACCACCCGCAGGTATTCTGCACAGGTTAGGGAACACTGACAGGCAGAGGACGCAATCTGCAGAGCATGATGCACTCATCTCTTCCCCTGCTAATGCTCTGTGGGAGGCACCTGGACACCAGCATCACTGCAGCCAGAATCTACTGATGCCAAGACCTATAGTGCTGCAGGCCAGGCAGCTGCAACATGGTGGTATTCATCTATTATTCATCTAGGCGACACACAGTCCAATCTGATTAATAAATCTACCCAATGAAATACCAATACAATTGAATACCCCTTCATTCAACCCTCAAACTGAGCCAATTCTTAATAAACTCACCCTTCTGATTCCACAGTCCTCCTCTTCATGTCATTGCCCCTTTGTGTCCTTGGTGCACCCTATCATGTCATTGCTTTACCCCATTACAGCATTACCCTGTCCATATACATCGGTACCCCCTATTACGTTACCACTGTTATAAAGGGGACAAGTTTAACCCCATTTTAATGTAAAATAATTGTTAGTATTTAGGGCAAAATCACACAGACCTTTGCACCTTCATTTGTTGCCCATCAAATGCCTACGGTACATGTTCATCATCCCACAGGTTCCCAGGACAGTGCACTTGCCATTCTGATGGAAATACATGGCTTGGGGTACATTTAACGTTCAAGTGCACCGCCTCTATGGCTTTGTTTGAGCCGCTTGTATACTAACCAGAGTTGTGCTCTGCCTTCATGCTGTACTTTTGTTGTTTCTGCAATTGCATCAGCAGTCAACAAGTGGCCCCACTGGTGGACTAAATCATTAAGTGCTACTGAGACCCTTCTGAGACAATGATTAGATTTTTTTTTTTAGCATAATCAGCCTGGCAGGATAATTAGTATGTAGACATTGGTCGCTACAGGGACACTTGTCATTTACAATTGTCTCTTGTCAGCTAAGAGAAGTCAGATTATGCACTATTGGGCAGCGCTTTGTTTGGGTATTTCGAGGATTAAAAAGTGAATTAAAATTGCCGGTTTTATTAAAAAGGCAGAACTCTTTGAACTTCGTATCAGTGCTATTTTAAATAGAGTATTTGCACAAACGGATAAGAATAGCCATTTCCTTTCACATAGACTTAATGTCAGATCTATAAGCTTTTCTAGTAATCAACCCCCCCCCCCACAAATTCCATTGATTAACCTAAATGAGAACAATAACGCAGCATTGCAGGGTGTCAAGGGAATGCAACTGTCAGCCCAGCATGGCTGGAATATTGCTCCCTTAGTTGTATAGTGTTCATTGAACAGGGTTTACCATGCACAGTTCTTATGATGCCCGTCTGCTGGCACCTGTGCAGCGGCAGTTTGCCTGTCTCTAACCTCTGAACCTCCCAGCCTTATATGATATGACAACACCGACACTTCATATAAAATAAGAAACCTGAAAAAAATCTATGACGGTAGCAGTCAGGCAATAGATTTTATGATGTATGACAGGTAAACACAATTAGGTATGGCTGAAGACTGGATTTAGCTCTGTAGCCGGATGTTGTGCTAGTGGAAACAATTGAGAAGGCCAAGTGAAGTTTGGGGTCAGTCTCAGCTCTCAGTAAATAACCTAGGCTTTTTTTTAGCCTTCACCAGCCCAATATGCGTAACAGTTGTTTCCTGCAATTCCCTCACATTGATGGCAGCAGACATCCCAAACTGCCAGCTTAATAGCACATATACAGTATACTATTAATTAATTTAGAGCTAAACTTGCAGACAGCTTGTTTCAATCTTGTTGTTAGATCCCGTCAGGGGAAAATATTGGCACATGGCTTTTGAGGGTAGGACTTGGAGAGCTGAACCTCAGCTGACGGCTGAACATCTCTGATTCAGTTGCATTTTGTTCCTAAAATTGAAGAGGGGGCCTAGCATTCCCTCATTGCCTGGGGTCCCCTCCTTTAATCATCTGGGAAGTACAATAATGCATGTAAAAATATAAACAGGCACCCATATCACCCAAGGTTGCATCCACTGCTTGTGTTAATGGTACAGGCCCCATTTAGACAGCACAATCCTGATTGCAATATCAGAGAATAGTGATAGGCTGTAACTCGCAGGTTGACCCATAGTTGGGCTGGTTCAGGTTGATTAAGCCCATGATTAAGTTTCCTAGAGGTACAAAACGTGTAGGGCCCTAGGAGATGTATGTACATTTTTAACTTTGACCAATAAAAATTTATTTTTGGCCCTGCCGGATAACCCCACTTTTCCTGTTATACTATTCAGGTTGAAATATGGCCAAACACTGCGGGTTAGGGTTGGGTGTGGGTCAGAGTGGGTAAGTACACTCCTCCTCAGCTCTGAATATTCCATGTTTGGAACCAGAGACACACAAATAAGTCAAGTACAGAGATCTGTACCTGAATATCCAAGGTTCCTAATTAAAATAGCAAAGTTATCAAGTAAATCCATTGTTATTGGCAAGTTCATAGATAAACTTTAATGAGGTGGGATGCAGCCTCCTCCAGTTGTCCATCTGTTTTTTTCAGTTCTGTTCCTAACACAATGCATGAACAGGGCTCAGCAGCTCCAGCCTACACAGGATGACAATTCCATGGAGGAATTCCTAAACTGGAAGATTATTTTCTAGGCTGCTTGCCTTTTGTGTGCGTGCCTTTTTTTTAATCTACCTTCTAAATTCCGCACTAGCTGCATCCAGTTCCCTAGGGGCAGGGCAGTGACATGGGGGAAAGAAGGCTAATGAGGGGGAGACCGGTCATTTATAGGGGAGATCATACTAAAGCACATATAGAACATGATAGGGTAGAACTTTCAGTAATAACTTTCCTAGGCAATATCAAATAAATGAGAGATAGGAGCTTTCTACAACAAGCTATTTAACTTGTATCTTATTGACATGGGTTAGACACTGGTCTTGCCCAAGATTGCTCAGGTTTCTCCTACAATGTCAACCTAAACATTAGAAATGTACATTCTCTCTGAGGAAATCTCCTTTCTTCTGATCTGTCTGATGAAGCAGAACACTTATACTGAAGCCCATGGCTTGTGCTTGATTGTACATGACAGTGGACAAGGCTTTTTCATCTTGTTCTATCAGATGGACAGATGTATGTTTATTTTTCTAGCAGTGATTGTCCCTGTGGTAAACCCTGAATAATAGTACACTTCATTGATAGTATATGTCACTAGCACCTTTATACTTCCCCTTGTGCTACACAACAATATAGCTGGATGCCCTCCTTGCACTCTCCTAGCAGGCACTTATGGAATGGTACGTGGAAACCTAGAGAGTTATTGATTCCCTTGTATTTACAACTGCCCCAGAATTCCAAGACAGTGAATTACAATCAATACAACACATCCCTGTAAAGGAAATATGGTCCCTATTTCTAAGCAGGATTTAAATTATCTTCATTTTTATATTAAAGCTTATTAAAATACTCTGCCATAGATTTTTTTGCCCAGTGAACAAGGTCAGACTGGCCTTCCAGAGTATTAGAGGATCTTACATACCCAAGGACTATTCATCATTGTACAGCCGAGAGAGAGAAAGCCCTGAATATCGGGTTCTTGACTTCTCTTGAGTAGGCCCAGTACAGCCCTGCCAGGGAGCCTTATATAGCCACATATTTGTATTTATTCATATAGGCTGGCAATAATATGAGTATTTTGGGAATATAGCCCCATTCACTGATTCAAAGTGCCCCCAAGTGTTAAGTATCAATTGGGCAGAACCTCCTGCGGGGCCCAAATAGAGATCAACAAGATGCTGACTCGGTCTGGAGGGGCTGAAGGTGGCCATACGTGGGCAGATCCCGTCATTTGTAGAGGTCATCAAACAAGCAGATATTGCCCTACATGCCCACCTTGAATGGGTGATATCAGGCTGATATGATCATGGGCCCTAGGGCCCAATGTTTTGATCTCAACGCAACAAACGCAGGCAGTCAGAGCTGCATCAATAAACTGATGCAGTCCTCAATCCAACAGGAGATTTAAACCTGTCCAATCGACATCTGGCCAATTTTCGGCCTGGGAAACCCGTCAGAAGCCCCCATACACCTGTGTATGTCCACTTTACTTTATAACGCTATACAGTTATAGGACCTGTTTTCCAGAATGCTCTGTTTCTGTAATTTGAATCCCCTTACCTTAAAAATAACTTTAACATTAAATAAACCTAATGGGATTGTTTTGGTTGATAGTATCTTTTAGTTTGGATCAAGTACAGGATACTGTTTTATCATTAAAAAAGAAAATTGTGTTAAAAATTCTAATTACTTGTTTAAAATGGAGTCTATGGGAGATGGCCTTTTTGAAATTTGGAGATTTCTGGATAACAGATCCAATATCTGTACTATATATAAGCTTCATTAATAGTTTTCCTTGTCTTTAATGCTTTCAAAGTCCACAAGTGGTCAATATAACATTCTTTTAATATGTATATTCTTCCCTTCTTCAGAAATCCAGCCCTATGTGCCGCATGTTCCAAACGCCCATGGATGCAAAGCACAAGAAGCCCAGTGACAGTATTAGAAGTGATGCGGACATAGCAATTTTGCAGGTGTGCTAGAAATCAACTTTGCATTGATAAAGTGACATTTAAAAATGTAGGATTCACAGCGCCACAGGTCATATTATGTTTGAAAGCTGCATTATTAAAAACATTATATTGATCCCAGCACTCGCAATCCTGAACTCGGAGCTGAACGTCTTTTGCAGTCTGGTAAATAATGTTTCATTACATATTACGATATATGGTATACTGTATATACAATTGTAAAATCTGAACTGTGACTCCTTTAAGGTGGCCATACACGTAGAGATGTTGCCAAACGAACGGACCTCTCCCTGATATGCCCACCTTCAAGGTGGGCGATATGGTGCGGTTCTGATCAGGGCCGGATTTACATAGTGGGCACCCCTAGGCCCACTGATGTTGGTCACCCCGTCCCCTCCCTTTTTTCACGCAAATTTTTATAATTGGGGCCAGAGCAATGGGGATTGGCACACCGGAAATTCTCCTGCACATCCCCAGTGAACCAATGTGGGTGTGGTTGGGCAGCATGCGGCCCCCCTAAAATGCCTGCCGCCCTAGGCCCGGGCCTTGGTGGCCTCTCCACAAATCCTGGCCTGGTCCAATCGTGGCCCCTAGGGCCCAAGGATCGGATCATAATGCAGGCAATACGGGCGGTAGGATTGCAGGACTGCATCAATGAACAGATGCGTTCCATGATTCGAAGGGATTTTTACCCCTGCCCGATCAACATCTGGTCGACTCTTGGCCAGATATCGTTCAGGTAAGCTGCCGACTAGGTCTGTCTGCAGCTTTTATCGGCCCGTTTATGGGCAGCTTAAAGAAGAAGGAAAGCTACAGAGACAGTTTATTGCCAATAAATTAGCCACTATAGTGCAAGCTATAACACTATTTATTCTGTAGAATGCTTTAACATACCAGAGTAAACAGCTCTAGACGCTGTCTGTGTCTGTTTAGGATAGAAGCTGCCATTTTAGTTTGGTGTGACATCACTTCCTGATTAAATCTTTCCTTGCTCGCTCATAGCTCTGGGCTCAGATTACAGCAAGGAGGGGAGGAGGGAGGGGGAGAGGAGCAAACTGAGCATGCTCAAGCCTGTGCCCTGGAGGTTTAAGATGAAAGAAGGAAGTCTGATACAGAAGCCCATGTATACACAATAGAAGGACAGAAATTCAGTGTTTCTTTTGACAGAGGACTCAGAGCAGCACTACTTTGAGGATTTAATGGTGTATTTATATAGACCTTCCAGATAAAGATTAGCTAGTTTTAGCCTTCCTTCTCCTTAAAGGCTTTAGCTCCCAACTTCATAGTCTCTGGTTGATGTTGGGTGCTGGAAATGTAGTGCAAGACCATCTGGTGGGACACAGGTTGAATATTCTCTCCATATATATATAAAAGATAGACATATATAATGTAATAATAAGTTATTTGTAATTATCTCAAGGAAATATTCGGGCTATTAGCATCCTAGGGCAAATTCAATGTCCAAGACACACAGACTGAAATCACTTTTATCTGCAATTCAACCAATTGGCTTGAGTGTTGATGGAGACTGAGGGCAAACTTCTTTTCTGCTCCACAATAAAACCAGCAGAGTTGTCAGCTCCTGTGCAGGTGCCTTGCTCAGCAATGAAAGGGTTGCTCCATCTCTTGAGACAACCATCCTATATGAAGAATGTCGAGCTCCAAGTGCCAAAAGCTTCTGGCCTTTTAAAAATGTCAATAAAAGACCAAGAAAGGCCTTGAATGCATGTAAACAGTATGAGTGGGCAGTGCAAAGTGCTTGCTTTCACATACCCTTCTTATCGTGGGCTGGAATCCTCTGTGCAAAAAGAGCATTTCCAAGGCCGGGTCTGGGATGCTCATAGGGGCACTGAGGCACTGAGTACAATGTACCCTTTGGCTACCAGTTTAAGGATAAATTCCCAGCAGTAGGAACACAGTGTGGTCTTGCAACAATGTTTGTTTGTACCACTGCTCCTTTCATTAGGTTTGACTTAAAGAAAAACAGCTTACTGTGCAGAAAACTTTAAAGGGAAAGTGCAACTGTTCTTTTTGTTTGTTGTTTTGCTCTTTGCACATTAGCCCCATAAGCCATAGTACTTTGCAGCAGTGCTGCGCTCAGAAAAGGCAGGTGCTGGGTCCCTACATGTTGCTGAAGGACAGCTAGCAATACTCCTAAGTGTTTAATAAGGGTATAAGGGTTTAAGCATGCTGGGGAGGTTTTTAAAACCCAGAAAGTACTCCCCCCAGATCTCATACTAATTGCCCTCATCTGGACTTTCAGGAACTGGTATTTTTCAAACACTACCATGTTCGGCCTTGAGGATGCCCCAAGCCACATTGTTGGTCCACCCTAGGGAGCCTGCCCTATAGTTTTGGAAACCTAAGCATTAATCTATGTTATAATAATTTTGTCAATCTCTGCAAGGGTACAAGATGTCTGTATGTTTTCCTAAATACTGCAGCCTTGACCAATACACAGTCTGCCTTTCTGTGCATGTAGCTTCCCCATGAATCTGTTTCCTTCTACTGCCCACAATATATTATCATTGCCCAGTTCCAGGGTCAGACTGAGGGGCCCGGGGCCCCCCTCTGACCCCCCTCATACCGCAAAGCCCACTATGGGGCCCCTGCCACATGCGCAAGCCCCCCTGTGGGCATGCACGCTTATACCTTTCGCGACCAGGATCAGGAGGAGGAGGTTCAGTGGTGACAGGGAGCATGTCTGGGCTGGTGGGAACCAAGAGGGCCAGGCCCCATCGGGTTTTTTCCTGGTGTCACGCCGGCCCACTCCAACCTGCCCAGTTCCATTGCCTCCTTTTATTGGGTGCTTCATAGGCATGGGGTAACTAGCAAAGGGAGGGGAACTGATACAAACAGTTAGGACCCAGAAAGGCAATGATGGAGTCTGGGTACAAATATTTTGCACATTAGTGTACAGCAGGGATCCCCAACCTTTTTTTTTTTTTTACCGGTGAGCCGCATTCAAATATTTGGGGAGCAACACAAACATGCAAAAAAAACATAGAAAGTGCCAACTAAGGACAGTGATTTTATATTTGGTAGCATAATGTAGACTGCACCATGCAGAAGGCTCTGTTTGGTAGAGCATACAAGGGGTTGGTGAGCAACATGTTATTCACAAGCCACTGGGTGGGGATCACTGGCATACGGCATGCACTATTTAAGCAGAATTTATTTGTGTAGTGCAGATCATCAGTGTTATTCTGACACAGATTCTCTGGTTCCATTGTTCCACAATTGTAACAGCCGTAACCCAGTTGGCAAGTGCACCACAATAACGGTTAATGACACTGACGGTTGCCACCTTTGACCTTGGCAAAACCTGGACAAGAGGCAAGATGATGAAAACAGAACTATTTGGGCCAAAACCAAACAGTTGGCAACTGTACTTCAAGGAGAGCTGTTGATGCACAGGTAGGCCTGAAAGCAATGGGTTGACCTATGCATCAACAGCTCTCTTTGACGCCAATAACCCTAACTGTCTATGCACTTTTCATGCACTTTCTATAGCCACTTCACCCTAGGTTGGCTGACTCTCAGTCAGAAAGTCAAAAGGCCGGTATTAGCAGTCCAAAATGACATATATCTCTGAAACGGCTAGAAATGGAATGTAAATTGCAAATGTGCACTCTAAGTTTACATTAATTCACATTTTGGGTTTGGATCACCTCTAATAAAATGGGGAACATGGGTCGTACATTTTCTCTAAACAGGAGGAGTGACTTAAGGTGGCCATACACTATAAGATCCGCTCGTATGGGAAGGTTGCCAAATGAGCGGATCTTAACCCGATATGCCCACTAACGGCTGGGTCATATCAGGTGAATCCAGAACGTTCTGCACTTGGGCGATTACTGATTACAATGCTGTCCTGGATCGTAGAAAAAAATCAAACTTGACCGATCGATTTTTGGCCTGATATCAACCGGGAGGACCCATCGGGAGCCCCCACACATGGGCAGACAAGTTGCCGAATCGGTCTAAAGCACCGATATCTGCAGCTTTAATCTGCCCGTGTATGGCCACCTTTAGTTGTTCAAAGATTACATACTGACTCATGGCCTTGGTCTGATTCCTGGGATAAAGCTGGAAATACACTAGGAGCCAAAACAACAGCCTTCCTGTGTATTTGGGGCCATGATTCAATATTGATGGAGTCTGGATAAGTGATATGTTCCCCTCATGATGGCCCACACTAGAAGTGTCAGCAGCCACACCCAGTCTGGCTAACCACTGTATCAGCTTTGAGAATAGTACATTCCCATCACCTAATGACACCCATACTGAAGCCTGAGAATTTTTTTAAGGCATATTTGCATAGCCGGTTGGAGTGGCCTTGCTGTGTACAATGAAATTCTGGATCACAGGCTGAAGGAGACGGAACAGCAGCCATCAGTAGAGACTGAGGTCACACCACATGCCTGGCAGATAAGAGCTGTCTTCACAACACCTAAACAGAGATATGGTTACTGGCTCTTCAAGGTTTGAGTGCCCTTGTAATGATTAGCTCAGCTCTGCCTCTGTGTCCTTGGAATGTATAAAGCCAGAAGTGTGGTGACAGTAATTCTGCTTCTTTATAGGGAAAATACCGTACCCTCTATTTATGACTAGTGTTTTTAGTCACCGAAGGATCTTGTTGATATAAGAGACTTGGTAAAGTCGTCACAGTGAAGTCATTAGGAATAGATTTATTTATTCCCAGTGTAACATACAAGGCCTACTACACAGTATCTGATTATTGCTGTTAACACATATTTTTAAAGCACCAACATAACATATTCTGCAGCTCTGTACAATAGAAGGGTCTGTGGGGGTCCATGAGACAAGGGAGGCCCATACAGCGGGAGTCTATGCAGCATGTGGCCTTTGACCAGGGCCAGAACTAGGGGTAGGCAGAGTAGGCACGTGCCTAGGGCGCAAAAGCTGGGGGGCGCCAGGCACGTACCTCCTCTGTTGCCTACCCCATGTCCGGTCCCCTCTCTCTGATGGTCTGTTCTATATGGCAGTGTATTTGCACATGCACGTGCATCGATTTGCGACTGCATGCCATGAGCGTCATGTCAGGGACAGAGTTGGTAATGTCGGGGTGAGATCTGTGATGTTGGGGGCAGGGTTATGACTTGTTGATTTGCTAATGGCCATGTCAATCTACAGCCCTCCCAAAAACCAGGCAGTCTGGGACAAACCCGGGCAGGTGGCAACCCTATTTATGCCTGATTTTGCTAACAATGCACTGGGTCAAATCAGGCTGATCCATTCATTGAATCATACTGTTGGTCCGAGGAGACATTGGTCAAGTATTCCATTGGTGTGTTGGGAATTATAAAACCTGCTTGTAAATATTTGGCCAGATATTGGTGGGGCATACCAATCCAAGGGCCCAATACATAATCCAAAAGGCTGCCAACTCAGTATGAAGGGACCAAATCAGCAGCCCATGTCAACCCATTTTACTTAATAATCAGAGATTCAACCCATGCCATGAGATTCACAATGATTTTCTATAGGTATCTTTGCAAAGTGCTGCATCTGGTTGGGAACCCACGGAATCCCCACAAGCTGGTTGGGTTTTGGGCAGAAAGTTCAGGTTATCTGATTGTGCAGTTAGTCCATGGGTAACTTGTCTGGGTACCCGGCTCAACTGCAGGACTGGACCCTCTCACCCTCCCCTAAGGTTGTGTCAAAATTTCGCTCCATACTCCAAGGAATAGGCTTTGGCGTGACATCACATCCAGTCCACAGTGATGTCACTTTCCAGTTTTGCAGGTCGCAGCTCTGGAGGTATGTGAACTATTTGCAGGCTGTGTTGGGTAGCAGGTCTAGGTAGGGGAGCATACTGGGTGGCCGGTGCACGTCAGGTTGCAGGCCAGCAGTTCCGTGTCTAGTATGGGTCTGCCTCACTGGACCAGCGCAGAACTCTACTTTGCAACATGTTACCATTTAGGGCAATGACTAGGGTTGCCACCTGGCTGGTATTTTACCGGCCTGGCAAGTAAAAATGAAGGTTGATACTAATGTTATTAATAGGGAAAAAAAAAATATATAGGAAGGCCGGTATTTTTTCCAGAAAAGGTGGCAGCCCTAGCAATGACACATGTTGTGCTGTTGCCCCCATGGGGAAATTGCCTCTGCTGTGCCTTGTAATCTGCAAAAATGAGAGTTTATCATGTGGCACTCCCCATTCTTCTGGTTTTACAGAAGAGGCGATTACCTGTGGGCAATGAAGTAATTAATGGGTCATTGCCCTTAGGGAATGAGGTTTTAAAAACTCCATAGATAAAACCTGGCACTCCATTCGGAAAAAAGCAAACGTATCTCCTTTTAACTCGGTAAATCTCACCTGACTCGACAATACAACGTTTTCTCCGGGCTTAAACTGCTTGGTTTTTAGAGCTTGGCAAACTGAAGGCTTACAAAATATTAAAGACGTGATTACCCCTACCAACACAGTCCTACCCGTTTCGGCCTTACTTCAAAAGTACCCATTTCTGCAGATGCACCAATTTTCACTGCTCCAGCTCTTACATTTCGTCACACGGCAATGGGCCAAGCTAACGGACATTGATAAGAATAACCCAATTGACTTGTTATGGCCAAAACATGATACTATCAGATCCACCGCACATATTTACAAACTAATCAGAACGACTGTCGATCCGGATAATACCACTATGGCCTTTACGAAATGGAAATTTATCATCCCACAGGCTGACAACGCGGACATTCTTCGGCATCACACATGGATGATGAATCTTTTGCCGGCTAGTACATACCAGGAAATCCTTGCAATTGCTACACCATGCTTACCTTACACCCCTGAAAAGGTTTCATATAGGCACAACACACTCAGATAGCTGCCTGAAGTGCGAGGCGCCTAGAGCCGATATGATACATTGTCTATGGTCATGCCCTCTTATACAACAGTTCTGGAAGGAAATCTCCAGTTATTGGGAAACCCTATTGGGGAAATCGTTTACCATTAATGCCACGTGGGCTATATTTAGCAAATTGCAATCTACCCCAAACATCTCCAAGCCGGAGAGCGCCTTAGCGGAGAGACTGGCGGCGGCAGCCAGGAAGGCTATCTTGCATACCTGGCTGTCCTGACTCCCTCCACCTCTATCTTTGGTGCAACCAGAAACTGCATCACATATTTCATTTAGACTGGATTGAAACCCTGACGAATAAGGAGAAAAACACTGAACGGTTTTTTGACACTTGGTTGACTTACAAGAACAGTAACATCAAAAAATAAAAGTGTTTTAAAGTAATGAAAATATAATGCAGTGTTGCCCTGCACTGGTAAAACTGGTGTGTTTGCTTAAGAAAAACTACTATTGTTTATATAAATAAGCTGCTGTGTAGCAATGGGGGCAGCCATTCAAAGGAGAAAAGGCTCAGGTTACACTGCAGATAACAGATAAGCTCTGTCTGTCTAATGGTGTTATCTACTCATCCATTAGTAATCCTGTGCCATTTAGCCGTTTTTCAATTTCCACCATTGCTCCCCAGCAGCTTGTTTAAATAAACTGTAGTTGTGTTTCTGAAGCAAACAGATCAGTTTTACCAGTGCAGGGCACTAGTACATGATATTTTCATTACTTTAAAACACTTACATTTTTTGGTGTTACTGTTCCTTTAACACCTTCACTCCATCCACAAAACTGCTCACTATCCAAACTTTTCAAACCACCACGTGGTATGATCGGGAGCTGTTGCTGGGGTCCGATCTTGTCTGTGGGGCGAACCAACTGCTCAGATCCGTGGGAATTCTGCAACAATCAGCTGTTATGGGACCCCCCAGGAGTCATCATCTCAACCGACTATTTACTGCCGCCCTATCTTGATCATAAACCTTCATGCTCTGTCTCATGGTCTACAGGTAATACACAGTGCGTAACTTTCAATTTCTACAACTAGGAGTGTACCTATCCATTTCCCCCTTTTCCTGATCACTTGACTAGTTTTTGGATTATTATTGTCTATCCTGCTTTATCACATTTAAATCTGTACTTGACTGTTTACCTTATTTTATTTTCCTTTCTGTTCCTTTTTTTTTCCCTTATATGTATATTGAAAAACAAATAAAAACATTTGTGAAAAAAAAAAAAACTCCATAGATGTTTATCAGCCTTATGACACAGGGTTGACTGACATATCAGCATCATAATGTGAAAATGACAATGAGCTCCATTAAAGGCAATCTGTATCAGGGACCAGGCTCGGACTCGCAATCTGTGGGTTCTGGCAAATGCCAGAGGGGCTGCTATAAGGTCCCATAGAAAGTCGGTATTTAGTGGGCTTGTGGGGGCTGTTTGGGCCTTTGTGTGGGCTGTTTGGGCCTCTGTGTACCTGAAATGCCAGGGCCTATTTTAATTCTGAGTCCAGACCTGTCTGGGACTGTGTTGCAGAATTGCTCATGATCAGTTTCGGAGGATGTGAGCTCATTATTATATATGTGTATATACAGTATATATATATATATATATATATATATATATATATATATATATATATATATATATATAACCTGAATCAGACGCTTGCACTCTAAACCAGTCTTCCATAAACGTGGGTGCTGGGTCAAAGCATTTATGTAAAGTTCAAGAGGACCCGCACACCTTGGTTAGTGAACCAAAAATTTCTTTATTTTTCAGACTTGTGCATGCACAAGTCTGAAAAATAAAGAAATTTTTGGTTCACTAACCAAGGTGTGCGGGTCCTCTTGAACTTTATATATATATATATATATATATATATATATATATATATATATATAATGTTATAAATGCAACTTTTGGATATTACAGATTTACTGGCCTAGCTGATGAAAATGACTCTTGACCCAATATTATTATTAGGAAAGAAATTAAATATAAAAATATTTTTTAGAAATTGTATTGCCCTTGTACCTGGCAGAAGGATGCAGAGGAAGCTGCTTGCTGGGGGGATGCAGGGGGTTAGGAGGGTGCGAGTCTTGAATGGGGGCACACAGGTCTCTAATCACTTCATTGTGCAGATTTGGACTCATAATAACAAATAATGATAATAATAATGCTTTCAGGGGACTGTATTATTTCTGCTGAGCCTTTTGGTAAGGCATGAGTAATTCCATTTACAGCCAGCAGAACGTGAGATTAGTAGCAGCTTGAAGCCACTGTGTGAGTTAGTGAGACACGAAAAAGGTGTTCCTAATGAAGGGTTAAATGAGCCACTCTTGCCCAAGCTTATCAGCCCTAGAAAGAATTTGTGTGCTGAGGGAAGTGATTTTATCCATTTCCCACCTCCCTCCCCAACTCTGCACAAACAAAACAAGTGAATAGGGAACAAAGGGACAAATCAGAGGTGGGGGATGAGTGCTGGCACAATGATCTAGGATGGGGGTTTCTACCTCCCGGTATTCAGAAAAGTTCACTGGAGGGAGAAGGCTTTGCTGTGCTGTGATCAGAGTATGGATCAGAACCTAAACTGTAGGTGCAGTAATAATGATCCATAGTGCCCAAATAACTCGCAACAGGATGGAAGGTGGCATATTACTGGCTTAGACATCAGGCTGGGAATTTTATAAATATCTGCACATTAGACAGTAAAATCAGCCAATTGCATTACCAGGATGGCTGATATAATTCCCAAGCAGCACCCAAAAGGAAATCACCCACTGAGAAGGGAAGCACACAGGAGTGTGCAGGTTTCATTCACAGCACTCACGGATTTGGCTTTATGAGATCTCATCCAGAACCTCTTGGAACGCAGAAATATAAGTCACTGTTGTGTGACTTTTGCTGCCTGTGCTAATATCTAGTAATCTTTGAATATTGTGTAACCCTATGTTGGGCTATTTGGAGCCTAAAAGTTCCAGCTATAGCAATAGACCATGTGTTACATTGGACTCTAAAACGACAAGCTGGGCCTTGACTAAGTGGAAGTTATAAAGGAAAGGTGTAGTTTGACTACAACTCACATAGGCTACTGTGCATAAAAGTAAAGAAATGTTGCCAGGAGGTTACTGCAGCAAACAATAGAACAAGTTTATTTTTAACACTATTTTTGGCTATTTGGAGCCTAAAAAGGTTAATGTCCAGCTATAACAATAGAGCATGTGTTACATTGGACTCTAACACGACAGGCTGGGCCTTGGCTAAGTGGAAGTTATAAAAGAAAGAAGTAGTTGAGCTACAACTCACACATGCTACTGTGCATAAAACTAAAAGAAATGATGCCAGGAGCAGGTCCGTATTTATATACAAGCCCCCGAGGGCCTGTGCCTAGAGCTGCATGGTTTTGGGGGTGTACTTATTTTTTCATTTTTTTTAAACCCTCCGCCACAGATTTCCATAGGAAAGGAGCACAGAACAGCTCATGCTATTTAACCTCACTATCTTACTCTCCTATAGAGTGCTATGAGAGGAATTAACCTGTCTCTAGCTGGCCTCATTTACTGGCTCTCTGCTCCCCAAATTTATCACTAGAGGTAGGGATGTCGTGGACTGTTCGCCCGCGAACTAGTTCGCGCGAACATCGACCGTTCGCGTCCGCCGAATGTTCGCGAACGTCGCGCAACGTTCGCCAATTTGGGTTCGCCTTAGCTGGCGCTTATTTTTTACCTCTCACCCCAGACCAGCAGATACATGGCAGCCAATCAGGAAGCTCTCCCTCCTGGACCACACCCACACCCCCTGGACCACTCCCCTTCCATATATAAACTGAAGCCCTGCAGCGTTTTTTCATTCTGCCTGTGTGTGCTTGGAAGAGCTAGTGTAGGGAGAGAGCTGTTTAGTGATTTGAGGGACAGTTGATAGTAACTTTGCTGGCTAGTAATCTACTTGATACTGCTCTGTATTGTAGGGACAGAACTCTGCAGGGATTTGAGGGACAGTGAGTTTAGGTTCGTTAGCTTTGCTGACTAGTAGTAATCTACCTTCTACTGCAGTGCTCTGTATGTAGCTGCTGTGGGCACTGCTTCTGATCTCATCTGCTGACTGCTGTAATAACCCAATAGTCCTTGTAAGGACTGCTTTTATTTTCTTTTTTGTTTTTTTTTACTTTGCTACTATAAGAGCCCAGTGCTATTAGTCTAGCTGTGTTGGGGAGTGGGACTGGTGTGCTGCTCCTCCTAGTAGTTCACCACTACCAGCACCAACCAGAGTCAAAATTGTTACAAAGTATCTTATTTGCACCTGTTAGCTGTTCTGAGCTCTCTGCCAAAAGCCAATTAAGTTAGAAACTGTTTTTTTTCTGGCTGTTCAGTGCAGAGAAAAGAGGGACTTTCCAGTACAAAAGAGGGACAGGGGGTTGAGTGGTCAAAAGAGGGACAGTTGGGAGGTATGCAAGTGCCACCTAGCTGTGTGAGCTTTTTCACATTCTGTCTAAATGACAATAATAATTCCGTGTCCATAAACATCACCTGAGTGATGTTTTTACAGCAGCAATAATATATTCCGTATCCACTACTGTATACGTTGCCCTTGCAGGCATTGTTTGCCCAGTCTTTAACCAAGTGCCACCTAGCTGTGTGAGCTTTTTCACATTCCGTGTCCAGAAACCTGAGTGACGTAGTGTGATTTCTGCCCTTTACAGCACAAAACGCAGCGCTGTGTCAACAATGTATTTTTCAGATACATTTTTGCCCTTGATCCCCCTCTGGCATGCCACTGTCCAGGTCGTTGCACCCTTTAAACAACTTTAAAATAATTTTTCTGGCCAGAAATGTCTTTTCTAGCTTTTAAAATTTGCCTTCCCATTGAAGTCTATGGGGTTCGCGACGTTCGCGAACCGTTCGCATTTTTGACGCAAGTTCGCGAATATGTTCCCGACGTTCGCTACATCCCTAACTAGAGGTACTAGAGGTCCCTCTAGGGTAGAACAGCTTCACTGGACCTTGGTGTACCATAGGGACATATAGGGGAACAGTCCTGCCACTGTAGGGATGCCAGGGGTACAGTTAGGAGCTATGCTCAATTTTACCTACCGCCTGATATACACATGATGGCATTCTATTGTATGCCTCATATTCTCATCTAAATGCATAGACCTATTCATAGCTTGTTCTGCCTTGCACTTTACAGAAAGAAGGGGCTCACCTGGCATATGGGAAATATGCCACTTCAATATTTAATTAACCCATTCTAGCTCCTGAAATGTCTTCCATGCTGCATCCTGAACCCTGTAATAATGATTGAACTAGACTTGTATATGAAATATAATGATGAAAACCCATGCAAAATTACCTGCAAGGTCCAACCTTTTAGGGCTTATTTATTAACATTGGGCAAATTTGGACCTGGGCGGTAACCCACAGCTGCCAATCAGCGATTAGCTTTTTTTCCAGCTAGCTGCAGGAAGAACAATGCAAGCAAACATTTGATTTGTTGCCATGGGTTACTGCCAAGGTGCAAATTTGCTCAGTGTTAATAAATGAACACAAAAGTGTGCCATTGCTAATCAGTCCTAATCTGGCTTCTGATAGGCAGAAATCTTCTCCAATGGGACAGGTTGTTGTTAACAGAGCATGTGAGGGATGCATGTGGTTTCCCAGTTTGTATTTCCATTATATTGTATTCTATTCTTTTTGGAAGATTTGTCGAAGGCAAATTGCTGGGGCTGAATTGAGTGCTGAATTTCACCAGTTCACTTGTCATCACTTTCATTTTTCAACCTGTAGTATTCAAAATGAATTGCTGATTGATTGCTACTGGCATGGGTGTCCACAGAAATTCTTCCAATCCAATCTTAGCAAGTAAGCTAAAACCACATAGGGAAGCATCCCACTGAAGATGACAATTCAGAAGAAACCTAATTAAGGCTTACCTTGCGATGGGAAATATAAAAAAAATGTTTTGTGTTGTTGGGAATTACATTTATAAATAATTTCTTGGAACTAGCTGGAGAAGCCAGGGTGGGGCAACTGCCCCCTCTTGCCCCTTCTGCAGACACTCATGGCTACTGGTAACTGCACTAGGGCAATTTGGCACATCATTTGTTCCTACTGATGGTGAAATGCAATCTATTTGCAGAACTACAATTGTATCATAAACACCTGCCATAGAATCATCTTATGATGTCACAACTTCACAAACAGGCAGTTAGCAGCCTTCCAGACTATAAGTATGATCTTTTTTTAATCGTAACCACAGAATAAGCCTAGTAACAGGTAATGTTGGCCATGTTGCTCCTGATACCTCTCCTTTTTGCCATACACTGTCCCTAAATTGTTCTGTGCTGATCCACATTCCATAAAATGAAGTTGAAATGAAAGCCCCGTCATCTATTACACACACGCTAATGTGACTAATTGCCTAATGGAAAACACAGTTTAGCAAACAGCTACCTATGGTGGCTCAAATAAAAATATATTTCAAAACCTATAATTTCTACCTGCCAACCAGCCCATTGAATTCACAGGCAGCAGTTGGCGTAATTACTTTAGTTTGATAACAGAACCTTATAATGCAGGGGCGGGAGCAATCAAATTTCCTTAAAGGGGATGTAAATGCAAAAAAATAAAATCCAATTTCTACTTTCTTTAATGAAAAAGAGATCTATCTCCAATATACTTCAATTAAAAAATGTTTACAGTTTTTATAAAAAACCTGACTGTATGCAGTGAAATTCCCCCTTCGTTTTACTTGCTCTGACAGCTGCAGATAGGAAAATTCAGATGGTCGCTAACTGCTCTGCAGGGAAACAATCATACTTTCAAACAGCAGGGGGCCCCCACCCCACCTTACTTCCCAGAACTCAAGCAACTTTGTTTCCCTGTAAAGAAGCCAGTGACTGTGTAGAGATTTGTATCCGTAGATCCAGTGCAGTCTCTATATTCTGATTATTAATCAGTCTTGCTGTATCAGATTCTATGGCAGATATTATTTGACTTGTGCTGTTTTGATTATTTATGATGATCCCTAAGCAGCCACACTAAGCATGTGCATGGTCTTGGTCTTGTAAAGATGTTTAACAAAGTTACAAGATGGTGACCACCTGCGACCAACTTTGAAAGCATAAATCATTTGTTTGATTAGGCTTCTGGTGCAGTAAGTTCATGTTTATATTTAGTATAAAAAATACAGCATTTCTAGCATTATTCTATTTTAGACTTTAGTTCCATTTTAAATAGTAATGAAATGAATAACATTACAAATGAATAACACTAGTTAAGAAATGCTCAAGTTTTATCACTGCCTATGCATGAAGGAAGAGTCAAGGAAATTAATATTATTAACATGAGCAAAAAAGTCAGAGCATGTGCAATAGTGATGTTTGGGCCAGCCTGAAACCCACGGGTCAGGTGGGTATGGGCCATGGGCGGATCAAACTTTACCCCCAGGCCATACCACCCACAGGCCACAGCATCTTCCACATGACATCATGCCAAGCCTGCCCCTCCAATGACATTAGAGATTGGGCAGCACTGGTCTGGTTGGATGCAGGTTGGACCAGTTGACAGAGAGTGGTTTAAGGTTGGGGTGCAGGTTTACTTTTTGTTGACTCACATATCACTAATATACATGGTGCTAGAAGCAATAATTGGATGAAGGCGACAGTGGAGCAGATGGACAGCAACTTCATGCTCCAGCAGGCTTTGCAAGTCCCCTGGATTTCTTTTCTTTTAAATAAAAAACAGAACCCATGCTAAAAATGGTTATTTTTGTAATAATCAATGTGGTGGGGGGGGAGTCTTTAAAAAAAAAAAAAATAATAGTAATGGGCAATCATGTTGCCCATACATCTCCTAACACTTCAGGGCTACACATTGGTCATGGCTGGTGTACATTAAAGGAATTTTTCACCTTTGAGTTAACTTTTTGAATGATATTCTGGCAAGGCAATTTGCTTTTTGTATCATTTGCTATTTTTGAGATACTGAGCTTTTAATTAGGGATGCACTGAATCCGGGATTTGGTTCAGGATTCGGCCAGGATTCAGCTTTTTTCAGCAGGATTCAGAATCCTTCTGCCCGGCTGAACCAAATTCTAATTTACATATGCAAATTAGGGGCGGGGAGGGAAATTGCATGACTTTTTGTCACAAAACGTAAAAAAAGTAAAAAATGTTTTCCGCTTCCCAACCCTAATTTGCATATGCAAATAAGGATTTGGTTCGGTATTTGGCCCGAATCTTTCACTAAGGATTCGGGGGTTCGGCCGAATTCAAAATAATGGATTCGGTGCATCCCTACTATTAATGGAGCAGCTCTCTAGTTTGCAGTTTCAGCAATCGGGGTGCTATGGTCCAAATTGTCCTAGAAACGATGCACTGATTTGAATAAGAAATTGGAATATGAATAGGAGAGCACCTGAATAGAAAGATGAGTAATAAAAAGTGGTATTAACTACAAATGTGAAGCCTTATAGAGCATTTGTTTTTAGATGACGTCATTGACCCCCATTTCAAAACTGGAAAGAGTCAGAAGAAGGCAAATAGTTCAAAAACTATAGAAAATAAACAATGAAGAGCAATTGCAAATTTTATGACAATTCATAAACATACTAAAAGTAGAAGTGAACCACTTTAACAAGTGATTGCCAGATCCTTCAAAAAGTTTTGATGTTTACAACCCATTAAAAAGTTAGTGGACCACAGTCCATTTGAATGTGCTTTGATTCAGTGGGACCTGGATTTTACTATTGAGTGCTGTTCTTATATCTACCAGGCAGCTGTTATCCGGTTACCTTCGTATTGTTCTGCTGATGGGCTGCTGGGGAGGAAAGGGAGGGGGGATATCACTCTAACTTGCAGTACAGCAGTAAAGAGTGACTGAAGTTTAGCAGTCTCATAACTGGGGCACCTGGGAAACTGACAATATGTCTAGCCCCATGTCAGATTTCAAAATTAAGTATAAAAAAATCTGGCTGCTCTTTTAAAAAATGGATTACAGTGCAGAATTCTGCTGGAGCAGCACTATTAACTGATGCATTTTGAAAAAAAAAACAGCACCCCTTTAAACTGGACCTTACACCTGTAGTATGTTGGCAAATAGTAAACCAGAGCACAGGAACACGGGGAATAGCACTTGCCAAGAAAACGTTTTTATTAAGGGTGTAGGGATGTGAAAATCTTAGACACCCTTACACTTTACAGACAGGCACATCCCTAGTAATATGGACACCTCAGTGGGTCCTTATGGGGACCTTGTGCTTATGTAACCCCTGCAGTTCACACAGTGTACTCTAGAGGCACTGTGCCAGAGTATAAAAGGTTTAGGAACCATGTGCTCTGGGTCCATTGCTTTAGCCCAACCAAGCAGGCTGGAAGGGAATGGGTGGTGCTGACCCTAGGTGCCTTGGCCCTAGTAATTAGACAGCTATACCCGTTTTATAGATCGCTCTAGGAGTGATAGAGAGGTTATTTAGTTGAGCAGCTCAAGGCTCCGCCGAGGAGATTAGAGGGATTAAGATCCCAGGGTATTACTGACCCAGAGTAAGGAACCAAGTGTTGAGATAGGGATGTCAGGAGTTCCCCTAGTCTGCCACTGGAAGATATCCTGAAAACCAGGCAATACCCATCACACGCTGTCAACTTACTCTCTGCTGTATATTCCCTAGCCTGTGGGGATTCAGCCTATACGTGCTGTGAGTATATGCTTCCTTTATGCTGCTGTGTATGTTCTATACTCCATTGTGGATCAATGTGCTAAATGATCTATGTGCTATTGTTCAATAAATATTGTTCTTGGTTCAACTGTTAAAGAACTACTGGCGCCCATCATTGTGCTATCGCACCAGGTTACAGTTACATTACACCCTTGTCTCCACACCGTTGCGAGGGCTTACCCCTGAGAAAGAGAGCTCATCGGTGGTCTCAGCCCACCAAGAAAGTAGAGTAAACTGCCATAGCACAAGTCAGTTTATTATAGCGCTACAAGGGTTTTAAAATAACCCAGCCCTCTCCATATATAGCTGCAATTGCAAGCAGATTTATGTTTCTACAATGAATATGGTGCTGCCTGTGTCTGTCAATGCCATATATATGATTGGCATGCTGGGGGCAGCATGCAACTCCTGTCCCACCCCCTAACTTGTGTGCCATTCAGATAAAGAGTTAGAAAGCACAACTGGATGCAAGGTGCAGCAGGACACTGTACTTACCTCTACAAGGGGCAGCATTGCCCCAGGTGCAAGTGCTGTGTAAATGGACATTAAGTTGTGTGTGGCCTAAGACTAAATGTCTTTTTTTTATAAGCAACTATCCTCAATAAGCAGGCCATACCAAGCCAATGCATTTGTGTTCATTTATTTTCTGGTGGTAGCTGCGATTTTGCTCTCATCAGCCTTGACACTCTCAAAAGTGATGGTCTGGTTCATATACATAGGGCCCCATTTACTTAGCTCGAGTGAAGGAATAGAGGAAAAAAACTTCGAATTTTGAATGTTTTTTTTGGCTACTTCGACCATCGAATGGGCTACTTCGACCTTCGACTACGACTTCGAACTAAAAATCGTTCGACTATTTGACCATTCGATAGTCGAAGTACTGTCTCTTTAAAAAAAAACTTTGACCCCTAGTTCGCCACCTAAAAGCTACCGAAGTCAATGTTAGCCTATGGGGAAGGTCCCCATAGGCTTAGCTATCTTTTTTTGGTCGAACAAAAATCGTTCGATCGATGGATTAAAATCCTTTGAATCGAATGATTCAAAGGATTTAATCGTTTGATCGAACGAATAGCGCTAAATCCTTCGACTTCGATATTCGAAGGATTTAATTTCGACAGTCGAATCCCTCGATATTCGACCCAAAGTAAATTGCTTAATATCATTCACCAGTTATTGGATCTTCTCCTTGTTGAATTAGATATTAGGGGTTCATGCTCTTTCCATCTCTTTTTTCAAAATGCCATTCTTTATAAATATTTACAGTCTACAGCATGTTTACCCTGTTTGGGTTTCCTAGTGTAGCAAAATTAGATGCTCCTCCTTGCGTGCAGCAAATACTGTTCATGTGTCCTGACAGTGTGATTGAAGCATAACTGTTAAAGGCCAGAAATAACCTGCACATGATCAGAGTGTCTTCTTATGCCTGTCAGGGTTGGACATTGAGCCTGACACGGTACTGTAGATCTCTGTAATGGGACAGTTCTGCAGGGAAAAAGCTTATTACATTCATCGTAGGTGGCCAGTAGGAAGGATCAGACTTGGGGGTTATATGGACCAAACCATTCTTATTTCATGATGGGTTCCACCTGCAATCAGTGTGTGTGAATAAAGCACTAAAGGGTAATACAGGCTGTGTTTTACTCTGGGCTCCTCTGCAGTGAAATGCAGGAAAACTGATTGCAGGGAGGCACAGGGTGAAACTGCCCATCAGTAAGAGCCCTTAACCTGAAAGAATGGGGACCACCACGCAATTTATACACATTATTCTTCCACTTCTATCTACAGCTATCATCTCCACTGGGTGGATTTGTTGTGAAAGCTGCCCCTGCAAGAAAAAAACACACGATGGGGCAAACTAACTCATACCTATACAAGGTGGGAGACATATTCTTCCAAAGTTATCGAAAGTTATAGAAGACATCAGCCCAATGTTTCACCCAACACCCACATAACATACTGCCCTAGTTGGAATGAAACTCAAACACAATAGGCCCCCATACATGGGCCGATAAAAGCTGCTGACAGACCAAGTTGACAGCTTATTGGCCCGTGTGTGGGGCGGATCGCGCCCGCATCTATGGGTGTATGCAGTACCGCGATCCAACCGCCCGTATCGGATCAGCCCGATATCGCCCACTTCAATGTGGGCAGATTGGGAGAGATACGCTAGTTTGGTGACTTCGACAAACGAGCAGATCTCTACGTCTATGGCTACCTTAACACAACAAGGCACCCTAATTCTAATCTCCATCTTCCCTACAGGCTCGGTGGAGGACAAACACCCCATACAAGTTGACCGCTGATGTTTTCCACCAGACAACTGTCAAAACTCCCCTTGTGCCTTAGGACTAAGAAGTAAGGTCTCATTTGGCCAAAAGCATTCATGACTGTGTATCTGCTGTTTTACTGTGCCAAACACATTGCAAAATATCCCTATACCCAACGTCTATTTCCAAGACTTCTCTTTCTCTCCTCATTTTATTGTTTGTTTCCATATTAGTCCACCCCCATACAGTGTGAAATACTGTTACTTCTACTGCATAAATGTCACACACCCAAGGCAGCTGCGCTCCTGTCAGCTGTGTGCATCGCACAATAACACAATAAACGGCTTTGTGCAGATAATTAAAAGGTGTGTACTGGAATGAGGGAGGGAGAAGCAGAATGGAGAAGCATATCAGCACAAGATATGTGCATCACAGCAGGTGTGGAAGTCATCACCAAGTGGAAAGCCTTGATTTAAAGAGGATGGGAAATGCTAGAATTAATCATCTGGGAAATATTGCTGCAATTCATTTTCAGGGCCAATTACGCCAAGAAATGAAAATGCCACGGATGAATTAAACTGTGCCCTAATCTGCGCTGACCAAATTGGGATTGTTCAGAAAACTATAGATTTATGGCCCATAGGGTATTTTAACCATGGCAAATGAGCAATGACCATAATGTATGGGGGAAAGGCTGCAATGAGTTGGAGGCTTATGAGGCCTATTGTTCTTGAGGACTTGGTGCTGGCCACCTGCTGGGGGGGGGGAGAGGGGGTCTAGCCATTGACTTGGTTAGCTCCTCCCTCCCCTGGTTGAAGCAGGGGGGTAAAAGGGCTTATGGGGGATAAAAAGTGCATTCAGGGAAGAAATTCACCTTTAATTGTGGATTGAGTTCCTCCAATATATGAGGAACTCAGAAAAATGTGTAATTGAGTGGAAGAGGAATGCAGCACATCAGAGAAAGCACTAAGGGTGGGGCTATATCCAGGCTAACAGGCTGTGATTGTAGAGTGGTTTGGAAACCTGTGGTATGGGCCACCATGGGGCACACTGAGAAGAGGTATACCAGCAGGGAATGGCATCTCCTTGGCAGATAGTCTTGATGGATAATGTTGTGGTTTAATGGTGCCGCATGTATTGAGGGGACTGAATTATTATTATAAAGCCACACAAATGAATGTGTTGGCATGATTTGTTCTAGGTTGTTTATTTCTTGGCTATAGCTAAGGTGGATAGAGAGCGGGCCATAGAACATTTATACATAAAGTAGTTTATTGGCCAGTGTATGGTCAACTTTAGGACAGAAGCCCTACAAATGAAAGAAAGGATAAAAGCAGTCTGTGATAGGTGGACCACTCTTTAGGGAGCGTTTCTGAAAGGTGGATAGCCTTTTACCAAAAGCCCATACATCTCTATGGGAAGCCCTGGCAGGTGAATAGAGGCATTTTGACACCATATCATCTAAGTATGTAACAATTCAAATACACTCACGATGCTTTGTACAGCTTGTTAACTTTCAGCCCAGCGTTTCTTCCGATCATGTGACCCAACGTGAAATACTAATAGTAGCAACAGAGATGACAATGCAATGCTGATTTTCAAATGGTATACCTAAGGTACCTCCAAATCTTTATTGTGCGGAATGTAGCCAAACGTTTCAGGAGCCTCGTTTGGCTACATTCCCAGGGGCGCTTCGCCAATGAGGTGAGTTGAGGCTCTCGCCTCAGACAGCAGCATCCCACTAGGTACCAGGGGCAGCAAAAATGCTGCTCCTGGTACTTCAAGAGCTGAATTTCCGGTTTTCACACTGGAAATTCGGCTCTTCTAGTGCAGAGAGCACAGTTAGGCTATCTGCGCTAGCATCCTGGCCCTCTCTGCCACCCTCTTGGACAAGGAAGAAAAAAAACTCACATGCCCATACTGTGGCCACTCTTCCATTGTGTCCAATCCCAGTAGTGTGTTGGTTCCCTCATACTGGTCTCTAGTCCAGTAGACATCACATGTAGGAGGTTTGGTAGGTGAGAAAACCATTCTACACACGTGGGATAAAATTCACTGTCCAGCTTTATTCGGATAATTAAAACAACAAACAGGCATCTATTACAGATGTATTCGTACCCTATGACATGTTAGGTCACCTGACGCGTTTCATGCCTCCTTCTGGCACTTCATCAGAGGTGATGAAGTGCCAGAAGGAGGCATGAAACGCGTCAGGTGACCTAACATGTCATAGGGTAGGAGTACATCTGTAATAGATGCCTGTTTGTTGTTTTAATTATCCGAATAAAGCTGGACAGTGAATTTTATACCATGTGTGTAGAATGGCTTTCTCACCTACCAAACCCTCTTTGTCAACCTTGGACCCCCTCAGGCGCAAAAAGGTAAGCAGATGGGGGAGGGGGTGGGCAGCAGCAACTGCTGCTGCCTCAGGCGGCGGAGGGGCCAGGATCGCCCCTGTAAATTCTGCACAATAAAGATTTGGAGGTACACCATTTGAAAATCAACATTGCATCTTCATCTCTGTTGCTACTAACCATATAATCTAAGCACAGCAGCTATCAAAACATCCCATTAGCCTTACTATCATTTGTATGGCTTTTTGTCCTAGAGCTGGCTCTGTTAAAAGTGTCCAACTTCAGCTGAGAAGTTAACTTATTGACATTTCAATGGAGGCCTCCCGATCGGTCACCTGGTTTAAAAGTCCTGTTCCAGATGCCAACAAGATGCTTCAGTCCTTGACCATCAGGTGCCCATGGGCCCACAGTATGATCCAAACATTGGCCCCCCGACTGGTTTATTTGGCATCCTCACCAAATAAGCTTCAGCCGGTTTGTTAAATCACATTAAAAAGGTCTACCGCAAGGAAGAAGAACAGACATATACCTATAAAATATTTAAATTATTATTGGCGTAAGTATGGTGGCACACCAATCCCAACTGACTAGTGTACATGACCTATGGTTTGAAAATGTAATTTGCCATGTCGACTCAATAAGGAAGTGAATGGGGCTGCAGCTTCTGTTCACTTCCTGCTGTTTCGATCGTTCTTAAGGTGGCCATAGACGTTACAATTACGAAAGATTGTTCATTTCAATACATATGTGTAGAGCTGAATCGTCAGATATACAGGTAGAAACAATAGAATTCTACCTGTACCCAACAATTCAGAACTGACAATGGGCGATGTTCGAGTGCCTTCAAAGGTGTCCAATCAAAATTATCTGGCCAGCCCGATCGACAAGCTTCTGACGATATTGGCCAGCTCGTCTCCCACCACATGCGCACCAAATATTGTAGAAAATGTGTTGTGTACTATATCATCAGTGCGTCTATGACCACCTTTACTCTTTGCACTTTATATAAACACTCGATATCCATTTGGTTTGTGGACTGAGAGCATACCAGGTCGGCCACCTTTATGATATCTGCCAATAGCCTATCATTCAGCCCATAAAATAACCAAAGCAAACTGTATTTTTTGTGGCATTTAATAGGATTAAGGAGAAAGCAAAGTCCCCACATATTGCTTGTAGATGAGTAAAATTTAGTCAGCTAGACATGAAAGACACAGATTTTGTAAAACTGAGAATAGATCTTGGATCGGCGATTTATGAGCAGCAATATTTAATGAAGTGGATCATAGACTGGATGTTATCTCTGAATTCATAATATAGTATGGGGGAGCATTCTCAGGACTACAAAACTGGCAAAAGCAATTGAATCTGGCACCCTCAGGCCCACTATATCCGGCCAGGCTTGAACAGAGAACTCTGAGTTTCTCACTGGCATTACGGAAAATATGTAATCAAATTATTTAATCCATGGATTAGGAGAATGTCTGCATGTTTGATTCCCATGGATGAGATTGAGAGTGACATCTGCAATTGAGCGGCCAGAAATTATACTAGAGCAGAACTTCACATCTTCAAATATTGATACTTCAAAAAAGCTTAGGTCATTCATAGCTGTAGAGTGATTTTGGAATCTGTACTGTATCTCCTAAACTGGCAGTTGTGCGGTGTAAGGACAGATGGTCATTCTGACCCTTCTTTTTTTTGCTTTAATTTGCCCACCCGCCTACCACCCACTCTGAGCTGCTTCCAAGCAATTTGTTCCCAGCCTAGAGCTGATGTAACAGAACCTACATTGTTTTGGAATAAAGATTCTTCACATACAGTATGAGGTCCCCCAAGTTCCACTCCCACCCTGTTGTTTGCTAAGGTCACACCCCTCATCAGCCAAGCCTGAAATATGACAGAATGAAGACATTTAAGATATGAAAAAGAATGGAACGGGAAGCAGACTGGGAGGGTGGAAGGTTGGCATTAGTATTAGAATAATTTACTGTAACTGTTAGAAGTATAAAGTGTTCTACTACTGTCGTTGCATAGCAGCCTTTACGTCCCAAAGTATGTGTGTGGTCATTGTTTGAAACTAAAGGCTACAGACTGGCCATGCACATACCAATAAAATCATACAAAGCTAAGTACAATGCACTCCAGATATTGGTCACTTTAGCTGTTGTCCATGTTTAAAAGTATAGTCTTTAGATGCCCCATGAATGTGAATGTGATAATGGATCAGCAAATGATGAAGTGAAGAGGATCTTCACTGATAAGAACAATGAAAAGTAGCCATCTATTTGGCCATCTATTTGCATACTCCAAAACAATGCTGCGCGTATAGCTGCTCTGCTGTCATGTGCTCTATGAGCTAATTAACTGTCTGAGTTAATTCACAGCAGCTATAAAACCCAACAACCTTAATAAAATGCTACTTATACAATAACAATTGCATGCAACATTGTGCTCAATATAGAGATGGTACAAGTCTTTGAGCAGATGTAGGTTCTTCTTTATATTGCTATACTGGTATTATTCTATCTTTGCCAGTTTCCATACTGGTCACATCATAACACTGTACAATATCCCTTTGGGCACTAGGCCACATAGACCGCTGGCTTCTTGGAATGGGATTATAAAAGCTGATTGAAAACCTTAAGAAAGGCTGGGCAGGACAGTCTGAGACATAGGGGTAAATTCACTAAAGGGTGAATTTTTGCCTGTGAACGCTTTGCCACACTATGCTAATTCACTAAAATGCGAAGTTGCGTCTCAGCAGCTTAATGTTGGCAAAGTTTTGCTAGTGTTAATTTGTCAGCGCAAGCATTTCATAGCAAACGTTTGTTCCTGCTTAGCGAAGGATGGGTAGATCTAGTTCATATATATATAGTAAGTCTCTTTATTAGAGATGTTGGTGCAAATGATTGAAGTGGTCACTTATTAAGAATGTCCAAGGAAGCAAAATAAAGTCAAAAGAGATCCTCTAATGCCCTAGACATGAGCCCACCCTAAAACAAATGTGGCATGCCCCTCAAATGCTAAAAAAAGTTATAACAATAATTTGTAACAGTTACAATTTCAAAAGACAATCCCGCTTTAAAATATGAAAAAACACCAGCTTTTTTTTTATCATTTCAATAACTTTTCCGCATACAGGATATGATGTCACTGACATAAGATTGAGGAGGATGTAGCTTCATCTTATAAGTTTGCCTGGTCTAAGCTAGAGAAGGAAACTCTGGTGAAAGAGGTAACGTTATGTAAAATTTGCGGAGAAACGGTCGTTCGTCTGAGCTAAAATTCACCTGGGGAAAGGGCGAGAAACTCTGTTAGCAATGAACTCTTTCGCTAGAGAATTGTCTTCTACACCTGTTAGTAAATTGGCAATGTCCCTGCGGATGGGATTTCTGGCGGATTTTCGCTAGCAAAGGACAATTCTGCCCATAGCATTTTAGCAAACAAAAAAACTACAGGCAATAAAAAATATAAAGGTTTAAATATGGAAATAAAGAAAAATAATTAGGCATTGAGCTAAAATATTTTCATTATTGAAATACAAATAGAATGAACAATGAAAAAAAAAAAAAGTCTATAGAACTTTTAAGAACAGATATTCACCCCATCGGCCCACTATAGAAAATGTCAGGCTAATGGAGTGTTGCCTTGTCTTTTCCAGGGTAAAGAAATATATGAGGATGGCAAAAATACTCAATGCAGAGCCAATTTATGTGGATATCCCTATTTTGAGAAAGTAATTGCCTGTCTGTGCCAAAACCATGTCATTGTCGTAGACAGTTCCTAGTGTTATGTCTAGGCGATTTCTGTAAGAAAAGTTTTTTATCTACCAATAAACCTTGTTTTTTTTTCCTATCCTTTATATACCAAATGCTTTCACATTTAACAGCCTTTTATTTCTTGGAATAATGATTGAACTGCCAGGCTTTTCATTTGTGCACTGGTTTTATAGAGAAGGCAGGACATGTCTCATTACCAATGAGTAAGACAGTTACCCAAGAGACGGCCAATGTGTCCCTACCCATTTCCTTAGGTCTCCACTGCTGAGCAACTGACACCTGATAATTCAGATAATCTTCCCAAGACTTTTCCTGCATCATATTCTGTATGAAGCCAAACTGCTGGAAGTGCCAGCAGGAAATATTCTGGTTCCTTTAAATCAACTGTTTCTCCCACAGGAGTTTTAGGAGAAAAAGCCTTCATTGCCTCGTGTTATTATCTGGAGCATATCCAGTCAAGAGTCTAAAATAAACCCAAGCTAATAATAGCTAATTCGTCTATCAGGGCAGTGTGGAAGAGGTCTATTGCTGTTGACACTTTACAGCTCAGCACTTGTTTTACTGTTGCCCCTCTGGCTTAGAGAGAAACTGAGATAGGTATAACAGGCACTTTAAGGTTTTGGGGATTGCAAGCCTGATGAGACCCTTCCCAGGTTCCCACATGGAGAACCAAAGATGGAATTAGGGATGCACCGAATCCAGGATTCGGTTCGGGATTCGGCCAAGATTCGGCCTTTTTCAGCAGGATTCGGATTTGGCCGAATCCTTCTGCCCGGCCGAACCGAATCCGAATCCTAATTTGCATATGCAAATTAGGGATGGGGAGGGAAATCACGTGACTTTTCGTCACGAAACAAGGAAGTAAATTTTCCCCCCCTTCCCACCCCTAATTTGCATATGCAAATTAGGGTTCGGATTCGGTTCGGTATTCGGCCGAATCTTTCACAAAGGATTCGGGGGTTCGGCCGAATCCAAAATAGTGGTCTGGTTGGATGCAGTTTGGACCAGTTGACAGAGAGTGGGTTAAGGTTGGGGTGCAGGTTGACTTTTTGTTGACTCACATATCACTAATATACATGGTGCTAGAAGCAATTATTGGATGAAGGCGACAGTGGAGCAGATGGAAAGCAACTTCATGCTCCAGCAGGCTTTGCAAGTCCCCTGGATTGGGTAAAAGCTTTCTTTTAAATAAAAAACAGAACCCATGCTAAAAATGGTTATTTTTGTAATAATCAATGTGGTGGGGGGGGAGTCTTTAAAAAAAAACAAAAAACTAATAGTAATGGGCAATCATGTTGCCCATAAATCTCCTAACACAAGGATTCGGTTCGGTATTCGGCCGAATCTTTCACTAAGGATTCGGGGGTTCGGCCGAATCCAAAATAGTGGATTCGGTGCATCCCTAGATGGAATCACTGAGGGTTCCAAGTTGCTTATCTCCTTCCCCAGGCTGGTGATAGAACTTGCCCCCCCCCATATATTCTACCTCTCATTCTCCGTTAACTTCGAGCAGCACATCAGTGCAGCAGTTCAATCTATGGGTATAGCAGGGGATACTGGAATAACAGGTGCAGCCAGGATATCCAACTGACCTTCAGCTGTTGCTATATTACAGCTTCAAGTATTCTACAGCAGCCCAGAGTCCTCCTGCACTAACAGCTGGAGATTGGACATCCCTGCAAAAACATTCCATATATTATGTGTCCCTATAACTTTCTGTCTTTTCATGGGCACCTCCCCACCACAATGTATCCAATCAATAGGACATGTAGATACCTATATGGAAAAACGGAATCAGTTTATTATGGGCAAACTAATTTATCCAGTAAGTGGTATGTAGTATCAGTATCGGTTCCTGATAACACTGACCATTGTCTGTGTGACTGCACTGGGGCAGGGACTGATGTGAATGATGGATAATCTCCGTAAAGCACTGTGTTGGTAATATATAAAGAAAAAATAAAAGTATATATTTGAACTTTGTCATATTTGAAGCTAAGTACATTCTAATCACTCTGATCACACAGCAATACACAATTTTGCTCAGAAGTAAAATGGCCGCGGTCTTTTATGAAATACGTTTTTAGCACCCTTGTTTTTTTGACCATTTTTGCAATCATGAAAATAATTGCCTGTTTCCTATTATACTGCCACATGGAACATTCTGATTAGAAGCGAAGGGGGATGAAAAAAAAAAAAGAACAGGTAAACAGGATGGGAAGGCATTATACCAGAAGCACAGAAATAGAGAACAATTAATGCAATGATATCAGAGGGGGTTTCTCAGCCATAGTAAAGAAGTCCTATCAGGCACAAACAGCATCTCGGGGGCCACCTACGTACTGTCTCCTAACAATCACATCCTCTTCTGTATATACTGTTCATTGCTACTTTACTGGCTCTTTTATAACGAGGATAACAAGTCCTAAATTTCTATCACAACTATTCTTCATGATACTAATATAGTGGTCTCCAGCCAATGGCTCTTGAGCAACATGTTGTTCACCAACCCCTTGGATGTTGCTCCACTCAAAGCAGGTGCTTATTTTTGAATTACAGGCTTGGAGCAAGTTTTTATTAAATATAAAACAGATGTACTGCCAAATAGTGTCTCTTGAAGGCTGTCAGTCCACATAGGGGCTACCAAATAGCCAATCTCAGCCCTTATTTGGCATCCCCAGGAAATTTTTTCATCATGCTTGTGTTGCTCCCCAACACTTTTTACATTTAAATGTGGTTCATGGGTTAAATATGTTGGAGACCCCTGTACTAATAAACCCTCAGCACTAGGCACAATGTCACAAGATCTACCATCTGTATGGAACTTATAACTGTCATATTTTTAACTTAAAGAAACAGAGGACATTATTTTGCTTTTCCAGATGTTGCAGCTATAAAGGCACAGTTCAGAATGTACATAAAACATTTGTTTTATACCTATTTTATTGAACTGCTAAACTGTTTTCCTGTCCGACAGGCAGAGTTTTTTTTTTGCACAAAGTCTCTGCTGATAACTTTTTTTTTGTGTATTTACATTTACATATAAGTGGGGGCTACCAAAATTCACAGGGGACTGGGGGTATTCTCCATAAACATCAAAAGACCAGCATTACGTAGCAGATAAGAAATTATTTTTTAAATGTATATTAGCGATCCCACCTAAAATAAGAGCAAAAATGAATACAATGATCAATCCAGAATGAGAATGTCTCAATGCACACTACCACATGGATTGAATGAGCAAATAATGACTTTCCATACCTGTCAACAAATCAGTACAGAGATGTGTAGAGGGGTAGTGTGAAGAGTAGATATCCATTGTCTCCATACCTCAAGAAATCGTCAGATTGCCTTGTTGAATAATGGTTCAGTGTGCCATTTTAAACCAGGCAAACAAGTACAATATGATTTAATAATATCATTTAAAAAATAATTGTTCCATCTGTAAAAGGGTCCAGTGAGGGCACATAAAATCTTCCCCTCCCATTACTGGTGGTAATTACTGTATGAAGAGAAACAATTGGAAAAGTGACACAGGGCCTGTGCATGTTAACAAGGCACTCGATTTCTTTTGAAATAGCTTCTCTTGTTCTTCTCAGAACCATCCATTTTATTGTTGGAGGAAACCCTGGGAATTGCCTCCTTGTGGAATATGGCTGCAATATGCCATTGGTAACATTGTAGAGAGTAGACAATTGGATGACCCCTGGGGTCCTTAAATCCCTTCTATTGTATAGAGGAAAGACACAAACCCCCGCCAATCTCACCATGTACAGAATAACACATGAGAGATATTTTACTTGACCTTCTGCGCAGAGGAAACTGCAATCATTTGGCATATAATTAAATGTAGTGGAGTATATATTATGTGTGATGGCTTATCTTATTTTGTGCATATATGATATTTTATCTGCTCATTTACACCTATCCATCCACCGTGCCTCTCCTGAGGAATTCTCCATGTAAAGGAATGACAAAAGATATGCTTTGTTTGTTATAAGCTATAAGTTGAGGGAAAACGAATTATATGCACATATTTGTCCAACACAGATGAATGAGATACCAATAGGTTATAATCAAAGCTAATGAGGCTGTGGCTTGAACCACATAGAATGGGGGTCTCCAACTTTTTATACCTATGAGCTACAGGAGGCTCTGTTTGGCAGTACACCTATTTTCATGCAACCAAAACGTGCCTCCATAAATAAAATAAAAAAAACGTGCATCCAAGCCAGGAATTCAAAAATGAGCATATGAGATACAGTATTTCCACTACATGCAATATGTTGGGCAGCACTGGGCTATATATCCAGGAACACCAATCAGTTGTACTTTATGTATTTTTGGAGTATTGACACCAATGCAAGAGTTAATTATGCACGATTGAAAAAACCCAGTTTGCCATTACTCTTAGAGGTCAGCAAATAGTAACCCGTTAGCAACAGAGATGGAATGGACTGGAAGCTAACCAAATTATTCTTGATAGGTGGGTTAACAAAAAGTGAAGCTTGTGGCTGCTGTGTGGCCCAGGAGTATAGAAAGCCCTCTAGGGCTATGACTGCTGTTGAGAAAGAAATATGTTTTTCAGTTTTGAATGGCTCTATAATGTTTTCCTTTGTGAGACCAGTAACCTAATTTCAAATTTCCTTTATAAAATGGCATAACATTCACAATACACACAAAACGTTGTAACTGATGGGATTGTACCATTTCTTCATTTTTGTTTTCCCTTTACTCTCTGTCCCTGTTCTCTGTCCCTCACTAGGCATAATAATGTTCCTTTGTCTTGCCTTGTTTATGAGCCCTTCATTGGGATTTGGCTATGACAAGTGATTCCTTCTCAAACAGTTGTTGTTCATTCTGATGCATGACTTATTCCAATGTCCGTTCTCCATAGCACTCATATTATTTCCATTCCAGAGGATGTTAAGACCATGGTTATGCACATTTGCTCCAGCATTCTGTGCCAGAAGCCTTAAGAGAGGCAATAATTCCTTGGATCCATAATACAGTAGCTGGTTTGGTTCCAGCAACAGCTGCCAGCCAGGCAAGTCCGGCTTATCAATAGAGATATTCTGATCTCTGCCAAGAAGGTCTCTGTGAGTCAGATGTATCAGCATTTGTATCTGGGAAACATGGACATTGGTAATGGGGATATCACATAGCAACACGCAATGTAATACATATTTCATATTGTACAAGTGGATCAAATTAGGAGAAATCCATAGAACTGTAATTACTGAGATACTAATATTTTATGGGTGAACCTTACATTACTACTTGTAGCTCTAACAAGCCATCTTTGTTAAATAGAATTATTGTGACTGTTTAGAGAAAGCCAAAACATGAATCAGTAGTAAGTTCACCAGCATCTACATAGGGTTAGGGTGCCAAGTAGCACAAAATGCTCAAGGATTTTTGTGGACATGTTATTGGTGCAGTAAAACATTACGTCAAACTTATTGGGGGTACCAGCCCATTTTTAATTTCTGCACAATTATTGTGACCCTGTGTGCCAGTGGAAGATTTCTAAGAAAGAAGGTCTGGCTAAATACCCTCTAAAGCAGTGATCCCCAACCAGTGGCTCATGCTGCTCACTAAGCCCTTCAAAGTTGCTTGTGGTGGCCACAACGCAGGTGCTTTTTTTGAATATAGACTTGATGGCAAGTTTTGCTTGCATAAAAATCAGATGTACTTCCAAACAGAGCCTCATGTAGACTGCCAGTCCACATAGAGACCAATCACAGCACTTATTTGGCAACCTCGGGAACGTTTCTTATGCTTGTGTTGCTCCCCTACTATTTTTACTCACAGATAAAAAAGGTAGAGGACCCCTGCTCTAAAGTAATAGTGCCTCTCAACCATTATATGGCATTGAAATAAGAGCTGGTCGAAATAAGATAACGAACATTAAATAAGCAAAGAGAAGTCATGTGTACATGGGTTATTGGCTTCATACAAGCAAGTCTAAGGCTAAGGCCACACTAGGCGATAGCGCCGCGATTTGACTCGCGGCGACTTTTCGCCGCGACTTTTAATCCGCAATCGCTGGGGAAACTTTTGCGCTGGCGTCTATGGGGAATCGCCAGCGTCAAAACACACGCGGTGATCTTTTTTCTATTGTCGCTCGAAATCGCCTAGCGAGGCAATTTCGAGCGACAATAGAAGAAAGATCGCCGCGTGTGTTTTGACGCTGGCGATTTTTCGCGATTCCCCATAGACGCCAGCGCAAAAGTTTCCCCAGCGATTGCAGATTAAAAGTCGCGGCGAAAAGTCGCCGCGAGTCAAATCGCGGCGCTATCGCCTAGTGTGGCCTTAGCCTAATGCTACTGCTTAGGGTGATGAAATACGGAGCTTACTGTGGCCAGCTACTTGTTGTGGCTACAAAATGACAATTCTGATAACTGTCTCTGCTAAGGGCAATGGTCCACAAGGATATTACTCACCAGCGATAAATCTCCTGTTCTGCTGGTGACTAATCCCCTATAAATGCTTTCCCATCTGCGATAAAGTGAATAACTGGTGGTGAAACCCATGTGTTGCTTCCTCATTTTGTCTTCCAAAATTGCTTTTGAAGTCTCCTCTTGAGGCCCTATACCCTCACCACTCCAGCTCCAGATTCATGTGGAAAGTCTCCTCCGGCGGCTGGAGGGGGGGATTTTTAATTTTTTGTTAAACAAGTTTATTCAATGACATAGGCCTATCGGTGTCTATTAATAAATATGGCCCTGCTGATAATGTTAAATTTATCCCAATAATTCCCCTGTAATTGCAGCTGCATGGTGGTAATGTGCCTTACGCAATTGCAGACAATGTGTTAAAACAAGTGCACTCGTGATGTGTGGGGTGGGCCGCGGGTCTGGCAGGTTCTGGCCAACTTCTGCACACAGTTTGCAGGTCACATGTGGGTTTGGGTTGAGCTCTTCCTTCTGCTTCTCCACCTGCAACCTTCCTGTGCTGGCTTCTTCTGGCAGCGCCTGCCTCACCTCCTTTCATGATGTCAGAGATGGGCTGGTAAGGCGCAGGACTAATTAGAAGTGTAGGGTGGGTTCTGGTCAGGTGCGGGTTGGGAGCGGGTGGGTTAGGATTGGACACATCACTAGCGTGCACAATTACACAGTATTTTATATGCACATGAATAATTGATTATAGTTTGCTTTTAGAACATAATGAAAAAGAGGGGGTGGTTATTCATGTCTTACTATTAGTGATGTGCGTGTTCGGGCCAACTTCTGCAGTACGTCCTTGTACTTTAGTACTTTAGCCTTCATTCTCCCCGCCCGCAGCCTTCTTCTGCCCCACTTCAGTGTGACTTGAATGAACATTTCTGGAGTTCTGGATCTGTAAGTGCATCAACTGTATGCCAAGAAGAAGCAGTAAATCAAGTTTTATCTCCAGAGAGGCTATTTGTAACTCACAGTCTGTACAAACTGTCCCCCCAAAAATAGGCATTAGTACTTGAACGAGCCAAATTAGGCTTTGCATGTATATCCATTAGGAAACAGGGCATCACAGATAATGGCCTATCCTTGAAAACATTTTTTTTCAGACTCACATTGTTTTCAGTACATGAGAACACAGCCAATTCTGTGCCCCGTTTGCCTGGGACTTCCAGGGCCTCTGGCTGTCGTTCTAAAGGGCAAGGTTGTAAAGGGCCTGTTTATTCAAAGAGACTAATAGAAAACATAGAAAACAGAAATGATGAAAATCCAATTCATCCAGTTTCATAATACAGCAAAGAGCAGACAGATTAAGACATTCAGAGTTTAGCAGTTTGTATATAAGATGTAGGGTCTCTGAAGGGTCATCCTGTCCAGCCATGCTTGGCTGCCCCATCATTCAAATTCTCTGACATTGACTCACTATAGACAGAACATAATGTAAAAATGTGATTGTTTGTGCTTGGTCTTGATCCTTGCCATAATCCTTCTTGGAGAAACTTACACAACATGATGCTAAGCTTCCGAAGATTGGTTACCTCTAAGTGACTGTAACAGATTGAGCTATATATAGCTATATTATGTGCAACTGCTACAGTGGCCTTGTTTTTTGTACCCAAACACCCCAAAGCTGATTTGTTTATCTTTTGTAATCCAATTTCTCACCATATTTTGCACACATTAAAATAATACAAAAACAAAAAAACATGCTTATATTATAATTATTCTCCCCATCATTTCTAATATATGTACAGAAATGATCAGTGATCTAGAGTACATGGGGGGTATATATAGTAACTGGTGCAACCTTTACTCAAGATCTAGTATCCCATAGGTAGCTATCAACGGGTAGCTTTTACTAGTCTACTATTTCAGTACACATATCTGATGAGTTGACATTGGTTGGTAGGCAAGCCCTGGAGCCCCACATTATGGTTCCATGATCAAAATACTTATTCTTACTTCAACGTACCATGTTGGACGCGCACTTCAGGAACTCCTCGGACGCTATGTAGAGTAAAAGAAAAGCTTTATTTTACATCAGGTAACCAAATACCTGACCTGACCTATGATTACATGTGGATACACATGAAAAATTTAAGTTTTTACTCTACACCTCGTCCAAGGAGTTCCTGGACTGCAAGTTCAACATGGAACGTTGAAGTATTTTTCCCCAAGCTAAGAGTTCGGGGCACAGCACCTGGACCACCAACAGAGAGTGGTGAGTGACCCTGGTTTTTAACCATGCATAGATAAAGTAAATTAATTAATTCTACATGTTAGAGCCTGTAATCTTTTATACAGCACAAGAGAAATATGCTGTTTAGGAAGGTCTACAAGTAGATCACACTTCTACACATTGAAATGTTTCTTGATCAGCTTCAGGCACAAAAATGAGAGATAGTTTGAGGATGGTCCCAAACGTTGCTGGAGTTGCTGTATAAAAAAAATAATAAAGGTGGTTTTATCTTTACAAGAGTGTTGCTATCTTTTGACTTTGAACAAAAATGAGAATTGTCTAATGGCTGATAATGTCATTGTACTGTGATCTGCATGAATTACCCAAGGAGTGCACCTCCTACCCATCAATCCTTGGCATTCATTCTCCCACCCTCTCTACACTTCCTATCTTAGGTTTAATCAAGACATCAATCTAGGTCATAGACCCGACTGTGTATAACCCCATATCTGCCATTGTTCTTATCAGCGTATATTCATCCATTTATGGCAGCTGCACCCATCTACACACATAACTCAGCAATCCTCAAACTGACTCGAACTCCCATTTGGAACCGACACTCCCCTTTGTGTTATTTTCAGCAAGAGTAAAGAACTCTGCATGCTTAGGATGCTCTGAAGCCTTGATGATTTATTCATAAGGCATTATATGCATGCCCATGTCATTCTTCATGGTGCCTAGAACATACATTAACACACAGCCAGCTACACATTATAAAATCAATTCATGCATTTTGAATTTAGCAGTCCCTCTGAGCTGCAAGGGGCATACTAATGTCCAATGGAGCCACCGACCAACCTAAGATAAAGCACACTCTCAAATAGGGCCCTTTTCTTGATATGCGCACCCCTGTGATGCACTAACATGGTATTGTCGAAGTTGAAGCTCATTGCCAAGTGCTACAGAACTGATAAACAACACTAAAAATATATCAGTTAAAGCAAGGCCAAATACAGAACTTGAAAACAGCCACAAAGCACAAACCCAAGTCAATCAATACAAGGACAAACAAGAACTTTCAAAGCAAAAAATCAAATGTTTACCTATTCGGTATCCATTATTAATAGTCAAGTGATGCGGCAGCTAGCTAGGCCTCAGTATAGAAGCAGAGATCAATGAAACTCTTGTATAAACTTACAACAACCAAGGACTCAGACTAAACTAACGGAAAAGTACAAGCATAGGTTATTTTAATATATTGTTTTAATGCAATTTTAAAGGGACACTATTACACTCAAAATGCTATTTACAGTTACATTTAATCATTTATATATTTTATCCCAGCCCCTAATGTGTAAATATTAATGATTATTAAAAGGCACTGCCACTAGGTGGAGCTCAGAATGAAAAGCAACAGAAGAGAAGTCTCTGCATAATCTTTGAAAAATGGCATTGCTGCAAAGGCTCCCAGGCAAATGTTTCTTGGTGTTAAACCTGATCAAAAGAAATTTAGGATAATCTAGGGCAGAGGTTTCAATGTCACAAGGAACGGCACCCCCAATGGTGAGGGGATAGTGGTTAAAGCGTCCATTTAAGCTTAATAGATAAACGTAGGATAAAACTGGAAACAGACTGTAAGCTCTATGGGGCAAGGAACCCCTTTCTACTGCTTCTCTAGCACTATGAGCTTTGTGTACTGTGTATATTTATTGAGTACTTTATATATTGTACTTTTATGCATTGTACGGCACTGCGGCTCCTTAACAGCACTTTACTAATAAAGCTATACATACAAACAGTGAACAAGCGATAGTGCACTTTTGGGGGAATGTAATAAAAGTTGCAAAGAGCAAAACTATTTGCACAAATAAGAATAAAAATTTGCATTTCGTAATGTAATACTCTTCCTTGAACTGTAATTGCATTTGAATTTTAATTGCACGTTGCCCACTTTTAAGAAGTGCTTGAAGGTGTCGGAATCTTTTGGAGCAAATATAACTTTTTCAGTAAGAAGTTTTATAACATTCACTGCACATCGGTGCAAACTATAAAATTCGCAAAAGCTATATTAAATTCAGGCAAAGGCAAATTTGTTCGCACAAAGGCATAACTTTTCGCATTGTGAATATTTTAATACTAAAACTGGAAAAACATTATTTAAAGGGGGTTATTTTCTAAAGTCCGATCTGACTTTTTGGAGCAAAATTCAAATATTTTAGATTTTTTTTTTAACTCAAATTTTTTGCGATTTATTAAAGACCGATGCTGCAAAAAGTCCAAATCTGAAAATCCATCATCTTAGACCTGCCGAGGTTGTATACTGTATAACTCAATGGGAGTTTCTGTGGTCTGCTCTGGAATTAGTCCGAAAATCCGACTATTTCAAGCTTTTCGGGCAAAAATCCGAAAAAATCTAGCGATTTGGGGAAAACCTCCAAAAACCTCAGGTTTTCTCTCAATTTTATGGAGTTTTCCCCTAATCCGATTAAATCATGCTTTTTTAATAAATAAGGTCAAATCGTGGATTCTAGAATCTGGTCTGACTTTTTTTTATTTAAATAATCCGAAAAATTCATATTCAAAAACTCCTCTTCAGAAATGGCGACAGGGTGACGATCCATCGTGCGGTGCTCGGTTTCTCCTCCCTGCCTTATATAGGAGATAGCCAGGGAGGAGAAATCGAGCGCCGCATGATGGATCGTCGCCCTGTTGCCGTTTCTGAAGAGGAGCGCAAGCACAGAATCAGTAAGTAATTTCTTAATAAATATTTTGCAATTTTAAAGGGACACTATTACACTGTTACCTTCTTAGTGGCATTAATGTAAACCGCTAGTAGATAACATATGCGTTGCCTAGTGCAGTTAGGTGTGCACCACTAAACCCAAATGTTCCTGTAGACTTCATTATTCATTGTTTTCCTGCACATACAAAATTGGATTTTGAGGAACTATTAGGCCAGGGGTCTCCAAGTGGGTTCCAAGTAAGGGTTGTGATTGGCTGTTGATAACCCCTATGTTGACTAGTATCCCACAGGAGGCTCTGTTTGGCAACACCCATGGGTTTTTATGCAACCAAAACTTGCCTCCAAGCCTTTGATGCTACAGCTAGGGTTGCCACCTTTTTTAAAATTCCCCCGGCTGGTGGGGGGTGGGGACACAAAGGGGCGGGCCGTGATGTCAAAATGGGCGGACGCTAAAAGAAGCACAAGAAAAGCTAAGTTCCAGGGGATTGGAGCAGGCTGAGGGCTCTTTTTAATCATATTACAAATTGAACGGCAGCTACATTTCCGGTAAATTTGTAATACCGGCCCCGGCCTTGGCAGGTATTTTACCGGCTAGGCAGGTAAAATACCGGCCGGGTGGCAACCCTTGCCACAGACAAGGGGTTGTTGAGCAAAATGTTGCTCACAAGCCACTGGTTGGGATCACTCTGTTAGGGCCAACTGATATTTTTATAAATAGGTAAGTATGAGCCTTTATGTGATTATGTACCTTATCTGATTTTGTCAAATCCCACATACCCCATTGCCCTCTCTTACGGGAATGTCCCTGACATCTTTGAAGGACAGGTATTTCCCATTATTATCCCTGGTGACATAAATATAGCTTGCTAATCCTACAAAGCATACACTACTGTTATGGTGAGAAGGTGAAATAAAAAGATACAGCACTTTGTACTTTCATTGACAATTTCACTTTAAGGCCCCCCAGCACCCTGATACTGGAGGCACAAGGAAATCGACTCTTTATCCTGCCCTTAAACTAGTCCTGGAGTCTTATTCCTGCAAATGAAGAATAGAGATATTTGAAGAATAGAGATATTTGCAGTGTTCCGGGTATCTGAGCTGAAAACGTGTCTTACTAGTGATTTGCCCTAGTTTCTGCAGCAGAGCAATCTCTTTACATTATTTGACCTTGCAGATAATAATGGCAGTCTCTCACTGCTCTCCTGAGCTCTGCATTTCATGGCATTGCTGGAGTTTACATAGGACAGACACAATCATAAATATGTATTCTATTCTTACTTTTCTTCCTTGGAGAGACCATAAAGCCCTGGGGAATATTCTGAGCTCTCCCCTCCAACATCTCATTACTGCTTTGCCTGTATCTGATAATCTGCCAGGTGGATACCTGCTCACCTCTCTCTCTCTCTCTCTCTGATTCCCCAACTTAACAAATCAACTTAACATCCCATTCGCCACTTTCCAGATGCAGTAGAAGATGAAAACTTCACTTTTAATCCTAGTGCCTGAATCTCTATTCCCTTTTCTCTTAATTTTTGTATTCTAAGCAATGTGATGTGAAAATGCTATAATACAAAAACAATAAAAAATTCAGTTTAAAAAAAAAATAAACAACAGCCAGGACCCCCATCTGGACCATCCCTGCATTGGGCACTCACATAGGTGGGCACTCTCCGCAGAGTCTATGACATTGTGAATGAATTGTGGCATAAACCCTCTCTCCTTGCAGTAAAATCCAGTGGCAGGCTGAAGGCTCTTAAAAGATTCTTTTGGGGCCCCTTAGAACTAGGGATGCACCAAATCCACTAATTGGAATATGGCTGAGTCCCTGAATACTTTGTGAAAGATATCAAATGGAATAATAATTTGCATATGCAAATTAGGGGCAGGAAAGGAAAAAGTGGACACAAATTTTTCTACTTCCTTGTTTTGTGACGAAAAGTCATGTGATTTTGCTTCCCGTCCCTAATTTACATATACAAATTAGGATTCAGATTCAGTTTGGCCAGACACAAGGATTCGGCCGAATCGAATCCTGCTGAAAAAGGCCAAATTCTGACCTGAATCCTGGATTTGGTGCATCCCTACTTAGAACATCAGGAAGATAACCTCTTTTGCAAGAAGGCTTATTGTATAACAATTATTATATGTGTTATTATATTGTTCAACCTGCAGCCCTCCAGTCCTTAAGCTACAAACCCAAGCACCCATCCCCATACAGGCTGAGGTCTGTGAGTTACAGTACAACAACATAGATGGGTTCCAGTTTAGATATCCTCAGTTTACATACTCATTCCCAATTCTGTAGGATGGGCCTCGGCCTGCTGTATGGATATAAACTTGGGAGACTGTAGCAGGAGAGTCTGGCAGAGAACAGAAAGAGATATAACTGCCAGTGTTTGATTTCCACGTTACTATTGTACAAGCTGTTGGAACATGCAGCACTTTCAATCCAGGGAGTGTCACTGTGCAGAGATCTAAAGACTGGAGCTGAAATATTCCACCTACAATTGTTCCAACTTTTAACTCGGTTCCTTGCGTGTGGGCTAATTCCCTGCAACTCAATTAGCCACCAGTTGCACTTCCACAAGCTCAAGCCTCCTGGTCTCAAAGTAATGTGGCGGCAACTTTAATTTTACAACTGCTACATAAGGTTAATATGTTTAATGCTGCTCTCAACATGCCTCCTGTATACTGAATAAAGCCTGCCAGGCATGTGTAATATACACACGGCACATTGTTACTTTCACTGACTGATGCTAGAACTTTAAATGGGCTATTAGAACTTCCTTTTTATTTTCCCCTTTTGTCTATATATGAGGAGAATTATTACTTTCCTTTATTTTATGAATGTGCTACTGACCCTGCTTTCAGTTTCAGACTTTTGCTGTGTTCCATTGTTTACTGTTGCCTGACTACATGCCCTGAAGCATCATATTCAGCTGTCATTTTTTAGGAAATCCAGAAGAAGGGTGGCAGTGGCCAGACAGGGTTGTGGACAGAGAAACTAGAGCTATACTATATAAGTTCCTGATTTCTCTGTGCCATAGGCGCAAATTGTTTCCGAATATCACGATCTACATCATACTAAAAGTTAATTTCAAGGCGAACAACCCCTTTTGTATGATGCTCTGCAATGATCATCAGTTCTAGGGGGTTATTTATTAAAGTCTGAATGCTAAAAACTCAAAAAGTTTTTTGAGTTTTTTACTATAAAATCCGAATTTTTACTGGAAAAAAAATCTAGAATTTCTTGATGCAAATAGGAGGATGCAAATAGTCCGAATGCGAAAATGCTCCATCTTCAACCTGTCAAGGTCCTGTAGAAGTCAATGGCAGAGGTCTTAATTGAAATTATATTGTGGTCTGCGCTGGGTTTCGGACGATATTTTGGGCTTTTCCGCTAATTTCACTAAAAATTTGGACTTCAATTCAATTTATTTTTCAGAAAAAGTTGCGGTTTCCGTGCGACAGTCTGAAAAAGTTTTGTTTTTCCCAATGATATGATAAATAAGGGTAATTCATGGATTCTAGTTTGGTCTGACTTTTTTTATTTAAAACATGAGAAAGTTTTGGATTTTGATAAATAACCCCCTTAATGTTGGTGTTGGTTCTGGTTCACTATAATGTCTCACATTTGGAAACAATGATTGGGGGAGATGATGGGGGCAGCAATTGGAGGTGGTGTGACAATCCTATTTCTAAGGCAGTTCTGCGCAACTGGAGCTTCTGGGCCAAAAGTGACCCTAAAATCCATGTTTATGAACAGCAAGGGCTGCCAAGGTTATAAACAACCTCATGCTTACATTATCCATAGGCCAAACAGACTACTTGGATAGGGGATTTGGAAGAAAGGCTAAAGGGTAAGTCCAGATTCTATATATTGTACCCAGCTACCCGAGGAAGCTCAGTGCATTTGTGCAGATTTCTTATCAGCTGGTGGCAAGGACACAAAATGCATAGTGTTAATGCTGCTTAGCATCCCTATAGCAACCAGCATTCCAGAAAAACCCTCTTATTACCAAGAGGCCAGAATCCTTAGCTCTGTGAGATGAAAGGAGTTACGAGGGCTTATGCAGATGTATGTTGCATATTCTCAGGGACGTCCCTCACTCATGTCATTCTGTATATACTTGCAATTCTGCCTTGCAACAGAAAGTCCCAGATAATAAATATAACAACTTAAATATACAGGTTGGAGTTGTGGCTGTGGCCTCAGCACCAGAGCTCAATTGAGCTGCTGTTTGACTACAACTCCCAGAAACCATTGCAGTTATACTACAGCTGTAGTACTGTATTTTGCCTATAATGAAGACCAACCAATTATAATCAAGGCCTTCAATAATAATTATACAGTTCTGTGCCCTGACGAAAGGAGGTGTTTACCCCTGAAACGTTGTTTCCATTTGTTATGGCACCATAAAGCTGACACAGCAGTTAATCTTGGTCAGTGCTGGGACCCCTTTATGTACATGAACTATATTGATTGACGTGGCCATATGTCAGATAGTCACACCACCAGAAGGTAAAGAAATTTGTATACACAAGGTGTGCTCCCAATTCCAAAATCTTGCTATGGTTTTGTATCTGACATACTGACTCCATAGTAGTTCCTGTCTCCACAATAGCCATGTATGTTGTGTCCCTTCAACGGTATATCTGATGAGCTCTCATTGACCAAACACCTCTGTTATTGCATTGACCAAACAGATTGACTAAGCATATATTTGAGTGTGTGCCCAAGACCTTTGTTCCAAGCAAATATCTAATGACTACCATGGCCACCAGGTAATTCCACCACTGATTACAATGTAATCATCATCAGTGTAAGCCATTAGCAGCTGCTTTTGGCCAGGAGGTGACACTGACATACAGTATCTTGCCATGCTAGAAATACATTATTAAAATAAGATCAAGATCAACTCTAAGGGGCAAATTTACTACAGGGCGAAGTGAAATTCGCCAGCTTGACGTCATTTCGTTACTTTGCCTATTTACTAATGGGTGCTGGCATAAATTCGCTAGCGAAGTGGACCTACTCTAGCGCTACTTCGCACCCTTACGCCAGGCAAAGTTGCGCTATGGCAAAGGGACGTAACTACGCTAATTCACTAACTTGCACATTTTACTGAACGTAAGTCTTGCGCCAGACTTGCTTTCACCACCTCAGACCAGGCGAAGTGCAATAGAGTAGATAGGAATTGCTTCAAAAAAAGTTGAAATTTTTTCTAAGTCCCAAAAAACACTGGCGTCTTTTACTTTTTTAAGAGTGATAGGCTAAAAAAGATTGTAAATTTTTTGGTGGGTACTCTCCTTCCCCCCTACATTTCCTAACATATGGCTCCTAAATGATACAGTGGGCACATGTATAGGGCAAAATAAGAACTCTATTTTATTTTATGAACTTCGGATTTTAGTGAATTAGCGGCGCCCTGGCAAAACTTTGCCTTACGAAGTGCGGCAAAGCCAACGCTTGCGCAACTTTGAAGGTAAGTAAATTTGCCCCTAAGTCCTCAAAGCCTTGGCCTAGTGCCAGGAATTGGCACCAGACTGCTGAAGGGTGCTAGAGGACCATTGGTTTCCTATTGCTGCTGTAGGGGGAGTGCAGCTAAGAGATTGCAGCTATTGAATGATACTTAGTAACTGTTAGTTACAGCCTTTAGGATTCATGAAATAATTAACCCCTAAATGAGGCACACTGTTTTTATACTCCATGCACAATAGGTGTTTAATGAACCTGGGATTTCTGCAGGGCCGCCATCAGAAATCGTAGGTCCCCATATGACAACATTTTATGGGCCCCCTGGGCTGCGCCCACCTCGAGCCCCACCTATAGGTCTGCCCTCCTCACCCCACAGGTCCACCACACAGTAAAAAAAAACAATAAACATTGGTGGCTAGGGTTCCCACATGTTAATAAAAAAATATTGGTGGTCAGGGCCCCCTCATAAAAAAATATTGGTGCCTAGGACCCCACATGGTAAAAAAAAATTGGTGCCCAGGCCCCCTCCCACATAATAAGAACATTGGTGGCCAGGGTCCACCTTAACCGTCCATGTAAAATTTGCCCCTCCCCAGAAGTTTAAAAAAAAAAATTGGTGCCCAGGGCCCCACCACACACCAGGGACCACAAAGGGTTACCTTTAGGGGGGGCCCTGCCATGTTACACTTACTTCATTAGTGTGGCCCACCTGCTGTCAGTGAGGGGGTGCGGGCTTTGGCCGAATCGGACCCCCTGCTCCTCCGGTAGTTCTGCCAGTGATACAAGTAGGGATGCACCGAATCCAGGATTCGGTTCGAGATTCAGCCAGGATTCTGCCTTTTTCCTGGCAGAATCCCGAACCGAATCCTGGATTCGGTGCATCTCTAATATTTATATGTGACTGACTCCAAGACGTTAAAATCTTTAAAAAATCCAAATTGTATGTTTTTTTTGGATTTGATGCCCAAAAAAACAGATTTTTTAGTTTTATCACCCCCATCCCACAAATTATTGGGATTATTGCATGAAACCCAGCACAGATCATGATATCTTCCATTACCTTCTACATGACATCAGCAGGTTTGCGATTTGAAGCTTGAAACTTTGAAGCGATTGAAACTTTTAGCAGCATCTGGGTTTAATAAAACAAGAAAAATTGGGAGTTTTTTTTCGTCTGAACAAATGGTGTTTTTCCCTTTAAAACTTTGACCAGAAAAAAATCGGACTTTAATAGTTAACCCCCTAAATGTAAGTGCAAATTGTTTTTAACAAAATGTTATTCATATTCAATGGTATTACACAATTTGGATTTTTTTATATACTTTCTTTGGGTTGGAGTCTGAGGATGAACTGCAAGTAAAGATGATCTGCTAAATGACTACTACAGGCAATACCCTTAGCGTTGGTTTGTAAGTAGGTACGTCTGCTGGATGGTGGGGACTTTTGGCCTGCACACTAGCATCATAATAACAGCTTAAAGAGCGTCTGACTTTATACATTATTCTTTAAAGTCTAAAGTGAAAAGTAAAGGGGAAATACACCTCTTAATTTTCATCACACTGGGTGTTGCTGTAAAGTTATTGGAATTCCTACACTACTGTATATTAGTTCCTGATTTCTCTATTGCCTTAGGTGCTGATCTTTGCTCTTTTGCATTTTGACACAGCCAAACAATATCTGAAAAATAGTGGTTCACATATCCCTATGTATAAGATAAACCATTACTAGTCTAATAAATGCGGATCATTCATTGGACATAACGTTTAACCTAAGACCACACACACACAGCAGTTCTCTCTTGCTTTATGACAGAATCAGTAGTCTGAAATAACTGTTTTGTAAAAATCTGACAGTGTCCCTGCTGGGCCCTGTGTAAATCTTGGCCCCTTCATTGTCTGTTGTTAAAGGAACAGCACTGCTGGATGGGGAGATGTGAAAGACAAACTACTAAAGGCAGCCATAGGGCAGCAGGTCAAAGACAATGGAAAGTCACATTCAGAAAGGGTTGCAGTTGATTTTACATCGTAGTTCCTTGGAATTGCCTTGGCTAAAGGTGGCCATACACGGAGAGAGTGGGCAATATCGGGCTGATCCGATCGTGGGCCCTACACTCGGTCTTTTATCGGCCTGTGTATGGCCACCTTAATGTCCACTGGCATTATCATATCCCTCAAGGAATGAGCTGGACATGCTTTCTAATGTTAGTGGAATAGGAGCACTATATTAAAATAAAGATGGGTGAAAGTTTTCGCAAAGCTTCACCATGAAAAAAGGAAGCCCGTAGACTCCCAACGTGTGAAAAAAAGACGTCCAACAAAATTTGTCTCCCATTGGCTTCAATACATTTGATGAATTCTTCACAGTTTTGTGAATTTTCTGCAAAGCGAAACAGGTCAGATTTGCCCAGCACTATTCACTGATTACAAAGTACTCACCAAGGTATACAAGCTATCGGTAGAATACAAAATTGGTAGCGGCCATGTGGAACCCAATTTGGGGCACAGCCTGCATGGCTTCTCCTCAGCTATACGACTAATTGTCAGGGTGTGCTGGCACTGTGTAGCTGACAGTTAGTAGAAGGTAAAGTGATCCACGCCAATCATATTTATGTATTGACACTTCACAGAGGCAAGTTGATGTAGGTTGATGGCTGTAGTGTTTTGGTGGCTGCTTTTGGGTGTCCCCTTATCAGACAGATGCTTTATTCACAATTTAACATAGTACATCCAGGATTACGCTTCGTATGCCACTACAGCACGGTTTCATTTGATCCTGTGGATATTTGATTGTACTGCATTAAAACATGAAGTATTGCAGCAACCACTTATATTAGTAGGATAAGGTAGAGGTTTTTGTGAATAACATAACCCAATGTGTTTTACTGAACATTTATAAACAGGGACTATTTTTACTTTAGAAAGGTCCAATATCCAATCCAACATGGGAGCCCCCCCCCTCTATATGGGGGCAAATTTACTAAAGGGTGAAGTGACTAACGATGGCGACGATTCTCCTGCATTACTGCTTTCAGGAACTTTGCCGAATTACTAACGGGCGCAGGCGTAACTTCGCTGGCAAAAGAGACAGACCCCCATACATTTATTAATATATGGAACATAAACTATATAGTGGGCTCATGTGTAGGGCATTATAACAACTCTATTTTCTTTAGTAAGGTTCCCTGGACTTGTGCAATGTAATGTATTTGCTGCAACATATACGTCCATTCAGCTTTATAATTTCCCGCCATATGCAAATTAGCCTGAGCAAAGACCTCTAACGAAGTTGCCCTGGGCATAATTGAATGCTAGCGTATCTTCGCTGATTGCCGAAGTAATGGTAGCAAAGATTTGACAGCATTTGGCTCCCCTGGACGCAACTTCACATTTTAGTAAATTAGAACTGTTTGAGTGAATTTTCGCCTGGCGAAGTGTTGCAATGGCTGTGAAGCCGTCACTGGCGAATTTTCACTGCTTAGTAAACTCACCCCTATGTGTCAATATTTGCACAGTACAATACATTGTTACTGATACATTACATAGTACAATTGTTACCAAATCTCGTAATGCGTTTTGGGGAAATAATAGTATTCTCTGAAGAGTATCCCTTCTATCCTGTGCCCTCTGCACCTCACTCATGCTGTAGGTGGTCATGTTGGGGCACACACATGGGCATGATGAGTAACTGCCTCTATTACTTAATGTGCAGTTGTGTAGCCCGATTTCCAGGTCATAACCAGGCTAATTTTTGAGCAAGATGGGAAGCTTACTATTATGTACATGTGTGTGCACTAGAATGGCCTCCTGCACAGAGAATGCGATGGGATTGTCAAACCTTCACAATCAATATCTGCCCAGTTTTTAAACCAGACGTCTGTTGGGAAGGCAGGGGCAGAAGAGCTGCTGACTTAGTTTAAAGGGGCAGACTTGGCAGTTGAAAACTACCCATGTATGGCCAGTTGTAGGCTGGACACATTCAAACATACCTTTGTCTTCAGAAAACCAGGATTTTGCTCTTTAAACTCAGAAGGAAAAAGCTTTGATTGGAAGGAACCGAGAGCAGGAGGATCAGACATTGAAAATAGGGCTTAACTCAGGCTGCTTATAGTAAAGTACATTGTTTATTTGTTGATATGGATTTATACAGATGTGAGGAAGGAAAAAAAATCTTTAAACAGATCTGAACATAAAAGAAAAAAAAAATTAAAAATAAATAAGAGAAATTAAAGCACTGCAGTAGTTTGTGAACACTTGTGTTAATACAGGAGCTTCTAGTCATACAGTGTCTAGTGCCATGAACAGAAGAACAGCTTTTGGTTGTAGGACTGGGAAGGAAAGTTCCATTATTATTCTGTTCACTGCCCCTTTGCCTCCAGTTTCTATGGCGACAAAGGGAACCAGGCCTTGCGCATGGCTGAGACTGGTTGTGGTTGCTAGGGACAACCCATCGAGGTTGGACGGCCTTTTCAGATGATATAGGTGTGAGTGCAAATTCAAGCAGTTTAACAGTTCTACAACAGAGAGAGCAGTCATTTGCCTAATAAAGGGGCATTTATTACTTAACCCCCATTAGTGGCAAGTCTCTTTGTCTCACACACAAAGCAGAATCGCGAAAACAGTCCCCCCCCCCTTTTCTTTAGATGGATCTAAAACAGGGCCATTGTTTCCCTTCTGCCTTACTACAATATGTCTGACTGACAAAAATGTTGCAAAACACAAACTGGATAAAGTTTTACTTTTCCATGTATAACTGCTGGCACTTTGCCTACATCAGGACTACAGGGGATGATGGGAGTTGAAGTCAAGCACAGTAAGAGAGTCTTGTGTTGTAATGTGCTGGATGTAAGGGGTTTCCATACCGTAAATGAACATATATGTGTTGCTTTTTGTCCTGTGGCAGGTGACTCCATCATTGATAAGTATAGGGGCGTATGGGAACACGTTACGTGATCTCTCTATATCTCTCCATATATATATCTATCTATAAATAAATATATATATCTATACATATATATATCTATACATATATATCTATAAATAAATAAATATATATATATATATACATACACACACACACAGTGCTTAGAGATGTCATCAGTTAAAACCAGTGATTAGTGATGTAATATGTCACCCCTGTAAAATATGCCAATATTAGAAGTCACCTCGATGTCAATATGACCTTTATAATAGCACTTTAGGCTCGGGTCAGATGGACCCAAAATCCGAAGGCCTATTTCAGCCCCCCGAGCGCTAGCAGATTCCTCTTCTGCATGTCTGGAAGCTTTGTGTTGGCTCTGGCACGAAAACACTTGGGTGGATTTCAACTCAAAATGAAAGTCTTGCATTTCTTCACCGAAATTGGTTTTGCACTGGAGCAGAAACAAGGCTTCCCCATCCAAACACAGAAGAGAATTCAGCAAGCTGTAGGGGGTTGAAACCTGCCTGTGGATTTCGGCCCCATCTGATCCTAGCCATATATGGCCATGAAACAACTTGGTCACTTAGAATATCCTTATATTTCGCAGTGGGGGTACTTTATTCCCTATATACAAAACCAGACTCCTGAACTGCATCACAAACACTTCCACTTACCCCACTCATTCATATTAGTATGCATTTTAAATAGGATTTCATTTAGATGATACTATCTCCCCAAAAATGCCTAATGTTCAGAAGTAAAGCACCTAAAAGCTTTTGCTCAACCCCGTAAGGATGCCAGGCTAGCCATTGCTTGGATAAAGGAAAGCAGGCAGTAACCTAAACTACTGTCATTTGATCACTTGTACTGTACAGCATAAAAAAGTGCACCTATGCCCAGATTTGACTGATTTCAGAATACCCAATCATTCTGGCACCCCTTGGGCAGTTTTGACGGACAGCCTGTGTTCAGTTAGTCTGTCTAATCTGAAAATGCTGAAGCTCATTATTGCCTCGTAGAAGGGGAACTGGTAAAAGAAGTGAGAGAAACAGTAGGCCGTCTCCACTTTGATTCATATCCAATGTCATTTAGACGTTTATGCAGATAGCCAGGTCTCACAGTATCCATTGCTCAGATAACCTTAAAGGTCAGCCAGTGTATGGTGTTCCACATGGCATTTTCTGTCAGCATAAATAAGCTTCCATCTTGTCTTTAGTATTTAGACATGGCATCCACCGGTCACTGCACACCTGGATTTCTGTATTAAACCACTAAAGTGTGCATTTTTGTGCAGAAGGCAGCGGATTAGCAGACCTGACATTCTTTTCCCATTGTTCAGATGTGTACAAAGTGATCTATAAACAGTAAATTGGGAATCTGAACTCATAGCACTACTGAAGAGGGGCAAAGGTGGCCATAGATGCTACAATTATGGTATTTCCTGGAAAAGATCTTTCCAAGAAAGGATGTTCGTTTCAAAACACACGTGTAGAGCTGAATCTTCACATACACAAACAATAGAACTCGATTCAGCAATAACCACAGCGGCCGATGACGGGTGCCTTCAAAGGCACCCAATAAAATTTCCCCCCTTGGTCGGATCAATGAGCCAACCAATATCCAAGTCTTCTGCTGATAGCGGTCAGCTTGTCTCCCACCATACATGCACTGAATATAATACAAAGCTAATTTTCGTACGATATTCGGTGCCACCTTAAGCAACAACTCAATGGACATTGAGAAGTTTGATGGACTGGTTTTAGGATAGGCAAGCAATATGGCAACTGCCACTCATCTGTGTGTGTGTGTGTGTGTATATATATATATATATATATATATATATATATATATATATATATATATATATATATATATATATATATATAATAAAAACCATGTGCTCACAAAGTGCTATACTCTCATATTTTAACAAGGGAATATATAAAAACACCCATTCACTCTTTTCAAATGGAGCGGGATGGTGTATTTTCCATTATACATGTAATTTTATTTAAGGACATTTTCTGACAACCACAGCCGTGCAGCTCCTGTGATTTTATTCACAATCCTCACTGTGAAACTCAAAACGTGCCATGAACCCATCTGGAGCAGGCAACGGCTTTGCTCCTTGAAACCTGCAGGTTTTCATTTTCTAGTCTGTTTATTACAGGTTTCCAGCAAAACATTGATATATTGCAAGCAGCTGTCTGTTAAATGTATTTTGCCAGAGTAAAGGGTGTACCTGTTAAAGTGGGTGACTGAGTAGGATGATAATGCAGCAACTGTAATAAATGTAAGGAAGCTAAGAACACAAAATTGCAGTTATTCTGGCAGACAAACTTCAAACCTGACAAAGTCTTCCCCCAGCCAGTTACAGCCTCAATTCAACCGTCTCCATCAATGTCATTTACTCCTAAAGCCTTAGGGGCTACGGAACGAGAAACATGTTGCAGCAGATACTCAATAGCGCTGACCAGAATTTCCAGGGATGTTGCACAGTCACTTCCTATTGATTGTAATCAAGCAGCCCTTGACTGGCAACTGTCGGCCAGAAACTAGTCAACTAAACTGCAGAAATCCCTGGCGAACAGATCACTGCTTGAGTAGCGACTATTAACTGCTCTGCTCCTTATGCAGGTAAGTAAGGGGCTCCAACAATCAGCCGTGTCCAGATTCAATGTGAAATGGATCTTTCACTAAAGCTGGGTTGACCCCTTCCTTGAACACCATTTGACTGAGGGGGGGACCCCAAAACACTGTGCACCATACTCCCGGTATACTGCAATAAACCATGCTTTCTGGTGGGCCCGCAATGTATCTTGTGTGACAGTTGCATTTTGCAATTAATCCGGGCACTGCTGACCACTGAAGAATCTTTCTTGCCTGCATAATCACAATTGCAATTGATCCCGTAAAATTTGGTTGGTCTATACACTTGAGTAAAGGTGGCCATAAGTGGACTGATACAAGCCGTCGACTTGGCGTCTGCAGACAGAGCTGACAGTTTATTGGCCCAGGTATGAGGTCCTTGCCAAAGGCCGGCCAAATATTGACCAGGCAGGTTAGACAATTCCATTGATCATGGACCACATCAGAGCACTGATGCAGTTATCTCTTATGAATCGGTTGTAGACCTGTTAGCAATTCTGGTTTGGCCAAGGCTCTGGCCTTGGTCTAAAATCTAAATTTATGCCTAGCTACTCTGGGACAGTAACATCCTTAAAGTTTGCTTACACCTAATAGAATATGCAGAAGACCATCGTTATTATTACAAGTTAATGCACCTTTAGCGTTAAGTCTTTTTATAGGTCTCAGACTTCCTACTGTGTTAACCACTTTGACTCCATGCAAGAAGTGCTCCGAGGACATAAAAGGGATCTGCATAATGCATATACTTGTCAGTGGGGAAATGTAACTCACTCACTATATAGAAATTGAGTATTGGTGTCCTTCCCGTGTCCATTTGTAGCACAGCTGGGTAACAACGCACTCGCAAGCACACTGCAGGACAGTCAATATGGCTTAAATGTGTCTTGTATTATGTGCAGAATCTGCCAAACCTCAACACCCAAAAGGCATGAAACGTTATTGCAAAGTTTTTTTTTCTCCATCTCATTCAAATCAAAACAAGAAATCAAAGCAGTCAAGAAAAAAAAAAATCATGCTTAGAGATAAAAATTTAGTCTCGGAGGGGAAAAGCCTCTGACAAACCCGCTCAGAGATGATGATAAATACATTAAAACTTAATAGAGATATATTTAAAAAAAACAACATAAAATATGGCTCTAAAATGTCAACAGTGGCCTATGGAAAGAAGAAAAGGCAAGCGATGTCACCACTCATGTTCCACCTTAGGTTATAGAAATAGCTTGAAGAGTTTCAATTTAATAAGTTTTCTTTTTAATAAAACAATTTGAGGCTGTATCAAAAATGTTTGTTTTTTTTTTTTAAAAAAAGAGAGTGATTGCTCGCTTCCTTCCTTTTTCGGGAGAGCACCAGTGTGTGTTGGGTGGATTACTTGCCTGTGATTATGGGGTTGGTGCAGCAAAGCAAATGATTGAGACAACTGCACAACGTATCTCCGGCATTGGTGGTGGGGGGGAACAGAATTAAAACGACATAAAATATTGTATCTTTACTTAAAAAAAAAAAAACAAAAAAAACAAAAAAAAAAACAAACCATGACTGTGTTTCAATAAAAGAAGTGTTTAAAGCCAAAGACAACAGGCTTTGCATGCAGGAGCTCCCAATTAGAAAGTTTGCCATATCTTGACAACGGTGATGGAGTTTTAAAAGCCGGTCTCTGGGCACAGAAATACCAGGGAAGGGATATTTTTAAGCAGTAACTTTGCGTCACATTATGGTTCTCTAATCAGGTACCCGGAAAGTAGATTCACAGGAATACCGCTTTTTGAAACACAGTTTGAATTTTTTTTTTTTTTTTTTTAAGTATCGATAGCTGTCCTTAATATATAAAGAAGATGGGAGTAAATGTAAAAATTCTGATGTTCGTTTCCAAGATACCTTATGTTATACCATTTCGTTATGACCTGAAGCTCTAGACACACGTGAATAAAAGGAAATAAACCCAAAAATAATAATACAGTTAGTGTTAAAGGCAAACAGCAGAGAAACAAAAGGCCACCCCAGTGCTGAACCATATTGTCCAATCACTTCCTCTTTAGTGTCTTTAAAGCCTGCAATCTGTTAAATATCTAGAACGGAGCACAAATCTGTATGAATACCAATACGAATAAAAATCGTTAGGCAAATGACATATGTCCCATTTTTTCCACAATCTGTGAAGGAGGCATGTATAATGTGGAGTTACTAGAAAAAGTCACCAGGTCTTTACTCTTTGCCTAGAACAGCAGAGTTTTCCTGTTATCCTGACAGCTGATTGCAGGCTATCAATGTCTTCGGACAACACTGGTTTGGAACTCACAGCCCCCTTTCTCCTCCCACTCAGCACACCATTCATTAAGGAGGTACATAAGGAGGTGGTGACCGGTATGGGGTCATGTTTTTGGGGCGTGACCCTTTACCTTCCATAGGTGTTGTAAAAGGAGGGGGAGGTTGATAAGGGGGAGCATTGGGGTCCTCATCCCTAAGAGGCATGTACTCCCCAAAGGTGTCTTGGTTCAGGGGGATTGTCTCTGGCACATTCTGATTAGGATACTCAGGAGGAGGAAGGGGAGCTTTCTCCTCCTTTAAAATCAGAGGCATACTGGAAGAAGGAGGAGGCTTGGAGTCATCTAACTCATCTGCAAAAATAATTGGAACGCCCTTCTTGATAAAAGTCGCCTGATCCTCTATGGTCAGCTTGCCTTTCCTCTTCTTCCGATAGCAAATCATAGCAATGATGCCAGCAATTAACAAAATGGCAGCCACCACCACCGCTGGAATAACAGTGTGAAGGTAGACATCATCCTCACTACTCTTCTCTGGGTTTCTCTCTTCAGCTAGGGTCGGTGCCACCGCAGTGGGAATGGGTTCCTCTGGTCTCATAGGTATGTACCTGAAATTTTTATGTTTACAGCTTCCCGTGAATGACAAAGAAATATTCATAAGTTTAAACTCCGGCTCCACTGCGTTAACAAAATGCTGTCGAGGATTACCACGTTCATCATAAATCTTTTTGCCAACACCTTCTACTTGCTCTACTGGACATGGTTCTGTAGGGAAGGTATTGTTTGTCCAGTCCACAACCACAGAACCTTTGGTGATATTATGCAAAGTAATAGAACTGCTGTTTCTATCACCAAAGGCAAAAGCCAGCTTTTTGACTAGCAGAATTTTCTTATTAATATCATTAATCACAGCATTGTGATCCCCATGGAACTTTGCATGAAATTTAACAGGGGATGGTTGTTTTTGGAACAGATTACGGACTTGGATTTCTAAAGCATCCACAGCAGTGCGTCCTGCTTTGTCTGCAGCTCTCAAGTAATATTCATGGTCTCCAATATGTATATAGTCGGGCATTCCATACATAACCTGGCTAGTACTATTGAGCATAACCCACATCTTCTCCCCAGCGCTTGCCTTTATCCGTGGCACTAAAGTGAGCTGGAGATTATCAGTGGTACCATCTTCTCTATCATAAAATGTATCAGGTGGAATTTTAACTTCAAAATAGGTACCCACCCATGCAACAACCTTATCAATATGATTTTTAAGTTCAGGGTCGGTGTTGGGTACCCCACTAGTAGAGGTACGGGGACGGGTTGTTGATGTAGTCTCAACTTTTGTGGTTGGTGCTTTGGTAGTAGCAAGAGGCTTGGGGGGTCGGGGTCTTGGTTTTTTGGTGGGTTTCTTTGTTGTTGTGGTAGAAGAGTCTGTAGTTGGTGGTGTGGCAGACTTTATTGTGGTCACTCTTGGCCTCTTTGTGGTAGTAGGAGGTGTAACTGCAGCAGTTGGTTCTACATAAATAGGCCTGGTCATTGTTGGGCGAACTATGCTTGTAGTTTCTATTATCCTAGTTGGGTGGATTGGACCAAGAGTGGGAGTGTGAATGATAGCACCCCTTGTTCTTATGGTAACCGTTGGTTTTCCTGGAAGAGGTATAGGTTCTCGAACTGGAGGAGCTGTTGTGTCAGTTGGAGGAGCAATTGCAGGCGATGTGGGAGTTGGCACAATTCTTTCTGGGGGCTCATGAATGGCTGTAGTAGGTGGTCCAATGGCAGTTACAGGGGTTGGTGTAGCATATATTTGCCTTCTAATTCGCTTAGGCATTTGTGGTTTTTTATTTGCAATATGCCAGCCTACAACAGGATAACCAAGTTGGGCAGACATTGTACCTTCTTTAGCAGGAACCTCAACAGAACGGATGTTTGGAACAGTGTTCTGATCCATTCCACACCCAAGTTTCCATGACAGCAAGGCTCCATTTTCAACTACTTTCTTTGCATTTCCTGGCCCAGCCATGAAGGCAGACATATCAAACAGTCTGTTGTTTACAACAGGGACTAATTTCATGTGAAAAAGTTCTACCTCAGAGAAATCTCTCATTCTGTTCAGAAGATCTACTCTCTGCTTTGTTGTCATTTTTGTCAAGTCTGCATCTAAAATTACAGTCAAAATTGTTACTGGCTCATCAGTGCCACATAGAAAAGGAGTTGCTTCAGTTGTTTCCTGCCCTGCCACTCGCACAGACTGAGGTTCATTGTGGTCCTCAGGATGAACCTCTACAGAGAAAACATCTGTGGTCTGGGGTACATAACTTCCATTTGGTGCCAGTTGCAGGGAGGCCACAGAAATCTCATAGACTCCTTTGTCACCATCGAGGGGAAGACCTTGCAAAAAATTAGCTTCCCAGTGTAACCAAGAGGGCAAGGTGTCCTTTCCAACTTCAGAAATCTAGAAGAGAACAAATATAAAAACTTTTATTAAACACTCCAGCAATATCATTGTTGTGTCACTTATCGTATGTAACATGTAAAATTAAAAGCTGTATATACATCTTTTTAAAAATGGCAGGAAAAAATTTGGTTCACCAATTTGGACAATTTTGACTCTTACAGTCTTGGAATGTAGATCAACTTATGTGTCAATTACCCACAGACCAGGAAACTGCCCTGTTAGTGACTTGGCCTAAGCATTTTCAGTAGCTTTTCAACCAAGCAAATAATTATTAAAAGCAAAGCAAGCAATAAGGTACTTATAAATGCATTTATTTATACAGAGAGGGAATATTGTGTATAGAATAACCTATGCTTTCAATCAGTCAATTAGGAGTGAATAGTTATCCTTTAATTCCAATCAACATTATTTTCTGTACTTGATCCAATTTACTGACTGAGAGAATAGACGGAAAACATTCATGCTCTAGTATCTTGCTAAGCAAGGCATTAGTGGTGGTGTATACAATCGGATACATTTATATTGTTCATGTATAAAAGTGCTATGGGTTTTCCGTACTGCTGTACAAAAGAACCCAATTAACTCAGAACTTTATTTTCCCTAATTCAGAGTTCCTAATCCCACGAGTTGAGAGGTTAGACCTGCTGAAATCCTGAAAACCATTTAAACCATATAAACCATTAAAACATTAATAAAACTGAACCCATATTAAAAATATTGACCATTCTAATTGAAGCCGATTACCACTAGGCTTTTATTGATTGTGGATTCAAATGAAGGGAGGCATTGCAAGTCAGGTTTTTATTAGTCTCTGACGCATATTTAGAACACTGCACTGATTAATATGATCTCCTTGTCAGTCACATGGAATTCTGGGCAGGAGTTTTACTAAATATAACGTAAGGATATGAGACGGCATTGCCCCTTAATGCTCTGCAGTTTCAGTCTGTAGCCATTTCGGTCTCTAGCCAGCAACAGTCACAAGCACATAAATTCCAATAACTGATCCTAAATTGGGAACTGGCATGAAGACTAGATAAAATATGCTTTTTTAGCCTTTTTAGCCTTTACTCAAAGATTTCATTTACAAAGCAGCCAGAAACCAGCATGTCTTGTGTTCTAAATCTTCCCATGGAACAGGAGCTTGGCCTCCATTTCTACCACTAAAGACAAAAACCTGTCAGAGACTGCCTCACTAAATTCTCACTGATGAGACGGAGTCACAGTTACATATACAGCCTTTTCCCTCTGGATAAAACACAGATTGGTTCAATATCGTTCTGTAGGGTTGAGGGAAATATTCTTGCCGCGTTTCGCCAGTAAAGTAAACAAAAAATTGCTGCTCAGTTTGAAAAATGTTGGTGAAGTGACTTGGGCCAGATTTGCCCATCATATCATAAAGGTTTGACAATACCACCAGGAGATTGGTACCGGAAGATTCGGCCAAATCCAAAATAGTGGATTCCGTGCATCCCTATTACAAATAGAGGAAAACGCCTAACTTGTATCCTTATCACCAGCTTCTAGTCATTCTATTGCTTCTTGTCAGTTGTTATCCAATAATAGAGGTGATCCTATGCAGAACAGAAAATGGAACATAGTTGCCTGGGTGTGTGAATTGTGTCTCATAAAAACTGGAGGGAAAAACAACAAACAAAAAAAACATGCCCCACCTGAAACATCAATAAGAAAGGAAGAAAGCAGTATTCCCTGTCCAGAGAGACCATCTCCAGCCTGATGGGACTGTAAGACAAACCATCAATGCTGATGGCCCAGGGCCCATGGCTAAAAGCAAGAGTCTAAAAATGTTTGGTTAAAAAAGACTAAATTGCCAAGTACAACATGGCTGGTTTGCTCTGTAGCAGAGTAGGAAGAATAAGGAACACAATACAGAAAGACATGGGGTGTTACATGGGGCCTTCTGGTCTTGTTTACAGGCCACAATGTCAGGATTTCCTCAAAGGGCCACTGGCGGATCTGTCAGGATTACTTAACCACTAATTCTTCTTTGCAGGATTTCCTCAAACACATTTTATACTGATAAGGGAAAAAAATATGTGGGAATATGAAGAAATGACTGTATTCAGCGTGCAATACTATGTCATGCAGATATGTGTCAAAGATTCCATACTGTGATATAAAGTGGGAAGTGACATGGACTGCAGAGTTTAAAAAAGCGCCTTCTGTATGTTGTACCCTATAGAAGGGCACCAGGGGCCATAAACGAAGAAAAAAAGATGAAATCATGCCAAATTTGCCACCCTTGTGGCTCCACAGGTGACCATTAAGCACTGGGTATGAACAAACACTAACCACATGCACAATTCTAACAAGTCACTGAAGGACAAGTTTGTATCCTAAGCCTGTTCTGCGGTCATCAGACTGGTACAGAAGAAAGCCACATCATTTCTAATATTTACTCTTGTTCTATAGCCCCCAACTACAGAATAACTGAAGGTAGAGGAAAAAAAGGGCTGGTGGTCCCTAATTCGTCTGTTTGTGTTTAAGCATACTACGTTTATAGATTGTTCTCTTGAAAGGTCCATAAACACTAAAATTAAAAAGCCTCTAGTATGTGTATGATGAAATATGATGTACGTTTTGGATTCAAAATAAAACATACCATGTTAAGAGTGGCATGGTGGGGCACTTTGGTCATCTGTATTTTAACTGCCCCATAATTAACCATCTACAGTTGTGTGGGCCCCACAGGAGGAACTTTTATGATCCTTGAGTTTGCAGTCAAGCTGCATGGATAGAAGGTTAAGAATGCCAATGACAACCCTCGGCATGCATTTGCAGTCTAGGTGGCTTGCACCAACCTCTCACATCCCTCAAGATCCACCCAATGACTTGCATTCACATATCTGATTTAAAAAAAAAAATAACTTTTTCTAATGGAATTAATAGCAGGGTTTTTTTTTCATTCTATTTATTTAGATGATGATTTAGAGAATCTGAGATTTGGAATGTTGATTAAAGAAAAGCTCCAGTGCACCTCTTCTCAATAAACAATGTACATACATGCAACTTTGGCTCATCTGAGCACTTGAGTGCATGTACCCCTATCAGTTTCTGAGCTGAATTTCATCACTTTCATCACAGCATTAAACTATTAGTTGGGGGAAACGATAAAAATAGACTTAGTTCTCTGCTGGGAATGACTACAACATAAAACACTGCAGTATTCTGCTGATCGCTGTCTGCTTTGCTATAGTGCTGGCAAAGTTCTCATTTAACTTCCCTATTCAGTCTTCATAAAATGTTGAAATAAGAACTTGCTCTTTTTCTGTGGTCAGCTGCATATTAAACACTAGCATGGCATATAAAAAAGTTATTACAAATGGGCAAGGGTAGGACGGATGGTTATATTTATTTAGAGCAGGGGTTCCCAAACTTTTTTTTATCCGTGAGCTGGATTCAAATGTAACAAAAAGTTTGAGAGCAATATAAGCATGCAAACATTTCCCGGGGTGCCAAATATGAGCTGTGAACGGACAACCTACAGGAGGCTCTGTTTGGCAGTACACCTGGTTTCTATGCAAACTTGCCTCCAAGCCAGGAAATCAAAAATAAGCACCTGCTTTGAGGCCACTGGGAGCAACATCCAAGGGGTTGGGGAGCAACATGTTGCTCAAACAGCAACTGGTTGGGGATCACTGCCTTAGAGAATGGTCTGCAATGAGAAGCAATAATCTTCATTGTTAGGGTTGCCACTTGGCCGGTAAAAATTATGGCTGATCCCAATATTATTGATAGGCAGGGTCGGACTGGGGGGCCTGGGGCTCACCGGATGCACATACGGCGGCACCCTCGGCGCGCATGCGCACAAGGCGCCCAATTGGCGCGCGTACGCACACTGTGCTGCTCATCGCAAAAATCCTTTTTTTTTTTTAAAAAAAAAAAAAAAAACAAAAAAAAAAAAAACAACCCCAAAAACGAGCATCAGGAGAGGGGGTCTGGCCAGTCCGGTGTCCTGCCTGGCCAGTCTGACACTGTTGATAGGGAAAAAAGATAAATATATAGGAAGGCCGGTATTTATGAATCATTGTTGATCATTTCAAAATTACAGAGCACAATGAGGGAACGACAGTTTGTGAGCTATTTGCTACTACTAGCTCATGAGAGGAAAGTCAGAGTAGAGGGAAATGCTGTGCCCAACTGTGCCATTAGGGTGAACAGTAAACGAGATTGCACCAATGCACTGAATTGCATGTGGATTATAGGAACAGTAACACCTAAAAATTAAAGTGTTTTAAAATAATGAAAATATAATGTACTATTGCCCTGCACTAGTAAAACTGGCGTGTTTACTTCAGAAAAATTACTATAGTTTATATAAACAAGCTGCTGTGAAGCCATGGGGCAGTCAATTAAGCACAGGATACTCAATACATAACATAAGTACTGAAGAATCCCATTGTATACTACAGAGCTTATCTGTTATCTGCTGTGTATCATGTGCCTTTTCTCCTTTATCAGCTTTGAATGGCTGCCCCCAGAATGGTTTATGAAGCAAGCACAGCACTTATATCAGCACAGCACAAAAGTAAAGTATGTTTTCATTACTTTAAAACACTTAAATGCTATGGTGTTACTTTTCCTTTAAGTCTGAGAGCCCATGCAGCACAGATGTGAGGAAGACCCAGACTCCATCACACTGGAACAGGAAGGGAGACTGCCACTGATGCTCTGCATGAATTATTTAAAAGGAACATTAAACTGTTAAATGAAGTTTCTGAAAATATAATGAGTTAAGTATGATATCTTGGAGAGCAACACAAGCATGAAAAATGTTCCTGGGGGTGCCAACTAAGTGATTGGCTATTGGTAGCCCCTATGTGGACTGGCAGCCTACAGGAGCTTCTGTTTGGCAGTACACCTGTTTTTTCTGCAAGTAAAACTTGCCTCCAAGTCAGGAATTCAAAAATAAGCACCTGCTCTGAGGCCAGGGTTGGGGAGCAACATGTTGCTCACAAGCTACTGGTTGGGAATCACTGACTTAGAAGGTATAAGGAAAAAGAGCCAGGGGATAAAAGGCCCTCTGGAGGCCTTTTAAAATGTCTCTACAATGGCACTGCTATAAGGAATAACTTACACTAAGCAGTGAGCAGGGGACCTTTTTACTCATAAAGTGGATCACCGTACCAGAGGCCACCCCTTTAGACTAGAAGAAAAGAACTTTCATTTGAAGCAACGTAGGGGGTTCTTCACAGTCAGGACAGTGAGGTTGTGGAATGCACTGCCGGGTGATGTTGTGATGACTGATTCAGTTAATGCCTTTAAGAATGACTTGGATGATTTTATTGGACAGACATAATATCAAAGGCAATTGTGATACTAAGCTCTATAGTTAGTATGGGTATGGGTATATAGAATGTAATTAAAATTAGGGAGGGGTGTGTGCATAGATGCTGGGTTTTCATTTGGAGGGGTTGAACTTGATGGACTTTGTCTTTTTTTCAACCCAATTTAACTATGTAACTATATGTGAGTAAATCAAAGAAAATTCAAAATATTGTCAATGTAAGCCAAGCTGCATTGTTATTATATATCCTAGTTAACAATGATATATTTACATTACAATGTATTGTATTCATTAACCTGATACTTAACACAGATGTATGTTTCCCCTCTACATGACTAAAATGGATGTTCTTCTGCAGCCAAGGATTAACCAGCAGGTATACCAACTGTATATTGGCAAGCAGCAAAATACCTTGGATTTTAGACTTGTAGGTCAGCAATGGTCCTTGTATTTTTACAAAATGTTGATAGTTTGCACAAGAGCTGGTTCTAAACTCCTCAATCCCACCCTTTCCAGGTTCCCATCAACACCCTGTACATTACTACACTTTCTGGAAAAAAAAAAAAATTCATACTATTTCACCAACCCCAGTGAAATCCAGTGAATGTTTAATGGCACATTTGAGCAGCTCCTAAGGCAGCAAACAATCTTTCCTTTTAAGACAGGGAAGCCTTTAACACAGGCCTGTCTCTGTTTTGAAGTCTAGAATATCAAGTAGTTGTTCAAGCTGAACAAGGTGACCTCCAAATCAAACTGCACTAGGACACAGCATTCCCTGTTCACCATTTTAGTACTTCACAATACATTATGATAAGAGCCTTTGCCATGCAAGCAGGGAATCTACAGGTAACGGATACTCAAAGATCCATCAGGCGCCCAGGCAGTTACACTTTCTCAGTCCTAAACATGTTAAGACAAGAGTGCCATTAATGCCTTTTTTCAGAAGTTTTAGGCTGTGATTTAAAGGAAGTTAAGACTAACCTCCCGCTTATTTAACACCACCTGATATTCTTCGCTCTTTAGAGTTTAAAAGCTACAACTGCACTCGTTCAATATGCCGAGAACCCAGAGCAAAACAAAAAAAGGCACAGTAACTACAGGTTATAATAACTACATTGCTATTTAATGTTTTGGGGTAGGGCATCAAGGTTGAACCCAAACTCAGGAAAGAGGACATGAAATAAGTCTGTACACAAATTTGGGGTACTAAATGGAGAACCAGAGAGACTGTTTTCAGTGTAAATAAAAACAAGCTGATCTTGAGCTGAGCTGATAGATGCCTTATATGTGGCTTCTTTAAAATGAAAATGTAATATTAGCTTCATCATACTGAAATAATAAACTTTCTAAATACATTCAATTAAAAATTCTATATTGTTTCTGAAATAACCAAGTTTAGATTCACTATTCCTCTCTCAGCATCTGATTCTCTTCATTCTGTCTTCATGCAGCAGTTGGGTGTCAGATATTCATTGACAGTTAGATCCAATATATCTTATAGGGGGGCTCCTTTTGCCTAGAAGATGTATTAGAGCTCATCAGACATCATGTCTCTCTACATGCAGGACTTGTGCAAAAGGCAGTTATTTTGCTAGATTTGTGGGGTTTGTACTGGAATCAGTTATTTGTGTGAGCTCTAATACATCTGCTAGGAAAGAAAGCCTACTATAAGATTGGAATGGTAAGTGGAGAAGAGTCCAGGAACTGCTGTCAGTCATTGCAGCGCTTATATTTAGGTTGATGTTCTCACTTATTTTCTTTAAAAACCGGTTTCACCAAGAGTCTTCACATGTTCCACAATCCTCCAGCTTAAAGCCCAATTACCTAGTGAGCTAAGGCAGCAAACTGAAGGTAAAACATGTATATTGAGGGAAATACACTATTTATATGAATGTTTAATTCTCTTTATTATAGGGATGCACCGAATCCACTATTTTGGATTCGGCCGAACCCCCGAATCCTTAGTGAAAGATTCAGCTGAATACTGAATCCGAACCCTAATTTGCATATGCAAATTAGGGGTGGGAAGGGGAAACCATTTTTTACTTCTTTGTTTTGTGACAAAAAGTCACACGATTTGTTTTGTGACAAAAAGTCACACGATATGCAAATTAGGATTCAGATTCAGTTCGGCCGGGCAGAAGGATTCGGCCGAATCCGAATCCTGCTGAAAAAGGCCAAATCCCGAACCGAATCCTGGATTCGGTGCATCCCTGCTTTATTACCAAACATGCTCTGTAACATGGCAACTCAGCCAAGGGAGCCATATTGATCTGAATAACTGTAAAATGTGTTTATATATATATAACTGGCTACAATATACACTATAGCAGTGATCCCCAACCAGTAGCTTGTGAGTAACATGTTGCTCTCCAACCCCTTGGATGTTGCTCCCAGTGGCCTCAAAGCAGGAGCTTATTTTTGAATTACAGGCTTGGAAGTGAGTTTTAATTGTATAAAATTAAGTATAGTGCCAAGTAGAGCCTCCTGTAGGCTACCAGTCCACATAGGGGCTATCAAATAGCCAATCACAGCCCTTATTTGGCACCCCAAGGGACTTTTTCATGCTTGTGGCTTTTTCATGTGGCTTTTTCATGTGGCTCACGGGTAAAAAAAGGTTGGGGACCCCTGCACTATAGTATGTGTGTGTGTATTATATACGTATACACTAATTATAGTGCATATTGTAGCTAGTCATACATCAGCTGTAGACTCCGGGGAAACAAGTGGGTTCAGGTGACATAAGAAACTATATGGTTATTGCAATGTTTCCTTTACTTAATTTACCAAAGAGCACGCAAATCAATATGCCTCAAGGCACAGTTGTCCCTAAAATGTCTTTTCTAACAATATAATTGAATACCTGCCTAAATTAAAATATACACTGCATTTAATACATACTATAAAACTATATTTACAGAATTTTGGTATGGTGCATATTATAAATCTAAGATTATTTTTACAACCTGCACCAAATTCAGCTTTTGTAAAATACCCGGTTAGACTCAAACTCATTTTGCCGACGCTTAGGCAGAAAACATATTCAGGTATGCCGATTTTTCTCTGTAGCGGATATCCCCCAGTGCTTGATTCCTAACCATCTGCTAAATTGTTCATTAGAGTCCCAATCTACCCCATACACAAACTGACCTAATGTCCAAGCAATGATGCACAGATTAAATGGATCCCAGATTTACATGAAGGGGGGGGGGCAGAATAAATTTGTGTAGTATCGTTGCTTTCAGCGCTAGAAGTAGCTGTTGGAAAGAACAAATAGAAAATAAGGGCTCAATGGGGGCTGGGGTGGAAAAAAGTCTGACGTGAGTGGCATTGAATAACATCTTTGTTAAATTCACCACATTCCAATAATCCAATACACTCACAATACTGGTAATTAGGGAAGATTGTTTGGGGGGTTTATGGTTTGGTAACAGCTGCACAACCTCATCTGAATTTACTTTGCGAGCATGATTATTTGTAAGCAGCTGGGAAAGCGGTAAATCATTTCTTACAACCAGAAAGAAAGAAAAAGACTTGAGGAAGAAAATCCTGACTTGTAAGTATAGTGATTGAGTTACATGAATTCGCTTAGAAAACACACAAAGGCTGCTAACAGGAACTCTTTAGTACTGGAGTCCAGACATTCCCATATATATCACTCAACTCTGTACAAGTACAAACCTGTTGGAGAGGTATCCTCTTGTGCAAGTTAAACCCTGTGTTTCTACCACATGAATACAAAGCATGGGGGTCACAAACGGAGCTAGAACGCAGGCGATTTGTTGTTAACCTCTGGCAGAACAGAGGGCCGAGAACCAATAGAGTCACCAGCATATGAATGATTTTTTTCTCTATAGACTCATGGGCAACTGGTATGTTTCCAGATGTTACTAAATTACTACGCCTTGTAAACTACTAAGAGATGAAGGCCGTAAATCGGTTTTGGAATTTGGAGCTTCACAAGATATGAGGGCTGTCCGTTGTTGATCCCAAAACTAGTAATTTATCACAAAAGTCTGGACCAAATTATGAATTGTTTTTTGTGTACTATAATTGAGTAGAGTGGCTCTGTCACTCTCATGTAGGATATAACCTGCAACCCCCTAATCCTTCACGAAAGAATACCGAACCGAATCTGAATATGCAAATTAGAGGTGGGAATGGAAAAAGAATGTTTTACTTCCTTGTTTTTAGACAAAAAAAAATCACATGATTTCCCTTCCCACACCTAATTAACATATGCAAATTAGGATTCCGCAACACACAAGTATTCAGCCGAATCCTGCTGAAAAAGGCCGAATTCTGAACCAAATCCTGGATTCGGTGAATCCCTACTATCTACTGTAGACTTTTGTAACTGACACTTTTTCAATTTTTAACATTATCTCTTTAGACCAAGTCTTGTGCTCACCTTGATTGTTTCTCCATTGGAAGCAAGAAATTCTGCGGGGATATGGATTTTAAAGGGCCTGCCAACCACAGCAGAACTGTCTGGAATTCCTGCCATTGGTGCCACTGTCTCTTTAATTTCAGGGAACAACGAATGCATGGAGGCCTCTAGCTGATTGTCCCAGTCCTGAGCAACTTCAGTTGGATCACTAGGCCAGACCGACCAAGCGGAAGAAGCCATAAGCAGCACCATTATAGTCCTCAGCATGGGAAAGGAAAGTGCAGCAAACCGAATATCCATTTTGGTGTTGTGTTACAGCGTAGGAGGCAACGCGTCTGGTCTTATTCGTCACGGTGTTCCTCCATTACGGACATCCTAATGAGAAACAGCAGAAAGGAGAGCAGATTGTGACTGCTTTGCAATAGCACAATAAACAGGTCAGTGACAAAGGAGCAGAGATTCAGCATTAACATTAAAGATAGCTTCTCTACCAAAACTTACATCCAGCAAATCATATTTCACACAAATGCAATGTGAATTCAGCATGACGTTGGCCTTAATTTCCTTTCAGAGGATCTATCACAAATCAAGGTCAAGGTACTCCTGCCAATGAATTGGTACAGCCCTTTCCTTTTCATCTGGTGACTTTATTGCACCTATTACAGATAAGGCTTGGATACGACTTCTCAAGTATGTTGAACCTTCTCAATTATGCCCAGCACAAATTCCAATGCAGTTCTAGAAACACATTTACACTTCTTCTTCAATAAAAGATTACATTTCAAAAACACCACAAGTTGCCTAGAATTATATTTTCTTTCATTATGCAAATAAAAAATGGTTTTGAGTGGACTTCCCCTTTAGGCAAAATCTGGTTGTCCATGTACTTGCGATGTGACTAGTGAATCCTTTGTGGAAACATTAATGGTGAGTGACAGGTACAAAAGATACAAATGGGCACAGAAACGATGCCCCACATGCTGGCATGCCATCTCTAGGGATTAGCGGTTTAGCATTTCACATCTCCTAATTGCACTGTAGAGCAGCAGAAGTAGAACAAAGCAGACAGTCTAAAAAGCTGCTGTCAGACCAATAGGGACACCATGAGTAGAATTTGTAAAATATGTCATGTAGCAGTTAATCTGTTTTAACATTCTGCACTACATTTTGTGAGACATACTGTAAGTTTGGAACCATGGATGGACCATACCATTTGCACTTTTCTTTAGTGGCCATTTAGATATTGGAAAATATTATTATGGCAAGGTATGGAAAGGAACATAAAAAACCTCTCTGGAGAGAATACCTACTCCCCAGATTTAAAGGGGAGGTGTCACCCAAAAAAAATATTCAAAATCCTATTTTATCACATTAGTCAAGCAAAATGAACTTTGAACTATACAAAATATTTGAATCTTGCTTCCTTCAGTCTGGGAATTCATAATTTTGTGGACACTGTTATTAAGACAAGCCTTGCATCATCTTAGAACCTTGTTTGTGCACCAGAATGGGGGGACTTGATGTCCATCCCCATGCCCTGGATACACAATTGAATGGTGAAGAGAACAGGGGAATGTGGGGAGAGCAGTGACATCTAGTAAGTGCTGAATGGAAAGAGAAAGTAATTGTCTGCCCCGCCTCTATGCCTAAGGCATAGGGGAGGAGCAGACAATACTTGATTGACAGCTGAGATTTTTAAATGAGCTTACAACAGCTATGAATGCTTTAATAAAAAATAGATATTGGATTTAATTTTTAATTTGAAAAGGAGTTTTATTATACCGATTTTTGTGTCTGGGTGACAGGTCTACTTTAAGAGTTATATAGGCCAAAGACGGACAAACAAAGATAGGAATGTCAGGAATCAATATTGTGGACTTGGACTGAACATTTGTTCAATGCTGTTTTAATTTAGAATCTTGTGAGTATACCCAGTTGGGGGCTCTTTTATCAACAATTATAAAGCTATTCTTCACTATATGGCGTTCCTATCTTTGTTTTATCCAAGGTTGTAAAGATTGAAGATGCGTTAGTCCTGTAAGGTGGACACATTTGGTGGGAGCTGTAATCAAACACTTCCTCTAATACAGCGCTGATTGGACTTTTTTGCTTTTAACTGGTATGGAAAGGAACATATTTGTCTGTGACTGTAGTATGAAAACCTTTGATGGCACTAGACATATAAGCAAGTGTCCTCCGAGACTTTCTCTCATTGAGCTAACCTGTGGTAACCCCTCTGCCTGCATACCCACTAACAGAAGGTGTAGACAGCTCTATCGGCCCTGTGAGCTATGTAAGATAGAGCTGATAATTAGCTTTCTCTGATTCGGATCAGCTGGCAACTCTGAGACGACACTCAGACTCTGCAATGATGTACTTGCCAGCTCATCTGCGGCCTCACACATAGGGGCCCATTTACTTAGCTCGAGTGAAGGAATAGAATAAAAAAAACTTCGAATTTCAAATGTTTTTTTTGGCTACTTCGACCTTCGACTACAACTTTGAATCGAATGATTCAAACTAAAAATCGTTCTAATATTCGACCATTCGATAGTCGAAGTACTGTCTCTTTAAAAAAAACTTCAACCCCCCCTAGTTCGCTACCTAAAACCTACTGAAACTAAAAATCGTTCTAATATTCGACCATTCGATAGTCGAAGTACTGTCTCTTTAAAAAAAACTTCAACCCCCCCTAGTTCGCTACCTAAAACCTACTGAGGTGCCATGTTAGCCTATGGGGAAGGTCCCCATAGGCTTTGTAACAATTTTTAGGTCGAAGAAAAATCGTTCAATCGATGGATTAAAATCCTTTAAATCGAACGATTCAAAGGATTTAATCGTTCGATCAAACTATTTGCAGTAAATCCTTCGACTTCGATATTCGAAGTATTTACATTTGGCAGTCAAATATCAATCTGCCCCATAATGTGCCACTAACCCTAGCAGAGAAATATCAATTTAAGGCAGACTTTTCCTCTTTGTGCAAGTGCCACTCCCAGCGTAAACATAGTAAAGGTATGAGACCTGTTATCCAGAATGCTTGGGACCTGGGGGTTTTCCGGATAAGGGATCTTTCCGTAATTTGGATCACTATACCTTAACTCTACTAAACTAAAATTAAATAAAACCCTATAGGATTGTTTTGCCTTTAATAAGGCTTAATTATATCTTAGCTGGCATCAAGTACAAGGTACTCTTGTTATTGCAGGTATGGGATCGGTTATCCGGAATGTATTATCCAGAAAGCTCCGAATTATGAAAAGGCCGTCGCTAATAGACTTCATTTTATCAAAATAATCTAAATTTTTAAAACAAATTTCCTTTTTCTCTGTAATAATAAACCAGTACCTTGTACTTGATATACATATAATTAATCCTTATTGGAAGCAGAAGCAGCCTATTGGGTTTATTTAATGTTTACATGATTTTCTAGTAGACTTAAGGTATGAAGATCCAAATTACAGATAGATAAGTTATCCGGAAAATGCCGGGTCCCAAGCATTCTGGATAACAGGTCCCATACCTGTACAAAGAAAAAGAAAATTATTATTTAAATAAATTGGTGTATGGGAGAAGACCTTAAAGGAGAAGGAAAGGCTGGAGACACTTGGGGGTGCCAAACGTTAGGCACCCCCAAGTGATTGTAGCGACTTACCAAAAACCCAGGGCCGGTGCTCTTATCAGGAGAAATCTGCACCGGCCCTGGGTTATAGGAGCGAGCACCACGGAGATATCTACTTCCGTCTTCGTGCAGCTGCGCATTTCCCCGGACTGAAGCATGCGCATTTGAACGAAAAAGCCGACTTTAAAGTCAAAGTTCGGCTTTTAGTTCTAATGCGCATGTGCAGCTGCGCGAAGACGGAAGTAGATATCTCCGTGGTGCTCGCTCCTATAACCCAGGGCCGGTGCAGATTTCTCCTGATAGGAGCACCGGCCCTGGGTTTTTGGTAAGTCGCTACAATCACTTGGGGGTGCCTAACGTTTGGCACCCCCAAGTGTCTCCAGCCTTTCCTTCTCCTTTAAGTCTACTAGAAAATCATGTAAACATTAAATAGGCTTGTTTTGCTTCAAATAAGGATCAATTATATCATAGTTTGGATCAAGTGCAAGGCACTGTTTTATTATTACAGAGAAAAGGGAATCATCTTTAAAAATTTGGATTATTTGATTATAATGGAGTCTATGAGAGACAGCCATTCCGTAATTTGGAGTTTCTGGATAATGGGATAATGGACAACGCATTCTACACCTGTATGAAAAGTAATTCCATTGTGTTCCAATAAGCTTCTAACCATCGCTGAGCCATAGAATCCTGTAAAACATTATCTACAGGAAAACATATACATCCTGCAGGCAAAGACGACTTCCTGACTGTCGGATTCATGACTGTCAGCACGGGAGGATACTTCCCCAAGCTAGATGTGCCTGTAACAGTAGCCTGATGAACTTGACAGGAACAGGTGCATCTGGGATGCCTGAAGGTTGAACCTGGGGTTGTTAGGATGTTACTTTGGGAACTTATCATACCATTTCTACTCTACTTATAGCTGAACAAAGAATGTCATAAAGATAAAAACAACAAATGCCTTTTTGTCTCTGAACTTATGCCCACCCACAAAATATAAAAAGTATAAATGGGAACTGAAAAAAATAGAAATATAATTTCCTAAGCCTACCTTATTTTTTCACAGAGCATGAAAGCCTTTTTTCATAGTATGAATTCTTATTATGGAAGTGGACATTCTTCGTCGTATCTGTTACACATGAGTAGTAGCACCCACGTTGCTTGCACCAGATGAAGTACTTTTATGGGCAAAGAACGGCACCCCCCACACACTGTGTGGCTATAAGGAGAGCATCTGTGCCAAGGCAATAAACACAGAAGCTCTCACTTATATCAAGAGAAGGAATTTCCACAGTCTCATATTTTACCTCGCAAAGGAAAACAAATACAAAACAAAGCCTAATTTGAAACTGGGAATTTAAGGACAAGCTACCGCTAAAAATAGAGGCTTGTATCTGATAAGAAATAATAAGAATGAATGGAATCTATGAAAAGGGCTGGAAAGGATAATAAATTACATTATCCGGAAACCCGTTATACAGAAGGATCCAAATTGCTGCAAGAATTATCCTCCTCTCATCCATAAGGGTACAGCCAAGTCCTTATCATGGCTTCCCATAAAACAAAGAATAACTTATAAACTCCTCCTCATAACCTTCAAAACCCTTCATTACTCTGCACCTAACTACATCTCATCTCTTGTCTCTCTATATGTTCCTGCCCGAAACCTCCCCTCCTCTCAGAGCAACTGCTTGGTTGTACCCCCCCACTACTACTGCTGTTTCCCATATCAAACCCTTCTCTCTTGCGACTCCTTATATTTGGAATGCCATTCCTGAATCTCTCAGGAGAGAATCCTCCCTCAATGTTTTCAAAACAAAACCCAAAGACTACCTCTGGGAGCACCTGGATAACACCTGAACTGGCACTTAAATAACAGTGTAACAAACTCTAACCCACAGCACCTTAATACCCCTCTGAATTGTGTCTGTATGTTACCCTCCCATTTAGACTGTAAGCCCTACGGGGTAGGGTCCTCTAGCCTTTTGTTTCCTTGACACTGAGCACTTAATCTGCATTGTAATTATATTTTATATTTATGTGAATTGTATTCTAATAATGCACTTATTGTTACTTTTTATTCCAATGGCCCCTTGTTTGTTACTACTAATTTATTGTTTTGTTACATACATACATACAATGACGGGAAGGCCATGTGCCAAAGAATCCATTATAATCAGATGATTCAGATTTTGAAACATGAATTCCTTTTTCTGTAGTAATAAAACAGTACCTTGTAATTTATCCCAACTAAGATATAATTCATTCTTATATGAGGTATAACAACCCTGTTGGGTTTAATTAAACTTTAAACAATGTTATAGTAGACTTAAGGGATACAGATCCAAATTATGAAAAGATCCCTTATCTGAATTTTTTTTTTTTTTAGTCCTGTCTTGTACACTCACAACCACTGCCACAACTGGCAGGGTGCTGATAAAAGTCATACTTACATACCAAAAACCGCACTCCAAGGAATTTATAGTGCAAAAAGATTTGTGTTTATTTCAAAGTTTCTGCACCATCACCTGAAGACGGCACAAGTGATGGTGCCGAAACGTTGAAATAAACGCAAACTTTTTTTGGCACTATAAAGTCCTTGGAGTGAGATTTTTGGTATATATATATATATATATATATATATATATATATATATATATATATATATATATATATATATATATATATATATATATAATCTGCATGTTTGCAGATAATCTATCAGATTTCCAACTGGCATTTTCGGAATCCCTTTCGCCGCCGGTCATGTTTGCACATTTATATAGCTTTTAGCGAATGTTAGCTAACTATATATGTACAGGTATGGGACCTGTTATCCAGAATGCTTTAGACCTGGATTTTCTGGATAACGGATCTTTCTGTAGTTTGGATCTTCAAACCTGAAGTCTACTAGTAAATCATGTAAGCATTAATAACAACCAATAGTTTGTAAAACTGTGGTATGGGTGTGGAACAGATCCAAAACGGCAGTCAAACTGCAGAAAACCCGTTTATTGGGGAGTGTACAACATGTTTCGGGACATGCCCTTTTTATGATAAAGGGCATGTCCCGAAACATGTTGTACACTCCCCAATAAACGGATTTTCTGCAGTTTGACTGCCGTTTTGGATCTGTTCCACACCCATACCACAGTTTTACATATTGATTGGGATATCGGACACAGGATACCCGTGGACAGGTCTGATCTAATTATGTGGTGAGCTCCTTTCTTATTAAATTGTGCAACCAATAGTTTGGTTTTGCTTCCAATAAGCATTAATTATATCCAAGCACCTGTACATGGTTCTGTTTTGTTATTACAGAAAAAAAGGAAATAATTTTAAAAAAATTTGGATTATTTGGATAAAATGGGGTCTACGAGAGAGACAGCATTTCCTTAATTCGGAACTTTCTGGATAACAGATTTCCAGATAACGGCCAGTACTAGGAAGCATGGGGTTTGTGCTGCAGGGATTAACCTGGTTCTTTTTAAATGAGGGCTCATTCAGCTATTCAGATAAAAGCTGCAATGTTTATCATGTGCAAAACATAAGCCATATGCAAATATCCCCTGTTCGAGGTTATTATTTAAAAGGAATTTAAACCACATATATATGCTATTTCTATGAGTAATAAATCACTCAGCCTCTGAACGATTAAATATATTATTATTAACATGCATCTTAACATGTTATTTCTTGTCAAGGACTAAGCTGCCATTTGTGGCTTTCCATATAAACACATACATACTGTATTTTCTGGATTAATCTGAACTAATTTAATCTTTTTAATGCCCATTAACATTCTATGCAAAGCACAGTGAAACATAAATTCGGGAATATAGTTAATTCTACTATAATGGTTTTTACTTTTGATATTTGGCCATTTTTACGGAGTGCCATGTTATTATACACATAATATTCAGTGAAAAGCTTTTAATTAGCCAGTGATTGTTACTTCCCTCATCTGAGTTTAAAGTTAGACAGAAACAAACTGTCGGTGAGCAGTGATGGTCGCGTTTCTCCTGGGAAAATTTACCGGTGTCAAAAAATTTTGGACGTGCGCCGGAAAAGTCGCTCGTGTCAAAACCCCTTTGTGTCTAAACTATTCGGACGCCCATTGACTTTAACGCGGACGTCAATTTGAGTTTAGAAAATTTTTCGCAGTTTCATGAAGAAACAGGAGAAATCCGCCCATCACTATCAGTGAGTAGTGTTATATAAACACTGACCTAAACAGTTCCCTTAAACACAGAATAACTGGACAAACCACTCGATAAACAGACTACAGGTATAGGATCCATTATCCAGAAACCCATTATACAGAAAGCTCCAAATTACGGAATGGCTGTCTCTCATAGGGGCAAATTCACTAAAGGACGAAGCGCTAGCGTATCGCATTTTTCGTTAATTCGTCGATTCACTAACGGACGCTGGCTAAATTCGCTAGTGTTTACTTTGCACCCTTACGCCTGGCGAATGTGTGCAACGGACGTAACTACGCAAATTCACTGACGCGTGCATTTTTCTGAACGCTACCTTTTACGCCAGACTTCCTTTGCCCACCTCAGACCAGGCGAAGTGCAATAGAGTAGATAGGGATTGCTTCAAAAAACGTTAAAAAATTTTCTAAGTCCCAAAAAACGCTTGCATTTTTTTTTTTTATGGGTGATAGGCTGAAAAAGATCGAAATTTTTTTTGGGACTCCCCTCCTTCCCCCCTACATTTCCTAACTCATGGCACCTTAACTATACAGTGGGCAGATGTGTAGGGCAAAATAAAAATTTTATTTGCTGTTTTGAAGGTTTCCCAGGCTTGTGTAGTGCTGCTACATATACCTCCATTGTAACTTCAATTTTGCGCCGTATGCAAATTAATCATCGCTAGCGTAACTTCGCTTTGCTTGGCGAATTACCGCTAGCGCAACTTCGCAAACTTACGCTTCCCCTGAGCGCAACTTCGGATTTTAGTGAATTTGTGCAGCGCTGGCAAAAATACGCCTGGCAAAGTGCGGTGAAGCGGACGCTGGCTCAACTACGAATCTTAGTGAATTTGCCCCATAGACTCCATTATAATCAAATAATCCAAATTTTTAAAGATGATTCCCTTTTCTCTGTAATAATAAAACAGTGCCTTGTAATTGATCCAAACTAAGATATAATTGATCCTTATTTGAAGCAAAACCAGCCTATTGGTTTATTTAATGTTTACATGATTTTCTAGTAGACTTAAGGTATGGACATCCAAATTACGAAAAGATCCGTTATCCAGAAAATCCCAGGTCCAGAGAATTCTGGATAATGGGTCTCATACCCACGTACGTATACAGTGAGCCAAAATTTGCCAAAAGCTATATAAATGTGCAAACAAGGGATTCCCAAAATGCCAGTTGGAAATCTGTTAGATTATCTGCAAACAGGCAGGTGATGGGCAGTTTGGTTATAATCAATCAGGTTGGCCAACTTTATGTGCCAATGTGTTCCCCATTTTATCAGAAACCAAAATAGTGCTGTACTGTGACATTTATAAAGGAGATCTTAAGTCTAATTATACACTCACTTATAATATTTTGTGATAGCACCGTTTCCCAATAATTAAAGGGAAGCATAACCCCATCTTAAAAGAAACAGCAGTTCCTGAAATAACTGTCCATCGTACAGATATCCAGCTGAGCTTGGGGTATAGTTGAACAGTGTAGTTCAACAAAACTTGCTGGGCTAATGTAGTAATGTAACCCCTTCCTAAGGTTTTCTATATACAGCTCACACCAAATTATATCTACATACCTGCCTCTATATGAAGAACATTTGACAGAACCACTTTTTTTCTATTCCAAGTTCCTAGAACAAAAGAAATACAGTAGAACCCCTACTTTACATTTTTTGTTCAGGGAACCAGAAAAAAATTGTGTAAAACACAGAAAATGTAAAATCAGGGAAATGTATTATGCATAATATATAGATCGGACCATAAAAAAAATGTAAAATGAGGGGAAACTTAAAATCAGGGAATGTAAAATTGAGGTTCCAGTGTAATGCAAATATTAAGCAATCCCCCCCACCGTAAAGGTGGTATGCCCCTATATTGATCAGTACGGCCAATCATGGTTGGTAAACTTTATAAAAACCGGTTGTGCGTTAAGTGGATCTGCAATTACATTGCTCTTTCCAATACTTTATTTGTTACAACGCCTATGGTTATGCTCCACTCATTATACAGCCCCCTGAGATACATGTGCAATGTAAATAGAATTATAATTATTACCTTAGCAATGTAATGATTTCACAAACCTAATAACAGACTAAAGGGACAATCAACATATGCACCACCTAATTATTTTATCTCGAATGCCCCGTGGCTGTAGCGTTCCTAAGACCAGAAACCCTAGTATGGAGGAATTCATCAATCCCTGCAGTATTGCAGTAATAATCTCTCAAGTACCTAATGTTGCAGGAGTGTATGGTCTGTCTATATTAGCTAGAACAACAAATTAGGCTATATGCAGCACTGTTGCCATCAAAAACCCTTAATTAAATAGTTAGTAAAAATGAAGAATCCTTACGGCACTCTGGGTTCCAATAGCTTTCTTGCTGGCACAGGAGATATTGTACTGTACATGGAGTGGGAACAGTATGATTGAGAGGTATTTAAGGAAATCAAGAGTACAAAGTACAGCTGAAATTATTTTAAAGGCAACAGATCGCATTATGTATTCCAGAAATATATTCCTTATCTTGGATGCATGCTATTAAATCATACTTTTCTTTGTACCTGAGAACTCTATTATCTTACAGCAATTACATGTTAAACTCTCACGCCTGCCACCGAAATAAGTAGAACAAAAGAAAAACCCAAATGAAGGTCATGTGCCCTTGAATGTCCAATGTTATTACTGTAAACATGCAATGGTACTCCAGGCTACAAGTCTGCATCACCCATCCTTATAGGAGAAGGAAAGGCATATTTACTTGGGGGTGCCAAAAGTTAGGCACCCCGAGTGATTATATATATATATATATACCTGACCCCAGGCCGGTGCTCCTATCAGGAAAAAACTGTACCGGTCAAGGGGTTCTTCCAGCGAGCACCACGGAGCGATCGGCTTCCTTCTTCTTTCTTCAAATTTCCCGTGGCAGACCCATACACAGTAGAAGAAATAGTCGACTTTTCACGCTACTGCACATGCGCACAAAAAAAGAAGAAGGAAGCCGATCGACCCATGGTGCTCGCCTGAAGAACTCCTTGATTGGTTCAGTTTTTTCCTGATACGAGCACTGGCCTGGGGTCTGAGGTAAGTATTTATATAATCACTTGGGGTGCCTAACTTTTGGCACCCCCAAATAAATACCAACTTTCCTTCTCCTTTAAGCCCAAAACAGGTTCAAAAGCAGCCCCCTCATTAACCACTTGTATCCTTCTCTGTTCCCCAGCTAGTTCCCTTCTTCATCAACATCATAGATCTAAAATTTAGGGATTCTGCGAACCCCCGAATCCTTCGCAAAAGATTCGGCTGAATGCGGAATCTAATTTGCATATGCAAATTAGGGGTAGGAAGGGGAATTTTTTTTAACTTCCTTGTTTTGTGACAAAATTTCCATCCCGCCCTTAGTTTGCATATGCACATTAGGATTCGGTTCGGCCGGGCAGAAGGATTTGACTGAATCTGAATTCTGCTGAATCCTGACCGAATCCCGAACCGAAACCTGGATTCGGTAAATAAACAATGTCGTTATTACTAGGATTATTACAGCTGGGTTTAGAGACCCTATTTTTTTTCAGATTGGCGGCATACATATATGTAACTCCAATCATAAAGTGTATCCCCATGTGCAATACATACAGGTGCAAAGTTTGTCCAGGTATAGTTACTCACAAGCAACCAATAAGATGTTTGACCAGTAAATGCCAACTGATGGGTTGCTGCTATAAGTGACTGGAGTGGTTACATTGTACCATCTTATATTATATTAGTATTATATTTGTATAAATATTCCAGTAGTTTACCCACTGGGACACACATTGACTGGGGTTCCAAATTGGGTGCAGTTTCCAGATATGTTCATCTGTCCAAACAAGTATGGAAGCTGCCGTACAACTGCTGTAGAACCACACCGGTGTAGCAGTTTCCATGCACTGTTTACAAGCAATTCATAGGACTTTGTTGGCCTGGGGAATGATACTGCCCCGTTTCCTTGTTGCATAGGATTCATCAATATAATGGATTTATTGTCTGTTGGCTACTTAAAATTTAAATTTCCCCCCTCTTTTGTACCAGCTTGAATTTTCATCTGTTGGTATATTGGATAGTCAGGGTAAATGCACAATGGAAAATGCTGAAAAACCTTGATGGAAGAAGACAGAGCGCAACTCTGTTAGCAATTTACACAAGAGTAATAATAGAATATCCCTAATTAAATAAAGAGGCCAATATCACCCACTTCAGTATGGGCATATCAGGCAGAGATATGTTGCCAAACGAGCGGATCTATGGCCAACTTAATTCTCATGCCCTGAGGATGATTTGCCTTGCCCTGGCTAGCAAGTGATAAAAAAAGAAAGGAAAATATCTATACAACTCTGAGATTCTTTTTCTTGGATATTGTTGCTCTTGCCAGACAGCTTCAATAAAATAGCATCTGTTCAGTGTCCTTTTACGAAGCTATGTACAAGAAAATTGCACAAATCGTGTTTGAGAAATGAGTTCCAATTGGTGCTTAGACCTGATTGCTCCCATTCAGCACATTGGCAGAGCTTTAAGGGGGTCTGAGGTTGGGACTACTATCCCTGGCCCAAAGAAAATGTTAAATGCATTTAAAAAAAAAAAATCTACTTTGTACAGGTATGGGATCAGTTTTCCATTTTATCTAAATAAACCACATTTTTAAAAATAATTTCCTTTTTTCCCTGTAATAATAAAACAGCACCTTGTACTTGATCCCAACTAAGATATAATATAATGAATCCTTATAGGAGACAAAACCAGCCTATTGGGTTTATTTAATGTTTACATTATTTTCTAATAGACTTAAGTTATGAAAATCCAAATTACAGAAAGATCTGTTATCCAGAAAACCCCAGGTCCCGAGCATTCTGCATAACAGGTCCTGTACCCCACATATTTTTCTCTTATGGGTAAGGAACTGTAAACATGGGGCGCTGCATGACCTACAGTCCCCAACTAGTGTAAAACTACAACTCCCATAATCTCTTAATATGGATTGACATTAGAAAAACAACCTGCTTAAACTGTGTCTCATTAATGACTATATATTACAGTGCAACACTGAATAGCAATGCCGGAGCCAAAAAATGTCTGAATGAGGATTGTCATAAGATCAGATGAACGCCTCTCTCGCTCTTATTCCCTGGAACAAAGGGTAAGACAAGTTTCTGCGGACGCGATGCCGTTGGCTGTTCTGCAGTTTGTGCAATTTGAGGACTGCAGCCTGTTACATGTTCTGCATATTGATTGCAGGCTGCATGGATGAGGATTTCTGTATGCCTTATAATCAACACAAGCAGAGCGATGATTAGCTGATCCAAGGAATCTCAGTGCTTTTGTTTATGTCTGGAACATTCATCTCTTAGAACGTTGATCTATGACAGCAGTCACACAAGTGCATTATTAAGGGTATTTGTAATAACTCCGGCTCTTCTTGTTATATCGGGCAGGGTAGGAAATGACTGCAGCTTCACTATACCATGACAAATATTGGCACAATCGGAAAGTCATGAAAAATACATTTCCATATATCTGTGCTGCGTTGTGCATTCTGCGGTGTACACAGTATATACACATGTGCATCAAATGGACTGACAAATACACATACCATTCAAGGCGTTTGTATTATGCCTAATAATGCGTTACCATTACATTTGGGGCATGTCTCTAAATACATTTACCTTTGTTGTGAATCGCTTGTATACAATTTACCCCTGGATTTATATTAGAATGCAATTTAGAGGCACATTTACAGAATGCCACGACATCAGCCCTAGTGCCAGAGGAGCTTACAATCCAAGATCCCTATTATATTTACACGACACACACCAGGGGCAGTTGCATTAGAAGCAAATGAAGCCAATAGAATCGGATTAAAGTTAAGAGTAGGACTGGCCATACCATGGATATATGGACCAACAATCCCTGTTTTGTTTAAAGTCGTTTTTTGGTAACTTAAGGCAAAAATATCTCAATGTCTTAAATACAGGTATGGGACCTGTTATCCAGAATGCTTGGGACCTGGGGTTTACCGGATAACGAATCTTTGCGTAATTTGAATCTTCATACCTTAAGTCTACTAGAAAATCATATAAACATTAAATAAACCCAATAGGCTGGTTGTGCTTCTGATAAGGATTAATTATATCTTAGTTTGGTTCAAGGCACGGTTTTATTATTAGAGAGAAAAAGGAAATCATTTCTAAAATTTCGATTATTTGGCTAAAATGGAGTCTACGGGAGCTAGCCTTTCAATAATTTGGAGCTTTCTTGATAACGGGTTTTCAAATAACGGATCCCATAGCTGTATATTGTTAACGGGTTGAGTGCAGAGGACTTCTTGCATTTGCCTGTATGAATGTTGTGGTCACAGCCTCATTGCACCCTCGCTTAAAATTTTAAAATTTAGCAGTGTTTAGATCTGCCACCTGAGAAACGTAAACCCATCGTTGTAGCCTGAACTCCCCCAAAACCTGGGTTTTCTCCCCACTTCAGCATCACTATTCTGATAATTCTTGATCTATGACTCCCAGAAACCCAACAAAAGTCAAATGTTGCCAATTCATTATGTTGTTGATATTGCATATTTTTTACCTGTAGGATTTTAAGAACACACACTCCTGAAACAACCTGAGGCTCATTGCCCCTTATACGCCTCCAGTTTAATTTATCCCAGCTCTGTGAGAGACTCTGCAACTCAAAGCTCCTGTGTAATAAGAGAAGGTTTAAGAGATAATAAATATGCATTATTATTAGAAATGGATAAAAAGCAATACATTTATGAGCTATTCCTTCTCATACCTCATGACAAGAATTAAGTATGGAATTATAATGCAATACTCGGGTAAGACATTAAAGAAAAATTTGAATATACTCTGCAAAAACAATGAAATTGTTATAAGTTGAAATTCAACTGCTATTTTACAGAAGAACTGCAGTGTGGGCGAGAGGAGTATTGTCTTACATATTTCTTCTAGCTGATAATGGTCTTCCAGGTCTCTGACATGCAGAGGGGGTGAAACTGGTTACAGTCCCCAAAACAACCCAGCACACATTTATGGCTAAAAGTTAGAAGCACAAAAAAGCGAATGGCCAAGCTTGCTATATATTATAAATATGTACATACACATTGGGATCGTGGCATATTCTGCCCATCCCTTTCTGAGGGTAGGTTTGACAGTAAACAGCTTAGTTCAGGCTGAGCACTGTGGCAGCTCACCCATGTAAGGGAATGCTGAAAGCACTGCGATATCAGCTGCCTAATAACAGGCCTCAATGCAGATTTGTCAGTGGGGCTTTGCACAAGCTTCCTTTCCCTCTCACTGAACTAATGGACGAATACAGACAAAATAACGAAGGTACTTTTTAAATCAACAGCATACATATAATCCCTTAAAGTGGACCCATCAACCAGACACAAAAATCTGTATAATAAAAGTCCTTTACAAATTAAACATGAAATCCAATTTCTATTTTTTATTTAAGCATTCATGGCTGTTGTAAGCTCATTTAAAAATCTCAGCCGTCAATCAAATAAAGTCTCCCCCGCCTCTATGCCTAGGCATAGAGGTCGAGGCAGACAATTGTTTCACTTTCCATTCAGCACTTTCTAGATGTCACTGCTCTCCCCACATTCCCCCGTTTAATTGCCCACATTTCACCATTTAATTGTGTAACCAGTACATGGGGATGGACTTCAGGTCCCCCATTCTGGTGCACAAACAAGATTCTGAGATGATGCAAGGCTTGTCTTAATAACAATGTGCACAAAATGGCTGCTGCCTGCTTGCTATAATTATGAATTCCCAGACTGAAGGAAACAAGATTCAAATAATTTATATAGTGTAATAAAAGTTCATTTTGCTTGACTAATGTGATAAAATAGGATTTTGAATAATTTTTTTGGGTGACAGGTCCCCTTTAAAATGAACCCTAATGCAAGCATAGTTAAGTAATATTATATTTAAAGGGATATTGTCATGGGCAAAAATGTTTTTTGTTTTTTTAAAAAAAAAACACCAGTTAATAGTGCTGCTCCAGCAGAATTCTGCACTGGAATCAGTTTCTCAAAAGAGCAAACAGATTTTTTTATATTTAATTTTGAAATCTGACATGGGGCTAGACATATTGTCAGCTTCCCAGGAGCCCCTAGTTATGCGACTTGTGCTCTGATAAACTTCAATCACTCTTTACTGCTGCACTGCAAGTTGGAGCGATATCGCCCCCACCTTTCCCCCCCAAGCAGCCTAACAACAGAACCATAGGAAGGTAACCAGATAGCAGATCCCTAACAAGATAACAGCTGCCTGGTAGATCTAAGAACAACACAATAGTAAAATCCAGGTCCCACTGCGACACATACAGTTACATTGAGTAGGAGAAACAATAGCCTGCCTGAAAGCAGTTCCATCCTAAAGTGCTGGCTCTTTTTGAAAGCACATGAAAGCACAATGACCCAAGATGGCGCCTTCACACCAATATTATAACTAAAAAATACACTTGCTGGTTCAGAAATGAAATTTTATATTGTGAATTATTTGCAGAGTAAACAGTGTAATTTAGAAAACTTCATAAAAATCATGACAGAATCCCTTTAAGATCTTGGTGACATCCTCTTATTTATATCAAACAAAATGTATCCATCCAGTGTAGTACCATATATACCTGTCCTCTGCATAAACGATTCAGCTAGGTATTGTGATCATCATTCAAATCAATCTCCATATCATACATGCTTTTTTCACATGTGCCACCAGTCACCCCCATGGTTGAAGCTCATTTCATTCTGTGCCAAGTAACACAGCCAATCTGTGGTGCACACTAACAAAAACCTGTAGCCCTATGGGAAGGGGAAATGTGCCTAAAGCAGAAACTAGAAGGAAGCGTAAACCTGCTGAACTAAAATCAATTACTGCTTTGCAACAGTTATTAATTATTCCTGTCTTGGAGTGAAGGCTTGTTGAACCATTAGGTGTAAACAAATCAAAAAATGTACTGACCAAAGAAAGAGAGAAAGGGAGAGACTCCATGTACTCAGTTTATGTTTGGTATCTGAACTTTAACCAGATGTAAAAGCGTTACATTTAATCAGTGTATAGGATTCTTCTGCTGACTTGATACAATTGTAGATCAACCAAAGGGTTATTAACAATAGGTAGAGGTTTCTGTTGAGCATGAGATAAGGACACTTGTACTTTAAGTGGCCATAGTGCAATATGTTGCAAAGCTGTCTTGGTAGTGAATAGATAGGAAGTATTGATTTATTGATCCCTATTGGTGAGTGCACACACAGACACAAACACCGAAGGCACAATCCAAAGCAGATTAAAAACGAATATGTAAATCCAACCTTGTATAAGGTGGCCATAGACACACAGATCCTATCGTACAAATCGAGGATTCGTACGATTTTCGCATTGTGTGTGGCGTGTGCCGACATCTTTCGTCCGGCGGAGATCGGTCGTTTGGTTGATCGGTCAGGGTTGATTTTGACCCGACCGATCCCGCCGGAGCCGATTGCGCATCGTAATAGGTTTGTTCAGCCATACGGCCCCCCGATTACCCCCGATATAGCCATGCTCGTTAATGGCATATCGGGGAAAGATCTGATCGTTTGGCGATGTTGCCAAACGAGCGGATCTTTGCATCTATGGCCACCTTATGCCATCATGCAAGTGTGATACAAGCAAAGGCTGGATCATTTCTTCTAGATAATGAAATAATTTATTGGTTTGAGTCTTCCAAATTAGATGGGGAACCATGTCATTCACATTACCAGATCCCCGAATAAGGCCTTTGCTGTAATTCTTGAGTTAAACTCAGCACAACAATGAATCTAAAGCCATACATCAAAATTAATACTTGAAAAATTCATATCTTTTGCTCTATGCTTGAATTTGTCTAGACTGTATGTGTGCGGAGTAAATCATTACAACAGAATCCAACTTCCGCCATACAAGCCCACGAGCAAAGTCCTCTAGTCGTTATTTGTTCCGAAGGATTAACTGCGCTCATTCATCTCTGTAAATCAATTGAAAAGTATGGCAGAAAATAATTGTATTCCAATTTAGAAAAGAACAGGAATTGTTTTATTTCCGGTTTGCGAGATGCCCTCCCTAATTTCCAAGAAGAAATTCAACCAGCTCCAAAACCGTTTTGCCTGGTCTGCTTTTACTTGTATGTTTAGTCAGGAAGAAGTGAAACAACTTGCTTTGCTAGTCAGTAAAACCTTGCACATTCCTCCTGTAGCAGCTGAATATAGATTTTCCCAATACAGCACTTTCCCCCAAGTTTATATGCTTTAGACTGCCAAGCACCTACACCCTTTATGAATGAAAGAGATTGCTGCAACATTCTAGCTTAAGGGAGTCGGTCAGAAACTGAAACTCCAGCCAGACTTGCTGCAGTATCATTTCTCCTAGCTTCCCTACCTGAACTCTAATAATATCTAGGGATGCACTGAATCCACGTTTTTGCAAATTATGGGTGGGAAGGGAAAAACATCTTAGACGTCCTTGTTTTGTGACAAAAAAAATCACGCAATTTCCCTCCCCGCCCCTAATTTGCATATACAAATTAGGATTTGGATTCGGTTTGGCCCGGAAGACGGATCCCTTATAATATAACTTTCCTAAATCATTTTTACTGGGTTGCAATAAAGGATCAGTTATATCAAAACATCGAAGAGCTTTGGAAGAATTTACAGATATTGTATTGTCATCTAAATGTAGGGCTCATTCACGAATGCAGCCTAAGTGTTTAGGGTGAAATTTGCTATGTTTTTTATCCATAATGCAGTGTTTTCCCCACAATTCAAGTGTAATTTTGGCTAATATATTTGTGTCAAGCTATCTTTGCATTTGTTGCATGCTTTTAAGTGTTGGGCACAATTGCAGCAATTTCTGGCACTTTACATTAAAATGATTTGATTCTTTAGGGGTGTCTGCTGTTCCATTAATTACAGCTTGAACTGTGACCCCTCACCCCTGGACTTACTTTTTCAATAAAAAAATAGGCTGACTGGATCAATGGAATTGGGCTTGGCATAATAAATCGCAAGCAAAATGAGCATGTTTAGGTGCAAGTGCCTTTTATAAATGGTGTCAATACGTCACCATTTTTGCACTACCTTATTTGCAGTTCTAATGGTTGACAAGCCCTTGTATGTTTGCTTCAGAAGCACTACTACATTTTATATAAGTTGCTGTGTAGTAGTGATGTGCGTGCTGACCTCACTGCACCATTTGCGGGTTGTGCCGGCTTGTGGTTTTATAGGCGTGTGCCAGCTCTGCCGTGCCCTTTTAGTGATGCCATCGGCGGGGCAGCGTGGATACATAAATGGAGGGGAGAGCAGGGTGCGGGCAGGCACGGGTTTGCGTTTGGGCAGGCACGGGTTTGCGTTTGGGCAGGCACGGGTTTGCGCTTGGGCAGGCACGGGTTTGCGCTTGGGCAGGCACGGGTTTGCGCTTGGGCAGGCACGGGTTTGCGCTTGGGCAGGCACGGGTTTGCGCTTGGGCAGGCACGGGTTTGCGCTTGGGCAGGCACGGGTTTGCGCTTGGGCAGGCACGGGTTTGCGTTTGGTCAGGCACGGGTTCGGGAGCGGGCAGGTACAGGTAGGTACAGGTGTGGGCAGCTGCGGGTTGAGTTTTTCTTGACCCGAACATCATTACTGCATAGACATGGGGCATTCATTCAAGCTGTAACGGAGTTGTACCGCACTTTTATAAAGCAGAAAACAGACAATCAGAGCAGAATCAATGGTGGAACTACCGGGGGGAGCAGGGCCACAGGGATGGCTAGTTACATTACGGAGCACAATGGTTCCACTTTGAACACCTAAAGCAGCTGGTAACTCCCTTTGGATGCCAGCAGAAGACAGAATGCTCTGTGTACCATTAGTTTTATAAATTTATGCTGTCCAAAAAGAGAAAGACAGAAGAGGATCTCTCCGTGGTGGATAACCCCCGGGTCGATGCAGTTTTCTGCTGATAGGAGCACCACCCGGTTTCAGGTAAGTCAATACAACCAGTTGGGGGTGCCTAACATTTGGCACCCCCAAGTGCAAGACGACTTTCCTTCTCCTTTAAGCACCAAGAATATGGAAAATGGATGAGAGTTTCATAAGAAAACACCAGAATCACCATATACACCATTATTAAAAAACGGCACCTAACGTGTAAGAGAAGCAGTGATCTATAGCATCCCACAGTGGTATTTGACTCAAGAGCAGTCACTGCAACTTTGACATTTCAGCGCTTTATAATTAGGTATATCTTAATCTTGTGACAAAGGTATTAATAGAGTACAGGAGGGACGAGTGCCATAAAACATTAGCAAGCGTGTAGCAGGAGACTGCAACGACAAGACTCATATGAATCTAGTTCCTCCACTAAACACCTGGGGTGGCGACTTTACTTCCAGCAACTTTTTGAAAATGTTTCTTTTAAATGTGTGTCAATTTTATGGCAGAGCTTTTAAGGCAGCAGTTGTAAAACCACAGCAAGCAAGCCCACACCACGCAAGGCTACACCCAGACAGCTGTGTCAACGTTTGAAGTCTCAGCAATGGTAAACTGGTGAGAAAGAAAATGAAATAAAGATTTAGAAGTCCTGCTCTACATACAGTTACTGAAGGATAGATTCTAGAAATTACTATAAAATGTCTTGAAGAGGCATAATACTTGAACATGAGAAGAAGACACAATACTTGAACATGAGCACAAGAACTTGCTTATGTTGCAAGTAGCCAGTGCAGTAATACAAAGTTAATTGCCCTCATCTCATACCTTAGCTCAGGGATCCCCAACCTTTTGAACCTGTGAGCAACATTCAGAAGTAAAAAGGAGTTGGGGAGCAACGATAGCATGAAAAATGTTCCTGGGGTGCCAAATAAGGGCTGTAATTGGCCATTTAGTAGCTCCTATGTGGATTGTCAACATATATTGAGGCCTTGTTTGGCAGTACACAACTAAAACTTGCCTCCATCCTGGAATTCAAAAATAAGCACCTGCTTTGAGGCCTCTGGGAGCAACATCCAAGGGGTTGGAGAGCAACATGTTGCTCACGAGCTACTGGTTGGGGATCCCTGCCTTAGTTGATCTTTCAATGTCTTAATTTTGGGGCCGTCCACAAACGATCTGGTGAATGAGCAGAAATCCTGATTTTTGTTCTTCTAACCAGACTAGAGTCCTGCGCGGAACTAATTTGTTAAACCCAACTCGCACCAGCATTCTTACCCGCTTGGACCCACTACCCAACCCGCAAGTACCTTATCCGCAACCCGATCCATGACCCGCTGACGGGATGTCATTACCCGTTGAAGTGACATCATTAGAAGTAGGCATAACCAGAAAAAAGGAGTAATACTCCCTATTGAGAAGACCCGCGACTCTACCACAACCCGTGTCTATACCCAAACCCGAAACCCGCGTGTGAACTCTAAACCAGACTACTGACCTAAACCATTCAGCTATCCTGAAAGTAACCAGAGCACTCAAGCACTTAAACTGCCAGTTCTTGTAAATGAAAAAATAAATAAATCATTATACATATTCTTATCTCGTATACAGTCATATTTATATGACTGCAAAATGCCTACATCCAACATGGTCACCAGGGCTGATTTACAAGTTACACAAGGCAAATATTAAGATCATTGCTTTAATTTCCTTACTTCTGGCAGTCTTTAAAGCATTCTGGATAATACCTGTACCATACAAACTGCCTTTGTATACAGTTATAGTAGAGAATCTTATGAAGGCACTGGTACCAGAGAGAACAAAAACATACGTACATGTATTTGTAAGTAATTATATGTAGCTACTCATTTTCCATAAGTAAGTAATAGATAACACTGTTCAAGGGATTAGCTTACTGTGTTTTTAGTACATGTATTTTATATGTATATTTATGGCTATACAAGTGATTGGATGCTGCCATATTGCTAAACTCAATCCTTATGTAGTGTTTGCCTGTGCCACAGCAAGACAGTTACTATTCAATTATTAAAGCAAAAATGTATGCTTTGTTCATGTGAAATCAGATCATATCATTTCCAGCATGCATGATATTCCAAGACAGCCTGCAACTAGTTTTCAATTCTAAGGTTATACATTTGTTTTGTAGCCACCCAGTCTGATATTTAACCTGCTAGCAACAATGTGCTGGTCTGAATGTTAGACTGGCAGATGAATAGAAGTCATGAATACTTAAGTGATCAGACTATTGGTATGGTGCAACTCATTCTTACAGTCTTATTCAGCTGAAAGAGCTAAACTCTGCACCTGAATGTAAGCACTACTAAAAATCACTGGTGCAAATGTGATATGGGACCCAACTGCGTGAAGCTACACTCAAACCCAAAACACTCAAAATACTGAAAAGGCCTGATTATTGCTATGGTAGTGGGGTTCAGAATAAAGAATGAAGTTGTGTGGCTGTTGTATGGGAATTCTTTATGAGCTTCGGAGCTCACAGTTGTCTTCTGATCAGCAGACGTATCATCACAGAACAAACACACAAATCCAAAAATCCCTTTGATGCCACAGCTGTTGCAGAACTAAAACTCTAAACATCCTTTCACCAATAAACACATGGCAAATAAAATATCTGATACTGAAGGGACCCTACAGCTGCATGTTTAATACCATGATCTGCAAGGAGATTGTATTTTCACCCTGCTTCTGTATGGGGTTTTCTTCCACAAGAAGTTATATAAGTTAGGGTATTTGGCTGCTGAGGATATTGACCATAAATTGTGCGTGTATATTAGACTGTAAGCTCCACTGGGGTAGGGACTGATATTTTGGTGGCATATAAAGGATAAGAAAAGCCTTGCAGCAATCTACAGAAATTTACTATATAGATGCAATGAAAGTAAAGTCAATTTTGCAATAATAAACCGGCACTACATTGACATAATGCTTAGTAATATTTAAATTCACTACAAAATATTTTTGTGAATGGAGATGACTAAAATCAAATAGATCAATTTACATATCAAGGAAGATTTTTAGCCGCCGGCGAAGGCCCGGCTCATTACTAGTTGTACATTACAAATCACAAGAGAAGTTTTGCGCAGCTATTACTAAAGAAAGCTTTGCTAATGCCCAATCACCCACCATAGGGAGACTCACAGACAGGGGTATAAATACAATAACATGCTTAGTTAAGAAAGAAAGAAGGAAAGCCACAGAAAAAACAACAACAAATAATACAGACTAAATAACAAAGCATTCCATAAACCCTGTTCTGCAGGTGACTAATACACAACGGGGTACATTTATGAGTGAAGTTAGAGATCCCCACAGTCCTCTAGCGTGAAATTCCGCCAGTCTCCATTCATTTCTATAGGATTTTTCAAGGCGTATTTATCAAAGGATGAACTTTCACCCATTGATAAATACTCTTTAAAAAATCCTATAGAAATGAACGGAGAGTGGCGGAATTTTACTAGAGGACTGTGGCGTTCTCTAACTTCACTTTTTGCTAAGTATATCCCAATGACGTCTTCCAGCACACAGGAGATATATGCTTTGCTTCACTCACTTTGTAGCTTACAGACAGAGACTGGACCAAACAATGAACCAAAATTTAAGTTGTGGCAGATGTAGGGACACCAGGTCATGTGACGTCAAGCATACAGCTAGAAAATCCAGCTAGAAGGGCTGCACTTGATTGCACCGAGCTTCATAAAGGGCCGAGATTAGGCCTGAAACGTTGTATGTTCCAGATCAGAAGCCATATGTTCCAATATAGGCTTTTTAATCAAAATTTCCACGCGAGTGGTGCTGTGTCATACACGGAATTACTATTATCATTAATAATAAAGGCATACATTGGTGAGTGGTGACTGAACTATAACTTGATTGCACTGTGTATATCCAATCGGATCGTCAGCAGCCCGTCAGCATGTGTTTATTAAAACTGTTGATTTTTTTATTTATTTTTTATTAATCTAATAACCTTAGGCACAAATGGGATTCTGACTGCCTGGGTGCTCTCAGGATGGCCTACAGAAATGAAAATGCTTTTCACCAACAACAATTTTTTGCCAGTTGAGACATGGACTTTTGCCTTCCTAAGTCACACTGCCTTAAAGGGTTGTTCACCTTTAAGTTAAAGTTATTATGTTATAGAATGGCCAATTCTAATCATCTTTATAATTGGTCTTGACTGTTTATTTCTTATAGTTTTTGCATTTTTTGCCTTCTTCTTCTGACGCTTTCCAGATTTCAGATGGGGGGTCACTGACCCCATCTGAAAACAAATGCTCTGTAAGGCTACACGTTTATTGTTACTTTTTATTACTCATCTTTCTATTCAGGGCCTCTCCTATTCATATTCCAGTCTCTTATTAAAATCAATGCATGGTGTCTAGGGTAATTTGGACCCTAGCAACTAGATTGCAAACTGGAGAGCTGCTGAATAAAAGCTAAATAACTCAAAAACCACAAATAATAAAAAAAAAAATTTTAATTAAATTGCAAATTCACTCAGAATATCACTCTCTACAGCTTCGGCCTGTACACATACATGGAGTGGATTTCAAGGCTAAAACACATGCATTTGCACATCGAAATACTTTGCTTGCATCCTGTACGTAACTGAAGAAGAGGCAGTTTGCCATTAGCCGAAAGGCAATATTGTATGCCATAATCGCTGTACATTTTACATTCAAGAGGAACAGCCATTAAAAATTCTGTTTGTGCCTTGAGAGACTCCCTACAGAGTAAATACAGTACAGGTATGGGACATATTATCCAGAATGCTCAGGATCTGGGGTTTTCTGGACAATGGATCTTTCCATAATTTGGATCTTCATAACTTGAGTCTACTAGAACATCATGTAAACATTAAATAAACCCAATAGGCTGGTTTTTCCTCCAATAAGGATTAATTATATCTTAGTTTGGATCAAGTACAGGGCACTGCTTTATTATTACAGAGAAAAAGGAAATCATTTTTTTTTTTAAATTTGGTTATTTGGATAAAATGGGAGTCTACGGGAGACGGCCTTTCTGTAATTTGGAGCTTTTTGGATAACGGGTTTCCGGATAACGATCCCCTACCTGTAATGGAAATTTTTCAGTGCTTTATAAAGAATATACATTATTTGACATGAGTCCCTACAAACTTCTTGTAGATAGTGCCCTAGAATTCAACCCAGGACATGGCACTGTAAAGCTTCAGTGCTAATCTGCCAACCTATACCATGAGCAGTGCTATACTCATACTTTACCCTGAATATGTGTGAGTAGGGACAATCAGTTCCATAAACAGCGCAATCCCCATACTTTACATTGAAGTTTGTGTGAGTAGTCCCACAACAGTGTTATTCTCACACTTTATAACTAATTGGGTGCAAGTGGTGCTACACCTCCCTGCTGGTTCGCCACTACCATTATATTATATAATCTAAACAGATCCAGCATACACACTATATGATTACAGAAGGTTGGAAGTACATGCTAAGCCTTTGTAAAATGAATTATCTGTGTAGAACAGGAAATGTATTATGGAAGTATGGCCCTTATGCGCCATCTGGAGACTAATAATCGGAATCCTGTTTGATACCTGCCCAAAATAAACTCCAAGCTAACCACATTACATGCAGCAGGCAGCAAGGGATTAGCAGTGCAACACAATACACTTTAGTAAGTAAAAAAAACACCATTGAATGACAAAAGACTCTATTATAATGGCAGTTCGATACACTGAAGGGTACACAGGGAAGGTTAGGTTTCAGGAAGTATATTTTTCTGCCAGCCCCATCTTACTCACTAGTTTATGTGCATGTTCAATCATTACCATGGGAGTTAACTCATTAACTTTTTATTCCACCTTAGCAAAAAGTATTTGCTTCTAGGTAAGTCAGTGAATGTGCCGGGACTATCATTATGCATGGCTATTGCCTTTTTTTTTTTTTTTTTTTTTTAAAGTCTGAAAATCTCAGGTTACAATTAGGCATGAAGTTATTTCCTTCGTTACAAGAAAGGGTTAGTGAGCACACTGCAGGTCGGTGTATTGCAGTTTCCCCGACAGAAAAATGGTGATTAATCAGTTTGGAGCTGAATAAATGTACCGCTTAACGTACTCTTGAATTGTCATTTGTAATTTCAGGCCCAGATATGATTATCCGTATCGCCAGCGTTTTAGGCAACAGCTATAGAGTTGTGGTTGAATGCTGTCTGGTATTCACTGCTTATGCATCCCCTTCTCCCAATGCCAACGGCCTAAACCTGTTCAACGTTACGGTATATAATCAACATTTCATGATTTTATTTTCCTATTAAAACATGAATGTTAAATACAAAGCCTGAAACGGATATTGATAGGCAAACTGAGGAGTCACAAAGAGCTTCTTCATAAGCGACCATTCCCAAACACTGCCATTCTCCCCACCCACACAAGCAGGACAGCGATCCAGTCCAGTAGTGAGCACCTTTACATTACTGCTTGGGGTTAGGAAGGATCATGGCAGACAGTACCCCTGAAATACCCCTGCTCTCCCTACATGTAAGAGGTAGGAGATTTTCAACAAGTCTTAATTCAGTCAGGGCCACAATCCTTCTTTTGCCATGGGATTAAACGACACAAAGCTGCCCGGAGGCTCTATTGAAAGGCACAGTGCAGGCAGGGAATGTCCGACTGCGTTACGCCAGCTGCTCCGTTCCTACAACTCCCAGCAACCTCGGCCGTGTCCTGGGTGTTGGAAGGTGTAGTTCACCGACGGCTGAACGGATGCAGGTTGGACATCCCAAATATACTGATATATACTGATGAAAATCATTCACACAAACCTACATCTGTGCATTAATACTTAGAGCATGGCCCACAGAATATACATGTGCCTTTGTCTGTATGGGCAATGTTTTGTCTTTATACTGTATCATGCAAAGGGAAAACATAACATCTGCTATACAGTATACTACAGCCTTATTATAAACTAGAATGCCAGTGATACAGGCCATTCCTTCACCTACCCACTTCCCTTCCATATTGTGGCACAATAAACAGTACACGGGCATACACTTGATTATGTATATATATGTTGGGTTTCCTGGGCTCACAGACAGGTGTGTATGTATATGTATATATATATATATATATATATATATATATATATATATATATATATATATATATATATATGTGTGTATATATATATAATGTGTGTGTACAGATGGGCAAATCCATGTATGTATATATATATATATATATATATATATATACATATAAAGACAAAGACAGAGGAGAAGAGAGATGCCAGTGTATTCCCAGGCACTAGAGCTATGACTGTATGAGTGTGAGTATTTATAGGAGACTATATGTAGGCGCACACACTGTAACTATAGAGAGCAGCCATGAGATATTAATAGAATCACATACATACATGGCTATGGTGCAGCTCAGACTGTCCTCCCAGTATAACACGGCCCTTCAGCTATTAAAGAACTACAACTCCCAGCCTTCTGCCAATAGCAGTCCGTGGACACCGCAGGTTGAACCCCTCTACATTAAACTGACGGTCTCGGCTAATGGCTAATAAACCTCGAACTTACTGTCGTGTGTGTGTCCTTTCTTGTGGCCAGGTCTCTCCCCTTATTAGCGAAGAACAATATAACTCCCGGTCTTTTCCTGCCGCTCCCGAGAGGCCGCTCAGCCCAGAGCAGCTAGTAACTCCGGCTACTGTCACAGGCCGCCGCTCACTCCCATCACTCCCCCCTCCTCTATGTCCGCTGGCCTAGTCCTCCCATCTCTGCTGAATTCGCCCCGCCCCGTACACGACAAGCCGCGCCCCCATTCCAGCGCCCTCCAATCAACAGCATCACGAGAATCCTCCAATCACGGCAAGGGGGCGAGGCCGAATCAGCTTTGTGATCTCAGCGTGTTGTTACTCTCCAGATTGCCGGAGAAGGAGCTTCGACCTTGTGCTTTAGTGGCACTGGGAGTTGTGGCAGTGAGAACCCCTCAGGACCAGGTCTGGACTGAGAATTAAAATAGGCCCTGGCATTTCAGGTACACAGAGGCCCAATCAGACCACACAGAGGCCCAAACAGTCCCCCACCAGCCCACTAGTGACTTTCTATAGCACCTTATAGCAGCCCCTCTGGCATTTGCCAGAACCCACAGATTGCCAGTCCAGTAAAACACACTTACGGTTAATATCACCGAAATACTTAATGCTTCAAATGAATGTGTGATCCCAGCTTGCTTTGGTTTCCCATGGAATGTCCTTAGCCTAGTGGGAGCACATTGGGGGAAATCTTAGGAATTACTGATATAAGCAACTGGGGGAAATGAGACTGATGGAGGGTACAGCTAAACAACTAAAGCTGGCCATGGCCATAAGATAAAAGCTGCTGGCAGACTGAGTGGTGTCCCTCCGACGGGCTTCCCAGAACCATATGTGGCCTAAAGTCGGCCAGATGCTGATCGGGCAGGGTTAAAAATCCCGTCCGACTGGCCGTGTTGGCTGCATTATGATCGATCGGATTATGAAATGGAAACCATAAGAAGCATAGACATTTTAAATAAAAGGACAAACTCACTGCTTTCCATAATGGGTCCGGGTGCTCATGGCCAAAACCCTCAGCAAAGGGGAGCTACACACAGAAACCTTGAATGACGGGCAGGCACTACTCCGGAACACCAAAAATCAATTAATTAGTAGAATCCAGGAGTCCAAAATTTTTTCAATAAATAATACAAAAGTCTTTATTTACATCATGTATAACAAAATAAAAGCCTGACATAGGCCCACGATCGGATTAGTCTAATTACCAAATGAGCCGATCTCTCCCCGATATGCCCACATTGAGGTGGGCCATATCTGGGAGAGATCGGCTCGTTTGGTAATTAGATTAGTTGCCCGGCGACAAATATACTATTCTTCGGGGCGACTAATGTCCAAGAACTAGTACCTCCTGTGCCTTTCCGCTGGCTAAAATGAAAACCGCTGGCCGCCTTAGTCTTATAATAATATGGTATGTGTGTCAGCCATGCTGAAATGGTGGTGGAAGATCCTTCCATGGACTGCTGTTTACAATTGTACTGTATTAAAAGGACAACGGGTTTGTGGAAAAAAATCGGATTCCTGGCATAACTGGTCATGGTTGGGTGGAATGGGGACGTAGCTTCATTTGCTCCTCATTTCCTTATAATTACTTTATAGCAAGGCTCCCCAACCTTTTGTTTACCTGTGAGCAGGCCCGGAACTAGGGGTAGACAAAAGAGGTATGTGCTTAGGGCACAAAAGTGGAGAGGCACCAGGCTCGTCCTATTTCTGTCACCGTATCTAGCTCAGACCCTTGTGTCCCCCACCTCTGGCAGCTCCTCTTGTAACCTTGGCAATTGCCTGTTCTCTTCTATGTATACATACTTGCACACGTGCTTGTGCTCAGACTCTTGTGCCCGCTTTGTGGGGAGGGGTTCAATGTAGGGCACCCAGCTGGCTTGGCCCAGCACTGCCTGTGAGCCATATTCAAATGTAAAAAAAGTTTTAGAGCAACATAAACCAGCATAAAGTTCCTGGGGGGTGACAATTATGAGCTGTAAGCTGTAGAGTTTATGTGGACTGACAGGCTGCTCTGTTTGGCAGAACACCTGGTTTTTATCCAACCAAAAGTTGCCTCCAAGCCTGGAATTAAACATTAAGGAACTGGTTTGAGGCCACTGGGAGCAACAGCCAAGGGATTTGTGAGCAACATGTTGCTTCTGAGCCACTGGTTGGGGCTCTATAGACTTACCACCTTAAAGGTAATTTTGCAATAGTTATGGCCAACGCCAATTCTTAGGCTGCTGCTGCCTGAGGCCGCCGCCCTGGGCTTAAAAATCAGCGTTGGAGCTGGTCAAAAGGGGGCAGCATCGCTAGTGCTTTGAGCGCAATTGCACTCTTTGCACTAGCAGAGCGAATTTCCGGCTTTTAAAGTTACAAGAGGCGGATTTTTGCCACCCCTTGTAATTGGCCACTCTCGCCGTGGCTAATGGCAGAAGCGGCCCTGGATATGGCTCAGATATTTTGCTGTCCAACACACACATTTTCTCGTAAGCAACTCTGCAATCCAAGATTTGGTAAGCTGGGCGCCCTACATTGACCCCCTCCCCACAAAGCGGGCACAAGAGTTTGCTATAACTGCAGTAAAGCACTGCGTATCTTGACAGCGCTATATAAATAAATGATGATGAAATGATGATGATGATTTGGTATAGAATTAGTTATGTGTGTGGCAATAACAATTGTCTATTGCTGGAGGAATTCCCACTACTCATAAGTGGATCATACCAACTCACTTCTGGGTTTCACCATACCGTATAAGAACCCTTGTCTTCCAAAGGACAATGCACCCCCAGTGTGGCATTATTATAGTATAAAGCACCAGTATATTCCTTAGTACTGTATGATATGTTGTGGAGAAAACAAACAGTATGATAGACAGAAATAAAAGCTTTACAAATGATGGGACAAGCGTGCAGTCAGACATGAGGTCAGATGGCCCTGCCTGTGGCAGCCTTTAATATTCATACATATTCATACATTCATGATCTGAGCTGAGGGAACTATGTCGTTGATATTGCAATCTTAACCCAGACATTCTACTTCCATGTTTAGCTTTTAAACAGAGGGCAGCAGCATTCATACATTATGCAGCCATTATGCACAAAGATTTCGTTGCATTAACTGCAGATAGTCAATAATCCTTCGCAAACAGTTTTTTTTTACTTTCATTATAATGATTAAAGGTGAGTAGTGCTGAGTGAATCTGTCCCATTTCTCTTCACCAAAACATTCACAAAATGGCTGGAAAATTTGAGAAATGTATGTTTTTTCCAAATTCATAAAAATCAATGGCCATTTTTTTTCTCACGTTTTTTTTCTTACTCCAAGGGGCAGATTTACTATGGTTCGAATTTTTGAATTGTTTTTTTTCTTAAAACTCAAAATTTTTCATTTTAAACCACCAATTTGAATTCAAATTAGAATGTGAGATTTATCCCACCTCGACCCTAGAAACAGTTTGACTTCACCACCCAAAACCTGCCGAGTTCATGTAGAAGTCAATTTCAGAGGTCCGTTGAACCATTTGAAGATGTTAAAAGCCTTCCTGACATTTGATTTTTTTTAGGAAGAAAACTAGATTAGAATTTGATTCCTATACGATCGAATGTTAGACGTGCACGTTTTTTCATAAAAAAACTTCCCATTCAAGTTGTGAGTACATTCGAATGTATTACAGCAGGAATACCCATACTTTTCTAATATGAGTTCTACTTTTTGTGATATTGCCCCATGAGGATCTACATCTATAAAAGCATTGTTAGCATTCTGTTCCATGGAAAATATATTGATTTATGAGAAAATGTATATTGCTTTATTTAACAAACAACTATTTCTTATATAACCATAACATAATAAATATCTGAATGAAAAGCATGAAACAGGAGGGTGATTAAGACAAGCTGTTTTTTGACAGTGTCCTGAGATCTACTGATCTCAATCTAAAGGTCTACTGGTAAATCCCGATCTACCTTTTGGACACCCATGTATTAGATGAAAAAAAATTCACATAACATATTGAGCAAATTTGTACGCCAAACAACTGGACATACCATTGATAAATAACCCCCCAAATGTATAAAATAATATAATCATTTTTTTTCTTTCTCCAAATGCATTGAAGTGAATGGGTGAGTTTTTGCTGTGGTTTTGCTGATGGTGCGGAATTTTGCTGTGAATCAATGCCTGGTGAAAAAATGTACTCTTCACTATAGGTGAGCGCTGATCATTTGTTATAACTAAATGATTACCTGTGTACAGGTATGGTACCTGTTTTCCAGAATTTCTCAGGACCTGGGGTTTTTCCTGATAATGAATCTTTCCATAATTTGGATCTTGAAGCTACTAGACAATCATGTCAACTTTAAATAAACCTAAAAGGATAGTTTTGCTTCCAATAAGGATTAATTATATCTTAGTTGAGACCAAAAATTTGAATTATTTGAATGAAATGGAGTCTATGGTGAAAAATCATATGCGAGATGGCCTTTCTGTGGAGCTTTCTAAATAACATGTTTCCAAAAAACAGATCCCATTTCCATATAGGGCTCATAATTTGTGGACTGTAGATATCAGTTTTTAGGATATATAGGCTGGACAAAAATAATAAAAATACCACATTCAAATGGACTCTAATTCTGATATAACTAAATCACAGGTATAAAGGCAGCTATCCAGGTGAGTCATGCAAGGCTGATTGACCAACAGGAGTATGTATCATCTATAAGAAGCCTAATCATTACTTTCAGTGGCAACAACTACATAAGGCAAACTATTGGTACCTGAATTGTAGGTGCAATCTCCCAAAATTATATTATTCATTACTAAATATAAAGGCACTTAATCGACACAGAGGAACAGTGGTTTTAAGTTGAAACAGGGATTGATCTAATAGGACAGGAAATCCACACAAAGACCATGGCTCAACGGACCTCTGCCATTGAATTCTACATAAATTCGTCAGGTTTAAGGTGGCGAGACATCGAATTAGAACTGTTTCCAGGGTCGAGGTGCGGTAAATTTCAAATTCGAATTTACCATTTGAACCTGCCCCTTAAAGTTACCAGGACAGTTTTTTTTTCAGTTTTCAGTGGGGAACACTAGCTCAGCTTGTATCATGGCAAAAAACAGCACTGGTTTCCATTCCATTGATGTAATACTGTTTTCTGTTCACCCCCCACGGACTACCCAGTGTGATAACTCACCCTGGTGGTCTAGTGGTGCGCTGGGGACGCCCGCCATGCCACTCCTCTTCCAATGTGCGAAGTGTAAAAGTATTTAAAGTGGCAGAATGTATTTTTTACTGCCCGTTATAGGTTTCCTTATTGTGAGTTCCTGGTGCCTCTGTGCTGGTTAAGCTTCTGTGATCTGATACCTGCTTTGACCACTGCCTGCTACTGACAATCCTGACTTCTAAAATCCTGACCCTGCCTGGTAACCGACTCTTCTGTATCTGAATCCCTTCTGATTGATCTCCTGGTTGATACCTTTCCCTTCTGACTCCGCTTGTACTCTGCCTGCCCCGGCCTGATTGACTACGCTTTCTTCCTACGCCTTGTACTGTGACCTTCTGCCCAATAGACTTGTGCATTACCGTCGTGCCCCTTTGCTCGTCCAGAACCTTTTGCTTGGCACCGCTCTTAATAAGACCTGGCGACAGCCGATTAGCCGAGGGCTCCTCCCGAGGTGAAAGGTGGCTGTTAAAGGCGGAAGCAAGAGCCGAGAACAGGGTGCTTAGCACTGGTTCTGGATTTAGGGTGCCGAACGTGACACCCAGATGATGACCTTTTAGGTGGTTTTAGTGTATTTGGTCATTTAAGTGTGCCTACTATACATTCCAAGGCTGGTTCAGCATCTCCTAGATGTTTTGGGCTGGATTTAGTTGTCCTTCTTGCTAATTTCCTAATAAAAGCTTAAGAGAATATAAAATAGTTTCTGTTTCTCATTAGGATATATTTTATCTTTAGGATAAGTAGTGCCAGTGACCTTGAACTGACTCATGGGTCTTTTTAGAACAGACACAGTACGGCACAATAGACTCACATGTTGATTTAGAGGACATTATATCTACTGCTGTATCAGTGAGCAGCAGCCACTTCTTGCAATGATAAATCAAAGTTAAATGGGAGCCATTTCTGCAATGGATCAAACCCATATCAATCAGCTAAATATTTAAACTGACCTCGATGATAGCTGAGCTGAACTGCTGGCAAATATCAAAGAGTGCTTAAATAGTACTATCATTTTTTTGGATTCCTTTATTACATTTTAGGGATGTATAGCAGGCAAATCTTTCATGAAGAAAATTCCATGGAGTGAGGAGGTTGGAAGCAAAAAAGACAAACAAAACACCAGTCCAAGAATAACTACTGCCAGGAAGATCTTTTTTATGGAAAACTTTCAAAACCACAAACCTATGCTAAGTTGGCCACGCACAGGGCCGGCCTTAGGCCTATTGGACCAATTGGGCCCAATAGGGCCCCACACCTCTGGGGGCCCCGCACCACAGGGCAGCACAGATAATATTTCCCTCAGCACATGATGCTGCCTGGCCTGCCCCCAACTTTGAGAGTCCAGCCCATCCCCAAATCCATAGGTCCAGCCCACCCCCAACTCTGATAAGCCAGCCTATCCCCCAAATCCATAGGTCTAGCCTGCCCCCAACTCTCATAGGCCCAGCTTTCCTCCAACCTTGATAGGCCATGCCTGCCCCCAATCCAACCAAGCCTGCTCCCAAGCTGAATCGGCCCAGCCTGCCCCAAACTAATTGGCCCAGTCCACTCTCCTATTTCCTCCCTCTCTCTCTTACCCTGTGTGCCCCTATTATGTGCCCCTATTTCATCCCTCTCACTCTCTTACCTTGTCTACCCCTTTCCTTTCTATTTTGTGCCTGTATTCCCTTATTTTCCTAAATACTTGGTGTGTCAGTAGCCAGCAACACTTTGTCTAGGGGCCCCGCCAACATGGTCCAAATTGGGCCTCACATTTGATAGGATCAGCCCTGGCCACGCATGTTCTTGAGTTCCTGATCTGCCCATGGGCCAACGCATAGATGGCCAAACTGGGGATCACTGCAGCACTGTAGACCCATGGAACTCAAGGATAACCCTTTATTCATTTTGATTGTGATCTCTGGCCAATCAGACTTTTATTTTTGCATTAACAGAATTAGTATCTTGCTGATCTTTTGTCTCCCAGTACTGTATTTCCCTAGATGCTGACATAAATAGCAATAAGACATGGAAATAGCATTCGGGAAAACTAGTCTCTTGTTATGATTATTCTGTAGCTTTGAACACTTGTGGAAAGTGAGAGTTTAGTAGAACTTATAACACAGAATAATATAACATAGAAGGTTGAACAAATGTTGTATACAAACACAGAAGAAGGCGCAGAGAGCCATAGGATAGAAACGCAGTACATAAGATGTGTGTAGGGCTAAAATGAGCATTCTTAATGAAAACAGTAGCATAGGTACTGGTATGGGATCTGGTATCTGGAAACCCATTATCCAGAAAACTCAGAGTTATGGGAGCCTATAGACTCCATTTTAGTCACATTTTTCAAATGACTTCCTGTTTCTCAGTAATCAACCTTGTACCTGATCCCAACTAAGACAAAATGAATCCTTATTGGACACAAACCAATTCTATTGGTTTTAATTAATGTTTAAATGTTTTTTAAGAACACTTAAGGAATGGGGATCTAAATTAAGGAAAGATCCATCATCTGGAGAAGCTCTGGTACCAAGCACTCTGGATAAATCTGAAGGTTATGTAACAGCTCAAGATTTGTGGTTAGGGGAAATGGACATTATGTGAAAGAGTGAGTATCTGTGCAAACAAAAATGTAGGGTCTGACAAGGAATGAATTCAAGTAGTGAAATTGGTGGAGAACTTAAAGGAATAGTAACATCAAAAAATGTATGTGTTTTAAAGTAATAAGCAGTATTGCCCTACACTGGTACAACTGCTGTGTTTGCTTCAGAAACACTACTATTGTTTATATAAATAAGCTGCTGTGTAGCAATGGGGGCAGCCATTCAAATGAGGAAAGGCTCAAGTTACACAGCAGATAACAGATAAGCTCTGTAGAACATAATGGTGTTATCTGTTATCCACTATTTAACCTGTGCCATATAGTATTTTTTTCAATTTCTGCCATTGCTCCACATTAGCTTGTTTATATGAACTATAGTTGTGTTTCTGAAGCAAACACAACCGTTTTTACCAGTGTAGGGCAATAGTACATGATATAACAGTGTTACTGTTCCTTCAAGAGAAAAAACAATGACCAGAATTACATAATAATTATAGGATATGTTGGAGAGAGAATGGCTCAGTTTGTGAGGAAGATGGTGGAAAGTATGAAGAGAACAGGTACAAAAATGGAGAGATGCTTATAAGCTTGATACTTGGACACTGAGAAAAAGGTTCAAAGGAAAGTGAAGAGATGAAGTGGATGATATGAAAAAGGAGATATGAAGACTTTCCATTTCTTATTCATGTTGGAGAAGAAACTGCTAATAGTAAAGAGATCACAGCAGATGTATTGCACTTAATTGAATAGTACTAGAAGTAGTTACATTAACAGGCACAGCAAATTCATAATTAGGCACGCTAGTCTGGTACATTGATAACGTTGGGATCTGGTTATTTTAGTCTTCATTGGTGCCAGGACTTTCATGTTTGCCTCTCTGGCGAAATAATCAGTTGGAAGAAAACTTTCTAGGCGTTTAGACTGTTGAATAGTGTTTGCAATGCCCTTGCAGTATATTATTATAGAGATCATATATTCTACAGTAGGTGAGTTGTGGGTAGAATGTTCTGGGGCAGGTAATGCTATTATGAATAATTCAGGTTTTTGAGGTATGAGCTACATGTGCTGCATGACATAGTTTTTTCATGAATCTGAAAGTTTCATTGTTAGAGGATTTGATTCTGTTTTATTGATCTTAAGTATTTGAAATAGATTTTAACAAAATCTTTCATTTCACTAACAAGGTTTCAACCAAATCTGTGCTCAGTATTCTGCCCGACACAATTTTTGTCCCATTTTCTTTTATTCTCTCTCTACTGCCCAGCACATTCATAGAATTGTTTTCAAAGAGCATGAAAGCGACTACCACCTTGCCTTTCAACATTTTCTAGCTACCACCCAGCTAATATAATACAATCATTTTCAATCAAACTGACATTACCTCCTCAGAAACATTTCAGATAATCCCACTTCAATATTAAATCATAGCAGATAAAAGAGAAATGAAAATCACTCTGGATATGCATGGTTTGGCCATCCAAATCTTTGCACTATTAGTATAAAAACATGCTCAGACTTCAGTGAATAATTATTTTACCCAAAATGTATTTATATTTTTTTTCATAAGTTTTGAAATACTGATGATTTACTGTGTGTGTTTTCTCAACCTAACTTTTGTTCTCAATGAAGGATATTCAACTATGCTGTTGGCCAGAAGTGCATTGCAAATTGCTGGCTAAAGCTGGAAATCAGCCAGTGAGGACAGAGGAAATGACGCTCAGCATGATTGTGTTGTCTGCAGCCTGAAATAAACGTTAGGTTTAGGAACTCACAAACAAATTATTCACTTTATAGACACCTGTAAGAAAACTGTTATAAAACTACTTGTGAAACACATCTACTACACTTTAGTTTGGCATACTTTTTTTTACTACCCAAGCAAAGGAATCATCAGAATTAGGACTAAGGCTATAAAGAGTAGGGAATAAAGAGTCAAAGTGTCATTCTCAATGCAAAACATGCAGTTTAAAGCCTTTTGAAATCAGAAGGTATCCACAAGTCACATTCTATACTCATGGCACTGCCTTAAAATCAAATTACAATGAATGTCCCTGTGACCAACTATGTATGCATAAATGCTGGTTTAATAGCACAAATAGAGCCAACTGATTCTAGTGATGGACGAATAAATTCAGCAGGTGTGAAGGTGTGGATTCGCAGAGTATTTCTGCGGTTTCCCACCGGCATATAAATTTGCAAAACCGCTACGAAAATTGGCCGGAGTCAAAAAATGTTGGACACATATCGGAAAAGTCGATTGCATCAGAACCGTCGTGTGCCAACATTATTCGGACGCCCATTGACTTTAACGCCGGTGTCAAAATTCTAGTTTCGCGAATTTTTCGCCATTTCTAGAATTTCGTAGGAAATTCACTAATTTTTCAGCGAAATGGGACAAATTCGCCCATCACTGTTCAGAACCAAATATCCAAACTTAGACAACCTATTTCAATCTCTTTAGATCTCATCAGTTCACGATATTGCAACATGGTTTCTATGGGTCTAAGGTAGGATTTGTCAATGTTAGAGATGAAAATGTCAAAAACTTTTATGCTATTCATCAAAAACTCCTGCCTTTTTGTTGACAAAGCAAATTGAGAGCTCAAAGCTGTTTTAATCCACTTTTAACTGAATGGACAGATCATCATTTCAATGGATATCTTTCTATCACTCCTCAAGCGTTGTCATACTTGAAAAAAGAATCAAGAAAACAATTATGAATACTGGACAGATCTCACAGTGAGGGAGTTAGCATGAAAAACCAATGCTAATAGAAACATTATGCTTTTTCAAATGCAAGCAGGCCCGGACTGGCAATCTGTGGGTTCTGGCAAATGCCAGAGGGGCTGCTATAAGGTCCCATAGAAAGTCGGTATTTAGTGCGCTGGTGGGGGCTGTTTGGGCCTCTGTGTACCTGAAATGCCAGGGCCTATATTCATTCTCAGTCCGGACCTGAATGCAAGTAAAGTCATAAATGTCTAACTGGCAAAGACTGCAAACACATTTTACATAAAATTAGGAAAAAAGAAAAACCCAAACAAAAATAGGGTGGGCAAAGACACGAGATCATTTATTTCTGTAGTCACGTGACAGGTTGAATTTTCAAATCTCAGAGCTCTCCAATTTACCTTGCATAAAATAAACCCATGTGGGAGAAGTGCTGCTGAACAATCAAAATAATAAAAAGGGTGATAAAATGTTTAAAAAAAATGTTATTGATTTTGCTGATCTGATACAAATTACTCCATGCTTTATCACAATATTCAATGCACAAAAATGGAGAGCGCAACCCAATCCCAAAATTAACACTTGTTGTAAGTGCAGGCTGCTTACCCGGTATATAGGATCCCAACTGTACAAAACATAGACCAATATTAGTTTTATTTAGGTCCTTTATTATGCATTTATAACCCCCCACCACTAAAAAATTTTTTGCAGTACAAGAATCTTCTGCTATTACAATAAATATTTGGGGCCGAATCACTTTTTATTTAAAACTAGCACATTTTTGTATAGTTATTTAATGCACGATTTTTTTGTCATTTATGAAGTGTAAAAATCATAAAATCTATGAATACAAAAGTAGGGTAAGTAAAAGCCGTCAAAGTCATGTTGAAATCAATGGAAGTCTCCTTCCTGTTCTTGCAAAGATCAGCCTTTCATTTGTGGTTTTAGAGGTTTTCGGTGATCAAAACATGAATTGACATATGAATTTTTAAATCGTTAATGAAAAATCAGTTTGCTGATTTTTCGGTGGCTATTTTCGATCATACTGTTTCAGATCTTTTAATAAATTACAAGGCATTCACGAGTTTAGAGAAATATGGGGGAATGTAATAAAAATCGCTACCGAAAAAACTATTCGCAATGCGAAAAGTTATGCCTCTGCGCGAACAAATTTAGCTTTGTGCGAATTTAATATAGCTTTTGCGAGCCCGGAAACTGTTTAGCGACCACTTCCGATAGTGAAAGACCGTTTGCGAATTTTATAGTTTGCGCCAATGCGCAGTCAATGTAATAAAACTTCTTACTGAAAAAGTCGCTATGTTTGCTCCAAAAGATTACGACACCTTTAAACACTTCTTATGAGTGCGCAATTAAAATTCTCAATTCGCAATTAAAATTCGCAATGCAATAACAGTTTAAGGAACAATATTACATTGTGAGATGTGGATTTTTAGTCTTATTGGTGCGAATTGTTTTGCTCTTTGCGACTTTTATTACATTCCCCTGGTTTAATTGTAGTTTTAAAAACCTCTAAAACCCCTAAAATCAGAATGTTCAGATTCAGCCCCTATGTCTTTTGAAAAATTAAAAATACTGTTCTGGATACTATGGAGAGATATTGAGGGTTGTATGTCTATGTTAAATTATTTTTATTTATTAGCTTACAGGACAACTCCATCATCTATTTTTCCAATTTCTATCAACTATCTTATGGATTGTGACTACAGAATATTTTAACCCACTCTCAATTATGGTCATTTTTATACTCCTTTTAGCTAACGAATTATCTAGGTTATACACATTCATTTATTGCACTGCACTTTATTTGATAATCAATTGTGAGCTCTGAAATATTAATTGAATTATCCTAATTTTTGTATAAAATTATCTAATGAATGAATATACACGTAATTAGCTAATTCTTGGATGTGAAGTATTCCTAATTAATAGATGAACTTGGCTTCATAGAAATTGATTATTCTTATCAATTTTTTCACTTTAAGTTATTTAGGATAATTTAGTAGAATAATAACTGCACTAGCACATTATTTCAATTGCACAGCACTTTATTTTTTTATATAGGTATGGTTTAACATTTTCTCTTAAACAGAGTAATTATATAACAGTAACTATTGGCGGGGTTTCTTTTTCTATCTTAATTCCTTGAAATTATTAACCATGGTCTACTAGCTAGTGTCTAATGATTCTGTGGGTTACACGTCCATGGTTGGGATTTGACTACTTTGTCTGCACTTTTCTTGTTCTTTGACAAGTAAAAATCAGTACCCTCCCTAATTATTCATACCTATGTTTAATGTTATTGAAAACACAATATTGAGGAAAAAACATTTTGTTGCTTTTTTCTCATATACTAGTGAGACATTATTTTTCCGCAACCTCACATTTCCAGTTACGCTTTATGAATAAATGTAGATGCCATTGTATGTGCCACAGAAAAACACCAAAGAGCATTTATGGATGCAAAGCTTTTGAAGAGCTAAAATTATAATCTGGTGTTCAGCTCAGGCCAATGATGTTGTAGGGATTCTATAATGCCCTTAATTGCATACCTTTCTTAGGGGCACATTTATCAAGGGTCGAATTTCAAGGGTTAATAAAGCCTCAAATTCGACCCTCGAATTTAAATCCATCGAATTCGAAGGATTTAGAGCAAATCCTTCAATCGATCGATCGAAGTAAAAATCGTTCAATCGAACGATAAAATCCTTTGAATCAAACGATTCCAACTATAGGATTTTTCTTCGATCAAAAAAATGTTAGAAAAGTGCTGGGGAAGGCCCCTATAAGCTAACATTACACCTCGGTAGGGTTAAAGTGGCGAAGTATGTAGTCTAAGTATTTTTTAAAGAGACAGTACTTCGACTATCGAATGGTTGAATAGTCAAACGATTTTTACTTTGAATCGTTCGAATCATTCGATTCAATAAAATGCTATCGAATTTGACCCATTCATGGTCGAAGTACCCAAAAAAATACTTCGAAATTCGAATTTTTTATCATTCGAATTCTTCACTCGAGCTTAGTAAATGTGCTCCTTAGTGTTCCACCATCTTTTATTATTTTGAGCCCCCATCAAATGCCCGATGAGCAGCTCCTTGAGATTTCAAATTGCTTGGCTACTTTAATGCACAATTACCACAAGATAATATTATATGGCAGCAAGGAGGTCAAAGTGACAGAAAGATATAGGTAACTGTGTTTCCAAGCAAATCCAGCAGAATAATTGGTACCACTCACTTCAACTGCCCCATAGAATATAATAATTATTTTGTTACATGACCAAATTCCGACAGCAGAAATCTACCATACAGGTAGGGGATCCGCTATCTGGAAGCCCATTATGCAGAAAGGTCTGAATTATGGAAAGGCCATCTCCAATAGACTCTATTTTATTCAAATAATCCAAATTTTTTAAAAATGATTTCCTTTTTCTCTGTAATAATAAAACAGTTCCTTGTACTTGATCCAAACTAAAATATAACGAATCCTTGTTAGAGGCAAAGCAATCACATTGGGTTCATTTAAATGTTTGCATGATTTTATAGTAAACCTATGGTATGAAGATTTAAATTATGGAAAGATCCATTATCCAGAAAACCCCAGGTCCTGAACATTCTGGATAACAGGTCCCATACCTGTATATACAGTATACATATTTATTATTTAAATATTTATTTCTACTTCTTCTTATTTTGTAAACTATCATGCTGTTTGGAATTTATGGTTTTTGTATTGTTGAATCATGCAAGAATTAAATTGATAGAACATTGAAATCACTAACTGTTCTCCCTGATTTATAAACAAATACCCCACCAAACCATTGCCTCTATTATTACTACTTAGTGATGTTTGTCCCATATCCCCTGTATCTTTACTCACAGATTGAACACATTGGTTTGAGATAACTTCAAAAAGAACGAGTGAACCACAACAGACAAAAGAGACAAGCCTCTCTCTTTTCTGGGAAAAGATTCTAATGGTTTTCGGCTCAGAGAATTCCAGATTAAGTCTGTGAAAAGCTGAAGATCAGACCAGTGATAAACCTATGAAGTATAAAGACTCCTTTCTCTGTGTTGTGATGAATCTTGCTATGTGGCTGCCTGTGGTTTTGTCTGATATAGGTACAGGCAGAATAAAAACCCCTCTTTATTCCCCTGTACCCATAACATGTGGGGAGGGGATATCTTCAGACCCAACACTCCTATATTGCCAGCAACAAAATAGATAATATTAAATGTAGGGTTCTTCAGCTACCTCTGATGGTTTAGTATGTCACTGAAGACCCACTTGTTGATCTGGTGAGATCCTAATGATCTAAGCACTAATTACCTCTATCCTGATTTTAGACCAAAATTCTTAAAATTTAGAATATTGCTTTGCCATTGTTTTGGCTAGAATCCTGATGTTTTGGTAGTGAAATTTGCAATGGGTGTTGAAATGTTATATTTGGAACAGAGTGAAAGCTGCAGAGTTGGCAGTTGAAGAAACATTTTTATTAAAGGGATACTGTCATGGGAAAAATTTTTTTTTTCAAAATGAATCAGTTAATAGTGTTGCTCCAGCAGAATTCTGCACTGAAATCCATTTCTAAAAAAAATAGAAAACAGATTTTTTTATATTCAATTTTGAAATCTGACATGGGGCTAGAGACATTTTGTCAATTTCCCAGCTGCCCCAGGTCATGTGACTTGTGCCTTCACTTTAGGAGAGAAATGCTTTCTGGCAGGCTGCTGTTTTTCCTTCTCAATGTAACTGAATGTGTCTCAGTGAGACATGGGTTTTTACTATTGAGTGTTGTTCTTAGATCTATCAGGCAGCTGTTATCTTGTGTTAGGGAGCTGTTATCTCGTTACCTTCCCATTGTTCTTTTGTTTGGCTGCTTGGGGGGAAGGGAGGTGGTGATATGACTCCAACTTGCAGTACAGCAGTAAAGAGTGATTGAAGTTTATTAGAGCACAAGTCACATGACTTGGGACAGCTGGGAAATTGACAATATGTCTAGCCCCATGTCAGATTTTAAAATTGAATATAAAAAAATCTGTTTGCTCTTTTGAGAAATGAATTTCAGTGCAAAATTCTGCTGGAGCAGCACTATTAACTGATTCATTTTGAAAAATTTTTTTTTCCCCATGACCCTTTAAGGTTGGGTGTCTCAAATGATATTTATATAACATTCTGCAGCCTTCTAATCCTTATGATGTAACCATTGTACCTGTTTATGTTACTTGAGAGGCAGTACTGCGGGACAGGGTTTCTAAGTCCTTTATAAAGTGACATTAGTATCTCCTTCTAATGAGTCTCCCCATACACCTTTCTCACAGCTTCGCACTATTGCTTGTCTACTTTAAAGTAATTTAAAATAATTATTCTGAGGTCTCTTTCCGCCTCTGTTATTTTCAGTAAAGTATAATTAACAGTATATTGAGTGTTTGAATTCTGTGCACTTATTGCACAGTTTTTCACTTCTTGGCATCTGTTTCAGATCACCATTCCTGTAATTTTCCTTAATCCATATTCATTTGGCAGACCTGATGAAATATCTTTATGTTATGTGCAGAATGACAATGTTTCCAGACCACTTGCGATATCAGAAATGAACAAAGAACATCCTAATACCTATCTCAAAAGGGCATGCGACCAGCGGATTGGTAATTTTAAGAAAAAAAATGTAAACATTAAAACAGCTGGGGATTCCCCACTAAATTCCAATAAAGTACATTCTTCTAGCTAGATAATTATTTGGAGGAGTTAATATATGCAGAATTATATCCATCCATCTCTATTGTCTTGTTCTGCCACTGTACTCCAATACAGGTATAGGATCTGTTATCCGAAAACCTGTTATCCAGAAAGTTCTGAATTATGGGAAGGCCATCTCCCATAAATTCCATTTTAATCAAATAATTACATTTTTTTCCCATTATTTCCTTTTCTTCTGTAATAATAGAACAGTACCTTGCACTTGATACCAACTAAGATATAAATGAATCGTTACTGCAGGCGAAACAATCCTATTGGTTTAATTAATGTTTAAATTTTAGAGGACTTAAAGTATGGAGATTCAAATTACACAAATATCCATTATCTAGAAAACTCCAGGTCCTAAGCATTCTAGATAACAGGTCCCATACCTGTAGCACCACAAGTGGTTATCTGGTCCTGAGCCCAGTTTCCAGCTGTCAAGTCAAGTAGTGAGTTGATTATCTGACCTGACATGTATTTTTTGGCAGTAGTATATTAAAATTATGATGATGTACCAATATCTTTAGGAGGCTGGTTGCCAAAAAAGGATCAGGTAGATAATTTCATTTGGCCTACTGGCATCCATCTGGAGAATTTTAATGCTAGTTTATCCTTGAGGTTGTGCTATATTAGTGTACCCATGTTTTTTTCCCTTGTTAGAGCCCCAACCTTCCTTCCTTGTCATTATTCTTGTTTTTGTATTGCACTGTTTCATTTATTTCAAACACAGATCTAAGGAGTTATGTTTTTTATCCCCTGGCGCATAAGTGCTAGAGTGGTAAGGGGTGCAAGAGTGCCTAAATAAAGTGCAGTTTAGGAGACTGGAGTGAGACTGCCTACATATCTTACCCCCCACCAATACATGATTAACACGTTCAGCTCTGTGTTTTAGAGAACAGTGTCAGGTCTGGTTTGTGCCAGTAACATAATTGTAGAAAGTGCAACAAATTGGTCGATTGCAACTTTTTTCTGCAGTTTGCCTACTGCATTGTAAATGACCTCTCCAAACTGTCTGAAATGGAAATATATTGTGTTGTATAGTTAATTTGTCTTTTAATTATTATAATATATAATATTAAATTGTTTGTAAAGCAGATGGACCACATTTAATAATAGCGGGCAGCATACAACATTGACACAAGGCACCATTTTATTTGCTGCTTAAGGGGATTTTCTATAATGAATATTGCTGTATCCAAAAGCTTTCTGGATAAAGGGTTACCATTATATTCCATGTACATTATTAGCCACAGAAGTAAAATCTTCTCAGCTAGAAGCTTTAGAGAAGGAAGACTGTAAAAGCAAATTATAGGATCACATCAAATTGACATATGCATCCCCTTTCTTCTATAAACGTATTTCTGCCCATTATGCAGGCTAAAACAGAAAAACAATAGACTATATCTTGGGAACTCGGTATTCTGAAGTCTCAGCATAGCCATAATCCCTTTCTTGTTTGGCATATTGAAGATTAGTAAATCCTGATCTTTGTGGAAAGTGAAAATGAAAGATGCAAACACCTGCTTTTCTGTTCCCAGAAGATTGTGGCACAGCAACAGAACAATAAAAATCTAATTTTATTGAAAACGTATTAAAAAGTTAGTGATGACATGAAGGTCAAACTCAATGGACTAATACTTCCGAAACTGCAATAAATCAGTTGTTCTTTGACAGCGTGTCTCTTATAGGGAAAATAAAAGAAAATTGTATAGATGGCCTTTTCTATCATAATAAATACAGAATCAGGTTTTGGGCACATAGGTGACTAGTTGAAGAAACACCATTGTGTTGCTCTTATTAAAGCTGCAAAGCTGATTTCAACTTAAATAGTCATCTAGAACAGTGAGTTCTTTATTGTAGCAATATTATAGTTATACAAAACTATACCCTACCATAAAGTACTTTTGATCCCCTCCCTGGTTAACAAATGCTGCATCTATATATTCAGTGAGGCAAGGCTAGCTCAATGGCACTCTTTGTTGGGGGTTTACCAATAATTATTCATACTGTGGGGTAATTATATTACCCTCCATTTACTGTTCATTATCCTGCAGTGGGGCTGATTAAGGTTTACATCAGGCCCTATGTGGTTAGGTATGGGTCTCCATGGCAGGTGTCCATTGTCTTTTGCCCACATCATCCAACCAACGTTTTAATTCTCCTTCTTCTTCAGGACTGTGCCATGGCAGGAAAAGAAAAGTGGGCTGGAGGTTTGTCTTTGAATCTCCTGTACTATTATAGAAAGCTGTGCTATTTAGTTGATAATGAAAGTTAGACAAGCTTTGGGCAGGTTTCCATAGAAAGGTATCAAACCTAACAAGTGGTACAAGAACTGAATGTATTACTTACAGACCCATCACTTGGTAGCCCACCTACTCTCTGCCCCCCCCCCAATCCCTCTTCTACAGCTGTCTGTCTTCCCTTACTTTGTTATTTTTACCTTATTGCTTTGATTTACCTTATGTTAACATGCAAAAAAAAATGTATTAGGAAGCTATGGTGGTCTTGGTTGGAATGGGATGTCCAACTTTTAGCTGCCAAACAACTAGAGGCTGCAGGTCAGCGTTCTCTTATCCAGCATATATTTTCTCTCTGCATACAATTGTTATTTTTATATGCAAAGTATATGCCCATCTTAAAAAATTATCTTAGTCCATGGGCTTCTGGGTCCATATGAAGCTCTATGCCCTATAGAACAGAATATTGCAACCTGAAAAATGCAACTGAAAAAAATAGCTGCAGCCAACAAGCAATAGCTTGGCTAGAAATGAGAAATAGGGATTATTTTGTATAAAAGAAACACTGTTTAGAGAGGAATTGCATTCTAAACATTGATAATTTCCACTGCTAAGGGAATCTTGAGAACAATCCAAACACTGGCACAGGCGTGGCAGAAGCCGTTTGCTCTGTGAGTTTTCTATTTTAGTCATCTCGCTGGTAGAACAGTAAATGAAGAGTATATTTGATTAGAGGGATTACAATAAGGAAGGAAATTCCGTGAGATATTGTGCCCTGAAATCTCTCTCAGTTCTTCTGTGGCTTTTGCTCTCCCCTGATTAAAGGGTCTTAGAGACTTCAAACAGTAGGGGGATTATTTGTCACAAAAAACAGAAAGTGTATGTCATGGTATTCCAGTGTAATTAGTGAACTTGCATTTTCTTCTTTCTCTGTGGCTTACTAACCACAATGGCAATGAAAGGGAAATCCACATTTAATAAGTGGACTCTGTCTTTAACTAAATTAAAGGGGCACATTTCAAAATACAAATTGGCCAATTATTAAAAAGTATGCTGTTACTTTTCTATAGCTAGATAGATCAAACAGTGGTGTAACTTAGTAAGTGGCTCTCACAGCCAATTCACAATTTTACCACTGTATTGAAATCTTGCATATACAGGTATGGGACCTGTTATCCAGAATGCTTGGTACCTGGGGTTTTCTGGATAACGTATCTTTACGTAATTTGGTTCTTCATACTTTACAGTAAGTCTACTAGAAAATCATGTAAACATTAAATAAAGCCAATAGGCTGGTTTTGCTTCCAATAAGGATCAATTATATCTTAAGGTGAAGACACCTATATAAACCAAAAGAGACACCTATGACTACGTGCCGGAGGGTACGAAACGCGTAAGGTGGGCCATGTGGGGTCAGTATGTATCAAAAACTTTTTAAAATGTGAATACTAATAAATAATTAATTTTTACTCAAAACAAGCCTTGGGACATATATCTTTTGATATAACATTTTTGTATATCTTAAGGTGGCCATAGACTTTCAGGTTTATCTGCAATATCGGAAGAACAATCCCCATCTCCCGACCTCCAAGCTTTAGTTTGGATCAAGTACAATGTACTGTTTTATTCTAACAGTGAAGAAGGAAATTATTTTTAAAAACTTGGATTCTTTGATTGTAATGGAGTCTGTTGGAGACAGTAATTTGAAGCTTGTTGGATAATGGTGTTTCTGGATCACATACCTGTATATATATACACTCATGGCATAGGTTTACAAAAAAAACAACCAATATTGACACGTTACGATCCTCTAGGTACCGTCGTCAGAATGTGAGGATATATATATATATATATATATATATATATATACATCTTCAGAAGGGCAGCACCCTGCTGATATCGTGTTCCCTAGGTGCACGCTAAATAATTCAAATACTTCAAGAAGACCAGCAACACCAGGATATTTGTGTATCAAATCAAAGTGTATTCATTTTGTGCATGAATAGCCGACGTGACGTTTCGGTCCACGCAGGGACCTTCCTCATGGCAACCATGCTCATATTCCAAATCCCCATAAATACCCATCAAAAGAAAGTGACATCAATACCAATTAGTGACTGCTGTGCACATGCCAAAAAGCATTTAAAATTTGTATTAAAAGTGACCAGTGCTGTTAATATATTGATCATGTTACTTTATACAATTCTATGTGTATCAAATATATTATATGTTATCTTTAAAATAATAAATATGTGCATGACATTTTGTTCATTAAGATCATTTACGTGTTTCTAAAGTAACACTGTAGCAAAAATTCAATAATAATTTATATGTGATATCTTAAAACCATATCTATAAAAACATTTTCACCTGCCCCAAATATATAAGCTCTAATAAAGATACTGTAGATACTTTTTAGACAATCTTTAAAGAATTGTGGGAAAACTCTCATTCGATTCAATTATTTTCTGAACATGGTACTCTAAAGATTAATTGTATCTGAGAACGTCTTGTATTATTTAAAGTGGTATAGTTTACAAAAATACATCTGAATAAGTTTTAGTCTCCCTTTCTTGCTTTATAGAAGGAAGCAAGACCAGCTGTTGCTCTTGCTTCTAATCATTTAGTCTATTTCATGGCTTAATAATGAAAGAATATAGTAAGTAGATATTAAAGACTAGGAGAATAAAGAGATTGAGTAAGGAGAGGATAAATAATAGTTTGGAAAGTGCCCATGGTCTAAGATTTTCTGGTGGGCCCCTGGCATCCCAGTTCGACACTGGGTGGCCATACACGGCCAGATAAAAGTTGCTGACGGACCAAGTCAGGGGCTTATTGGCTTGCCTCTGACAGTCCTACTCAACTGATATGTAGCTGAAAATCAACCATATGTTGATCAGACAGGTCCCATTGGACGAGGACCGCAAGGTTTTATTAAGGGCACTGAACTACTGCAAAGCAGACCAATGCTTGTGTATTTCTTGCTCAATGTTTGACCTTCCTTTCCAACCCATTTCAAAATGACTTTTTATATCGTAAAAATGATGTTGCCTCTTCCCAGCCCGTGCTTTAGATCCTGTTTGTATTGTACATGTTACACTTTGTTTGTCCTAAATGTACTCTGGTCGCTTACAAAATACCTATCGGCCTCTGCAACGCCCTATGCACTAAACTTACAGCTGGAACATTTGCAGCCAGGGTGCTTTCTCGTGTGACTGGAAAGCGTGCCTCTGGAGTGAGAAACCTCAGCTCTGGAAAATGTGCACGCCTTATTTTTAGCTCCAAATATAAAAAGCACCTCTCTTCTTATTTGGCTGGAAGCATGCTATTTATTTCATCTGCTGGCTTTGAAAACAAGGCGTGGGGGGTAAAGTGGAGTTTGGAGGTCACATGGATCTATAAGCCGCTGCCTGGTGCTGCTGCTGCTGTGCCTATAAAGAACAAAGAGTGAGACAAAAATAGGAACCTGTAATGGAATTATCCTGTAACTAAGAGTGACATTACTCTAAACTGCCAGCTATGGAATCTTAAGCTATGATTGCCAAGAGTGAGCAGGTACTAATCCTTCCCTTGTTACATTTTTATATGCCTTACACAGTGTACCATTCTGCTGAGCACACTACATTCACAAACTGAATTTTTGTTGCACTTTGTACCTACTCCCTTGCTTGCACTCACAGTATAAGGTGCAAAAGCATTGCACCCGTTTCTGCATCTGCACCTGCTGGCTCTGCATACAGAAACAGAAATAATGTACAGGGCTCCCTTGCAGAAGCTGCATTCTCCACCTGGCACCAGAATTTTTATTCAGCTAAATGCGCTTTCATGGATTGTCGTAAATGAGCCCTGTAATGGTGCGTTTTATTCTAAGCATAATGGAAGATAAAAGCAATACAATGGCGTCATTACTGCTTAAAATGGATACCTAACAGTGCTTCTTGGCTGGCCTTCTGGGTGCAAACTGTAAAACTGCACAAGGCATTTCTGTACAGTGGGAGCTGATTGCCCCCAAGTATGTAGAGAAGATGAATAGCACCAGTTGTATTGCTGTATATAGAGCCTGCAAGGACAATGGGGACGATGTGCTGTGTTTTGTGCATGTAGGAAGCCTGAGGTTTTGCACAGGGTGCCACTTAGACTGGAATCGGCCCTATACAGACTTGCTACTGATATATAAAGGAACTTGTAATGAAATGGCTGAGGAGCCAGCAATGGGTCACAGAGAGCCCGGACAAAAGTTTGCATGACTGCACTATTATTAGGCAATGTCAACATGCAGAATGTGTAAAGATCCAATTTCAGCACACAAGATAGATCCTTTGGTTTCAGGCATTAACCCACCAAGATCATGTCGACAGTCCTCCAAATAAGAGAAGAGAGTGAAGAGCATACACTGACTGTGCAAAGTTTCGATTTTTCTTTTTTAGCCACAATCAAGTGTGTGGAACAGAATGAGAGAGAGAGAGGGGTTTCATTCACTACAGGGGATGGATTTGGAATCCCCTTTGACCCATTTCCCTATGAGCAGAGCGATTAGCAGGTTTTGAAAAGATTCTGGTTCCTATGGCAACCACACAAAAGCATTTTTCATGGTGCTGGAATTTGAAGAATCATTGGCTAGTGGCTTGTGAATGTGTTTACTAAAGATGCCACCTATCAGGGGATTTCTCTCTTTCATGTATCTTTCCGTCAGTCTCCTTCCCTGGCTAGGAAGGGAAGATGTGCAAAGAAACAACCCCCAAACTTGATGGATTGTGGTAGTGTCACGGTGAAAAATGGAGGAAAAACATTTCTGTTGGATGGCACACAGAAATGAAATATGATTGGCAGGGAGACGTTGTTTAGATTTTGAATGGCTCCTTTCTCTCTCCCATGATTTGCAGCCCTCCCTGCATTAGCCCCTCTAGCTTACATCATATTTTCTTCTGCTGTCAGTGTTTCCACTCGGAAAGATCATGGAATGAAATTGAACAAGCGCCATTGATTTATTTCGGATGAAATAATAGTCCCTGCAGTTACAGGCAATAATGCGAGAACGCTTGCATAGTCTGATCATTTCTTTTGAAAACTATCAGCTGGGTCATCTCTTTAGCAGAATTATAGGAATCGATGATGTGTGAAGAGCTTTCCGTATGACATGAAATAACAGTTAAATAAACATTTCATTGTCTTCAGTGGTATGTCAGAGTTACAAAGACAACATTTTTTTGTCCAGGCCTCAAAGACCTTTGCAGGTGCGATATTAGATTTGCTGTTTGCAGATGAGGGCCCTGATCATATTTTAGGAACATTATTGTCCTGAACTGGCAGATGAAATGGAACAATATCCATAGTACATTTATATTGTTTAGAATTGTTGGGCCACCATGATGATCAGGCCTGGACTGGCAATCTGTGGATTCTGGCAAATGCCAGAGGGGCTGTTGTAAGATGTTATAGACAGTCACTATTTAGTGGGCGCCTCTAGGGACTGTTTGGGCCTTTGTTTACTTGAAATGCCATTGGAAATACAACAATATGGAACTAAACTTGGACTAAAGACTGTGTTAGTTTAAGAGATTATCCCACATAAATGGACAACTAACTCAAATAATTATAAAGTTATTTGTCCCGTTGTTAAATTGACTATGTGTGGAGTCAAAAAGGGGGGTTGTATATGTGTGGAGTCAGCTGTGTAGTTATTGCTTGTGCTGCCTTATTAGGCCATTATACGCCACTTGTAGGAAATATATCAATCAAAGATGTTTCTCCTCATATATGAACACTCAGAATGTCTCCAGTTCTAGCTAACCCCTGAAAGAAACAAGAAATAATATAAAATGATGTGAAAGTAATTAAAGGAAATGTGTAATGCACTGACTGTGTGTAAATACTATTAAAATCCAATGTTTATGTTTAATATGTTTAGCATCTGTTTGCATTTATTTTAGGTTTATTACAGATGTGTTCCTCCATGACAGAAGTACCTGAACAATCCAAATGCTAGGCAGACTGCAGACACTTTTCAGAAGAAGAATTTACTACACCCTGGAAGTGCTAAATGCCAACAGTAATCCCCTTCTATTCCTGACTTGTACTTACTGGTACTTAAAAAGGGGAAGGAAACCTAGTCGGCGCAAACCCCCCACCCCCCCTCCCGTGCGTTGCCCACTCTCCCTCCTCCCCCCTGGCCTACCCGTCCCGCTGGGCAAATGCCCCTCCCTTGTTACTTACCCTTCTGCGCAGGTCCAGTCCAGGGAGTTCACAGACGACATCTTCTTCCACGTGATCTTCTTCCTGCTTTGAACGGCGTTTTGGCGCATGCGCAATAGGATCATTTCGCCGGTACGGATCTACTGCGCATGCGCCAAAAGTCACGTGCAGGTCTGGACTGAGAATTAAAATAGGCCCTGGCATTTCAGGTACACAGTGGCCCAATCAGCCCACATAGAGGCCCAAACAGCCCCCACCAGCCCACTAAATACTGACTTTCTATGGCACCTTATAGCAGCCCCTCTGGCATTTGCCAGAACCCACAGATTGCCAGTCCGTGCCTGGTCACGCGCATGTGCAGTAGATCGTACCGGCGAATGATCCTACTGCGCATGCGCCGTTCAAAGCAGGAAGAAGATCGCGTGGAAGAAGATGTCGTCTGTGAACTCCCTGGACTGGACCTGTGCAGAAGGGTAAGTAACAAGTTAGGGGCATTTGCCCAGCGGGACAGGTAGGCCAGGGGGGAGGAGGGAGGGTGGGCAACAAACGGGAGGGGGGGTTTGTGCCGACTAGGTTTCCTTCCTACCCCGAAAATGAATACTTAAGCAACAGATAGTTTATATCAAATTAAGTGGCATATTAAATAATCTTACCAAACTACAAAAAAATAAATATTGCCCTTTTACATCTCTTGTCTTGAACCACCATTTCATGATGGTCTGTGTGCTGTCTCAGAGATCACCTGATACTGCAGCTCTAACTGTAACAGAAAAAGTGTGGAAGAAAAAGACAGAACTTTGTGGCTTCTGTGACCTAACATGTATGGTTTGTTTGTGTGCACTGTGAATTGTAGGATCCCAAGGGGCGGCCCTTATTTCTTGAAATGGCAATGTTCTATTTAGGATTACTCAATGGCACATACAATACTACTAAAAAAGTATATCATTATAAAAAATGGTTTAATGAAATGAAGCAGGGTTTTACACATGAACAATATATTTTTATTGAGATTGTTCGAGGGTATTGTCATCCTTTAATGTGTTATGTCAGTAGTTCTTCTGAAGGCAGGCCAACTTTGTACTAGCTTTGGAATTGGTCAGGTTTAGTGCAGGAAAGGGGTGTTAAAGCAACCAAGTAAAAAAAAGCCCTTTTCTTTGTGTTCCCTGATGTGACATTCAGGTTATGGCACAGATTAAGCACAAAATGGAGTCTGACACCACCTTTTTAAGAGTTCAATGCAGCTTGGCTGGCTTTCATTAGGAACAAAATCAACCGATTCAATACTTGCTTCACATAGGATTAGCAGTCCCCCGCACCCTCATTGGTGTACACATTAACACAAATTTCCAGCACTCACAGCCTTGGATGTACACAAGTCCCAGAATCCTCTGTTAGACTCTTGTGAGGGGTGTTTCTCTTCCTCACTTCTCTCCTTTGGAGCTCTCTCCAACACTGGTCAGCGGGAAAACGCAGTCTCTTTCCTAGCTACACATACACCCACATCTCATCCTGCACATGGAGGTGTCCACAGGCCACTCACCCTTCTCTAGCAGAAGGAGGTCTTAAAGGGGAGCACTAAAGTGTAGCCCTACACCTCTTTTTATCTGCAGCTCATCTGCAGCCTAATTACCTAGCTACCGCTAACTGAGCAGCTGAAAACACTCAATAGAGCAAGGAATTGAAGGCCCACACCCTGCTCTCCTCCATTCACTCCATGGACCCATTCATCCGGCTTTTCCTGAGCTGGTACACAAATACAGCCACTCTTGCTGCAACACTACATATTTCCCTGGAGTTCTCAATTCACCAGTCTAATACTGGTGAAATATACTGTACACATAATTGTGGTTATTTTAAACACATCTCTTACACTGCATCTTTACTAAAGCATATATTATATGACATTATACATCATCACCCTAAGCCTTGCATACATACTTTTAATTTATTCCTCTTGTGTGCAATCCTCTCCACCCTTAGCTGTTCTTCTTCAATCCCATAGTCACTATTCTTTAGTATAGCATTCTGATCAAAATGAACAGACTAAAACTTTACTTATATGAAAATGTTATAACAAACAATCAACACAAACTGGCAAAGAACACAAACACCCGGAGACAACCATTGGCATTTTTCCATCAGTATATAAGCGTACACAGATGCTATCTACCTTATTAAACATACTTGTAAAGTGTTGTGAATCAAACACATTATCTGTATCACTTTCTCATTATGTGTTTGAACAGAATGACAAAGCATAATCAATGTAATGAGATGGAAATGAATGCCACTTACTGAACCTTGGAGTTGCAAGGCAGTAGTGCAAGTCGTGCTTTCACCTGGCTTCAAAGAAAGCTTAGTACATAGCGAAATTATGCTCATGGGAATCTGAATAGTTGGTATTAATTTATAAAGTGTTCAGATGCTCCAAGGTTTTTTCGTGATTCAGCAGAAGTGATGATAAGACAAGATTTTGAAATTTCACAGACAAGCAATGAGTTAAAAAGCAGTGAAATAATGAAAAGAGAAATGGAGATTAGTTTCTGTGTCTCCAACTTCTTCGGCATAACTCTTTTGCTTCTATTTAATATAACAGGATTGCTGTGGGATTATAGCAATCCCTGTCAGCGCTCAAGAAGCCTGAAGTTGGAGTCTGTAGCCTGGGCTGAAACGACCGTGGCAATCTGCGATTGTCATGGACTTACTCGGAGTCGGACATACTTACACGGTATTTGTGGGCTAAAGCACTGGGCAGGAAAACTGATTCTCCTGCTAAATGTTAGGTTTGAAAACATGGAACTTACACTGGTCTTGTGCCAACATCCTTCCCCTTCCATTTAATACTCCATCATCATAAGAATAAGAATAGAAAGTGTTGATGCAAAAATCACTTGCACCATTGTTTATCAACACTACAGTTATACTCAGAGGGCTGTTTACTACCCCACAAGCAGATTGGGCAATAGACCTCAAGGCACCCCATAAATTAATGGTACTGAAGCTGTGGTTGCCTATAGCAAATGCCTTTTTTATGAGGCTGCTCCCACACCCATACTTTTCAATGAACATATACAGATGAGAAGGAATTCTTTGTGCCTCCTGTAAACGAAGCACTCATAATTTATAACACATGAACTAAAACTTAATTAAACTCGATATAGCTTCATAAACTAAACTTGCTATAATCAAGAACCAAACTAAATATATGAAACTGTGCCAGACTTGGAAAAAGCCTGTTACTTTGTTATCACAAGATCTTCCTTTTGAACTTGTATTACCAGAGAAATACGCTTTAGGAGATTTAATGTTTACCATAGATGAATGAATTCTGAGTTTACTTATATAACTGACCAACCCTGAATTGACTATTTTAAGGGAAAACATATATACAAGTATAGGATCTGTTATCCAGAAGGCTTTGAATGATAGGGAAGTCATCTCTTCTAATGAAATAATTTAACATTTTAAAACTTTTTCACTTTTTCCTCTGTAATAACAAAACGGTATCTTGTATTTGATCCCAACTAAGATATAATTAATCCTTATAGGTGGTGAAACAATCATGTTGGGTTTATTTAATGTTTAAATGATTTTTAGCAGATTTACAGTATAAAGCCAAATTACAAAAAATCCCTTATCTGGAAAGCATTGGGTCCTGAGCATTATAACAGGTCCAATACCAATACTGGATGTCGGCACAACTCGTATAAGAGTGAACAGTGCCTGGGTGCATGTAGCCTGAAACAATAAATGCAGGACTGAAAAAGGCTCGCACTCACAGGTCTTATGAAAAAACAAAAGTGTTTATTTAGCAAAATACGACTAACGTTTCGGCTAGCACTCTAGCCTTTCTCAAAAAGTGAGAAAGGCTAGAGTGCTAGCCGAAACTTTAGTCGTATTTTGCTAAATAAACACTTTTGTTTTTTCATAAGACCTGTGAGTGCGAGCCTTTTTCGGTCATATATATATATATATATATATATATATATATATATATATATATATATATATATATATACAGTACAAGTGTTTGTTGAAGCAAGGGTGATCTCTAATAGAACAAAAGAAGATCAAGCAGCATGATTATCTTACAAGGCAGATTAACTTGTGTTAATATTGTTTATGTTTAGCACTGTCCTCCTCAGATAACCTTGTAGATAGGATTCCATGGCTTTAGTAATACCCTCGACCTGCCAGGCTAATGCTGGTTTGCACAGTGTTTCTGTTCAGACATGTTTGCCTTTGGTTATCCCAAGCCTGATTACTGGTTTCCTTTGGAAAGGAATCCTTTGCTTGTAGGGACATGAATACTAAAGAAAACCTTTCTCAGGACACTTGTGCACCCTCCTAACTCCCTAGCCTGCAGCTTCTACATTCTTTGAATGTGGGGAAAGGACGAGCTTACTCATTCCCCACAAGGACCCATTCCAGCATCACCAAAAGATTCCAATTTGTCTGCCTTTCATCTTTATAGAGATCTGGTTTCAGCATGGACTTACCTGTCCAAGGCTCCACTCAAACGAGGAGGAGAACAAAAGAAGGAATGAAAAGCGCCTTGGATAAGCATATTAAAGTGCCCTTGCCTGTATCATGTAACCCCTAGGGGACTTTGTAGATCAGAAGAAAGCAAATTGGTTACTGCAGTGAAAAATAAGAGTAGTGATTCGGGAAGAGATTTAGTCGCCTGGCGACTAATCGTTTCTTCTTTGGGGCGACAATCTCCCCGAACTGCCTTCCGCCTGCTAAAATGAAAAAAAATGTTTTCGCCTCACGAGGAAACGTTGGGGCGACTTTGGAAAATGAAGCGCTGCAAGTGTCATGCCGCAGGCGATTTTTCATTCTAGCAGGCGGAAGACAGGGGGAAGCAGTTTGGGGAGATTAGTCACCCCAAAGAAGAGGCGATTAGTCCCAGTGTGACCTTACCCTAAACTAGGGATGCACCGAATCCACTATTTTGGATTCGGCCGAACCCCCGAATCCTTTGCAAAAGATTTGGCCGAATACCGAACCGAATCCGAACCCTAATTTGCATATGCAAATTAGGGGTGGGAAGAGGTAACATTTTTTACTTCCTTGTTTTCTGACAAAAAGTCACGCGATTTCCCTCCCCGCCCCAAATTTGCATATGCAAATTAGGATTCGGTTCGGCCAGGCAGAAGGATTCGGCCGAATCCTGCTGAAAAAGGCCGAATCCTGACCGAATCCCGAACCGAATCCTGGATTTGGTGCATCCCTACCATAAACCCTACATTTGGAAAGACTACTGCAGAACTGTGTATATTATATAATGTGTAGCAGTGATCCGAATGCAATTTGAAGCTGAGTTTTTGAGGAACTAAACACATCCATTTACCCTTGTGCGCCAAAGGATGGCCGTCTTCATGCTCAGAGCTTTGTGCTTCTAAGTCTGCCGTCCCCAGAGAATGATTCACTTCATAGTGGTTTATACATCATAGGTACAAAACAAATTGCTTTAGGGTTTGTTTCACCTCTTTCAGCATTTCTGCCCAGCCCTGCATGACTCATAGTAGCAACTAAGGAAAAATGTAAAACAATTGTTTATCATCCTTCCAAGGTCTGGTTTAAGGGATATGTCACGCATGCTGTCAGAGAAAATTCCAGTTATCATGGCAAACCAAGTAATATCCATATACAGTGACATGAGTTACATCTGCCTGTCTGTCACTGCACTCACTGGGTAGATTTTGGACGGAAAACGCTCAAATGCGCATTTGCAGCCCAAAAGCTTCCCTGTGTGTGCATGTCATTGATAACAGAGGGATTGGGCTTGATGTTGGTGTTTAGCCAGTGGAGAAAACACTGCACCTGACATAGCCCTAAGGGAATTGCAGAGAGCGAATTTGCCCTAGCCCAAGCCTCATATTGAAAAAACAGGCGGCATATTGCCATTAAAGGGGTAGTTCACCTTTAGATTAAATGTTATACGATGTAGACCTTGATATCCTGAGATAATTTGCAATTGATCCTCATTTTTATTGTTTTTCAGTTATTTAGCTTTTTGTTCATTAGATCTACATTTGGTATATTAGCAACTATCTTGGTGCTAGGGTCTTATTTACCTACAGTGCCTACAGAGAAAGATAAGCAATGAAAAGTAACAATGAGGGTGCTGGCACATGTGAAGATTCGGGGGAGATTAGTCGCTACCATCTCCCCTACTTCGGGCGACTAATCGCCCCAAATACTGTATTCTTGCCGGCGGGACGGCATACATTTCCGAAGTTGCCCGAAGTTGCCTCCTGAGAAAACTTTGGGCGACTTCGGAAATCCAAAGCAATTTGTATGCCATCATATTGTTGCCGGCAGGAAGGCATTTCAGGGAGATTAAATGCCCGAAGAAGAGAAGATTTGTCGCTGGGCAACTAATTGCCCCCGAATCTTCACGTGTGCTACCACCCTTACAATAAAACTTTAACCTCTTTACTGGGGTCAGAGACCTACATTTAAGAGGTAGAAAGAGGTAGAAGAGAAAGGTAAATAATTCAAAAACGATAAAAAATAATTAATGAAATTAACTACAAAGTTGCTAGGAATAGGATGGATATTCTATAACAAAATAAAAGTTAACTTAAATGTGACCCACCCCATTAATATCCAATTAGAATTTAGATAGGGCAGAAATAGAATTTGCACCTGAAAGTGCACAACCTATTTATTTAGGCCTATAGCACATGTAACATTTTTTATTATTCTGGTGTATTCCAACTGGAGATAAATGTCCAGTAGCTTTCTGTGCCACCTGTCATTCAGATGATTGGAAACCCCCTGTCACTGCTAGTAACAAATATCAGACTTTAGAATGCACATTTGCATGTTTTCATTCAAATGAATGACAGGCAGCACAGAAGGGAATAAAGGATTTCTCAGCGGTTGATATACGTGTGCCATAAGCCCCAAAGGTTTTAGACATTTCCAGTGTATAAAAGACACAGCAGGTTGGACATACCTGATAAATGTAATTTTTCCCCCAACTTTTCTACCCTTCTTACTACAGCTCTGGGCCAATGATCAGTACACTTTAGGTCCCTGAGTAGATCTCTTGGCTATGTTCTGCATCCATGATTTTATATGCTCCTTTGCCAATGGGATTTCCATTCCTGCCCAAATCATATCTGAGCTGAAACAAACACATAATTATATAGACTAGTATAAGATGAGTTTCGCAATGATGCTTTGTGTTTTTTTGGCCTCTCTATTAATGACACTGTAGAGCCCAAGATGATGCCAGAGTGGGTAGATCTTTGCTCATTACAGAAAGAATTAAACACAATGACAAAGTGGGCGGAATTATAGCAGACGAGGTTCAAAGTGAAAAATATGAAGTCATATAATTAAAAGCAAATACCTCCCAGGATTAGTTTAGCCATCACTTTAAGGCCGTGGCAAACTAGATGATTTCATTGCAGCGTTCTTTTAGGGAAGGAATTGGAAAGCCAAAAGTATGAATTCTTGAGTGGTCCCCAATTTCCTCCTCTTCATATCCGTATAATAGAAATATGAAGTGATGAGATGCGAAGATAAGTCTAATAAGGCATTGCGGCTAAACAAGCTGTGCTGGGTGTTTTAACCTCAAAATGGTCCTTCAGTCTGTGGAACAGTGGAAATTTCACTGAGCTGAGTATTTTTGATCTCAGCACTGAGCATCATCTTTTTATTATTATATGTTTCCCTATGGTATGGGATCTGTTCCTATATTGTTGATTAAAGGGAGTGAGACTCTGAACTCTGAAACAGTGAAGCCTGGTTTGATTTCTGTGTCAGTTTCTTATGATCTCAGGCAAGACACTTTCCAGGCTTTAGACATCAACATTTAGAATGTTATCCCCACACGGCCAGGCTCAGCGTAGCCAACTTATTTTTTATACTTTAGGCCTCATTTACAACATATTAACATGGGTGCTAACTTGCACAAATGCAGTGTCTAGTCGCAACCAATCATGTTGCTTTTCTGAAGGTGGCCTACCAAGCCCCCTCCTGATGAATTTGGCAGCTGCACGACGGACTGGCCCACCGGGATACCAGGAAAAACTCCCAGGGGGCCCATGTGTCAGTGGGCCCTCATGCTGCTAGACATTTTGCCTATTTCATGGCCATTGCCTATTTATATGAGAACAAAGAGCCCAAATAGATGGAATAATAGATTATAGTATGTAAAGAAAAGAGACTAGGAGAATAGAGGTTCAGTGAGGAGAAGACGAATAATAGTACTGAGAGTGGGACCCTAGTCTAAGGTTTTTTGGTGGGCCCCTAATCTAAGGTTTTTGGGTGGGCCCCCGGTGTCCCAGTCTAGTATGTGTATATTTATGCAGTATATATATTATTGCTTCTAGTTCTGGTTTGAGTTAAATATCCTTCCAGAACACAGTGAGAGCAATGTTAGGACCTCAACAGTGTTCACTGTATATTAGGAAAGTGTTTTAAAAAAATAGAGCAACTAGGGTGCAGCTCACCCTTGTCTTGCCTCTATTGGAACCCAAGCAAAGTGACATGTTGACCATAGATATGTTATATCCAGTACAATTTAAAGTGACTCAAAGATCATAACATCTTCAAGGAATAGCATCAAGAATGCTCAACAGTTTGTAGCAGCTAAAAGCAAAAGGAACTTATAAGTAGAGAGTAGTAGAAAAGGAAAGACCTGTTGACCTTAAACATGGGATTACAGGAAGCCAAGGCCGGGGGTTTCAGAACTCAACACAGGAGTTTCAGAACTAGGGAGAGGTCCAGGTAGAGTGAGAGAGACTTTAAATTCAAGATCAATAATGGGTCAAGAATAGAACATGCATTAAGTGCTGCTGCATCAATAGACCACGATAATACCCTGCATTGGGACTCATTTGGTCTTAATCCAACTGTTTATTCAGCCAAAAACCAGACCATCTTAATCCAACTGTTTATTCATCCAAAACCCAGACCATTAATATCAAATCATGCTATATTGCTCTGGCCATAACATATATGGATGACCAAATATGTTATCGTAATTTATTTTAAAGGCTCCTCTGTGTCACGGCCGGCACCCGATACCAGAACAAATGCCAAGCACCCTGGTCTCGGCTCGGCTTCACCAGTAGTGTGACCACTGTTGGGCTTCGGGAGGAGCCCTCAGCTTACTTGGGTGCCACCTGGACTTAACGAGGGGTGCAAGGCGAGATGTTCTGGCTGGCAAAGGGGCACGGCTGTTTAGCAAAGTCTTTAGGCCGAAGGTCACGGTACAAAAGGACAAGGCAAGCGGATGGTCAGACAGACTGGATCGAGGCAGGTGGATAACAGAATCGTCAGGAAGGCAAAGGGTCAAAACCAGGTGATCAATCAGATGGGTTGAGGCAGAATTGGAGTCAAATAACAGGCAGAGGTCAAACCGGAACGTCAAACAACAGGCCAGGGTCAGGTTCCAGAGATCAGAATAGCCAAACAGGCAGGCAAAGAGTCAAAACAGATAATCAGGAACAGATTCACACAGAATAGCAACAGCTAAAGCACCCGGAACAAATCCTATCACGGGCAATGACAACTATTAATACTTTTGAATTTGGCGCCTTTCCGCGCTGACGTCATTACGTCAGCGCGCATGCGCCTTTAAATCAGAAGTGCGTGCGCGCACTAGAGAGCCGGCACAGGAAGAACAGCGCAGCGCGACGGGCGTCCCTGCCATCCCCCCACTAGACCACCAGCACTAGAGGTATTTTTATTACACTCTAGCTACATCTGAGTTAAAGTTCTTCCAAAGAGAAAACTCTCATGCTCATTATATGTTTGCCACCTAAATATATAATTGGATTTGCAGAAGGTTGCAGTACCTCTCTACTGTACTCCATACAAAGAATCCAATTTTCACCCAGAGAAACACAGCCTCTACCATTTGGCAGTAAGTGAATAACAGATTCTTGGTTTTTATGCACTTGTCACTTTTAATGACTTTCATTTCCTTTTAGTTAGAACCTGATTATAAAAAAAATCTAATGCTGAACATTCTCTTAAAAGCCATAGTAAATGTGCTCTGCTAAATACTAAAAGGGAGAAAAATTCAATCTGTAAGTGTTTTAATTGATAGTTATCAGTCTTTGGGTCTGAGTGGATGTGGATGGGGCACTCTCAACCTGTCTTATAGCTCTTTTGCATTCAAAAGATGTAGCTGTGGGTCAAGGACCCACCACCCTCATCAGGGGCCCACCACACTCTGCCACACTACACCTCCAAGCCACTCTGTGAGGCAACCAAATATTAGCCATCAGCTATCCGACCTGCAGTGGGACCCAACAGGACTAGTCAGGCAGACTGGAGAAACCAGGAGAAAACCCGGTAGGCCTCATAACCCCAGATCTGCTGCTTGACTTGCGGGGTCAAGTGGGGCTGGTGTTCCGGTGGGCCATTTTGACCCTGGATTGGATTAGCCCATCTATGACCGCTTTTAAAGTTTATGAAGGCAGTAAAATTCCTATGTACACTGCACTTATTGATTTGGCTTTACAGCCCAGGATCCCCTTTTCTTTAATTCCAGCCCTAATAGTCTAATATAAGTCCTCATTTATCAGGTGAGAGAGTTAAAAGTTCATAGACAAAGAATGTGCTAAAACCATAAAACGAGGTACTAATCTGCCGTTTTTCCCAGAGCACAAAGCAGTGGTGGATATAAAACCATAGATTGGTTAAATCTGTACCATATGCTTTCAAGCAGAAATAGAAAGCTTAGGCCTTGCGGAACCGTTCACTTCTATTGTTACCATACAGTGAACTCTTTTTGCAATTATGAGATTATTCGTAGATTCCCAGTCCCACCGTGTAATAAGAGAACTAAACTGAGACCAGTGGGTAGCAGGGTGGGAGTGCAGGGTCTTAGGGCCCTTGCAATAGATGTGCTTCGACAGAAGCTGGAAATGAAAGAATAACGCTTTTGCATTAAATAAATAAAAAAGGGGAATCTGTCTGCAGCGGCTGGGAGTGAGCTTTGCTGCTATTTTTGGAAGGTTTTTGCAAACCTGCAGGGAGAACCTTTCACTCCTCATCACACTCAGTATACTCATCTTTATGTATTAGCCATGGGGTAATGAGCAGCAGAAACAGACTGCAGCTTAACCCATTTGCTACTGGGAACCTTTCCAGCCCTTATGCTCATGGTGCAATTGCTCTTAAAGCACAGACAAGTAAACCAAGAACTACAACTTCTAGAACCTTACCATGAGGAGCTAAAAATTGCAATATAGGTACAGGCAATCTAAAATCAGAAGCCTTTCCATTAGCTCATCATTTTTCTTCATGTCACCTATATTGTTTTAATTAATCAGCTTTATGACTTGGCACATGATTAGTGCTCATTATGGGGTTTATTAGGGTTTGAGATGTAATTAAGGTATTCTGCTGCCTAAGTGATAGAAAAATGGCCACTCCACAATCCTGTCTTATATGCAGGTATCTCATTTAATATCCATACAATCTCTGTAGAGAAACAATTCTGTGTGAATATTTATTACAGCAGAGCCATAAAAGGGCAGTAAACCCTTGTGTACAACATGAACCCAGTAGTGCTTGTGATGAAAATCCAGTTATAATACAGCATATCTACAGATATTATTTTTTTTGCATTAGAGTTTTTTTGTCCTTTCCACTACATAGGCGCTGAGGTCCTTTCTTATATAATGGGTGGGAGGAGATGGAACATATATGAGTTTAACATACTGTACCTGTACCTAATCATGAAAATGTTTCTTCTAAATAAGGCCGGTAGCACATGGGGAGATTAGTTGCCAATCGATAAATCTTAGCTGCTGTGGGCTACTAATATCCCCGAAATGCCTTCCCACAGGCAAGAATGTGGATGGCATAAGCGTCACTTTCCGAAGTGAGTAAACTTTGGGCGACTTCGGAAAATGAATCATCGCGAATTCTATCCCACCGGCGATTCATATTCTTGCCTGTGGGAAGGCATTTCAGGGAGATTAGTCACCCACAGCAGCGAAGATTTATCATTTGGTGACTAATCTCCCCGTGTGCTACCTGCCTAAAGTGACAGTTTAAATAACTACTGAACAAGTTAGGTTATAACCCAATACTTGGATAGAGGAACAGTAAGAATAAAGACGTGCATAGGTCCAAATCAACTGCATAATACTCTCCAGTTGCTGGAGACCCTATTAATGTATCCACAGGGTTGAGTCAGAACAATTTACTATGCTGGGCAAGGTAGATATAAAGGAACACTAGTAGATTTCACTGTAACCAAATGAACATGAGACAGTACCTCCTGCTATAGGACTGAAATTAGAAAAATAGGTATAATTAAGCTCAGACTGTATCTGCTAGAAAGCTGAAGGTGTGAGGGAAAAGGAAATGAGATCCCCCCCCCCCCAAAGAATATATAAGCATAGCAAACTATTGTGCACACAACTTTCCTTTAACCAAAGTATTTGGTTTAGGTAAATGGAATTTCTGGAATGTTATCACCTCCAGACTTTTTAACACGAGTGCCGAATGCCACAAATGCTTTTGCAGAGATCCAAGTAGTGCTCAGAGTACTTTTCTAAAAAAAAGGGGTCAAACAAAAAGGTAAATACTACATTTTGTGGGCTTAAAGTAGACTTGGTGGATTGCAGAACTGGGTTGGCTTTAGGCATCCTCTGTGGCATAATAGGGAAAAGATTAACATACCACTATCTCAACGGCCATTCTGAATCCATGATAAAAACCCTCCCAGAATCCCTGTGTACTGTACCTGTAACTAGAACTAGACCTGAAATGTTCAGTATCTGTGACAAAAGCCTTTGCTACCAGCATCTAAAAGTCTAAATCCAGTACCTATAGCAAAAGACCTCTATATATCCACCTGGAAAACTGTCTATTATTCATTGCAAAATTATTAACATGTATTTATATAGCGCCAACATATTGCGTACCCTGAGAATAGCCCAGTGTCCATGGCAAAATCCATCCCTACCTTTATCTCAGAGAGTTTGATTATGACCCATTTGCTCAGTTCAATGAAGTATGTGCATTTTGTTTGCCCATGTTTTACCTCCATATTAAATATATGTTCACATCTAATTCCTCCAGAAAGTCTGAGGCCTTCAATAAATCAGAGCCTTTATAACATACTTCATTTTACCCCAAACAAGGGACAGATTTACTAAAGGGTGATGTGGCTAACGCTAGCGACTTTTTGCCAGAGCTGCCACCCGCAGGAACATCGCCAATTCGCTAACAGGTGCAGGCGCCAATTCGCTAGTGAACAGGACCGTCGCTGGCGTTCATTTGCACTCTATCACCGGGGACTTTTCGCTCTGGCAAACAATCGTTACTCTGCAAATTCACTAAAGTGCAGATTTTTCTGAACGTTACCTCTTTTGCCAGATTTGACTTTGCCACCTCAGACCAGGCAAAGTGCTAAAATGTATCTAGATCTTCCTCAGTCTTCTGTCACTTACATCATATCCTGTGCGCTGAAAATGCATTAAAGTTCAAAAACGCTGGTGACTTTTCCCTTTTTTAAGCGGAATTGCCTGCAAAAGTCCTAGCAAACTTTTTTTGGGTAACCGTTTTTCTCCCGACATTTCCTAACATATGGAACATTTATTTTACAGTGGGCTCATGTATAGGGCATTATATACTGTAAATTCTCTTTTCTTTATTAAGGTTCCCTGGACATTTGTCATAAAAAGTGGTAACTTCAAGCATTTGCACCAACATTTATAATAAAGACGTCCATACAACTTAAATCTGCAAATTGACCTAAGCGCAACATCAGTAGCGAATTTTCGCTAGGCACAAACGAACGCATCTACACTATGAAATGCTCGCACTGCCGAAGTAACGCTAGTGAAAAGTCACCAGCAGTCGGTGCCCAGGGCGCAACTTTGCATATTAGTGAATTAGCGTAGTGGTAGCGAATTTGTGCCTGGTGAGTGCGATTTAGTGAATCTGCCCCCAGTGTGCCCATTTCAGTTTCTGTATTCTAAGGAAATTGTACAGATAGCCTTCTACCCTTTCCAAACCATTACACAAATATGAGCAGTTTGAGTCATAATACACACTATTTGTGCTGAATGATAAAACATTATTAAACATTACAAGAGACTGCACTTCACTGATATAAACATTTATGACCAGTTTTCAGGGCACACTATTTTTAAATTCTAGTAATGATAAATGGGGCAGAAAACCTCTACTAGTGTGTGACTAGCTAAGTGATGTTCTGTAAAAATACCAAATAATCTGGTGCTGTGTGTGTGTTCAGTCTTGTTCTTCTGTGTTGATATTTTCTAAGGATGCATTGTATCCATTATTTTTGAAGATTGAATTAACCTCATGAAGATTCCTTCATGAGGTTAATTAATGCCAGGGAAGGCTAACCGTTACAGGGCTGTGTGTGGTTAAAAATGTTTCACTTCCTTGTTTGTGTGATGAAAAGGGCCATGATTTTAAGGATTCTGATTCGGTTTAGCCAGCCTTGCATTTGATCTCATTTGAGTAGCCAAATTGGTCTCAGATCTGCATTTTGGTGACCTCTTCAAACGGCCAGTGTATGGTCTCTAAAGAGACCCACTCTCAAACTCAAATTCAGAAATGTTTAAAATCATGTTTTAATTTAACAGTTTTAATAACTTTGCCCTCACATGTAGGTCAGACTGATGATGCGTAAAGTCAATTGAGTTGCCTACTGAGACCCAGGTGATTTGGCTGCTCATTCATTGCTATAAGTAGTTTGTACTGCAGCATTCACCCAGTGAGAATTCCAGTAGATAAGTCTGCATTGCTTGGAGTATGCTTTCCTTTTTCAAAAGCCAATATCCCATGTTAATGTTACTGCATTGATTATATGAGCTTTGACCTTTTCCTGCTTGACCTTGTAAGTTGCCTGCTCTATACGACCTCTGTGCCTTGCCTTGACCTTGGTCTTACCCTGACCATGTTATATTTGACTTCGCAAGATTCCTCCTGATCCTTCTTCCTGTTCACTTTGACAGCCAATTTGTTTTCCCTAAATGAAGTGCCTGACGCTGCCTGAGCTCCTTTCACAGAGGGAAAGGTCCAACCAAAAACTAAAAGGAACAAATGTAAAAAGAAGTCAAACAGACCTCAATAGTGATGGGCGGATAAAATCAACAGACACAAATTAGCGGGGAATTTCTGTGTTTCACCGCAAGCAAAATAATTCGCAAAACTGCGGCAACAATTCGCCGCATCAAAAAGAAAAAATTGCCGCGCATCAAAATTGCCATGTGCTTAATAATTGTCGAGTCTCAAAATTATTTGGACACCAATTTACTTTAATGCATTTTGGAAAAATAGTCTTGCGTATAAAAATTGTCGCTTGCGACAAAATTGACGCACATCAGAATTATTTTAACGCCCATTGACTTCAACGCGTTTTGCACATTTTTGTGCCAAAGGCACAGGTTCGTCCATTACTAGACCTCAAGCCACTCTACATTACTGACAGTAAAAATGGTTAAAGTGCTACATCTTGTACTGTATTGTATTTTGAAGAGCATTTATGCTGTATGGACACTGTAGACAATAAGAAATATGGATTTAATGGTGGAAAGTTGGAAATATGCAATGTATCATTTCAGTAAAATGAAGGAGGGAAACAGTGGAAAGTGTTCTCCAGAGGTACAGTTTTGTTCATTTAGCATACCTCATAATCACTTTTTGTGTTTATGTACAGTCTGATATCTTTCTATGCTCCATTCACTACTCATCAGTATCTTTACAAAAATCCATTAAAATCCTTTGTTTTCATCTGGTTGTCTTCATAGTTCAGGCTCAACACATCAGATAGAAATGTAGACACATTGTAGCACAAAAAGTACAAGATCTGTCTGTGTATTGGGCTCTCCAGAAAGCTGGCCACACCAATATTTAGCCAAAAATCAGGCATCTGGACAAGTTTGAATATCTTGGTAGGCCGTATGATCCAATCTGTGGCCTGGTGGCTAAATAATCCAGCCTGTGTGTGCAGTAATAGAAAGATCACATTCAGTCCACATGGGCATTTTCAATGGGGTATATTTATCAAAGAGTCAAGTTAGAGATCTCCACAATCCTCTATCATGACATTCCACCACTCCCCATTTATTTCTATGGGATTTTGAAAGGCCTCTTTCTCAAAGGATGAACATTCACTTTCACCCATTGATAAATACTCTTTTTAAAAATCCCATAGAAATGAACGGAGAGTGGCAGAATTTCCCTATAGTGGATTATGGAGATCTCTAACTTCATTCTTTGATAAATATGCCCCAATGTGTTTCATAGGCCATATTAGCCATGAGGTTTTTTTATGGAGACATAAGGGATCAAGTGCAAGTTCAATTTTGGGCATCATGTTTTTTTTCATCTACAAAGCAGTGTTCCCCCCCAGAATTCAGTTTTTATTGCGGCCACAAGTTGTCAATGTGCTGAAAAATCTTCAGTGTCAATTACCTGCATCTATCTCCAATTATCTGCATCAAAAGGACTTCTGTGCCCCATTCATTAGGCACAAGTGCACTGCGTTTATTCATGAGGGAGCTCTGGAAGGAGGTGATCCATCCAAACAGACTAGTGGGGTGTCCTGCTTTGTGCCAAACTGCACAAATGTATGGAACAGCTTAAGGGGCAAATTCACTAAGATCCGAAGTTGCGCCAGCGACAGCTTCGCTGCACTAAATTCACTAAAATGCGAAGCTGCGCTCAGGAAGGTGAACGGTAGCGAAGTTGCGCAACTGTTACTTCGTCAGGCAAAGCGAAGTTACGCTAGCGATGCCTAATTTGCATACGGCGCGAAGTTAAAATATAATGGACGTATATGCTGCAGCAACTACATTACATTACATTACACAAGCCCAGGAAACCTTTAAAAAATAAAATAAAGGTGTTCTATTGTCCTACACATGTGCCCACTGTATTGTTGAGTTGCCATATGTTAGGAAATGTAGGGAGGAAGGAGGGTACCCTCAAAAATATTTATGCTATTTTTCATACTATCACCCTTGAAAAAGTAAAAGACCTGGTCTGACCAGGCAAAGTAAAGTCTCGTGCAAGACGTAACGTTCAGTAAGATGCACAAGTTAGTGAATTAGCGTAGTTAAGTCCCTTCACCATAGCTCAACTTCATCTGGCGTAAGGGTACGAAGTAGCACTAGAGTAGGTCCACTTCACTAGCACCCGTTAGTAAATTGGCAAAGTAACTAAATGACGTCACGGTGGCGAATTTGCACTAGCGTTAGCCGCTTTGCGCTTTAGTAAATTTGCACCATAGATGCTACCATTTAACGAATGGTACCAGCTTGTGCAAAGACTGCAGCAAAAGTTGTGGTTGTGCTAGTAAATAAGCCCTTTAATTATTATATGCATCTGTAAATATGGATCTAACGACTTTCCTACTGACTGCAAGCACATCAGACTTGCAAAATACGGGACAATATTTATCTGAAAGTTCTGAAAGCGAATATTATAGACCAGGACTGAAATCTGTTAAATGGGGCGTCGGATTCTAATGAAGTCCAGTGATATGTTTATTTTAAACCTGTTATGATAATTCCATCTGCTGCCTATCGAGTGTATGGGTGTTTTTTCAGAAATAAAAAGCTCTGTTCCTTCAATTGTAGTAGTCATAAACCAATTAAAATATGCTATGCCAGGTTGTTGACTCCAGGACAATTTCTGGATATGAGCACAAGTAAATTGAAATGTTTAATAAGAGTGAATGAAATAGACATATAATTTAAAAATATTGTGACTATATAGCTGTATGTAATAAATTATGTTTTAAAATGCATATAAAGTCTGAAAGAAATGCAGACTTCTGCCTTGACCATCATCTACTTGCTGGGATTTTCTGGTGAAGACCTAACCTTCTAATTCTAGGGCATATGGGCATATGCAGAATCCCAAGGCATATGTACAGTATGTGCACATGTAAAATCCCTGGGCATATGTATGAGCAATGTGCCATTTGAAGCCTATGCTTTTCGCTTTAAAAAGAAAAGAAATGGGGGAAGGAAAAGGAATAATCACATTAGACCTCTGCTCTCAATTTAAAAATTAAGATTTATGCCTAGCTTTCACAGACAAACCTGAGGCTAGGTTAGAAGCCAGTTCTGGACTGAAGTATTTTGCCAGTGTTATGCTACAGCTCCACTCAGGCCTTAGGCAAAGCCATGTTTCTTTCACACATGGAGGCCTATTTATTATTAAAGGAGAATTCAACCCTAAACTTAAAAAACCCCTACATAGACCACCCTCCCTCCTCTCCCAGCCTAAGTGTTACCCCGGACAAATGCCCCTAATGTTTTATTTACCCCTCTGTGCAGATTCAGGCATCGGAGTTCACGGGGCATTTTTAACCTGTTTTTCCAAGTGGATAATATCAATATAAAAATAAAGACAGTGTTATAAGATGTGGACAAGCTTTTTATATACCCTAACAAGTTAGATACCACAGTACTACAGTTTAGTTCACACAGCCCGTTCGTTTGGATCGGTTGTAAAATACTGACTTATTGCTTTCCCCAGGTGAAGGTTTATTTTATTAGCTGTTTTATTTTGTTGTGTGTCCAAATGCCCAGCTCAACTCCTTTTTAGAGCTTTAAATTGATTTTCCTTTTCTTTTCTCCGATTTAAATTAATTTGAGATGAAAAGGCACTGAGCGGCTCCAAAGGTCTCCAGAAAAAAAAAATGACAGAAAAGTCAAATGTGATTGAAGGGAATCATCAGCTTGTGACCCGACCGTAGCATTTGAAAAGGGCAAAGTGGGACCAAAAGTTTTAGTTCTGTGTATGCTATAGAGCATTGTTTCTTCTAGGTGCTCTGTTAGAAGGCTCATGTGCAGCTGGGGCAGTTCCCCAATAGCATGGCAAGGGTAGGGTTTCTAAGATAAGTGGAGGTGAAGACAAGTCACCCCCTGACATTAGTACTAATGCCTCTGTAGTGCTCAAAAGGAGGTGATGGTACCAACTAAAATCAATATATGTTTATTAAAAAATTACATTCCCAAAGTCTTGGGGGCCCTAAAATAATGTTGCCTTCGTATCCAAATTTTCACTAAGGCTAGATTTTGGGAAGAGCACAAAGGGCATTTGGCCTTGGCCACCAGCATCAAAATTAGCGTGAGGATAAATATATAAATATATAAAGGCCCTATCATCTCAATGACACCAATATTGGCTGCAATCTGTAAAGATGAGGCAAAGGAAACAAGATCATTCTAATGCTACCCACATAGGAATGTTCCACTTCAGTAGGAGTGCACCTTACATTGTCTACTCCAAGAGTGGGACAGTTGGGGGGTATGGTAACAATCATGAAGTTTGCTGCAGGTCTAATAACCTATAGCAACCAATGAACTCTTTGCATTAAAGGAGAAGGAAAGGTTAAAACTAAGTAAGCCTTATCAGAAAGGTCCATCTAAATATACCAGTAAACCCCCAAAGTGGTGCTGCTCTGAGTCCCCTGTCAAAAGAAATACAGCATTTCTTTCCTTCTATTGTGTACACATGGGCTTCTGTATCAGACTTCCTGCCTTCAGCTTAAACCTCATTGCCCTGGGCAAGAGCATGCTCAGTTTGCTCCTCTTACCCCTCCCCCTCCCTTCTCTACTGTAATCTGAGCCCAGAGCAGGGAGAGACTCAGTCAGGAAATTATGTCACACCATGTTAATACTGCAGCTCCTATCCTAAACAAACCGAGAGTTTCTAGAGCTTTTTACTCAGGTATGGTAAAACATTCTACAGAATAAATATAGCATTCTAGCTTGTACTATTGCAGCTAATCTATTGGCAATAAAATGCCTCCATAGCTTTCCTTCTCCTTTAAAACAGTAGACCAATAAATGCTGCCTGCTGATTCGTTGTCATGAATTAGGGAAACTTTAACGAATTTGCAACTGTTATATATTGGAACTGGGCAGCAGCCCGCCATCGTGTAACATTTATATCAGAGCTCTCCCGCAATGCCCAAAACAGGCCAGTCACAAGTAGTCCATATCCCCTGGCTGCTGCACACATTGTTTTACATAGTTACATAGTTAGTTACATAGTAAAATTGGGTTGAAAAAAGACAAAGTCCATCAAGTTCAACCCCTCCAAATGAAAACCCATCATCCATACACACACCCCTCCCTACTTTTAATTAAAATTCTATATACCCATACCTATACTAACTATAGAGTTTAGTATCACAATAGCCTTGGATATTATGTCTGTCCAAAAAATCATCCAAGCCATTCTTAAAGGCATTAACTGAATCAGCCATCACAACATCACCCGGCAGTGCATTCCACAACCTCACTGTCCTGACTGTGAAGAACCCTCTACGTTGCTTCAAATGAAAGTTCTTTTCTTCTAGTCTAAAGGGGAGGCCTCTGGTACGGTGATCCACTTTATGGGTAAAAAGGTCCCCTGCCATTTGTCTATAATGTCCTCTAATGTACTTGTAAAGTGTAATCATGTCCCCTCGCAAGCGCCTTTTTTCCAGAGAAAACAACCCCAACCTTGACAGTCTACCCTCATAATTTGTCTTCCGTCCCTCTAACCAATTTAGTTGCACTTAGTCTCTGCACTCTCTCCAGCTCATTTATATCCCTCTTAAGGACTGGAGTCCAAAACTGAACTGCATACTCCAGATGAGGCCTCACCAAGGACCTATAAAGAGACATAATTATGTTTTCATCCCTTGAGTTAATGCCCTTTTTTATGCAAGACAGAACTTTATTTGCTTTAGTAGCCACAGAATGACACTGCCCAGAATTAGACAACGTGTTATCTACAAAGACCCCTAGATCCTTTTCATTTAAGGAAACTCCCAACACACTGCCATTTAGTGTATAACTTGCATTTATATTATTTTTGCCAAAGTGCATAACCTTGCATTTATCAACGTTGAACCTCATTTTCCAGTTTGCTGCCCAGTTTTCCAGTTTAGACAGATCACTTTGCAAAGTGGCAGCATCCTGCATGGAACCTATAGTTCTGTACAATTTAGTATCATCTGCAAAAATAGAAACAGTACTTTCGATGCCCACCTCCAGGTCATTAATAAACAAGTTGAAAAGCAAGGGACCTAGTACAGAGCCCTGCGGTACTCCACTAACAACACTGGTCCAATTAGAAAATGTTCCATTTACCACCACTCTTTGTAGTCTATCTTTTAGCCAGTTCTCTATCCAGGTACAAATACTATGTTCCAGGCCAACATTCCTTAATTTAACCAGTAACCTTTTGTGTGGCACTGTATCAAATGCTTTAGCAAAGTCTAAGTAAATCACATCCACTGCCATCCCAGAATCGAGGTCTCTACTTACATTCTCGTAAAAAGAAATTAAGTTAGTCTGGCAAGATCTATTACGCATAAAACCATGCTGGCACAAACTCATAGTATTATGATTTGCTATGAAGTCCAGTATCTTATCCTTTATTAACCCTTCGAAAAGCTTTCCTAATACTGACGTCAGACTAACTGGCCTATAGTTTTGAGGCTGAGAACGGGATCCGTTTTTGAATAGAGGCACCACATTAGCAATTCGCCAGTCTCTCGGCACAATGCCAGATCTCAATGAATCCTGAAAAATTAAGTAAAGAGGTTTGGCAATCACAGAGCTAAGCTCGCTAATTACCCTGGGATGAATACCATCTGGCCCTGGACCTTTGTTAATCTTAACATGTTCAAGTCTCTTTTGAATTTCTTCATGTGTGAACCATGCATCATTAGTTGTATTACTAGAATTGGGAGTGTTAAGAAGGAAACCTTCACTTACTGGTTCTTCATTTGTGTACACAGATGAAAAATACGAGTTCAGAATCTGCGCTTTTATTTTGTTTTCATCAACCAGCTGACCCCCCTCTGATAGTAAGGGTCCCACCCCTTCCTGCTTCATTTTTTTACTATTGACATATTTAAAAAATAATTTTGGATTTTTTTTACTGCTTGCTGCAATATCCTTTTCTATAGCAATTTTAGCTTGCCTTATAGCTTCTTTGCATGATTTATTGGCCTCCTTGTACCTTATAAATGTTTCGGCTGTACCAGCTAACTTGAAAGCCTTAAAAGCACGTCTTTTCTTACCCACCTCAACACCAACGCTTCTATTGAACCAAAAAGGTTTTGCTTTGCAACGACGTTCCTTGCTTACAAGTGGAATATACTGACAAGTATATTTATTAAGCAGCATTTTAAAGACTTCCCATTTTTGTTCTGTGTTTAACCCTGTGAAAAGCATTTCCCACTTAATATGTTGCAGAGATGCCCTTATACTGTCAAAGTTTGCACGTCTGAAATTTAGTGTTTTAGTTACTCCCTTATAGAATTGCTTCTGCAACAGAATCTCAAAGGAGACCATGTTATGATCACTATTCCCTAAATGCTCACCCACACAAATGTTAGAGATGAGTTCAGTATTGTTAGTTATTACAAGGTCCAAAAGAGAGTTATTCCTAGTAGGTTCTTGAACGAGCTGGAATAAAAAGTTGTCATTCAGCATATTTACAAACCTACTAGCTTTTTCTGTCTTAGCAACCCCATTACCCCAGTCAATGTCTGGATAATTGAAGTCACCCATAGCAACAACTTGACCCAGCTGTGAAGCCGCTTGTATCTGCAAGAGTAGCTCGGCTTCATACTCGACACTTATACGAGGTGGTTTATAGCATACACCAATGATAATTCTTTTTGATACCTTTTGCCCAGTCGAAATCTCTACCCAGAGTGATTCTACACCCTCACCAGTGCCAGCTATTTTTATTTCTTTAGCGCATGGCTTTAATTCAGGCTTTACATACAAACACACTCCTCCACCCTTTTTAATCCCTCTATCCCTCCTAAAAAGGGTGTAACCATTTAAATTCACAATCCAGTCACATGTTTCATCCCACCAGGTCTCAGTGATACCAATTATATCATAATTTTTAGAGCATGCAATTAATTCTAGGTCTCCCATTTTACCTGACAAACTCCGTGCATTTGCCAGCATACAGCGGAGGTTATTACTTTTACTTTTGAAATGTGCATTACTTGGTAAAGAATTATACGTTAAGTTAGTATTATTCTGTTTTCCTTGTAACAGAGGGACCTCCTTAGCTGGTAAACTGTATGCCCCCCTCACTCCTCCCCCATGACCCCTTACTAACCCCACTGCCCCGTCTACACTAGCTTCCCCATAATCCTTTCTCTCACCCACCCCCCCCTTGCCTAGTTTAAACACTCCTCCAACCTCTTAGCCATTCTTTCCCCTAGCACCGCGGACCCCCTTCCATTGAGGTGCAAACCGTCACGGCTGTATAAGTTGTACCCCAACGAAAAGTCAGCCCAGTGCTCTATGAACCCAAACCCTTCCTTCCTGCACCAAGACTTTAGCCACGCATTAAGCTCCCTAAGCTCCCGCTGTTTTCCTAAACTTGCACGTGGCACAGGCAAAATTTCAGAAAAGATAACATTGGAAGACCTTTCCTTGATCTTAGAGCCTAGATCCCTGAAATCATTCTTTAAGGTCTTCCATCTACCATTTATTTTGTCATTAGTACCGATATGTACTAAGACAGCTGGGTCATGCCCAGCCCCACCCAATAATTTGTCTATCCGATCAACCACATGCCGAACCCTGGCACCAGGTAGACAGCAAACTGTTCGGTTGTAGCGGTTGTTTGCTGTGGAAAAGTAGATTCTTTGAGCATGTAAAGGATTGCAAAAGCGTATAGTGTGTTAACAGATACAGAGCCGTGGCCCATATGTTCAGTCCTGTGCCAAATATCTTCTACTGACATCTGCTCCTGTAACAGGCAAAACAAAGGGGAAGATAGCAGGAGATTGGCGCAGGGACCTATCATCTCTAGGGCACTTAGGAATGGCAATTTGGCCAGCACTATCCCTAGGGATGCCAATATTAATTACATCTCTCCCGCACTGTTCTGCACTTCCTTCCCCAATTACATATGTAGGGTACACGTGTTAGAGTGCCGTAACTAGATGCTATAGGGCATCTCATGAAAACATTTTTGGGGACCAACAAAATTTTGGGAAAGACAAGACCACACAGCCTCCCTGTGACATGAATGTCCTTTCCTAGTGAATCCCTTAATCCCATGAGAGGTCATTACCAATGAAAGCAGCAAAGCTTTCTCTTCCTGCTTTTTTGTAGTCTCAGTCTGGCACCAAATTAGCCCTGAATCGAGCAGAGAGGGCATTTGTCCTGAGCTTTCATGGGCCTTGGCATCAGTACAGCTCCTACCCTTACAACTGGAACACCCGTTGATTTTACCTGGATGTTCCAAAGTTTGTGAGGGAACACCAACTGGAGGGAGTCAAACTCGACTTGTGGAAATCAAAGGCAATCCAAAAGTTAATCAGAGCCAAGGATGTGTTGGCGTCTATTCTAGTGCTCACCGAGGACACTGCAAAGACTGTCTGGGAGAATGTCTCTTCAGACAGACTGACAAACAAGCACAAGTTGGAGCAAATTGCTGTATCGCGAAAATTGCAGAAGTGCCGGTCTCATTCCGAAGATCTGAATCGGCTAAAAATGGAACCCTTGGGGGCAAATTCACTAACGAACGCTGGCGTAGTTTCGCTAGTGTTACTTCGCACTCTTATGCCTGGCGAAGTTTAGCTAGCGACGTAACTACGCAAATTCACTAATGCGCGCAGTGTACTGAATGCTACATTTTACGCTAGACTTCCTTTGCCACCTCAGACCAGGCGAAGCGCAATAGAGTAGATAGGGATTGCTTCAAAAAAAGTCAAAATTTTTTCTAAGTCCCAAAAAAACGCTGGCGTGTTTTCTACATTATGCGTGATAGGCTGAAAAAGATCGAATTTTTTTTTGGGGCTCCCCTCCTTCCCCCCTACATCTCCTGACTCATGGCAACTTACCTAGACAGTGGGTGTAGGGCAAAATAAAATTTTTATTTGATGTTTTGAAGTTTTTGTAGCCATTTGTAGTGCTGATACGTATTCCTCCATTGAAATTTGAATTTGGCGCCGTATGCAAATTAGCCTTCGCTAGCGTAACTTCGCTTTACTTAGCGAATCAACGCTAGCGCAACTTCGCAACCTTACGCTACCCCTGAGCGCAACTTCGGATTTTAGTGAATTTGCGAAGCGCTGGCGAAACTACGCCTGGCGAAGTGGCGCAACTACGAATCTTAGTGAATTTGCCCCATGAACTCCGATGCCTGAAACTGCACCGAGGGGTAAGTAAAATCTTTGGGGCATTTGCCCAGGATAGCACTTAGGCTAGGTGGAGGAGGGAGGGGGGTGTACGTAGGGTGGGGGGGTAGGATTTTTTTTTAAACTTTTGGGTTTGCTTCTCCTTTAAGGACATTAGACACCCAGTCACTCTAGCCTTTATACATTACATTTTTGGCTAACTAACTATATTGAAACCATTTTTTATTTTGCACAGCCTATCTATTTACCCAGTTTTTATTTTTCTACTGAGCAATTCCTTTAAGGTAAGATGAAAAGGTCCATTGTCTTGGGGGTCCCAGCAATAGAAGGCTGTCAGGTGGTAGCTGAGAGTAATATTTCAAATACAACTGGAGGGCTACACTTTGGTCATTCCTGACTCATGTAAAACCTCACTCCAGTCAGGGACTCATCATCTCTTATGCTTCTCTCACCAGGCCCACACCCTGGCCCAGAAATAGGTCCTCAAGAGGCTGGTGCCATAGGGATCCCATGCTGCATCTTGTTTATCAAGTACTACTGCAGCAGTTGTGGGGAAAAAGGATTTCTTTCTAACCAACAGAAAAAGCTTCTATTGATTGATGTGAAATATTTTCTGAAGATAAATATGGAGTATTAACTGTTCCAGTACATAACACAACATTTGTTGCAGCGCTCCTACATTTACAGAAGAAATATGAACCAGTAAGGAACTCAAGAGAGTAATGTGAACATTTAACCAGAAAATAATGAGCCTAGGAGAAAAAATGCAAACAAGAGGAGGCTGCAGTGATTAGCCACTCTAAGGAAATAGGCTCTTGGGCTACTTGGCTATAAGCATTATTATTTTTAATACATTACAAAAATGTATAAAGCACCAACATATTCCAAACCTTCTGTTGCTCCTACTTCTCTTAAGACCTGGCCAGCTACTGTATTTTCAATGTTCTTTACTCACAATTACAAAGTAGCTAGAAATACTTTTGCTATTTGCTTTAGGGGGTGCACAGACTGGCGAACAGACAACCATTCTTGGTGGTCTTGTGCAGTAGTGAATACATTCTGGACAGAAATTTTCAGTTACAATCTGAGGGTTTTCAAGTCAATATCAACCCAGACTTGGAAACAGCTCTTTTTTTCATCTGGGGAGTGAAGAACCACAAAGGTGCCACTTCATTTTATGACCTGGAAACAAAAATATTAAATTAGCCTGTTTGTGTTTTTTTGTGCCATTTCAAAACAAGCAGAAGAATTTTGTAGGCAGTGATTTCCTCCAAAATCCAAAAATAACTGCATTTCCCACAGCCAAGTGCAAATCTTTGTCAATAATGTACATTTGAGAGCAGTTTGCTTCCACTATGTACTGGGTGGTTCAAGTGCAGAACAGGGGTGTTCAAGTGCATAGTCCTTATAAGCATATCTCTATGATGTAAAATATGTGGGCACAGCACATCCCCTCTCTCTTGCTGCTAAGATGTTGCAACATGTGCTAGATCCACCAACAAAGAAGCAAGAGGCGGATAGGTGCAACACACAAGTTAAGTGCACAGAGCTTTAAGGTGATATGCCGACCTAACATTGATGATATCAGGCTTTAATCCATTGCTGGCCCTAGGGCCAAATGATTGGATTACTATGGATGGTTTATAAACTGTTGGAGCAAGTTTCTGGAATACTACCTGTTAAGGTTTCTCACCAGTGTTGCCAGTCAGTCTTTTTGTCCTAGAATGGGAGTGCCACTCATTCATTGATGTTGGAAATGGAATATGTTTTGAGTAAGGACCCCTAGTTTTTTCACCTGCCAGAGCTGTATTTTCTGAAACATAGAGACCCTACTCCATTAGTAGTTAACCATTGTTAGTGGGAGCATTTATTATCTCTATATGTTATTATGGTATCCTTTTACATGTTTTTCATAGTTATCTAGCAGTGAACTGGAGACTTGTTCTCTAAGGAGGCCTGGGAAACTGGAAAGACCCTTTGCTCCCAATTTAAGAGAAGTCACATAACACACAGACCTGTGGCTGGAATCCGGTTATGTGCCTTGGGCTGTCTCACAGAGAGCGGCCACACTCTAGTAATCATATGAGTGTTTAATTTATAAATGTTTAATCTTGTATGTAAGCTGCCAAGGATTTGCTGCTAAAACCGGAGCCCTTTCCCATTCAAATGAGGTGTTTAAGCATTGATTATGCATAGATTGTGCGGCCAGAGTATTTCATAGTTAATGCCTCTTGCAGTCGAGTGAAACCAACTCGGAAAAGGTTAGACACAAACAGCTTTGATTCCCACTGCCCCAGAAACGCAGGCCAATGCATATTTACAAACAGAAAGAAATGTGCCAGTCCCACAGACATCACATGTATGGGCACAAATAGGGAGTGTGGCATACCTCCCAACATTTTGGAAGTAAAAAGAGGGACAAGCATATTTTTTGACCACAACCCTTTCTGTGGCCACACCCCCTAATTACCATGTTTGTTTTACAAAACTTGGCAGCTTATGAAACTTTGAAAATATTTCTCCTTATCTAAACTGTGTTTTTGTGTCTCAAAATTGTTACAAAGTATCTTATTTGCACCTGTTAGCTGTTCTGGGCTCTCTGCTAAAAGCCAATTAAGTGAGAAACTTTGTTTCTTTTTCTGGCTGTTCAGTGCAGAGAAAAGAGGGACTTTCCAGTACAAATGAGGGACTGCAGGTTGAGCTGTCAAAAGAGGGACTGTCCCTCCGAAAAAGGGACAGTTGGGAGGTATGCATTAGCACACATGCGCTTGTAAAAGCAATGTCTGCTAAATGATCACAGTGCTGCTTATTCCTCTCTGTAAAGGCTTCTTAATGTTATTTTCTCCAAGTGGATTTACTCTCCCTCCTTCCCGCTCCTGTAACCTTACAGAGAAAAACAGCTTTTAATCCCCTGGCCAATGAAGGTGGGATCAGGGGTTGAGAACTTTCACTTGAGTAACTCTATAGCCTCTGAGAGATACTGACAGGACAGGTGCAGGCCTGGATTCTCAGGGGGTTTCATTAATCTTTTATCTTCTCCCCTGGATTCCCACCTGGCCCCGACAGGCAAATTGATCTTGTTGCCCTGATGCTTTTCTCACCACCCACAAACTGCAGTCATAAGGAATAAGAGTCTCCAGATCTACTAGGGATTTTGTAAACTGCAAGCATAAACAACAGTAAACAGTAGTTAAAGAAATATGTAATAAATCTGTGAGCATCTGTAATACCAATCAATGTACCCCATTAATAATAGTGACCATTACTGTGGTGCTCCTCGAGACACAGGCAAGCTGTGTGGTCACTTCCACACATATTCAGCAGTTTATATCCAGAGATAAAGGCATTTAGAATGTAAAATGACCATTTAATAAATGATTTTAAGGACCAAATTAATTTATGGACTAATACAAAAAACAAAAACAGAAAAATTAATTTTTAGTAGTAAGGCTTACTTCTTTGACTTTTATACCTGGTTATTAAACAACCTTCACCCAAAATAATCCCATATGCTACCAAAAAAATTATGTTTGCTTTTTTGATGATCCTCATCTCTGCCATTAATAGAAATGCCCCATTATCTCCCCCCCCTTGCACAATTACATGTGCACTGAGTGGGACAGTGTCACCAATAGGTGGGAGCAAATGAAAAAGACTGGTTTTCCGGTTAAAAATAGAGAGCTTTCGGTTCAATTTCAAAATGCATTGTGTTCCCATTATCTGGTATAGTGTTCCTTACACAGACAAATACACTATAAGGCTGGGGCCAGACATTGCGGCTTTTGGCCTGTAGAGAATCTGCTCCTCCGCTGCTCCTCTTTTGATTGATGTGCTTCCACCCGATAACATTGACTCCACTCGAGTGCAGACATTTGCATTTTGCTCCAAAATCCACCACGTCGGCTTGCAACCAAAGCGAGGGAATGTATTCGGATGGCAGCAGAGCAGCAGTGGAGTAGATTTGCTGTATGTGGCCCTAGCCTTAGATCAGGGGTCCCCAGCCTTTTTTACCCATGAGCCACATTCAAGTATAAAATAATATTGGAGAGCAACACAAGCATGCAAAAAGTTCTACACCAGTCAGGCCTGAAATCTCAATTACCCAAATCAGAAGTGGCTACAGAGATAGTTCTGGATGTTCTTAGCTTCCAGTGGCCAGACACAGGGCCCACATGCTTTACTTGACAGTAGTGATAAGCTGCAGGTTGCTATAATATATTTCTTTGGAGTTGGACTCAGATGCATTGTCTATAGATCACCATTACAAGAAGGCCATGGAAATCCACTTGATGGAGAGCAAAAGGTATCATAACCTGAAATCATCTGAATAGTTGCTACGACCTGAATCAGGCTTTGTGCCTGTTATTACATTACACCCAGACATCAATGAAAGCCTCAAGTCATTTGGCTAATTGGGTTGCTGAGTTAGGTTTGCTATAGCTCACAGATTCCTTTGTTCTCTTCAGCACAACTCTCTGTATCAGAGGGCAGCAGTCGTCTGTAGGAATCTCAGTGCCACTACCTGCCTGCTTTGCATCTCACTCGTAACAAGCTAATTAGCAGAGATTCAGCAAAAGAGTAGCATAGTTACATAAGAAACCATCACACATTAATAGCCACGCACACTGAAACAGTATATAAACCAAATGAAACAAGATAAATACTTTACATGACTTGATAGATGTTATTATTAACATTTATTTATACAGCGCCAGCATATTACGCAGCACTGTATAGTAAATGTGTTTATACAACTAAATCACATTATTTACATACATAAAACATGGAGTTACATACATCACAACCAATACTGGTACACGAGGTGAGAAAGGCCCTGTACAAAAGAGCTTACAATCTAAAGGGAAGGGAATAAGACACAAGGTGTGGGAGTAGGCAGAAACAGAATTAAGTGCATGAGAGTTGTAGTACTGTATGTGGTATTGTATATGGTAGTTAAGCAGAGTGGGGGTATGCTTCTCTAAAGAAGTGCGTTTTAAGAGATCTTTTGAAAGCAGAAAGGTTGGGAGAAAGTCGGACAGACCGTGGGAGAGTGTTCCAGAGGAGGGATGCAGCCCTTGCAAAGTCTTGAATGCGAGCATGTGAGGAGGTAATGAGAGAAGAGTTGAGTAGCAGGTCAGTAGAGGAGCGTAGTAAGCGGTTGGGTGAGTATATAGAGATGAGTTCAGAGATGTAGGGTGGGGCAGAGTTTTGAAGTGCTTTGAATGTCAGACTCATTAATTTGAATTGTATTCTGAAAGGTAGCGGAAGCCTGTGTAGGGATTGGCAGAATGGCAGAGGAGGAGCGGTTGCTGAGGTTTATGAGACTAGCGGCAGTGTTCATTATGGACTGGAGAGGTGACAGTCTCTGGAGTGGAAGGCCAATTAAAAGAGAGCTACAGTAGACTAGACGTGATATGATGAGAGAGTGAATAAGAATTTTGGCAGTATCTTGGGTGATAAATGATCGTATTTTGCATATGTTCCTTAGGTGGAAGTGACATGATTTAATAAGTGACTGGATATGAGGAGTGAATAACAGGCAGAATCTAGGATAACCCCAAGGCACCGGGCCTGGGGAGAGGGGGTGATAGTGGAATTGTTAGCTATGATGGATACTTCCAGGATGTTAATGGTGTTAGTTGGAGGAAAGAGAATCATTTCTGTTTTAGAGATGTTAATTTAAGGTAGCGTTGTGACATCCAAGTGGAGATAGCGGACAGGCAGGAGGAGACCCAAGTTAGGAGTTCTGGGTTGAGATCTGGAGAGGAGAGATAGATCTGAGTATCGTCAGCATAGAGGTGGTAGTGCAAACCATACGAGTTGATTCGAGGGAGGAAGTATAGAGGGAGAATAATAGGGGGCCCATGACAGAGCCTTGAGGAACCCCAACAGAAAGAGGAAGGGGAGAAGGTGTTACTCCATTATAGGAGTTGACATTACTGTGGTAACCCAAATTAGTAAGAAGAATGACTCCAACCCTTTAACTGGTGAACAGCAATAGTAAAGTGTATTAAAGCTGACTATTCACATGGGGCGAAGCACAGATGCAGTTAATCTTGGCTGGTTTCATGGTTTTACCGGCACCAGTATTATCTGGGAACTTTATTTTGCTTCTTGTACAGTTGAAAGTGTTAGTTCAAAGTGAAGCTACATTCTGTGTTGATAAGTAGGTCTTTCAAAGTCCCTTCATTTTCTACATTTTCTCTTTGTGATATAACTGTGTGTATATATATATATATATATATATATATATATATATATATATATATATATATATATATATATATATATATATATATATATATATATATATAAAGAACATTTTGCTTTGTTTCTCTAGTTTGTATTGAGGTGTAACCGGCTCTGCTTTCACTTCAGTCATGAATAAGTCTTCTATAGTCTCAAGCTTTCTGGCTACAATCTTTATTTTGTAAGGCTTTTCAGATGATATGGCCACAAACCCCTATGTTGTTTGGCTGCTTGGACATAACCTGCCAATATCTTCTCTCATAGGCTTGTCTAATATAATAACTCCTAAACTGGAGCCAGCAGAGACCATGGGGCTATAACCAGCCAAAAGGTTGGAAACCTAAACTCCGCAGCTGCTCATAACTTGTATGGAGTGATATCTCATTTGCATTTTTTGAATCTATACTTAAAAATAGACAATGACATAGACATATTTTTTTGTCTCAGAGAAGATGTTCTTTCTAGATATCAGCTGTATTTATGATCACTAGAAGTGCAATTTCATTGAAATCAATGGAGAATGCCTATATAACAAAATCACCCAGTCAATTATATAAATATTAACCGGGGAGCTTCTGTTATAGGCAGAAAACTATATACAGGTATGGGACCTGTTATCCAGAATGCTTGGGACCTGGTGTATTCTGGAAGACAGGTCTTTCCATAATTTGGATCTTAATACCTTAAGTCTACAAGAAAATCATATAAATATAAAATAAACCCAATAGGCTGATTCTGCTTCCATTAAGGATTAGTTTGGATCAAGTACAAGGTACTGTTTTATTATTACAGACAAAAAGGAAATCATTTTTACAAATTTAGAAATGGAGTCTATGGGAGACAGCCTTTCCATAATTCGGAGCTTTCTGGATAATGGGTTTTCAGATAATGGATCCCATGTACCTGTACACCGTAATACTGTTTTATTCAGTTAACACACTGACGATACCAGTAGGTATTATTGCTATGTGTTTGTTAGCCACTCTTGCCTGCAGATATCTATTATATGATGGTAAATAAACCCTCAGTTGTACATAATGATCACTTGTATCATCAAGCCATACCACATTAATGTACAGGCATTTCTAAATTTTAGACAGGGCATTTTTATTTACTTGTGCTACTTTGCAAACTAAATGGTATAAACCCATTATCCAGAAAGCTCCATGTTATCATCATCTCCCAAAAACTCCATGTTAAACAGATAATTCTAACTTTTATAAATAATTTCCTTTTTCTCTCTGTTAATAAAACTGTACCCTGTACCCAAGCCTACCTAATATATAATTAATCCTTAGTACAGGCAAAACATTGTTTTTGGGTTTGCATAATGTTTCAATGATTTTTTAGTAGACTAAAGGTGGCCATACACGGGCCGATAAAAGCTGCCAGCTTATTGGCCCGTGTGTAGGGCCTTCTTATTGGCTTCCCCGATCAGGCAAGACTAAAAATCCCATTGGATCACCAACTCATTGGTTTGTTGATGCGGTCCAGCGGAAACCCACGGTCCTGAACATTCTGGATAACAGGTCACAAAGCTATACAGGAAACATATTATTATTTGTTACAAAGTTGCATGTTGTGTGTCACAAATGGGATAGCCCATGATTAAGTGCCCTGGTGGCTACGAAACGCATAGGGCGGATGGAGATGCAAGTATACATTTTTAACTTTGTAAAATAAAGATATTTTTTTTAACTTGAAACTTTTCTGGTCCTGTGGATCCGTTTGAGTGCTGGGCAGCTCTGTTCGTTCTTTGATTTTTCTGGCGTGCGCCCCCTTAAAGCTGGGGGGTCTGGGGCTCGTGCACCCGGACCACATCTACTACTCGGTGAGATATTTACAATATATTCTGGGGCACCTTGTCTCTCTAAACATTGCATCACAAACAGTCCAACAGTGTCACTAACAAGACAAAGATAATATCTGTGACCCTAGTGTAGGAGTATAATGTAAGCATTCCCAGATAAGATTTCTTCTCTGGTGTACATTATAGTATTTCATCATTCAGGATGTTTTTGTAAGCCATAATGTATAGGGCAAACTGCACATATTAGCACATATGTAAGCAGAATTGTATCATAGACATGCAACACACTGTGAAGATAAATTTCAGAGGACACTTGTTTTTAGACAGATGTTTTTAGGAACATGATGAAAAAACTGAAGCATATTGCACTGAAGCACATTGGGGCTTGCTAGTGCACTATAGGGATCATTTATGAATGGTGTAACAGGGTGCAACGTGTAAAAAACAAGAGTAAGCCACTTTCCAAGCTTTGCACCATGCCTCCAGTATGGAGCACAAGGACCTAGGCTTTCAACATGAATACAGTACTGCCTGTGTTCATCAGCACTATATTAATCATACCTCCCAACTGTCCCGTTGTTAGAGGGAGTCCCTCTTTTGAAAGCTCAACCCACAGTCCCTCATTTATACTGGGAAGTCCTGTCTCTGCACTGAACAGCCAGAAGAAGAAACTAAGTTTCTAACTTAATTGGCTTTTGGCAGAGAGCCCAGAGCAGCCACAGCAGAAGATAAGATTTCTAACTTAATTTCTAGATAAGCTAATAAGTAATTGTAACAATATAATATAACAGGTCCCTGGGGAAAAGTTAGACTCACAGCTTAAAGGGCAATTCACCTTCATTAGCAAAACTGTAATAACTGAAAACAACCACAGAAATATGTTAAAATTTTTATAACCTGCCAAATTTTGCAAAATAAACATCGTTATATATGTTAGTTAGCCAAAAATGTAATTTATAAAGCCTGGAGTGACTGGATGTCTAACATAATAGCCAGAACACTACTTCCTGCTTTTCAGCTCTCTAACTCTGAGTTAGTCAGCGACTTGAAGGGGGACCACATGGTACATATCTGTTCAGTGAGTTTGCGATCCTCAGCATTCAGCTCAGATATGACCCATGTGGTCCCCCCTCAAGTCTCTGATTGGTTACTGCCTGGTAACCAGGGTAACCAGTAAGTGTAAACCAAGGGAGCTGCAAAGCAGGAAGTAGTGCTCGGGCTATTATGTTAGACATTCATTCACTCCAGCCTTTATACATTACATTTTTGGCTAACTAACTATATTAGAAACATTTTGCACAGCCTATTTACCCAGTTTTTATTTGTATACTGAACAATTCCTTTAAAACCCTAGTGGATTATGAAGTTTAACGGCTCTAGTATTTCATTTGGTGTCCAAGAACATAAAGCCTTTTGGAGTCAGAAGACTTTTAATTTGCTTAGCTTTAGGCTCAGATTGTTGCCTCTTTTATTTTAGCATTTTTTTTAATTAAGAAGCTAACTAGTTTGCTATGGGTTGCTAAAGTTGGGACAACGTGGCTTCTTTTTACCGTATAATATGCAATGATTGGGTAACTCCCTCACAAGAGTCCTATACACTAGAAACTTCAGTGATTTGGAGATTAACTGGAATCGAGAATTCATCAGCAGGATGATCATCTGACTATGACAACAAACTTCACTATGGACAGAGACAGACATGATGTCTTGGCTAGACAAAGCTGTCACCCACAACACACTTTACACAGTGAACATTCTTAGAAATGCAGAGAATCGCTATAAATAATTCAGACATTCTCAGCAGAGCCATGCTGTGGCAAGGTGTGACGGAGAGTCTGTACAGCACGAGAACTGGAACAATGACATGAACAGAACCTAACAGTATACACACAATGATCATCTGAAACTGTATAGGGTATGACAATTAATCAAATAGGTGCCAGGTAAATTTCTCAGACCTTTTCATGTGAAAGCCTTTGGAACATGTGTTCCACCTACCACAAGGCCATCTCTTATAAGGGCAGGGACACATGCTCAGAAAAATAACCTCTTCTTAGGGGGCGACTAATCTCCCCGAACTGCATTTGGATCACTTCGTTTTCCGAAGTCGCCTGTTCCCTGTGAGGCAACTTCGGAAAACGAAGCGCGTCGATTGCCATCCGGCCAGCGATTTACATTCTAGCTGATGGGAAGCAGTTCGGAGAGATTAGACGCCCTGAAGAAGAGGAGATTTGTCGCTGAGTGACTCATCTTTCTGAATCTGAGCATGTGTCTCTGCCCTAATGGACATTATGGAAGAAAACCAGAACATGAAACAAGACTATTAAAGAAAGACTTTTTCACTCAATCTCCATCTTTGTGATAACACTGGTGCCAGTGTAACCTCAGGTATGTAGGCATGGTCTTTATCACTTCCCTAAAGAAAGACTACAAACTCCATGTTCAATTGACTAAATAATAGCTGACAAGCCCTGCCTTAATACAGCACTTTATGGAGTCAAACCCCACATTGTCAATATGAAATATGAAATAGGTGTTTACTGAGCTGGTAGACACCACCGTATGGATATTAATGCAATGATTAGTAGTACACAGTTTCATTGATGCTTGAATGAAAATTTGAGCTACCAACCCTATGTATAATAGTAGGCAAAAACATCTTCTCTTTTAACATCTGAACTGCATTAGCTTGGTCAAAGATGGTTTCTTATTGGTTCAGAAGGGATTACCAGATCATGTCATCATATAACACAAACTGAGTTGGTAAATAGTTCAATGAAAATTAATTTAAGTGGGTATTCTTATTGTAAATAACCTCTAAGGGGCCCATTTACTTAGTTCTAGTGAAGGAATAGAATAAAAAAAATGTTGAATTTCAAATGTTTTTTTGGTTACTTCGACCATCGAATTGACTACTTCGACCTTCGACTTCGAATCAAACGATTCGAACTAAAAATCGTTTGAATATTCGACCAGTCAATAGTCGAAGTACTGTCTTTTTAAAAAAAACTTCGACCCCCTAGTTCGCCACCTAAAACCTACCGAAGTCAATGTTAGCCTATGGGGAAGGTCCCCATAGGCTTTGCAATCTTTTTTTGGAGGAAGAAAAATCGTTTGATCGATGGATTAAAATTCTTTAAATCAAACGATTTGAAGGATTTAATCGTTTAATTGACTTTGATATTCAAAGTCGAAGGATTTCCATTCGGCAGTCGAATATCGAGGGTTAATTAACACTCAATATTCGAACATAAGTAAATTTGCCCCTAAGTGTGCCAGGACTTTACCCAAAGTAAATGAGCACTAGTATATGGAAAACATTTATTATGCATCATTTATATAGCCATCTCTTCCTTATATGATCCCCTGTGATGCATGCCTTAGCTAGTGTATGTTTACATAACAGAACATCAAGGACCCCAGAGGGCAAAGACAAAGACCAGAGATAAATTGAGTAATGTCCTTGTATTTTTGGAACTCCAGCTTTGCAAACACTGTGTTTGTTATAAAATGCCATGTTTTACTGTATTTATAACTCTCTTGATTCTTCCCTTTGCAGATTATTGATTGACATCAATGCTATCTAAATTCTCTCTGACATATCAGACACTGAGGTAGACCAACCACCTTGTGCTCTTCTCTCTTTATTGCCTCGGAAGTCTCATAAATTATTGGAAACCGAGTTCAAAGACTTCTCTGAAGCTTACAGCTTGCAGCTGCCATATATAAATCATATATGCATTAAATACGTGGCCCTAACCCAAGGTTTATTGTGAGTGTGCAATAAACGTTTTTGTTTGGTTAACTGTACTCTATAGGATTTAGGATTATATTAACTGCACAGTGTTTGTATTGCTCTGTCTTTCAGCATCTCCTTATATTAAACAATATAAAACAATATCTAATATCACATACAATTAATCGTATCTGACTGTGCATCCTTTAGACTTACTGGACAATGAAAATGTATGTTTACAATGAATCAAATAAATAGGACTTGTATTGAAAATGTGTTCTAAAAAACTATAGTTTTCTCTAGCAGCCAAGGGAACAACAAGCAGTGTGTTGTCTCCACTGAAATAAATATTACCTGGAAATAGAATGTACTTTGCTGGTACTCTGTAATTTCCTTGTCCATGAGATACAGTAGATTCTATGTTGTTGGAAGGTAAATAATTAAAAATTAAATGGAGGTAATTATGAAATGATTATCTGCCTTCTCTTCTCCCAACATAAGCTCTGAAGAACCCAAGAGGTGGGACCCAATGTAAAATGGAAGTGCTTTAAATTTCACCACTCAGCTCTGTCACTGTAACAATTAACAAAAACCTTTCTAATTAAAACAATAAATAGAATTAATTTGCAACAGAAGCCCTGTATATATTGAACTTGTGTTGGACACAGGTGTACATTACCCTTTTACCAACTACAAAGACAATGCACGCTTAGCTGGCCACATGCTCTTCCTCTAGTTAATATCTCGACTTCATCCATTAATCACCCAATATGATTAGCACTTGTCTTTTGAAATTTCTCACACGGGATAATGAAAATACAGAAACACAATATTTCATGCCATATTTGTATTATTTGAGAACTCGCCTCCATCCATCAATTGCATAGAAATGGATGGCACCCAGATGGCTGGATATTAATGGAACATCAGTAGAGCATGTGGCCAGGGCTGTCTGTATTAGGTTCTTCCTAGAGTGTAAAAACAAAGAACCACATTAGCTCTGCCATGTCAAGTTTAAAAAGACCATAAGGTGACCCAGTTTAATAATATCTAATAAACATAAATGTACCTACTGGGCAGTATATTTATCTCACAATTTGCTCCACTGAAGTCATCTGGCTTCGCTTTATAGAAATAGCCAATTCTGAAAGGCAGTGTGATTACCAGGCAACTAATTCCTCAGTGAAAAATACGGCATACAACAGTTGTATATATTTGTGTCCTGGAGGATGTTTAGGTATTGCAATACAGCACTGATCCCCAACCTTTTTTTACCCATGAGCCACATTAAAATGTTAAAAAAGTTGGATAGATAGATATATGATAGATAATAGATAGATAGATAGATAGATGATAGATAGATAGATAATAGCTAGATAGATAGATAGATAGATAGATAGATGATAGCCCCTCGCCAAAAAAATCTACTGAAGGGGCCCGGCATTAACAGTCCTCCTCTCCTGGTTGTGTGCGCACATATATATATATATATATATATATATATATATATATATATATACACATATATACAGGTATGGGATCATTTATCCGGAAACCCGTTATCCATAAAGCTCCGAATTACGGAAAGGCCGTCTCCCCTAGACTCCATTTTATCCAAATGATCCAAATTTTAAAAAATGATTTCCTTTTTCTCTGTAAATGATCCAAACTAAGATATAATTTATCCTTATTGGAAGAAAAACCAGCCTATTGAGTTTATTTAATGTTTACATGACTTTCTAGTAGACTTAAGGTATGAAGATCCAAATTCTGGAAAAATCTATTATCCGGAAAGCCCCAGGTGTGTATGTGTGTGTATATATATATATATATATATATATATATATATATATATATATAGTGAGACACCAGCTGGAAAAGTTATAAATGTTGTCTATATTTCACCTAGGTTTCTTACCTATACATGGTGAGGGGCTCCAGAGAATAGATATAGGGAGAAAACCAGCTTATGGGTTTTCTCTGAGTTGTTTTGAATTTCTGGTCTGGGTCCTGGAGTCCGGAGGCTTTGTAGAGCATTGGGTGGGATGAAGCTTCCATTCCTAAGTCCATTACGGATTTTGTGCCAGGAGCATGTTCAGCTGACTGAATGGTAAAAGGAGTGTTACAATTCAGAACAGTGAGAAGGGGGAAGCACTGAGAGGAGAGATCAGGCTCCCTAAAACCAAGCCAGCCACACTCATTGGGAGAGGTACTGGGGCTTGTAAGGAGGCATTGAAAGTTCCTGACTGTTTGGATTTATGCCATGCTGAAGTAAGCTGATTTCTTTTTTACACTTGAACTGTGTTATTTTGCTGAATAAACGAGCAGGCCCAGTTCTGTTTACAAACTCCACTTGCTGATCACTTCATGTTATGCAAGCACTGCAACCACCAATTGAGCAAATCCTCACTATATATATATATATATATATATATATATATATATATATATATATATATATATATATATATATATATATATATATATATATTCACCTGGGGAGAGGGCAAGGGGCCTGTACAGAGGGGAGAGTGAGTAAACACCCCTGGGTGGGGGGAGATCAATCCCTAAAAAGTAATACAACCAGCACTTACTATTACAATCATTTAACTTCTTCAAAATAACATGGTCTTAATATTTTTTTTAGTAAACCCTAGATTCTTTTTTTGTATACAGCAAAGAGAGATTATGTTTAGAACTCATGATGCCTTACCTTATAATTACTATTTTACACTGCAGGATGTAAAGCCACTTATTCAAGGTGGATCAAACCTACTATAAACAGCAAGAAAACTGTTTTTGGATCCTGGCATGTTTTAAGAACACCTGCTAAATGCCATAGACATATCCAACCTGCGGCGGCATTAAATATAATTAAGGCATTTTACCTCTATATATTTATAGTTATATTTACCTGTCTATTTTTATGTGACTGTGAAATTTAGCTTGTCCACAGAGCACTGCAACATCAGCAGGAATTTGTGCAGGCAGTTATTTATAATAAACGGAGAAACTGCACTGATATGTACCTGTATTTCTACTGCTAAAAATAATTCCCCGGTGCTGATGCAAGAACTGATTGGTTATATATACTGCCATATAAATTATTCTATGCCATATGGAGATAAAAAGTCAATGGAGAGTTCCATGACCTTGGAAAGGCATATGGATTTAAACAGGTCCTGAGGCTTCTTTTAATTAACTTTTCCCCCTGGATAAAATATTATCTCTAGTAGATGTATGGGAGCTGTTATCCAGAATGCTTGGGACCTGGGGTTTTCTGGATAATCTTTCCATAATTTGGATTGTCATGCCTTAAGTCTACTAGAAAATCATGTAAACATGAAATAAAGCCAATAAGGATTAATTATATCTTAGTTTGGATAAAGTACAAGGTTACAGGAAAATGAAATCATTTTTAAAAAAAATTTGGATGGTTTGTATAAAATTAAGTCTATGGGAGATGGGCTTTCCGTAATTCAGAACGGGTTTCCAGGTAACAGATCACATTCCTGTAGTAAATGATTGGTGAGGCTGGAGAAAGTAAACAGAACAATGATTATTAGTAATAGTTGTCTGAGGGTAGGTTACATAGTGCCCTTATAATGGCTACATGATTCAAACATAATTTCCTATCAACATTGGATTATTGGTGGATTTCAGCATAATGGGACTTGGTAGAAGAAGATCAATGTCATGGCAAAGAGTGCATGAGTGAGTTTCTCACCCTGTCCTACTTGTTGGCAGAGGCCTCTAACTTAGTAGAATGAGGTCCTGTGAATCCTGGTGATGGCCCTTTAGCGACCAATCAGATTTTTGCTTTTTCAACAGTAACACCAAAAAATTAAAGGATCTTAAACGAATGAAAATATAATGTACTGTTGTGCTGCACTGGTAAAACTAGTGCGTTTGCTTCAGAAACACAACTATAGTTTATAAAAACAAGCTTCTGTGTAGCCATGGGGGCAGCCGTTCAAAGCTAAAAAAGGAGAAAAGGCACAGGATACACAGCAGATAACAGATAAGATCTGTAGTATACAATGGGATTCTTCAGAATTTATCTGTGATCTACTGTATATCATGTGTTTGAATGGCTGCCCCCATGGCTACACAGGACCTTGTTTATATAAACTATAGTTGTTTCTGAAGCAAATATGTCACTTTTACCAGTACAATGCAACAGTAATTTATATTGTCATTCCTTTAAAGCACTTTCATTTTACCCTTTACGTTTCCTCCCATTGACTACCGGTGTACGTCCTACTAAATATTCCTGCAGTGTATAACTCACGATAAACATGTAAATTTATTTGTATGGTCATAGCAATGCAAGTTTATGTATGTGCTGTTTAACATTTAGAAAATGTTAAATAAAAACCTTTAATAAAGCACTTTAATTTTTTGGTGTTACTGTTCCTTTAACCGGGTAGTCAGTAAATGCTGCCTAATGATTCGTTGCTATGTATTACTAGACCCGGTACAAATTTTGTGCATTTTATTTCATTATATTACCACCTTACACACAAAGAAAATAATGGGGCCCACAGAATCTGAATTGCCCGGTGGCTTCTACGATGGCTTCTCAGCAAGCACTGGCAGCTGCCAAGAGAATACTGGAAGTTATTGTTTAGCAGCATATTTGGTCCTATAAATAGATAGAATAATCACCTATGGTGGTGGATATTGGACCAGAGGAAAAAAACCTCTAGAAAATCTAATTATGGTCTATGGGGAAAATGAGACTGGAGCTAGAGCTTTTCTCATCAAAGTGAATCTTGCCCATTACAGATGAGTAATGTCTCAGCTCAGACATAATATACTTGAAACAGTCACTTTCTAATTCTATCATCTATCCATTCTCATTTATTATATCATCATAAAAAAACATCACTCATATGTCATATTGAGCTTCATTAATGGATTTGAAAATATCCCCACCCAACAAAATAATCTTGCCAATAACTTGGCCATTATTATGAATATGGAACCTACAGATCCAGAGTTAGTTACCCTTGACTATGTTATCTTTGAAGCAGAGATTAAAGGGTTAGTTCACCTTTAAAAGAATTGTTCAGTATAAAAATATATACTGGGTAAATAGATAGGCTGTGCAAAATAAAAAAATATTCTAATATAGTTAGTTAGTTTAAAATGTAATGTATAAAGGCTGGAGTGATTCGATGTCTAACATAATAGCCAGAACACAACTTCCTGCTTTGCAGTTCTCTAGGTTTTCACTGATTGGTTACCAGGCAGTAACCAATCAGAGACTTGAGGGAGGGCCACATGGGTCATAACTGTTGCTTTTGAATCTGAGCTGAATGCTGAGGATCAATTGCAAACTCACTGAACCGTTATGTCCTATGTGACCCCCTTTCAGATCAGTGACTAAAGGTCCCCATAGACGCAAAGATTTTGCTTGCCGAACAGCCAATTTTAACGAAGTCCGACCAATCCTTCGAAATTATCGTGAAGTTAGTGGGATTCAAACGATCGTACATCTTACGATTTTTCGTCCTACATCTGTCAGAAAATTGATCAGCCAGGTTAAAAAATCTTTGTCGGTCCCAGTGCAATCTATCTATGTTTGCAGGGCCAAGCAGGCAGCTCCACTTTGTTTTCCTGGCAAATTGGCCTTTTTAGTTGATGGACAATTTGTAGGATTGTTTCGAGATAATCGTAGTCTCACGATGACTCGGATCTTTTAAAAATCTTTACATCTATGGCCAGCTTTACTCAGAGTTTTAGAGAGCTGAATAACAGGATGTAGTGTTCTGGCTATTATGTTAGACATCCAGTCACTCCAGCCTTTATACATTACATTTTTGGCTAACTAACTATATTAGAAACATTATATATTTTGCACAGCCTATCTACAGGTATTTAGCCATTTTTTAGTTTTACACTGAACTGTTCCTTTAAGTTAACTTTCAGTATCTTATGGAATGGCCAATCCTAAAAAACTTCATTATTTATTTTTTTTATAGATTTTAAATATTTAACTTCTTCTGACTCTTTGCAGCTTTCAAATGGGGGTCACTGACCCCATCTTAAAACAAATGCTCTGTAAGGTGACACATTTATTGCCTTTGCTACATACCTCCAAACATTTTGGAAATTGAAAGAGGGACTAAAAGATTTGCTGTGCGAGCGTTTTACAAAATCTACACATTTACAAAATGTGTCAGGTTATGAAAGTTTGAACACATTTCTGTGTTATTGCAGTTTTGCTAATGAAGGTGAATTGCTCTTTAAGCTGCAAGTCACAGTTTCCCCAAGTGACCTGCTTATCTTAAATTGTTACAATTGTTTCTTTGCTTATCTTAAATTGTTACAAAAGTATCTAAGTGCACCTGCCACGTATTCTGGGCTCTCTGCCAAAAGCCAATTAAGTTTTAGAAACTTTGTATCTTTTTCTGGCTGTTCAGTGGAGGAGATCAAAGAGAGTTGGAACATCTCAGTAACAATCCAGGACTGCAGGTTGAAAAAATCGGGACTGTCTCATGAAAAACAGTTGGGAGGTATGTTGCTACTTTTTATTACTCATTTAGGGCAAGGCCAGACGTGGCGTTTTTACGTTGCGTTTTTAAAAAAGAACAGCCAGGTGTAAATACGCCACTGAAACCACATGTGACTGTCAACATGCGTTTTTCATGTGGTTTTCAGCAGGTAGGATTATTTTCCCAACATGCACTTTTCATTGTTCTCATTAAGAATTTGGACGCCAAATTTAAAATACGCTGCGTATTTACGCAGAGTGTGGTTTCAAATGTGCAGATCCCATAGAGTCTATCGATTTGGTAGTTTCTTGACGTATTGACGTTTCTGTTAAAATACGCCAATACTGGTGTCATGTGGCGGATTTCAGCTTGCAAGTGGCATGTGTGAATTGCCATAGTGCGTTTTCCATTAGCTTCAGTGGTAGTGCAATTTATGCATATTTACGCCTGGCTGTTCTTTTTTAAAAACGCAACGTAAAAATGCCGCATAAACGCCACGTCTGGCCTTGCCCTAATTCAGGTCCTCTCCTATTCATATTCCAGTTTCTTATTCAAATCAATACATCATTGCTAGGGTAATCTGGACCCTAGAAACCAGATTAATGCAATGGAAAACTGTAGAGCTGCCGAATAAAAAGCCAAATAATTAAAAAAACCAAAAATAGAAGAAAATGAAAATCAATTGCAAATTGTCTCATAATATCACTCTCTACATCATACTAAAAAGTTTATTTAAAAGCCTTTCAAATACAAGTGACTACTCTGGGCCTCACTTATGATGGGGCCCCTCAGAGCAACAGGAAATTTGTGGGAAAACAATGATTTAGGCCACCATCTTTTACAACAATCGTGGTAATAAAGTGTCTCTCTCCTAGGAATTCTGAAGTCTTAAAGTATTTTAGGAGTCATCTCCCTTCTTTCTATAGTGGATGATCTCCTGCAAATTCAGACAAGTTTTGTAACACAAGGCATTGTCATTGTTTCCTTTTTGGAAGTATTTCAAAGTCTGAATGTTCAAAGTCCAGGCCGACCGGCAGCCAAAGTGTATGAACAATGATTTGTCCTTAGATCTGTGGGGCTGCCTTATCAGACACTGAAACAGACTGGCATGCAAAGATTTCTTCTTCTTGAAAGCACAAGGCTGCATGGAAGCCTGTGGGACAAATATCCCCATGCAAGAGACAGTTTCAAAAGCAGCTTTCTTACATGTACTGTATATAGAATTATACACTCGTTTCTCAAAATGCATTTGTTGCAGTGCCAATCACCCTCTGTGTTGGTTGACTTCAAAAATGTGCCAGAAGTTTTGGTTGATACTCCTATGATGATTAAAACAGAATGACTCTAGAATGAAGCATCACCTATAAGCGTCAGGCCACTGATATTAATAAGCTCTAGGGCTCATGGCATGGATGACAGGCAGATTCCATTAAAACAAATGACAGGTTTCATGGGCAGTTTCAGGAGCTTCTCCGCCAGCGTAAATATATCACCTGTGTCATCAGTCTGAAAAATATATTGGTCTGGATTCACTGAATTATCTCATGAAAATGTCTCAGAAGTCTATGGTAAAATCTAGAACTGATTCAGGATTGTCTTCCCTTATTTTCTCTCTCTCTTTTATTTTTTCATTCCTTCATGCAGTCCCCCACACCAGTATGTTTGTCAGTATTTTTACTATAAGCACACCATTTTGTCATAATCCACCACCAGACAACAATTAATATGTAAATCTATAATTGAATCATATATATTAATTTCCTCTCTTTAATTGAATATGGCCCATTATTTTCATATAAATAATGGTAATACTGAATAACTGAAAAATGAATATTCACAAGCACAAAACATAACAAACACATTATACAATTAGGGTTGCCACCTTTCCGTGGCCTATGGTCCAGGCAGTGGACTGAGCCATGATGTCAGAGTGGTGGGCCAGTGACATTGCAGGCGGAGTGAGTGACATCACGGAAGCGAGGCTATGACGTAGCGATCAGCGAATTGGCTGATCGTCATGTCAATCAAGGGAGCTCCTGCCCGTTTTTCCATATTTGTCTTGACCCAGCAGCCCCAGTCCTGGATTTGTGGAAAGGCCATCTAGGCCTGGGCCTAGGGTGGCAGGATTTTAGGGGGGCGGCATGCTGCCCAACCACATCCACATTGGTTCAAAAACACTGGGGATGCGCTGGAGATACAATCATTTTTTTAATTTGCTGTGCGCAATCCCCATTGCTTCAGTCCAGATGAAAATTTGCACGAATAAAGAGGAGGGGACAGGGGCAACGAACAGCAGCGGGCCTAGGGGCACCTACTATGTAAATCCGGCCCTGGGCAGCCCTTCTGAGCTGTCCTAATCAAATCCGGACAGGTGACAACCCTATACACATATATACATGTCTGTAAAGCTTGCCAAATGCAAATCCTCCCACACAGCCATTTCCCATTTGCTCCATTTTATCTAAATGGTCCAAATTTAAAAAAAAAAAACAAAATTACACACACACACACACACACACACACACACTAATCCTTTTCAGAAGCCTATTGGGTTTATTTAATGTTTAAATGATTTTCTATTAGACCTGAAGTATGAAGATCCAAATTACGGATAGAATGCTCCGGACGTGGGGTTTTCTGGATAACAGAATACCTGGATACCTGAATCATTTTTTCTCTTTGTAACAATAAGACAGCACTTTTGCTTGATGTTAAGTAAGCGATCATAAATACCTATAGATTGGAATATAGTTCCATTGGGTTTTTAATGGGTAAATGTTTTTTACTTGCCTTAGGTCATTACGATCCATAATACAGAAAGACCCAAGATCCCACGCATTCTGGAGAATAGTTCTCATATCAGCTATGCCATCAGTATTATGTGTCAGTATTACAGTATATGTACACACACATATTTGTTTAGACCCCTAGGGATGCCATGTGCAGGCTGCGGTAAGTTAGCACTAGCTTTGTGCTGGACTTTCAGATCATGGAATCCAGTACAGCATCGGCAGGGGACCTCTGAGAGTATGAAGCCAGCTTATTTTGCTAGGTGAATAATTAAAGCAGATTGATGGAACTCTTTCTACTTTACTGTGATAAGACATTAATGACCCGCACTCTCAGGCTGATAACAGCGCTCTACTTTGCATGGGTTATACTCCTGAACTCTCATCAGGAATCATTAATATGTCATGCTCCACTGCCTGCAAATTGTGTTGCATATAGAAAATAAGGATAGGCCTCTTCATGCTCCTAGGCTTTTGGTGAGCAAGGGTTGAAGGTATAGCCTCCTAAATCAGGTTGTAATGAAAACCCACTATAGAATACAATGACGACTGGGCCAGAGGTCAAGCATGTTTTTACAATGCTCTTTCTCGTGCATACTGAAAGGCTATCCAACTCACTAATAACTTAGAGGAAATAACGCAGGCTAAAAAGACTAACCAAGTCAGTCAGTGGCCCTCAAGATGATGGGTGCTGTCATTTAATGATATCTTCAGGGCTGGTGGTTTTACCCTTCCTTGTTGGCTGGGCAATCCTGAAGCAGTAGTACAGTACTTCTTCCATAGCTGGAATTCTAAATGTTCCCAATTCTTTGCTAGATGATGGGAAGGTTAGAATGACACTCTACTGTAGCCTGAATAAATAGAATAAAGTAGGAGCAGAAAACAGAATCTCTCCATGGTGCTTGCTGAAAAGTACCCCTGGACAGTGCAGTTTTCTGCTAAAGGAGCACCAGCATGAGGTACCACCCCAGTGATTTAGACTTCATGGCAAGGCCCTCTGATACCATTTTTATTCTATAAACCTTGCTTGTTAAATTTTTGTTTGCTATAAACGAATGTAAAAAAAAAAAACTGTTTAAAGGGCCAGTGACATCAATTTTTTTACATAAATAGAAAAAAAATCCCACCAAGACAAATTAAACTTTAAAATCACTTAATTATCGCTTATTAAGAAATAACTTACAGAATCTCCTTTCTAAAGAGGAGTGCAAGTAGAGTTTCGGTGAGTTATGACGTGTTGTGCTGCATTCTACACTGTGCCCTGCATGTGGCAGAAATAATAGCTCATTAGTGAACAGAGCGCTTGTGCATAGCATCTGGGGCAATCCTGGCGCTCCCCCGCTCTGCACTTAGAACATCAACGTCAGAGCGGGTCAAAGGGGGCGCATCACTAGTGTAATGAGTGCAAAAGCACTCTCTGCACTAGCGGAGCCTAATTTCTGGAATAAACTAAGGATGCACCGAATCCAAATCCTAATTTGCATATGCAAGTTAGGGGCGGGAGGGAAATCGCATGGCTTTTCGTCATAAAACAAGGAAGCAGGGCCGCCATCAGGGGGGGACAGGGGGGACAAGCGTACCGGGCCCGGGCATGAAGGGGGGCCCGGCAGCGCTGCATTTTTTGAAGATCCAGGCCCCCCTTACGAGCGCCCGAGCCGTACGACTTGCCTCTGTGCTGCCGAATGCGGAAGTGCCGAAAAGCCGAAGCCGATGCGCCGAAAAGACCCGAAGTCACGGAAAAAGCCGAAGTCACGAAGCGCCGAAAAGACCCGAAGTCACGAAAACAGCCGAAGCCGAAGTCCTGAAGCAGCGCAAAGACCCGAAGTCACGAAAACAGCCGAAGCCGAAGTCCTGAAGCAGTGAAAAGACCCGAAGTCACGAAAGGAGGTGAAGTTGAAGTACTGAAGCCGTGAGTTCAATTCTACTGAACACCAGTTTGTGTATTTTTTTTTTTTTAATCTCCTGGCCACCAATGTATTATTTTAATATTCTATAGGCCCCTGCAACTAATCTTTTTTTTTAAAACATGTTTTTTTGGGGCCCCAATTTTTTTTTTAACTCGTAAGGGGCCCCTGACGCCAATGTTTTTTTTTTTTTTCAAAAATTTTTTTTTTTTTTTAATTTTTTTTTGGGGCCCCAATTTCTTTTTAACTTGTAAGGGGGCCCCTGTCGCCAATGTTTTTTTTTTTTTTTTTTCAAAAAAATGTTTGTTTTTTTTTCAAATTTTTTTTTGGGGCCCCAATTTGTTTTTAACTTATAAGGGGGCCCCTGACGCCAATGTTTTTTTTTTTTTTTTCAAAAAATTTTTTTTTTTTTTTAATTTTTTTTGGGGCCCCAATTTCTTTTTAACTTGTAAGGGGGCCCCTGCCACCAATGTTTTTTTTTAAAAAAAAAAAAATTTTTTTTTTTTTGGGGCCCCAATTTTTTATAAGGGGGCCCTGACCATCAATAGCTTTTTACAACTTGTGTGGGGGGGGTTACTTTTTTAGCGCTGATGTCTGTGTGGTCTTTTAACTGCGATGTGGAGTGGGCGGGAAATGGGGTGGAGCTTGGTCGTCAGTGTGGGCGGGGCCCAGGGGGCCCCAAAAATTTTGTTGTACGGGGCCCCGTGATTTCTAATGGCGGCCCTGCAAGGAAGTAAAAATGTTTTCCCCCTTCCCACCCCTAATTTGCATATGCAAATTAGGGTTCGGTATTCGGCCGAATCTTTCACAAAGGATTCGGGGGTTCGGCCAAATCCAAAATAGTGGATTCGGTGCATCCCTAGAATAAACCCTGAAAATTCGACTCTTGAAATTACAAGAGGTGACTTTTTGCCACCTCTTGTAACTGGCCGCTCGTTGCCGCTTGAGGCAAGCTTCTCACCTTGCCTCATGGCAAAGACAGCCCTGCATAGCATTGGTAAATGAACCTTACCATCCACCATACAATTACAATACAATACAATTATTCATTCACCCTCACTGGCCTTTAGACAGACTTTTCAGGAACAGCTTTCTACCTTGGCCCAAACTATCAACTAGTCTCGGAGGGGAGCATAGGCAAAACTGTAATGTCTTTTACTAAAGATAGAGGAAGGCAGGTATTATAAATGGTTAAATGCCATGTGCTGCAGTTGAGGGTATTGGGGGGAAAAGGTGGTGTGATAAGGAAATTGATTGACACTGGGGGACATAGAGGTTTAGGGGGTGGTAATTTGGGGGTGCTTAATAATATTCTACATTGGGGTCCATGTGCCACTAGTTATTGTCCCTCATGATGGAAATGCCTATTATTTGTGTATAGTAGCAATTGAATTAAAAAAAACTTATAGGGTAACAAATGCAGATGGGTGCCCATGCAGGTTGTGGGGGGGGGGGGCAAGAGCATTTAGTGAGGCTGCTGTATGTTGTAATAAGTACAGTGACCTTCTATACTAAAATAACATGTTATGTTGGAGAGGCAGCTAATCTTTAAGACCCTTAATGAGACGGCAATAACTGTAAAAGTGATATCTTTTTTATGTTCTTATAATGACTGTAAGCTGCCAGCATTTATCTACATGACATTTTATGCATAACCAGCACATACCTGGAAACAAGATGATTCTTAATGTATCTGCTACAAGCACAATATTTTATAGTTGAACATATATATTTATTTCTACACGACACTCATAATAGCAAAAATTCATTTGAAATGCGGATCTTGAGGCTTTCTCAAGCACCTTTCTCCTGATTCTGACATCTGAGCACCACAAACGCTCTCTCAGATACACAGGTCTCTTAGCAACGCAGCTGTGTTGGGTACTGCCACTTCCGAGTTATTTCTAAATATAATAAGGGTTAAAAGAGGGGTACGAGTTATGTGACTGGCAGCTGGTTTTATTTGCAAGGTGCTGCTGACGGCATCTCCTCCATTCAATATTCTATGGCAATTACACAGAAAAAGAGAACCGGCAAGCAATCTTGCCCATTAATGTATCTCTATATTCCTCTGTTTGAAGACCACCTTGCACATGCCTTAGCTCAGATGAGAGGGGCCCCTAACAGCTGCTCCTGGTGACATTCAGTTTATAGCTCCTTAATAGAAGTAGTCACTGATAAAAAACAGATCCCAAGGGCCTTTGACGTCAAACTGTCTGGAAACTCTTTTCAGTTTAGTTTATTGCCATTTGCAGTATTGAATACTTTCCCCTTTTCTTGTTTACATAATATATACGTCAGCTATGTGGATACGGGTGCTGCATTGAATGAAGAAGTGGTTGGCAATTTTCAAACTCTCTAAATGTCAGTTGGTCTTCCAAGGCCTTTGGGGAAGGACATAGGTCACAAAAGCCCCAGAGAGAGACAGAGACAGAGAGAGAGAGAGAGAGAGAGAGAGGACATTATCTATCTATCTATATACCTATTGGGTAGCATTTGGGTGATTGGATGATGTTAATGTTATTTTTGGGATAACTGTAATCCTACATGACTGGGAATTATGGCATTGCCTGTCTTGGAATATATTTATGAACAGGTCTGGGTGCTAGTGCAGATGAATATTATGATTCATATTTTGCCAATTTTCTTAGTCCCAATGCACACAAGGTAAAGGGCAGATAACCCACTTTAGTACATACTGCATATTAATGGAAATACATTAGGTTCCTTAATAATAAGTTGCAGCAATTAAATGCAAACAATCATTGCAGGCATTGTGGCAGTCAGAATGTATTCAGTAAAGCACTGGTGTTTTTAGCTGCGTTTGTCTGCAAGTGCTCAGTGTGCCAATATGCCAGTTGTGTCTTCTTTGCTGAATACAGTGCATGGTGCAAGAGGGCCCTGTACTTAAAATCTGCTTTGGGCAAGTGGTAGCTCCAGGGATCTCTTTGTGATTTGCACCCAAAGGCACTTTAACTTGAGGTAGTTCAATCAGGCTCAATGACTGTTATTGACACTGCTCACTCTGACCTGCCAACATTGGTGTCTTCACAATTTGCACTTGATATACCAAACAGACCCAACCAGGGATGTGAATGCTGGGTAAGAATAATGCATTTCTGGCAAAAAGTTGACTAAAGGTAGAATTTTGCTCCTTTCTTGCAGCAACACTTGATGATCCCTTTCTGTCACATTATTAAGGTAGTCTACATTCTACCCCAAATCGGGTTGATACGTTTGTTGACCCTAGAGCCAATGACCAGTTAATCCATAGGGGCCTACTGAGACCCGTCAGACAAGGACATGCCAAAACACTCCTTGTATGATAAAATTTTTGAACCTACTTTATCGATATCTGCCTGATATTCATCCAGATGTCAGGCAGGCCATACACAGCCAGTTAAGTTGCTGACTTGATCTAAAGGGTCAGGATCTGCATTTTATATCTGGCCATGTATGGCCATCTTTAGACAGGCTTATTGATGCTTGACGTGTAGGGCAGGCTCAGAGAGCAGTGGGTGGTTATGTAACCTCCTGCTGTGCCATGTGTGAGATAGCAGCTCTAACAAAGCAGATCAGAATGGCGGTGAAAGAAAGCAGATCAGACTGCGTGGTTTGCCAATCTCAGGCAGCTTATTCCACTTATGCTGATTCCAAGCAAGGATAGGAAAAAAAAAACCTGTATAGCAGCCAATCAATAACAAGCCAGAAAATTCTCTCTGACCCCAAATAAGGACAATCACTAAACCTTTCGGGACACATCAGACAGATATGCTTTTCCTTCATTTGACTGCGGCTTCTAGGTCAGGTATAAAGGATAACGGACACTGTGATTAAACATTACTGATGTGACAGAAATGGATCTTCTAACATTATACTCGGAATATCTTAGCAGTGTATTTGATCTGCGTCACTAAAGCCCTCGAATTATTATTGAACTGTATTGAAGTGCTTTGTTAACTGAAACGATGTGCAGAGCTGAATAATGCAGTTGGTTCCGGTCTAGGGCTCTGCCCGTGCTATAAAGTCTCACTAGTAATGGGAGAGTCTTCACAGGCAATGGAGGGAGGGACCCTTAAAGGGCAACTATAGATCCTTACTTTACACATGGATGTGCACACTTTCTCTCCTTTTCAACTTAAATCATGCTGCTATTGTGCTCTGATCCAATTATAAGCATATAAAAGTGTGTATGGACTAGCAATGAAACAAAGTCTTCGGGGGCGTGTCCAGACAGTCAACTGGCCAATAAATGTCATTCTCCATACCCAGAAAATCTATAGCATTGTAAGTATTCCCCTGAAATTTCCAGATTAGAGTGTCTCTTTTATAGATCAACTTATCAATCAATAAAACATAAAAACTGAAATCGTCTTCAACATAGAATTATAAATGGAGCTAAATGGAAATAGTTAGTAATTTAAGTACATTATTGAGTCCATTGACTCAAACTGTAAAGAAATGTATGTATTTTGGCGCACAAGACCTGCTTGGGATTGGCAGTGACCTTACAAGACACTGGCAAAGGTACTTGGACTATGCATTGTCATACAGTAATTTAGCAAACACGTTCCTTAATATCAACAACAAGCCTCAGAGTAAGTCCTGAAGCCAAATCAACAAAGCAGGATTTATAGAAAGCCTCACACAAGTACATGTGAATCAGTCAGCAGGTCAGTCTTAGCGCGATCTCCCATGTGCTTATATAGTAAGACGGCCACCTGAGTTCACGCTCAAAGGGAGAGATTTACATTAAGGAATGTGGGCCTGGAACATACAGTATTTGTACCTGGATAGAGAACTGGTTAAAAGATAGACTACAAAGAGTGGTGGTAAATGGAACATTTTCTAATTGGACCAGTGTTGTTAGTGGAGTACCGCAGGGCTCTGTACTAGGTCCCTTGCTTTTCAACTTGTTTATTAATGACCTGGAGGTGGGCATTGAAAGTACTGTTTCTATTTTTGCAGATGATACTAAATTGTGCAGAACTATAGGTTCCATGCAGGATGCTGCCACTTTGCAGAGTGATTTGTCTAAACTGGAAAACTGGGCAGCAAACTGGAAAATGAGGTTCAATATTGATAAATGCAAGGTTATGCACTTTGGCAAAAATAATATAAATGCAAGTTATACACTAAATGGCAGTGTGTTGGGGGTTTCCTTAAATGAGAAGGATCTAGGGTTTTTTGTAGATAACACGTTGTCTAATTCTGGGCAGTGTCATTATGTGGCTACTAAAGCAAATAAAGTTTTCTCTTCCACAAAAAAAGGGCAACATAATTATGCCTCTTTATAGGTCTTTGGTGAGGCCTCATCTGGAGTATGCAGTGCAGTTTTGGACTCCAGTCCTTAAGAGGGATATAAATGAGCTGGAGAGAGTGCAGAGACTAAGTGCAACTAAATTGGTTAGAGGGATGGAAGACTTAAATTATGAGGGTAGACTGTCAAGGTTGTGGTTGTTTTCTCTGCAAAAAAGGTGCTTGCGAGGGGACATGATTACACTTTACAAGTACATTAGAGGACATTATAGACAAATGGCAGGGGACCTTTTTACCCATAAAGTGGATCACCGTACCAGAGGCCACCCCTTTAGACTAGAAGAAAAAAACTTTCATTTGAAGCAACGTAGGGGGTTCTTCACAGTCAGGACAGTGAGGTTGTGGAATGCACTGCCGGGTGATGTTGTGATGCTGATTCAGTTAATGTCTTTAAGAATGGCTGGGATGCTTTTTTAGACAGACATAATATCAAAGGCTATTGTGATACTAAGATCTATAGTTAGTATAGGTATGGGTATATATAATTTATGTGAAAGTGTGGAGGGGTGTGTGTATGGATGCTGGGTTTTCATTTGGAGGGGTTGAACTTGTCTTTTTTCAACCCAATTTAAGAGATTTCAACTGCATTAAAGGCCAAATATGATATAGAGTAGAAAATAGCAAAATGTAATTTGGTGTAATAAACACACAAAACACCGCCATTTCTTGACACATACTTAAGGAGGACCTACCTTCAACCCATGGATTCTGTTGGTTTCCGCCTTATGAAATGCTCAGTCCCGTCCTACATCAAAGAGAAACTAAGCATTAGTATATCCAAGAAGTCCAAGCCCATATTAAAGCGCAAAACTGAAGGCCATCAAAATCAATGGTGACTACTGTAATACAGTAATATTTTAAAATATGGGCTACATTATTTGTAATATTTTTTTTTAAATACAGCAATAGTGACATCAATAAGCCCCAGTTATAACTAATGACATCATTGGGGTTGCAACTGTGTGTGTGTTTATTGTTGAACTACATTGCCCAGCATTCCATAGATGACAAAGCCAAAAAACATGGTCACAGGTTGCCCATTCCTGCTATACTACAGATGGTGGATAGGGGTCGTTGATTTAAAAATCTAGTACAGTACAGTGTAATTATATAAAGAATACCTAGGGATGAGTGCTATAATGCAACAATGAACTGTAATACCCTCATGTTTCAACTTTGAATGCTCAGAAACAATAAAAATGTTGCTTCAAGTAGATTATGGGTGAAAGAAGGTTCAGAGGACTAAGTTGGGATAGCATGTAAAGACCACCAGTGGGGGTCTGTGTTCACCATGCTGGAATACACATCAATGTTTGTTTATCTCCTGGTCATACACAAATCTGCTGCATGTGTGCCAGCTACAAAGGCTCTTTAAAAGACTATGTTGGGCTTAGGAGCTAGCTATTCACACGGGCAAGGGAAAAGCGAGAATGACACCTTCCTGGAGAATGTAGCACTCAGGAGAGCAAGAAAGGAGACAAACAGAAGAACAACAATTTATTTGTTCGTGTTTGGGTGTGACTTTTCACAAGTTTCTGGTTTACTGCAGAAAGGGCTTTCTCTGTCCAGTGGGAGCAACATTAGAGCACAACATATAAGACTCTTATACTTATTGGGATTTTCAGTGCTTTGCATTGTATACCTTGTAATAAAGAGAAGGTCATAGGCCAACAATGTTCTTTATCCATGTGTGTTCCTAGTCTTAGTGGGGCTTGGCTACCATTTTATAGCTGTTTTGGGGGTTACAAATTGCCTTATCCGACTGTCTGTGCTAGATTGCCCACCTCCATATTACTGCTAGAAGACTTCTTGCATAACACATTGCTTATCAAAAGATTTGCTTTAATGATCATGGAGATAAAGCTGCCAACTGGACCCTTCCCGTAGCCCCCTGCAGAGTTCTATTGCTTTTGCCTACCAGACTTTCAAGCCTTTTGAGATTATGGGAAATCACGGGACAATAGAACGTATTATACATGCAGTGTCAGAATGTGCCCTCCGGTGAAGCTAACATCAAGGCCCACTCTCACAGCAACTATTTGTAGACACTGCTGCATGTAATGACTGTTGTAAATGGACTGATGGAGGTTACCCTAGGCTGGGGCTGGTAATTGCCTGGGCTCACAAAGACATCTTATGGAGAATGTATTTTACAGTAATTCACTTGTGCACAAGGCAAATGTGCTGCTGTTATTCAATTGAGGAACCTAATCTCAACCAGGAAATTATATGTGTAATCCTGGCTTTCATGGAGAGAAAGACTCTGGAAAAATACAAAAAGTGCTTACATTCAAATTTGGACAAAATGTTATCGTTCAGAATATGCACAAAGTTAAGCTAATTTACTTGCTTTCAATAAAATATCCAGGAAGATTGCGGTGCTACACTTCTAATTATTCCCACTCTCATACAGTATATTGCTACTAATTCTACTGGGTCCATACACAGTAGGGCTTTGTCTTCGTTTTATACGATTTCATTTATATTGCTACTAAGTCTATGGACTCTTGGTCTATGCATAATGGAGTACATTCTAAGCCTTTAGAATGTACTCCAGTATGCATAGATCAAGAGTGCATAGAATTAGCAGCAATATAAATGAATGAAAACAATATACCTTAGAATATAAGGTATATTCTTTTCATTCGTTTATATTGCTGCTAATTCTATGCACACTAGGTTCAAGCTTCTGCTGGAAGCACAGGGGAAGCATCTATGTATATGTAGATTGATATCTGTCCTGTTAAAGGGTTCAAGCACAAGGGCTGCCTTCCCCCTGCCTGCCACCTGCTATATAGGTGACTAAATCTCCCCGAATCTGCCCGTGTGCTTAAACCCTAAATCCTGGGTTTTGGGTACAGATGTCTGCTGCTAACTCAGCCTCAAAGTTGGAGGTTAAATGACCAGTAACACTAAAAAAAAATTTTATTAAAAAATCAGATCTACCCACACTAATAATAGAACTACTCTGAATAAAGTTTATTAATATTAATGCTTTATTAAAAAAAATACTGTTTGAAAACACTGCTTCCTGTCTGAAAAACTGCGATAAGGCGACTCACTCTGTAGATCTGCACTCCACATCTTCCCCCTAACCCAAATTCTGCCAAAACCGGAAGCGATGTGACTTTGGCAGCAGCAGGAATGTGTCAGTGATGTCTGCTATCAAAACAACGTGTCGTTGTGAAGCTGCTGCTGCCAACCTATTAACCCGTTCTAATCATTCCTTAATGCAGCTTGTCACCCGCAGCTCACAGCCTGGCCACCTGACACACACCCCCTGCGCACCCGCTCTCTCCAACGACACGTTATTTGATAGCAGACATCACTGACACATTCCTGCCACTGCCAAAGTCACATCGCTTCCGGTTTTGGCAGAAGGCGGGTTAGTGGGAAGATGTGGAGCGCAGATCTACAGAGTGAGTCGCCTTATCACCATTTTTCAGTAGACAGGAAGCAGTGTTTTCAAACAGTATTTTTTTAATAAAGCATTAATATTAATAAACTTTATTCAGGGTAGTTCTATTATTAGTGTGGGTAGAATTGATTTTTTAACAACAATTTTTTTAGTAGTCTTACTGGTTATGCTAGGAGGAAAATAAAAAACATTTTCTATACAGACTTCTTCATCTTATCCCTAGGCCAGTACCATTTCCAAAATCCCAGAACTTGAGGAAGGATAAATGCAGGGTCAATTTAATGTATGATACCCCAGAACTCATGGCAAAGTAAATGTAGTACCAGTTTAATGTAGCATACCCCAGGCCACTTACAAGATAAATAAGGTAACCATTTATATTTATAATAAACAGCAGGATAAATGCAGTGACTATTCCATGTATAATGCCCCCAGAACAAGTGGCAGGCTATGGACATTACCAATTTCATCTATAATAACCAAGAACACATGACAAGTTACTGCAGAGCCAGTTATAATGCCCCTAGAGTAGATGGCGGGATAAATAGAATGCTGTCCCATGTTCATGTATAAAAAGCACATGGTGGAATAAATGCATCACCATTTACATGTATAACATCTCTCAGAACTAGTGATGGGCGAATTTGTGCAGTTTCGCTTCGCCGAAAAATTCGCGAAACGGCACCGGCATCTCGTTTTTGACGCCGGCGCCCATTTTTGACGCCGGCGCCCGTTTTTTCGACACCGGCGCCCGTTTTTTGCGCCGGCGTCCGTTTGTTCGAAAAAAATTTTTTTGACGCCGGCGATTTTTTTCCGCGAATTTGCGCGGCCGTTTCGCGAATTTATTCGCCGACGGCGAATCGCACAAATTCGCCGCGAATTCGCGCCTGGCGAATAAATTCGCCCATCACTACTCAGAACAAATCTACCGATGTCTGCCCCTAGATCTGCAACTACTCCTGTCTGCCATCTTTCTCCTGGTCATTACTCCAGCCAGGTGTCTGATATCCCAAGGACAAGTATGTGATCTTGCTTTTTGACACCTGGCAGCCTCCAAATACTGTATAATTCAGAGTTGAAATCGCATATTTACATTAAGACAGTATTGACATTGCTGGTAACATAAATAGAGAAGCCACTTCATAGGATCACACCCAGAATATTCTGAGCAGCACTGCTTTTCAAATCATAAAAATGATATTATAGATATAGAACTGGACAAAATCCATTATGATAACTGGTTGTGCAAATTGGGATTGTCTTCAGTAGAAACAAAGGAGCATACAATTTGGTAGAATTACTAAAGGGCGAAGTGGCTGTCACTAGCGAAAACCCCCCAGTAATCTCATCCAATTTACTAACAGGCGTAGATATGGTTGCCACCTTTTCTGGAAAAAAATACCAGCCTTCCAATATTTTTATGGTTTTTCCCTATAAATAACATTAGCATCAAGCAACATTTTAACCAGCCAGGCTGGTAAAATACCAGGTAGCAACCCTAGGCATAGACAACAATTCACTAGCGATAGAGACCATCGTTAACACAGTTTCTCTCAGGCAAGCGATTGTTACTTTGCAAATTCACTAAAGTGCAAATTTTACAGAACGTTACCTCTTTTGCCAAAGTTTCCTTCGCCACCTTAGAGCTGGCAAACTGATAAAATAAAGCTACTTCCTCCTCAATTTTATGTCAGTGACATCATATCCTGTTTGCCTGAAGTTGTAAAAAATGCTGGCGTCTGTTCATTTTTTTAAATGGAATTGCCTAACTATTAAAGATTTTTGTGTTAACAATTTTTTTAGGGGCATGCCACATTTGTTTTAGGGTGGACTCATGTCTAGGGCATTTGAGGATCTCTTTTGTCTTCAAGCATTTTAATCAATATCTCTAATAAAGATTTCTATACGACCTTTATATACCTGCCCTATTCAAATTGACCTAAGCATAAGAATTGAAGAGAAAGATCGCTCAGAAATGCTCGCGATGACTAATTAATGCTAGTGGAACGTCACCAGCATTCGGCTGCTAAGATGCAACTTTGCATTTTAGTGAATTATCGTAGTGGTAACAAATGTATGCCTGGCGAAGAGGCGCGAAGTGTGACGGAGCGTTCGCTGGCGTATATTGGCCTTTAGTGAATCTGCACCAATGTGATTTAATGATTGTGCAGACATATAGGAAGGGTCAAAACTGTAACCCATATGCAGAACTGAATAAACAGAATCAACAAAATCAATAGAGTTTCTCAAGACATGAAAATGACTGGAAGAAAGGAGCTTTCATCTTACACCACTAAGGGCAGAGACACACGGTTAGATTTGAGGAGATTACTCGCCCTGAAGAAGAGATGATTTGTCGCCGGGGTGACTAATCTCCCCGAATCTGACCATGTGTATCTGCCCTTAAAGGTTTTCACAGAAAGTGTAGTAAAGATATGCAGTGCCATAGATAAATGGGGTCATTTGTTAAAGTCCAATTTTTTGATTTATTAAAGTCCGATGATGTTAAAGGTCTGAATAAAAAAGTACGCCAACTCAGACCTGCCAAGATCATGTTGAAGTCAATGGCAGACATCCCAAAGATATCCTTTTGCGCTGGGTTTCAGAAAAAGTCCTGGTAATCCGGCATCAAATCCAAAAAAAGTGGCGGTATTCGGGCGTCAAATCCGAAAAAGTCACTGATTCAGATATTTTTTCTGAAAAATGTTATGATAAATAGGGGGGAAAAGTCTGTGTGGATTTGGTCTGAGTGGCTTTCCAGAAATAGTGAGATAAATTTGATAAATAACCCCCATAGTGCATTTTGCAAGACATAATAGTGTTGCTGGATTTTTGATGGGACGTGGAATAAGACAACCTATGCTCCAATGGTATTTCCCCCTTGATTTCAGTAGACTTTTAAATTTTATTTGTTCTTCTTTAGGATTAACTTAATGGCTGAACTTGATGGATGTACGTCTGTTTTGGACCTAATGGCTATGTAACAAATATCTTCTTTTCAAGAAAATATCAGGAGTTCTTTGAAGTAGGCCATTAATATATTGCCTCATCCTATGCCAACAACCCAAATCACTCATTTTAATTCAGGCAAACACTGAGCTTTCTTTTTTTATCAGGTTGACAAATAGGTAAATGTTTATGTATAAAAGACAAATGAAGTTGAACTTAAAGGTAAAAACATTTTTCTGGTCTTGTTTACTTGTGTAGAATTTCTGCATAAGCTTCTACATATGCAAGTATTAAACTGGTAACACAGGTTTACTCTGAAGTGCAAGGGGGCGCCAAGGACTGTATTTTATTGTGTTGTAGTAAATCTCACAGCCCTAAACACACACATAGAATAGGAAGTGGAGAATTCTCCTTGAAGTGGAAAATAACCTTAAATTAACTTTGGTACAGGTATTCGACCCATTATCTGGAAACCCATTATCTAGGAAGCTCCGGATTATTGGAAGGCCATCTCCCATAGACTCAAATATAAACAAATCCAAATTTGTTTTTTCCTTTTTTCTCTGTAATAATAAAACAGTACTTTGTACTTGATCCCAACTAAGATATAATTAATTTGTATTGGAGGAAAACAATCCTGTTCGGTTTAATAATAAAAGAATTTTTTAGGAGTCTAAGGGCAGATGATGGGCGAATGTATTCGCCAGTCGCGAATTCGCAGCGAATTCTTGTGATTCTCTGTGGACGAATAAATTTGCGAAACCGCCATGAAAATTCGCCAGCGAAGACTCAACGTTTTTTTGGTCGCCGGTGCATTATCGCCAGTGAATTTGCACCTGTGTAAAAAGAACTGCACCGTTTCGCAAATTTTTCACCATTTTGTGAATTTTGTGGGAAATTTGCAAATCTTTCAGGCGAAATGCCACAAATTCACCCATCACTAGCAGAGGCACGCTCAGATTCGGGGAGATTAGTCACCCGGCGACAAATCTCCTCTTCTTTGGGGCGAATAATTTCCCCGAACTGCCTTCCCCTGCTTCCCGCCATTTAGACTGAAAATCACCGACAGGATGGCATTTGGAGTGCTTCATTTTCCAAAGTCGCCTGAAGTTGCCTCACGAGGAAACTTCGGGCGACTTCGGAAAACGAAGCGCTCCGATTGTCATCCCGTCTGCGATTTCCTTTTGGGGAGATTAATCGCCCCGCATAAGAGGAGATTTGTCGGCGGGCGAATAATCTCCCCGAATTGCAGCATGTGTCTCTGCCCTAAAAGTAAGGTGACTCAAATTATTGAAAGACCTCTTATCTGGAAAACTCTAGGTCCAGAGCATTCTGGGTAACAGGTCCTATACCTGTATTTAAAGACAATGTAATCAAAATGCAACTCTGACAATGTGGGTAAATCATAAAAAGAGTAGTGTTTCAACTACAAAGAGCCCCATAAAAATGAAATAATAGATATAGAACTGGAGGACAGTACAATAACTGGTTGTGCAAATTGCGATTGTCTTCAGTAAAAAAGCACCCTTGAAGGTGAGAATAACCTTAAAGTAACTTTTAGTAAGATGCAGTCTGTGGTATTTAAAGACAATTTTCAAAAGGTTTTTTTTTTGTATTATTTAGCAACAATTCAATTTGATATATCACACACATTGCCATTTATCATAAGGCCAAGTATTCAGCTCTCTGGTGCTTTATGGCTGTTGCTGTATCTATATAATGGGGCATTATGTCACAGATCTTATGTGAAACTCATTGTTTAAAACACTGTAGCCTGAAGGGCAATAGCACACACAGCCCTTTGATTGCCACAATCTCCACGGACAATTGGGAAATAATTAGAAAATATGATGACCAATATTTCTTCAATTTTACAAATTCCTTTGTGCCCTGCTTGTACAAACAATATGTTCTACTTATAGGCAGTTTTGATGGAAAAATGTACTGGGGGAAAAATATAACGTAAAATATTTTCTACACAGATAACATTTTAGGGACTTCTATAACTAATGGGCATTATATTGTGTGTTGGGATTTAAAGACAAATATAAAAATCACATCCAAAAGGGAAGGGAGCTGCAGTGATGAATCTGTAAATTAGTTATAACTATAGGTGAGCAAGTGACTCATTCACAATCCATGTTTTCTAGTGCGGTCAGTGTGGCCCTGGCTGATGAGCAATTTAAAGGGCCATTTACAACTGCATTTACAACTGCATGTGTAGTGGTCTAAGTGTAAAGGTGGCCATAGCTGCGCCGCTAATATAGTATGAATGTATGGTGGGAGATGAGCCAACTGATATTGGCAGAAGACTTGGATATCGTTTGGCTTGTCAATCGGGCTGGTCGGAAAATAGGTAGAATTCTATTGTTTCTACCTGTATATGATTCAGCGCCTCTAACACATTTGTATTGAAAACGAAAGATAGTCATTTTAAAGTCTGTGGACACCTTAATTTTGAATTTGTTTTTTTACCCACAATACAGCGTTTCTCCCCATGATTCTAGCATCATTGGGATAGCCAGTACGTGATGCAATTGTGGCTAATGTGTCAAAACTGGTGCATTTACACTTGCACTGTGATACAAATCAGATGCAATTGTGCTAAAATCGTCATGAGTCCTGCTGGTGTCATTTCCAATGTACCACTTGAGGGTGACATGCGCACCCGATTCTTTTGGTGCAACTGTGCTGTATTAAATAATGCTGGCTGCTGCAGGATCCCAGGGTTTTGTAGGAGGTGATACTGTAGCTTTGGGGTTCCCCAGTGTCAACAGATACATGACCTGAGTATCGTCAAGTCTTGTACCCTCTTCCCCAACTACTTCCCCCCCCCCTTATTATTAAATAAACAGGACACTTCTTTAATGGATTGGAAAGGCCCCAGCCACTTTTATTTATCCACAAGTTAATAACATATAATTTAACATTTCCAACGTTAACATTATAACCAATGTCCATTGGGATCCCCAACCCCTAGCCGCTGAAGGCTGCTCCTATGGAGATCCCCTTGTACCTATCTATATCCTGAGGCTAGGCCCCTTGTTTGACCTTCCCCTCTTAACCGTGGCCAATGACCACACCCCCTAGCCTCAGACCTGCCCAAGTTCCGCCATACTCCCAACTCCCCTTCCAACACCTACTCTCCCGAGCGGCTGCGACATGTTCTACCCCACGCTCTTATCTCCCCGACAAAAAAGGGGCGGGTGGGCGGGCAGTTTCTTTCAAAATGGCGCCGACTCCTTTCGCGCTCCTGCCTTTGGCTCCTCCAATTTCCCGCCGCCTCCCAGGAACTACAATCCCTTGCGCCACCTTCTGGGTTTCCACTTCCTCACCCGGTCATGGCCCTATCCCTCCAGTTTCCTCCGGTCTCCCGGGCCTGCTTGACCTGAGTATCGTCAAGTCTTGTACCCTCTTCCCCAACTACTTCCCCCCCCCCCTTATTATTAAATAAACAGGACACTTCTTTAATGGATTGGAAAGGCCCCAGCCACTTTTATTTATCCACAAGTTAATAACATATAATTTAACATTTCCAACGTTAACATTATAACCAATGTCCATTGGGATCCCCAACCCCTAGCCGCTGAAGGCTGCTCCTATGGAGATCCCCTTGTTCCTGTACCTATCTATATCCTGAGGCTAGGCCCCTTGTTTGACCTTCCCCTCTTAACCGTGGCCAATGACCACACCCCCTAGCCTCAGACCTGCCCAAGTTCCGCCACGGGCGTCCAAGATGAAGCCTCATCCTGGCGCGCCCCCCACCCCCATGCGCAGGGCCCTTCCAATCCCATCCGCTAGTCCAATATTGAAAATGTCCGCTCCCACCACCAACAAATGCACCCCGTCTTTGCAATAGTAACCTGGCATACATGATTCCAAAATCTTGTGCCGAACCACTATTCCCCGGAGTGCCTTATAAAGGCACTGAGCAGCTTGTTCAGCTTCTGTCTACTTCGCTCCATTGCCTCTCGGTCCCGTGCCCACCTCCAGACCAGCCGACCGACCATCTCCGACCAGACTATCATCACCCCTTGAAAAAACGACCTAAGCTTATCCACGTCTTGCTTCATGGCCCTCACCAAGTCTCTTTGAGACATGACCCCCATATCATTCCCCCCAGCATGAATCACCAAAACGTCCGGATGACCCTCTGCTTCTGATAAGCTAAATGCTTTGTCCATCACTCCCGGCCATAACAACCCACCAAATCCAAACCACCTGATGGTCACTTGATCCTCCGGAAAGCCCAGTTGCGCTCCTCCTCTCCGAACTGCAGCTCTCTCCCCGGCCCTGCGGATGTACGAGTGCCCCAACAGCCATACCACTTTCTTGTTACCTTTTAACGAAATAAACAACAAACCAGCAACCGGTATAACATGGCATCAACAACCCCCCAAACCCTCCAACCGCCCCTTGTACTCCCATTCTCGTTTTAAACCAACGCGGGGCGTACATAACTCCTAAACCTCCTGGACTCCCAACGTCCTATTTTCTTTATTGTCTCCTCCCCCAATCCGGCCCTAGCCGCTTCCGTAGCCGCCCCAATGCGGAACGAGTGTGTCCCATATTCTTCTGGGACCTTGCCTAACTTCGCTAGGGCCCACCTAAAAACTGTTAGGAATTGATACCTAGATAATGGTACCCCATCCTCATGCATTAGCAACGGTCCACCCCTTTCAGGGCGCACCTGCAAGTAGCGCCGAAGGCATCCCCGCGGGCAAATTGTGCCCGCATCCAATTCCCCCAGTATAATTTGTTTGCCCTTGGCCCATTTATCCGTTTTAGACCGTCTTAGCCAAATCCGCACCCCTTGCTTCTCTACGGATATGTCGCCCATGGCCAACCCCCCCGGCTTGAACCTACTCGGGCTAACCAGTTCACCGATTCTGAACGCCCCGAAAAAGGCCAATGAAAAAGCTGCTTGGAACAACCGTATCTCATAAGGTGACTTACCTATTCCCTCCACCCCTTGCTGAATCCCCCCCAATAATTCCACCGACACCGGCCTCCTGGTATCCTGACCCTTCGTCACCGACCTCCTGACCCCTTTCAGTACCTGCCTCACCTCAAAAACCTTGGTGTAATCCTCCCAGCCCTTCAATTTGAACAGAAATGCTAGGGCTGCCAATCCCTTCTCCAAACTTGCCACCGACTTACCCGTTTCCACTTTCCAAAAAACCCACCACAGCAATGCCTCCCTTCTGTCCTTCGGTGAAAACGTACCACCTGACCAGCCCGCTAGGCGGTCCCACTCCACCCAAACTCTTTGGTAAGCCACCCATGTGGCCTCGGATACCGATGTCCTCACCAGCCCACCAAGTCTCCTGTCCCGAGTTGCCACAGACCAGCTATCATGGGACTCCCGACCCGGTCCGCTCCCGGTGCCACCTGCCAAAAACGCTCCCACTGGAAGCGGGACAGAGCATCAGCAATGTCATTCAATTTCCCTGGGACATGTACTGCCCTGAAACCCAAATTAATCTGCAGACAGCGCAGTACCAAGGCTCTCAATAATCTCACCACCTCCGGGGAGGTAGCAGACTGCCGATTGATTGCCTGCACAACCCCCAGATTGTCACAACGGAAAATCACACGTCTGTTTGCCAAAACCGAACCCCACAAATAGACCGACACCAGTATAGGAAACAGTTCCAGGAAACAAGTTTTTTACCTTCCCTGCCTGCACCCAGTCTTCCGGCCACCGCTCCGCACACCATCTCCCGCCCAGATAGGCACCAAAACCTCCTCCTCCCGACGCATCCGTGAATAACTCAATCTCCTCGCCCGAAACTTCTGTCCCCGGAAAAACCACCTTGCCATTAAAATCTCGCAAAAACCGTGCCCATATCTCCAAGTCCCCTTTGACCTCGTTGGGAACTCTGATGTGGTGATGTTGCTCCTTCACCCCCGCCATGGCCAACCCAAGCCGACGGCAAAACACTCTCCCCATTGAGATCACCCGACAAGCGAAGTTGAGTTTTCCTAAAAGGGATTGCAACTCCTTCAACGTGGCTTTCTGTCGCCTCCTGAGTTGCTCAATTACCTGAGACAAATCCTTTAATTTGTCCTCTGGCAACCGCGTCAGTCCTGCCTCCGAGTCTATCTCCAGGCCTAAAAAACTCAGCCGAGTTGTTGGGCCAACCGTCTTATCCGGGGCCAGTGGGACCCCAAACTCCCCCGTCACTTCTCTCAGCACTTCCAGCAAAAATGAACACTCTTCTGACGCTGCGGGCCCGACGCATAAAAAATCGTCCAGGTAATGTACGATCTTACTCGATCCAGTCTGCCGCCGCACCACCCACTCTAGGAAGCTGCTGAACCGCTCAAAATATGCGCACGATATCGAGCAGCCCATCGGAAGGCAAAGGTCCACATAGATCTTGCCTTCGAATGCACAGCCCAACAAGTGATGGCATTCCGGGTGTATAGGCAACAGCCGGAATGCCGCCTCGATGTCCACCTTCGCCATCAGCGCGCCTTTCCCCGCCTCCCGTACTTTCTCTACTGCTCTGTCAAAAGACGTGTAGGACACGGAGCAAAGTTCCGGGCTGATGTCATCGTTCACCGATCCCCCTTTTGGAAACGATAAGTGATGTATCAGCCGGAACTTTCCTTGTTCCTTCTTGGGGACAACCCCAAGTGGAGAAATTCTCAAGTTGTATAGAGGTGGGTCCAAAAATGGGCCCGCCATTCGTCCTAATTCAACTTCCGTGGCCAGCTTTTGACGGACTACCCCAGGATTGTTTTTTGCTGATTTCAAATTGGCATGTACCTCCCCTCCCTCCCGTGGCTTGAATGGGATCCTAAAACCGTTCCGGAAACCTTCCTTCAAAAATTCTGCGTCTCCCCGCCTAACGTACGACCCTAACCAAGGCAGCATCGCGCTTAGCCGTACTGGCGTCTTCCCCTTTTGCAGCATCTGCTCCCTTTGTCCCCCCTTTCCCTTTCTTAAAACATCTGCTGTAAGGATGGCTGGCGCCGCAACCGGAGCATTCGTGTTTAAATTTGCACGAGCTGCCCCACTTGCATTGCCCTTCATTGTACAGCCAACAGAAACCCAGTTTGTGGCCCGCCGATGATGATCCTGACTGGTCCCCACCGGCGGGCCGTGGAAAGGGTGAAACCTTCTGCGCCAACATCAGCTTCATCCATAATGTCATGTCTAGTTGGTCCCATCTCATCCCTGGGTTTGCTGCCAACCTCTGTCTAAATTGCTCATCGTAGCGCCACCACGCCAATCCCCCATACACCCGGAAAGCCTCCCATATCCCATCTAAATAACAAAATAGTGCTGAACACTTATCAGGCTGCTTCTCTCCTATGACCCCTGCCAGTATACAAAAGGCTCTGAGCCAATTCCCGAAAGTTTTTGGAATTTTCCTGTATCGTTTGGCCCTTTCTTCCTCCTCTTTCTTCCCTTCCTTCTTTTCATCCTCTTTCACCTCCACCACCTCCTCCAACGGGAGCAATGAATATATTTCAACGAACTCCCCCTTCCATATTTTCTCTCTACTTTCTTTCTTTAAATGCACCCCCACTGGGCCTGCGAAAGACACGTACGCGTTCTGCCTTGCGGATTCCGCCACTCCCCCGATGATGGCCTCTTTTTCCTTCTCCCTAGCCGTCTCCGACCCGCCGCTTGTCTCCCCCGCGTTTGTGCCCAGGACCTCCGCCGTGGCCGTGGTGCCACTGGCCACCGGCTGCCCTACTGTCCCTCCTTCCCGTAATACCGCCGCCAACCCGTCTTCGCCACGGTTCCCCTCCCAAACTCTTCCTATCCGTGTCTGTTCTCCTCCCTTGTCCTCCCAACCCGCTAGGAAACTTTTTAAACCTTCCAAGAGGGTCCCCCCAGCCTTTTCCCCCGTACCTGCTCCTGGCCCTCCTTGGGCCGTGGTGATGCGATTGCCTGGACACCTCGCGGTACTGCCGTCTCCGCTGTGATCGCTACCGGCTCCTGGGCCGTTACACTCTCCATCTCCCTGTCCCTCCGCTCCGTCCGCACGCCCTGGCCCTCAGTCCTCCGTCCACGAGTGATAGGACTCCTCTCCGCCTCCCTACTCCTCGGCCTGTGTGGAGAATTACAGCGGCAGCAACCATCACACTGCCCCCTGTTCCCTCCTCCAGTCCCGTGTCGAGGCCGTGGCTGTTCCTGGCCCCTTCTCCGATCCCGAGCTGCCCCATACCGCTCGTTTTCCCATGTTCTCCTGCTTCTGTCTCTGCTGTCCTCTCTGGTGCGGCTCCTAGATAGCCTGCCCCATCGCTCCGCGCTACTGGGCCGGGATTCTCTCCTCCTCTCTGGGGCCCTGAACTCTGGCCTGCCACCTGAGGCCCTCCTTGCCCCCCGATTGTCCCTGCTTCCCTCACCAGGACTCCCACGGGATGCGCTCCTCCTCCTTACTCCGTGCCTCAGGTCCTCTCCCTCCCTCGTCTCCAGAGCCCTGCCTGGGCTCACTGACATGGGCCTGCTTGTAACCGTCCTAGGCCCCTGCTCCTGTGCCACCTCCTGCCTAGAGAGTGCCCCTTCCACTGCTGCAGCCCCTTGTCTGGCCTCCTCGGACCCCGTTGTGGCTGCGCTACACCCTCCCTGTTCCTTCCTACCCAGTGCCCTGACTTGCCTGGACCTCCTGGGTGCCTGGCTCCTCGGATCAGCTCTCTTCTGTGTCACGCTCCTGCTCGGTGTCAGTCCCTGCGCATGCTGTCTCACCTCTGGGCTGCGCTGTCGTCCCGCCGACGGGCTCCGCCGGCTTCTCCTGACGTCGGGTGACCCGGGGCTCAAGCGTTCTGGCGGCCTAGTCCTCCTCGCCGGTCTCCTCACCGCCTTTGTACTTGCCGGCGTTTGTCTTGCGTCGCCTCCAGCCGCGGCCAGCATTTCCAGCAGCTCCTTCCGAAACCGCTCCGCATCCTGCCCGGTGAGCGCCGCCTTGATCCCTTCCATCACCGCCTCTGCTGCCATATTGTTCTTCTGCTCCGTGCGCCTGTCCTGCTCTCCCGTCAGTTTCTTTCAAAATGGCGCCGACTCCTTTCGCGCTCCTGCCTTTGGCTCCTCCAATTTCCTGCCGCCTCCCAGGAACTACAATCCCCACAATCCCTTGCGCCACCTTCCGGGTTTCCACTTCCTCACCCGGTCATGGCCCTATCCCTCCAGTTTCCTCCGGTCTCCCGGGCCTGCTAACTGAGCAAAATTTGGAAACGCGCAAGAATCTCATGCAAATATGGATTTGATGCAAAAACAGAATTTTTCACACAACTGACTGTGCGACCTCATCATATTTCAGACTTTTCAGAGTCAGATTGGGCTGGTGGGATATTGGGGAAAAAAACTCTGGCTCTCATGGGCCCTGCCAACCCAGGCTCACTCACCTAAGAGACTGCTCCAGTTCAGGTCACCCACTGTTGCACAATCGAAGTCACAAGTTAAGGAGATTAGAGGTATACTATGTGCCACACATAGCAGGGAAGGGGGGCAGACGTCTGAAGGGTAGGCCTTGAGGTAGCACAGAGGGCCCTTGGAATCACAGCCCTGATTGGTCTCGGATACCTCAGTCCAGTGCTAAGCCTTTTTTTTTATCATTATTACCTAACAATTAGATGTATAATATTTAGATTAGATTTATCAAACTTTTTTTGTGATTTTATCCACAATTTAAGTTTTTTTAGCACCCAAACTCACACATTTGAGTTATATTTTTGAAAACTCGAATGTCTGTGAGTTAATAAGAAAATTTTAATGTAAAATTCAGTTTTTAACCAGAAAACTCAATAAATTAGAGTTTTTGCTACATAAATCCAATTGATGAATCTTTTTCGGGACATGAACACGATCATTACAGTTTTTTCCCCAGTCGCCTTTCATGCGAGTTTTTGACATTTGGATTTTTCCATAAACACGCAAACTTTCGAAATTCGAGTTTATCCGAGGTAGAAAAATCCTCACACAACTCAAAAATGTGATTCTTGATAAATATGCCCCTTAGATTTGCACCAAATGTCATATGTATGGATTTGGCCAAATACTTAATTGTCCACAAAACATTCTTTTGACTAAAATGCAAACCCTAATGTGAGTAGTACTGGCAGGAAAAAAGTTAGTCACATGGGTTCAGTTTCAGTTGAACATTAAAAATTTGGCTAACTCTAAATTCTGAGTTAGGGTTATCTGAATCTGGTGTATAACTAATTTCAGTAATGCTTAAAGGAGAAGGAAAGGCCTTTTTATTCGGGGGTAACTGTACTTACCTGAAACCCAAGCCGGTGCACCTATTAGGAGAAAACTGCACCGGCCCGGGATTCTTCCAGCGAGCACCAGGGAGTGATCTTGTTCTGGCTTCTTCTATCTCCAAATTTCCCGGGGCAGACGCATGCACAGTAGAACGAAATAGCGAACATTTTAGCTGCATGCAGCCGCAAGAAAAACTAAGAAGCCAGAAGACAATTGCTCCGTGGTGCTAGCTGGAAGAATCCTGGGCCAGTTTTCTCCAAATAGGTGCACTGGTCTGGGGTTTAAGGAAAGTATATGCAATCACTTGGCGGTGCCTAACTTTTGGTACCCCCAAGTAAAAAGACCTTTCCTTCTTCTTTAACAGTTGGCTTTCTGCTACTGCATTTCTAAGTCAGGACAAGTACTTGCTTCTATAAGTGTAAGACACCATATCAGGAGCAGAGAAGCCTGTCTCTCCTACAAAGCATCTTGGGAATCGGTTATGCGCTGTTTTGTTGTATGAAGTGACACATTATGGATGCGGTAGAAGTTCTACAGTTACTGATTGCTTCGTTTCTGTGCCACTAAGATTTATTTGCCTCTCATTTAAAAGCTGCCAACCTTTGCCCGATGTTTCGGCATATGTAATAATGTATATAACACCATTATACTTTCAAAGCAACATGCTGAAGCTATAAAAATAGAGTATAAATAAAAAGAAGGAGGTAGGGAGCTAATCTCTCACTATAATGTACCTTGCCCACAAACTTGATCTGCATGAAGCCAAATATATAGGTCTCTGCTTGCAGGTTTGGAGTCCATGCATGGCTGCTGAGGATAAGCAGCACTCTTGTAGATCTGGTACATCATAAAAGTGTGTAATAAATCACAAGCAGTGCTTTTTGAACAAGAGGAAGCTGGTTACTGCCATTCTACTTGGAAGGGCTTATTTGCAAGGTAGGTGGATAAATGCAAAGCAGCCACCATGCCTCATAGGTACAACTCTTCAATGTTGGACTAGCGGCCCGCCAATTAATCTTAGACCATAATGTATTATTCTATGTATTTAGTCACTTTGTTCTAATAGAAATAGGGAATGGCCATGAAATAGGCCAAATTTTTAGAAGCAGGAGGACCCACTGACACCTGGGCCCACCGGGACTTTTCCTGGTATCCCTGTGGGCCAGTCCGACACTGCAACTCTTTAAACCCCCTGAATTGAGCTCAAAGAATACAAACATGGTGGTTTATGAGTGGGATAGGGGTGCAGGGAACAAGATGTCCAAGGGCATTCACTACACCCATAGGAAAGGGTGCCACATGACTAGGGTTGCCACCTGGCCGGTATTTTACCCGACTGGCCGGAAAAAATGATGGTTGATCCCAATGTTATTAATAGGGAAAAAAGATAAATATATAGGAAGGCCGGTATTTTTTTCTAGAAAAGTTGGCAACCCTACACATGACTCTAGATGCTCTAAAGCTCTGAACTTATTACTTACTTAGTATAGGCCTTTTTTTTTTTCGCTGATGACCACATTTTTTGACTCATAAGTGCTTGTTTGGCATTAGGAAATCACCCATAAGGTATCTACATTCTCAATATGACTGCAGAAAAATGGACACTATTTGAAGACACATTGAAAACCCCCAAAAAACTATAGGGGCCAGTGTAGCCCTGATTATTATACAATTTTAATGTACAACTGAAAAATAGATCATCCTCTATAATGTATGTTTTGCAGTGGGGCTCAATAAAATTCCTCCAAAGTCCACATGACCTTTGTCCTCAATGCCTCATTGCTGCTTTGTTATTTAACAGGTCATATATAGATACAAGGGTCAATGGATGAACCAAAGCACTCGTGTATAACTACGGTCCTCTACTGCTTTATTCTTTCATCTTCAGATATGACCTTAAGTGATCAGTTCTGTAATACACAGTATGTCTGCTATGTAACTTCCACTATCATCGAAATCCCTCGTCTGACCTGCAAAACCGTAAACATCATTAAAATAAACGATACTAAACATCATAGGCTGATAATGAGCCTATTCTCAGAGGTCTACATGCAACTTGTCAGCCTTGTAAGTGTCGTCCTGGCAAGTCCATTATGCAGTGGGGGTTTCAGGCCCTGCGGCACGAATGGACAAGTGAATGTTTTGCCAAAGATAATATTATACAGTACTGGCTGTGTACCTTAATTGGAGAAACAAAAGGCAGAGCATCTACATCCTTGTATTCATTAGATATCATAAGCTGGCCGCTCAAACATCAGTTTTATAATTGTTTTTAAATGACAACATTAGAAAGAGAATGAGATCCAGATACAGCGAATACAGGAAATGTAATGTTTTTATGACTGTAGTAATAATTGAGTTGTTTAAGTATTATAGGACCATATCTCACTCTAAAACACTGTCACAATGTTTTTACTGCAGTCAGGCAATTATTCACAGCCTAGCACAAGTGCAAAGTGCACTCACTTTAAGATATTCCCAAAGATATTTGTGCCTATATGTCTTCCTTGCAGTTTGCATCAAACCCCAATGTTTGGCCAAGTTTGATGAATTGTAAGTTAAGTATAATGGGAAAATAAATATATATGGATGCCCTGGAATTATAAATTGCCTTTGGGTGGATGACCCTTTGCATGTGACACCAACGCACACAACTGACAATGATGCAGGAATTCTGGGAGAAAGCTGCATTGTGTTTACAATACATTGTACTTTGTATGCATCTCATCACTCTTCACTTAGTGGTCTGTTTATCAAAAAATTACCCCTATACATTGGATGGATTGCCTGTGGGTATTTTGTATTATACTCCAGTGAATGCTGGTGGAAATTAAGGGGGATATTAATCAAAATCGAAGTTTTTCAGATTTTTTAAATAAAGAAAAGTCTGACCAAACCAGAATCCACAATTTGCCCTTATTTATCAATAAATAAACTCGAAGAATCAAATTTGGAAAAACTGAGGCTTTTCCGGATTGTTGCATGAAAAATCATTTATTTGTTCCCTTAGAAATTGCTTTTTCGTGGAAAAACCAGCATCCAACCCTAAAAACTCTGAACATTTCGTGAGGGTTAAAACATCTTGAAATGGTTACGGTGACATCTTCCATTGACTTTTACATGAATTCAGCCTACGAAGTTGCACAAAGTGTGGCGGAGGTATTTTCGGATTCGGACTTGGAACAGCTTCGGGCATGCAGTAATAAATCACAAAAAAATGTTGTTTTTTTTTTACCGCAAACTTTTTTGGGTCCAAATGGATGCTGCAATAAAAATCGTGCATTAATAAATAACCCCCTAAATATAAACATCAACATTCTGACCACATTCCATATCCATATCATTCAAGTTAGAGTTGGAAACAAAACAACATGACAAGTTACTACTGAGTAATGGAGTCACTGGTAATGGAGGTGGCCATCAATGTGATAACCTGGCTTGTCACTAGACTAGAGGGTACTTTGGGGTGCTTTGTTGAGTATGTACCTCATAAATAGTGATGGGTGAATTTATTCGCCAGGTGCGAATTTGCGGCGAATTTTCGTGATTCGCCGCCAGCAAATAAATTTGTGAAACGTCCGCGAAAATTCGCGGCAAAAATTCGGCCGCCGTTTCGCGCAAATTCGCCCATCACTACTCATAAAGTCTCTGGTCCTGAGAGAGAGATTCCTCTGATGATTACACAGTGGGCTTCATGGACACAGTGTTGGACGGGGACACCAGGGGCCCACCAAAAACCCTTAGACCAGGGGCCCACCCAAAAACCTTTAGACCAGGGACCCCCTCTAAGTATTATTTTCTTTCTCTCCTCACTCAACCTCTATTCTTCTATTCTCTTTTCTTTACATATGATAACCTATTATTCCATCTGTTTAGCCTCATTGTTCTAATAGAAATGTGGAATTGCCATGAAATAGGCCAATTGTTTAGAAGCAGGAGGGCCCATTGCCACCTGGGCCCACTGGGAGTTTTCATGGTATCCCGGTGGGCCAGTTTGACACTGCATGGGCACACAACAACAACATCAACTCTAATCCTTGGCTGACAGTAATGCAAGAATGAAAGATTAAACAGAAGGCCATTGCCATGTATATTCATTTGAACAGATGTATAGGTATCAGTGATGTTTACTTTTTACATTTGCTGGGCAACAAACCATCCTAAAGTTGGCTATGCACGCAGCAATTATGTCCTGCAAGCTAAGGGCCCCTTAAGGCGCATATGGACAATCAGAGGCTAGTTTAATCACACCAGAGTTGAGAAGCCAACCTAGAATAGGATGAGACACATTTCCATAGCGATCCAACATCTGAAATGACATCTGGCCTATGCCCAAGTAAAACATCTCATTTATAAAATCACTAAGGGGTTTGCATATTATTTGGCTGAAGTGGTCATTTTGTTTTCTATAAAGTCACTGAGCTGAAGTCTGCCTTGGGGATTGGGACCAGCTGTACATTCATTTTAGTGATATTGTCAGAAGTCTGGTAGATACTGCCCAATTTGCCTGGCCAATTGGATTATATAGACCACCATATAATTTCTGCAGACTGTGCTTCAGTGCTGTTGGATAACAGTCGGTCTGTATGGACATATGGTCTATGGGTTGCTGCACTTCCCTCCCTTTTCCATGGAGATGACCCGTTTATCAGTGGTTTGATTTATTGGATATTCTGATAATAAAAGCTAATGGGCAGTTTAAGAGACAAACAACAAGTTCCATAGTTTTGGTTCTTTGTAGAGACACTGAACACAAAGTAACCATTGCTGCAAATCCATAATCAGTTGCAACCCTATGACGGGAACCATACAAGGCCCTCCTTGGGGGGAGCATGGAAACCAGATTGCAAGCTCTTTGCATTAATCCTATATATAATAGTATAAGCACTGCAGCCAGAGAAGGATATACAGCAGCAACAGATTTAACATTTTATGCACTTCTTTTCCAAAGATAGTTTTTGGGGGTGCAGCTCTTTAAAATCAAGCTCTTGTGGTTATTTGCTAAAATCAACATTTCTGCTTTTCTCTACAGAGGTTTTATATATGGACAATGGGATTGGAAATTGATTGAAGCAGCACTGCAAAAGTGTGTACATAAAGCATCAGTCTCCTTTGTTAAATGACGTTGGCTGGGACCGTATCCAACAATTACAGAAAAAAAAGCCACCACAGCTGGTAGCACTCGGCCACAGCCGTATAGAAGGAAAGCTGAATGCAAAAAAATCATTTCTAGCTTGTAAAGCAGGGATGTCAATGAAGGGTATTAGTTGCTTAGAATTTACCTGTGGGACAAGGTCAAAGGAAATGAACATATATAAATAATTACGAGTAAATAGCAATATAATTATCTTTATTGATAAATTCCAACATATTCCACAGCACTTATACACGTACATCATTTCCCATCAGTTCCTGTCCCAGTGGAGCTTGCAATCTAAGGTTTTTGTCACATTTACAAACATCACGATGGGTAGAGCACAGTGTCGGACTGGCCCACGGGAAACCAGGAAAACTCCCGGTGGGCCCAGGTGTCAGTGGGCCTCTTGCTTCTAAACATTTCGCATATTTAATGGTCATTCCCTATTTCTTTACAGGAAAAAAATGCTTAATAATAGAAGAATATAGTAAGTAGATATCAAAGTCTAGGATTATAAAAAGGTTGAGTGAGGAGAGGAGGAATAACAGTTTGGAAAGTGGGGCCATGGTCTAAGGTTTTCTGGTGGGCCCCTGGCATCCCAGTCTGACACTGGGCATACAAATTCCATGCAGAAAGTACTCTGCGTCAAATCATTTAATCGTTCACCTTATAGAATTAGGGGTGTTTCTGCTATGAGCACCTGAGCACCATGCCTCAGATGGCAGTTACCCAGAAGTTACCAGGGACGTGAAAAAGCTACTCCTGGTAACTTTAAGAGATCAATTTCTGGTTAATAAACCAGAAATTAATTTTTTCTCATGCAGAGAGTGCAATTTCGCTCTTTGCGCTAGCGATGCGCCCCCACCTACGAACCCCAATGGCAATTTTTTGCATTATTTGCCTTCTTCTGACTCTTTCCAGCTTTCAGTTAGGGTTCACTGACCCCATCTAAAAAAACACATTCTCTGTAAGGTTACAAATAGTTTTTATTGCTACTTATTATTATTATTATTTCTTGTCCAATGATATTAAAGTCTCTTATTCAAATCAATGTGTGGTTTTGCTTTGGGGTGTAAATGATTTTTATAGCCTTAAGGTAGGAAGTTCAAAAATTACAGAAAATACCTCTTATCCAGAAAACCCCAGGTCCTAAACATTTTGGATAACAGGTCCCATACCTGTACTATGGGTTGTGTCTCCAGTATAGCCAGTACCATTCCAAATGGCTCTTTTGTGATCTGGTTCTAGATACATGGGCATTAGGTTCCATCACAGATACTGCTGTAGTTGTGCTATAAACAGCTATTAATCCACAAGAGTGTCGCTGTGATATGTTTTTCTATCCATCACATTTGGTGCATAGATTCACCAGTTCATTTTAAACATGAGAACATGTATATCTGATCAATGTCAATAATTCGTTTCGGAGAAGACACTGCTGCCACTTTTCTTTGATGCTGAATGATAATAAATAGAAACTGGATATGATGGCATTCTTGATCCTACTTCTGAGTTTGCTGTCTGCCTGAAAAGCCTTGCTAAATATACATTTCATTTCCAGGCACTCTTAGTATATTTGCCTCAGAGATGGTACCTTGGGGCCCATGAATTATTCGGCCTACTTATTCTAGCACAAATCAGCAGCTCTGCATGCAAGTATCATGAGTGTGCCAAGAAGCCTGAAATGCCTGCAGATTTTATTCAATCATTTCTTCTGGTACACAAAGCCTTAGAGACAGGTTGATATGCGATAACTCCTTCTGAAGCATAATATTATTACCCAGATATTAGCACTAGTGGCTACCTTGGCAAAAACGTGCAGTCCTAAAGTGGCGGATAAATGGTCGGGTTATTTACAAACAGAAATCTCACCAACCAACTTTCTCAATTCATTCATTCGTAAGTATAATTTGAACTTTACATCTGAAAATTGGAGACTTCAACATTTTTAAAATTCCATTTGGGCTATGGGAAAATGTTCAAAAAGTTCAAAGGAAGAAGATCGCGTGGAAGAAGATATCGTCTGTGAACTCCCTGGACTGGACCTACACAGAAGGGTAAGTAACAAGTTAGGGGCATTTGCCCAGCGGGACGGGTAGGCCAGAGGGGGAGGAGGGAGGGTGGGCAACACACGGGAGGGGGGAGGGTTTTTGCGCCAACTAGGTTTCCTTCCTCTTTAAGGGCAGAGACACACGGTCAGATTTGGGAAGATTAGTCACCCAGCGACAAATCTCCTCTTCATAGGGGAGACTAATCTCCCAGAACTGCCTTCCCGCCGGCTAAAATGAAAATCGGCGGCGGGATGGCACTCGGAGCGCTTCGTTTTCCGAAGTTGCCTCACAAGGAAACTTTGGGTGACTTTGGAAAACGAAACACTCCAAGTGCCATCCCGCCGGCGATTTACATTCTAGCCAGCGGGAAGGCAGTTCTAGGAGATTAGTCGTCCCGAACAAGAGGCGATTTATCGCCGCGCGACTATATCTCCCCGAATCTAAGCGTGTCTCTGCCCTTAAAACGATTTCATTAACAATTGATTGTTATATTGGGACTTATTTGACTCTACTAACAAACTCCGTTCACTTGGACTACTACATTTTAAATTGAAGTTTGTAACTCATTTCAAAATGATTATTACAGTTGTGATGTGTTTTTAGTCACTTTTCTGTTCCTGCATATGCCTAATAATATCTTTCTTGTTCAACCTTCAAGATTAGCTGAGCATTATTAGGTTAATATGTTTTGTTTTACTTACTAATAACAGCTTAGGTGTATTCTCCATCATCAAATGGCCAATTATCATTCTTCTAGGAAGCTGTATAAGTTTTTCTTATAGTCCTTCAATTGACCACTGTTATATCTTGCTTGTTTATGTAAAACCCAATAAAACTTTTTAAAATGAAACAAAAAAGTGCAGTCGTCCCTGTCTTGCAGCCTCACAGAGGGTTCCATAGAGAGAAAGTATCCTTCAAAATTGTTCAAATCATATAGATCATCTGATTGGTTTGGCTTGGACCTTTAAGGCAAAGTTAAAGGTGACCACATACATTAAGGGGGTTATTTACTAAAATCTGAAAATGTCTCATTATAACAACTTTTTACAAAACTGCCATTCACTTTTTCAACATATTTATCAATAAATTTACTCGAAAAAATCTGGTGCAGGGAAAAAACTTGATAAAATCATCAAAAAATCTTTTTGTACAGATTTGATGCCCAAAAACTCAGAAAACCACAAATTATTCAGATTATTGTATGAAACCCAGAGCAGAACATAATATCTTCCAATTGTAAATGGGAAATTTCCTATTGACTTCTACATGACCTCAGCAGGTTTGAGATGGAGTACTTTTTTATTCAGACGTTTAGCAGCCTCTGGGTTTAACAAATCACGAAAAATTTGGGGTTTTTTTCTCTGAAAAAAAAGGTGTTTTCCCCTTTAAAACTCAGATCAGAAAAAATCGGACTTAATAAATAACCCTTGAAAACTTTTCTCTCCAGAACGACCAATTCTTGTGTGACGTGATCAATACGTCAATTTATCAACCAGGTTAGTGGGCACCAAACGATTGTGCATCTAACCATTTTTCGTCCGAAAAATTGATCGGGAAGGTTAGAACATTTTCATCGTTCACAGTGAAATGTATTCACTGTCCAATTGTTTGCAGGGCCTAGCAGGCAGCTACCCACGGTTTCCCAGGCTTCAACTAAACAATATCACTTGAAATGGTCCTACAATCGTTTCAAGATAAGCTTGGTCTTACAATAACAAAAAAATCTTTTAAAAATCCTAATGTCTTATGGCCCTTGCCTTAGGCTGACTACCCACAGCCATCTTGATCACCTTCTATAACCCTCCTATTGTGTCATATTGCTCTTTCAGCAAGATGTGTGATCAAATGGCAAGGGAAATGGTGTGAAATTATTTAATGAAATTCCTCAAATTTCACCAGTATCAGGAACTAGGGATGCACCGAATTCACTATTTTGGATTCAGCCGAACCCCCGAGTCCTTTGCAAAAGATTTGGCCGAATACCGAACCAAATCCAAAACAGTTTTTTACTTCCTTGTTTTGTGACAAAAAATCATGCGCTTTCCCTCCCCGCCCATAATTTGCATTTGGATTCGGTTTGGCCGGGCAGAAGAATTCACCCGAATCCTGCTGAGAAAGGCAGAATTCTGGCCGGATCCTGAACCCAATCCTGGATTCGGTGCATCCCTATCAGGAACAAACTCTGATGTCGGAGAGAATTCCCAATATAGATATTCCCATTATAAGCAAGGTATTCCACAAATAGGCAGTTGTATAGTGATTGTTTCATTTTTGGGAGCCCAGACTTTCTTCCTTACTCTGGGTTCTCTTCCCTGGTGTCAGGGGCCAAGGGAATTTGTATTCTACAGTTCCATTCATAGACAATTTATTTGTGTTGATACTATAGTGCTTGTTTACAAACACTACTGCAAATTGCTAAATTGGGAGCAAAATGATGTCTGCATTGAAGCTTTTCACAAAGGGACCTGTGCCTAGTCACACTCCTTAGCATCTTGCTCCAAGCAACATGCCCTGTTTCAGACTGTTCTGATGAATTTCATGAAAGTACTGGTGTGCAAAGAAGGCCTGAAATTAAAGCCAGCCTTAAATGGGTCATATCCAGAGGTAGATCTGTAGTAGACACTGTGATGGCAGAGGGTTCCTATGAGGCCCTTTGAGTAAATAAATTGTGGTTTTTGAGTTATTCAGCTTTTTATTCAGTGGCTCTCAAGTTTGCCATTTTAGCAATCTGTTTGCTAGGGTCCAAATTACCCTAGCAACCATGCACTAATTGAAATAAGAGACGGGAATATGAATAGGAGAGGCTTGAATAGAAAGAGGAATAAAAAAAAAGTATCAACAACTATACATTTGTAGCCTTACATAGCATTTGTTTTTTAGATTGGGGTCAGTGACCCCTATTTAAAAGTTGGAAAGAGTCAGAAGAAGGCAAATAATTAGAAATATAAAATGAGGGCCAATGGAAACGTTGCTTAGAATTAGCCATTCTTTAACATACTTAGGCCCAAATTCACTAGGATGCGAATTTGCGCCAGGCGCAACTTCGCCACACTTCGCCAGGCGTATTTTCGGCAGCACTCCGCAAATTCACTAAAATCCGAAGTTGCGCACAGGGGTAGCGTAAGTTTTCGAAGTTGCGCTAGCGTTAATTCGCCAAGCGAAGCGAAGTTTCGCTAGCAATGGTTCATTTGCATACGGCGCGAAATTCAAATTTCAAAGGAGGAACACGTATCACCACTTCAAATGCCTAGAAAACCTTCAAATCAGCAAATAAAAAATTTTATTTTGCCCTACACATGTGCCCACTATCTAGGTAAGTTGCCATGAGTCAGGAAATGTAGGGGGGAAGGAGGGGAGCCCCAAAAATATTTTCGATCTTTTTCAGCCTATCACCCATCATGTAGAAAACACACCAGCGTTTTTTGGGACTTAGAAAAAATTTTGACTTTTTTTGAAACAATCCCTATCTACTCTATTGCGCTTTGGCAGGTCTGAGGTGGCGAAGGAAGTCTAGCGTAAAAGGTAGCGTTCAGTACACTGCGCAAGTTAGTGAATTTGCGTAGTTACGTCGCTAGCGAAAATTCGCCTGGCGTAAGGGTGTGAAGTAACACTAGCGAATTTATGCCAGCGTTCGTTAGTGAATTTGCGAAGTACCGAAAATGCCAAACGCTAGCGAATTGACGCTAGCGTTCGGTGCTTCGCATCTTAGTGAATTTGCGCCTTAAAGTTAACCTGAAGGTGAACCACCCCTTTAATGAGCAACATCAAGTATATACAGTATAGGTAAAACAGGTCAACATAGGGGCCGTAAAATGAATCTGCTGTGGGGCCCAGTAACATCTAGTTATGTCACTTGTTGCAACTGACTTGCACCCTGTGAATTGTAGGCTAATGCCATTAGTAAGACTTGAGCTAAAAGGGACACCATTGGTACAGAAATGCAGTAAGAATCATATTCTGTCCAACTTGCGTGTGTACTTTGCTATAAACAAGTGCAGCCCTTATATCACTTAGTGGTATTGAGGCATTATCTTTATTCTTATATAAATCGACTATATTAAGGCACTTTTCACTGCATTAAGCCATTTTGTTGGAACAGTGCATCTACATGTTTGTATCTAAATTATTTCGCTGTTATGGCCTTTTAGGGGGTACTTTGTGCAACTGATTTTATTGGGTCGCTTTTCTTGGGATGCCATTTAAAATGAAAAATTAATCCTACACATTTGTTTGTGTAGACTAATATAACTGTCTACATTTGTCAGATATTGGAAGAAATTTAGTTTTTTTGTTTTATTCCATTTTTCTTTCTCTCTGCAAACTAACCAATAAAAATTAATTATACACAGTCCCTCTTTTTTTTATCATGCAATAACTTTGTATCCAATAATATGTTTGGTTAAGCAAGGCTTGATGCAGTTTTCTATGCATCATTTTTCAGACACAATGAGACCGTTCCCTATAGAGCTCACTCTATAAATTGTGTTGGTAGAGGCCGAAGCAGATTAAGGGGGTTATTTATTAAACCCCAAATGCCAAAAACTCGTGTTTTTTAAAAATTCGAGATTTATTACGAGGATGGAAAAAGTCAGAATCCTAAAATCCGGCATCTCAGACCAACCAAGGTTATATATAAGTCAATGGGAGAGGTCCCTATCCTATTTGCAAGTTTCTTTGGTCTGCACTGGAATTACCCTGAAAAGCCAACTATTTCGGACTTTTCAGGCAAGAATCCGCAAAATGTGTGCTTTTCCAAAAAAATCGAGCAATTCAGGGAAAAAACTCAAAAAAAAAATGTATGATTCGGGTTTTCGCTCAATTTTGTCCCTGATCCAATTAAATTGTGCTTTTTTAATAATAAATAAGGTCCAATCTAGTTTTCTCTGACTTTTTTTTTTAATATAATTTATAAAAATATTAATTTGGATTTTGATAAATAAGGCCCCAAGTGATTTTCCCAAGGTAGTAAGTGACACGGTAATCGAAGGCAGGGTTCCCTAAATGCATTGTCATACTCCCCCAGTGACTTCATCCTCCCTTTTTATATCTTCTTCTCATTTATTTTTAGTAAAACACTTCCACATTTAAGATATAACCACATGGAAGAATTATTTTTATATTGTCTGTTTTCACAGGGATAACAACAAGCTATAAGCCTGGTGATTGCTCCATGAAACTTAATGCTGATGTAAACAAAAGCAACAGCCAAAGCTAAGGATAAATCGGAAAAGCTTTCCGTGTTTTAAGAATAAATAGGAAGGCTTTTCATGTTTTGGAGATACTAATGATTCTCTGTGTCTCTTCATCGCTAGATATTCTGTACATTCATGAGTTTCATCTAAAGGGCACATCTATAAATATTGAACTGGGTAATCCAGAAGGATTCCCAGCCATTCAGTTTTTCCTGGTGGTCAGGAAAATGGACACACTTATCAAAGCAGATCAATGTGTAAGTTTAGCAGCTTTGAGCAGCCAACCATCTTTTTACTCTGTGTGGTGTTAGAGATCAGCCACAGCACTGAGCTCTAACATTACTGTGAATTTTTAATCCCTGCAGAAACTTGGAAGCAGGGATTAAAGGGGCGTTTAATAGGACTTGCTATTGTTTTAATCCTAAAAAAAAAATCTATGGTTTTTGCCATATCTTGAGATAAACAGGATAAGCAAGGAAATTGGAGCAACTCCATGTTTTTGGTAATTTCAAGGTAGATAATTAAATTTTCTGTATACACTGCCTCTTTTTACCCTTTTTTGTAAACAGGAGTCCATTATACAGGGGCAAAATCTATGGTTTTTGTTATTTCTTGAGCTAAACAGGATAAGCAGGGAAACTGAAGCTACTCCATGTTCTTGGTCCTTTCAAGGTAGATAATTAAAGGGCATGTAAAGTCTATAATAGAATAAGGCTAGAAATGCTGAATTTTGTATACTAAATATAAACATGAACTTACTGCACCACAAGCCTAATCAAACAAATAATTTATGCTGTCAAAGTTGGCTACAGGGGGTCACCATCTTGTAAGTTTGTTAAACACAAGACTAAGACTGTGCACATGCTCATTGTGGTCTGGGCTGCTTAGGGATCGTCATAAACAAAGCTGCTTGAGTTCTGCATGGCTGGGAAGTAAGGCGAGGGCTCCCCCTGCTGTTCATAAGTATGATTGTTTCCCTGCTCAGCAGTTAGAGACCATCTGATAATTTCTATCCAGCAGTAAATGAAGGGAGAATTTCACTGCATACAGTCAGGTTTTATTAAAGTATATTAGAGATAGGTTTCTTTTTCATTAAAGAAAGTTACAATGGGATTTTATTTTTTGCCTGTATATGCCCTTTAAATTACCAATATACACTCCCTCTTTTTACCCTTTGTTGTGACTTTTTTTTGTAATCAGGAGTCCATTATACAGGGGCATTATCTGTGCACTAGGAATCAAATTATCTACTTTGCAAGGACCATACATGGAGTAGCTTCAGTTTCCCTTTTTACCCTGTTTAGCTCAAGAAAATTAAAAGAATAGACAAAAAGTATGCACTATTCATTGCAAGCAACAAGCAGGTATAATGTCCCCGGAAAGTATTTTTAAATACTTAGGTATATGCTGCAACACCATCCCCACTCCTAAAAATATTTTGTAAGGTTTCCCATGGCTTACCCTGGTTATCCGTGACGTCTATTTAAGCCACCAACTTGGCAAAGAAACAAACTAGGTGGGCTAGGGATGGGCTGGCACATACTGTATCGAATCGTGGTATTTCTTATAGTATTATCTTAATAGAACGGAGTGTGTTTTTATACATCGCAATACTCCGATTCACCAAACTGCTCATTAGCGGTAGTATGTCAATAACCATCCTCATTAGAGATTATACTGTAAATCAACACAAACAAGTCTTCATTAATTCATGCAGGAATCCAGACTTTGATAGATGCATAAATACCATCATCGCTAAAGCCATCATTAGGCAGTATATTACCTACAGTGTATAGTATGGGGAGACTGGCTCAGCAAGAACCACAGCTGCTCCCTGCTCAGGATTTCACCAGCATGATCACTATGGATGTTATATCTTCACTGTCATGGAGGCTTTTGGAAAAGGCAAGATACTGTGAGTGCACTGAGAAAACTCTTCCAGGCCTTTAGGATGTGTACACATTCCACTGTTCTATAACTCATTCAAGAACTGGTCTAGAATCCAGTTGTTTCTAATGCTAGAGGATGTAAAATCGCCAATCTTACCTTAATAACATCTTTCCTTATTACTGTGTTATCCTATGGGCCTTCAGCTGTATACAGTGTTCACTCTTTAGTTCATCAAGGAAATATTTACCTTACTAATCTCTAGTTTGTGCATTGGAGCCATTGTTAGACATGAGTTGGCCTTTGCTCAACTGTCCCTTGGCCTGAAAGAAGGGATACTATCCTGTTTGCCAATCCATGGGGAACGCTTCTCTATTTGTTTAGCCTGACAATCCAGAGGAGGAGTACCTTTAGCAGCTCTCACTTTCCCAGATGCCAATACCCCATCCACCTGCTAAGAAGAAGCATCTGCATTTTTTATCTATTGTCTGAACAAAGCCCTACGCTCTACCTTGTTCTTTGGGGCCTTACGTTAGCTATACATGGGCTGACCTTTGGGCCCGAAAGGAGGAATTTTATCCAGTTTGGACATCCATGGACAGCACTATTCCATTTGTTTGGCCTGGCAACCCAGATAAGGAGCAGCTGCAGCAGCCCTTACTTTCTTAGCTGCTAATGCCAAGAAGCTGACAAAATCATGGGTTTGGACAGGCCTATTGGTCTCTTGCAGTCAGACAGTTTGATCAAACTGGCATAAACGTCAGAAAAAAATCTAGGAATGTATGGGTAGCTGTAGATCCTATGCATAAACCAAAAACCTTGCCAAATAACATTGCAAGTAAAGTACAGATTAAGCAAATAACACATGGATTTAGGGAATTAGGTGCTATTGGCCCCTTTAAAATTGCACAAGTATAATCAGGAATGCAGTGTATAGGAACACAGCTCAGGAATGCATTGCTCTGATATTAATCAGGCCACACTGTGATTACATCTTAACAACATATGCCATTTATATATTGATACCCACCAAAACAGTAGGCCACTTTGCTGGCTGTAGTGTATTGGGGGGTTTTCTTCCTAATTAGCTCTAACATAATTAAAAATATATACCTACAGTATAATAGAAATAATTAGCATTTTTTTCTTATTAATCTCGATGTGTCTCAAGATAAAATGCTCGAAAGTGTCAGTGTTGAATGAGTATAGGAACTAGTCTATGAACACTGAGTATAAAGGGCATAATAAACCAACCATAGGGACCTGCTCTGTGCTGCTTCTTTCAAATTCCCTCGCCTTTGTGAATGTGAGCATTACATGTGTGTTCATTCCGTGCCTGTTGTGGATGAGATTGGCAGTTGACTTCACTCTTCCATTCTTTTATGATTTCATGTATCACTTGATGTAGTGACTGTAAAATATGAATGCCATATGATGGACAAAAGTAAGCTGTTGGGCAAACTTTAGAACTTTACCCATCAAATGTAACCTCGTTGTATGGCGGTTAGAGGTGAGCAGCTAAAGGGGATCCAACAGAGAGGTACTTATTTTAGGCTCTCTATCCAGAGAAAGTAGCGGAACTAAAAAACAGACAAAAGGTGAGATGATACTAGAACTGCCACTAGAAATGGAACTGGACAGAAATAGTACTTCTTTCAAAGACTGCATTGAGACAAGCAGATTTTTCAAGCCTTTCTTCAGGCTGATGGGTTTGTTTTAAAACATATATTTGTATTTACATGTGAATGAGTGCTTGCATCTGAATTTGAGTCAAGGAAGAATATGTAGCCCACTGTTGGAATGTGTACCCGAGGCGTGTAATGTCCACCAGGCATTTTGATTGGTGCTACTGATAGCAGTGATCAAAGTGTAGTAGATCATAAAGGATTACTTATCTTTGTCAACAGTAGGAGGGGACCTGCCTAGGCCCAGACCAGAGAGTATGGCATAAAAACAACAATACAGCATTTTAGGTTGTAACATCATCTGATCTAAATATTGCCCCTGAATTTAAAGTTACAGGTTAATGCAAATTTTACACAAATTCACAACATTACATTACCTTGACATTCTGCAAACAGATTGGAATGCAATGTTCTATCCAAGCAACAAAAACAATCTTTTAACAGTTACCTGGTTGTTAGGGTCCCACTGAAGCTGGCCATACATTGAAAGATCTGATCATTTGGTGAGGTTGCTCTATGGGGATACAGGCCTTTGGAACAAGGACCACATACACCAGCTGATGTGGTCCTCATCCCAAGGGGATTCTTAAAACTGCATGATTGACATCTGCCCATTTTCTGGCCAGATGGTTAGACAGACCTGTATGAGGGCCCCATACACACTCAAATAAACTGCAAACTTGCCCTTCATGCCTTGAATTGGCACCTTAAATCTGCCCATGTAATGAGGATTGGGTCTCCCCCCAGCCTGGGCTCCCCTGCCTCTAGTCATTCCCTCTTGGTTGTTTTCAGTTCTCAGTTATTTGAACCTGTCTTTATATTTTTTTCATTTATACTGTCATCTTTTGGCATCTGGATGCAACCACGTGTCTCCCAGTCTCTCCCTGTTGTATCTAAACTACTTCACAGGTCGTTCGCTTGAGTTAATATGCAACAAGCAGGCTCTGGTGTTTAACAGACCTGATAAGCCAAGTGAGAGTTGCATTGGTACAAACACTGAGCTGCGGCAGTATTGAAACGATCACAGCTTCCCTTCTATTGACACAGAACCCCAGTCAGAGCGTTTGCGCAATGCTATAGAATGGAAAGGTCAGGACCACATTGTCACAAGGGGTTTTGTGAGCAGTTAATCGTTTACCTGTTGTAACTGCTCTGGAATGTGCTTGTAAATTAAGAATAAATAAAGACATGTCCCCAATTTACTAAAGCTCATTCATTTATCAGAAAAATCAAAATAGACTTTTATGCACATTGTTTTGTGCACCGACCTCTAATGTATTATGGCAGTGACCTCCAACAACTGCGTAACCCAAGCCAAAACAAAATAGCAATTATTCCGCCTAATGTTATTGGCCCCCCGTGCAACATTTACTGCTCCACAATATACTCTGCTTGTATTCAGTTTGAAGCAAGGAAGGGCACAAGAAACAAAATGCAGAAAAAACTCACCAGGTGCACTAGCCCTAGATCCGCAAAGGGAGCATCAGCAGCAAAAAGTGGGTAAATAAAAAATAAATAAAATAGTTTTTCCTATTAAAATCATCTCCATATGCCCACATTGCATTTAGCAGCAGTATTACACTGAACACACCAAAATCCTGGACAGCGCACTCTTCGGATCACATCAAGGAATCGCTTGGTCATCAAATCATTGGTAAAAAACTTGATTTTATTGAATATTTAACATTTTAACAAACTGTATAGCCCTGCGCCATGAGGTCTGACGCGTTTCGTGTCACTGCACTTCATCAGAGTCTCTGATGAAGTGCAGTGACACGAAACGCGTCAGACCTCATGGCGCAGGGCTATACAGTTTGTTAAAATGTTAAATATTCAATAAAATCAAGTTTTTTACCAATGATTTGATGATCAAGCGATTCCTTGATGTGATCCGAAGAGTGCGCTGTCCAGGATTTTGGTGTGTCAGCATTTCGTTCTCCCTTAGCGACGGACTCAGGGCGGCTGCACCTGGGTCACAACGAAGTCCGGGTAAGACACTATATCCACATTCATTTGGGAAGCTGAATCCGGTGACCTTGCGAGGGGTCTGGGGCTTTGTGCACCCGGACCAGCAAACCTTAAGGGTGAGCTTGAAACCGGTATTAAGCGGATTATAAAAATTTAAAAATAGATCAAACAAATTAATGTGTAATAAACAGAGGAACAGTTTATCGCAGGACTCATAGGAAGAAAAATTATTTTTTGAATCCCAATAAGTAACGCTGAGAAAGTCTTTTTGTGATGCAGTGACTGAAGCTACAGTATGTTAGGTTAGATTAGGGTAAACTTATGTGTTTTAAAAATGTGTATTAAGAGATTGTTTAAAGGTGGAGATATTTGGGGAAAATTGGACAGAATGTAGGAAAGAAGGGTGCAGCCCTTGCAAAGAATGTGAGGTGAGGAGGAAATGAGAGAGATGTTGATGAGCCGTTTGGTGAGAATTTGGAGTTCAGAGATGTAGGATTAGGCAGAGTTATGAACATCTTTGACTGTCAAGATCATTTTTTTGAATTTTATTCTGAAACTTAGCAGTAGCCCGGGTAGTGACTAGCAGAATGGCATGGCAGAGGAGGAATGGTTGCTAAGGTGTATGAATTTAGCAGCAGTATTCATTTTTGACTGGAGAGGGTCTCTGGAGGGAAAGGTCAATTACCAGAAAGTTACAACAGTCAATATGTACTGGCAACCAGTCATCAGGTATTTACTCTCATTGTTCTACCTGTAGCTATTGGCTGATTGGATGATCTGCAATACTACATGGGTGCAAAGTTACCTATTGTTAATTGTAAATGATCCCAGTATGATTAAGAGAACTGCACTTAAATTGTGTAATACAGGTAATAAATGGTGACTATGCACCTATTTGTACAATTGGGGCTAACATAACTCAATGAAGCTACTCCACAGCTACATCTGAGAAAACCGTAGACTAATCAGGTTACATGACTGCAGGTTACCTTTACATGAATCAATATTGGGCCAACTGTGGCCCTAGGGATGCTGTTAAACTACAATTCCCAGTATCCCATTGACATACCTCCCAACGGTCCCTTTTTCGGAGGGACAGTCCCTCTTTTGACAGCTCAACCCGCAGTCCCTCATTTGTACTGAAAAGTCCCTCTTTTCTCTGCACTGAACAGCCAGAAAAAGAAACAAAATTTCTAACTTAATTGGCTTTTAGCAGAGAGCCCAGAACAGCTAACAGGTGCAAATAAGATACTTTGTAACAATTTTGAGACACAAAAACACAGTTTAGATAAGGAGAAATATTTTCAAACTTTCATAACCTGCCAAATTTTGTAAAACAAACATGGTAATTAGGGGGTGTGGCCACAGAAAGGGGTGTGGTCAAAAAAATTGCTGCGCTACGTGCATGAACAAAATTTTTGGCCCTCTTTTTACTTCTAAAATGTTGGGAGGTATGCATTGACACCAAGACAAGAGGTACTAGGAGTTGCAGTTAAATAACAGCTGGAGGACTGCAGGTTCACTAACATAAATAAACAAAGCCTGCCAATCAACTGATACATTGCTTCTGAGCCAAAGCTTAGTTTGAAAAAACAAAAGCAAGGTGGAGGACATGCAACATTGAGCTGTGTTCTCTGAGGAATGTTTGTAGGTGTAACAAAATGACTTGCAGTTATTATTGTATGTGATAGTACTGACATTCTTCTACAATTAGCAATTGCTGGCCAAGAGGGACGTCTAAGCAGCCCCTGATAAAATGCCTTCTCTAAGAACTAGCCCTGGTTATTAATAACTCGAAAATCTGTCCCCATTTCTATAATTGAAGCAGTGTTGGACTGGCCTACCAGGATACCAGAAAAACTCCCGGTGGGCCCAGGTGTTGGTGGGCCCTCATGCTGCTAAACATTTGGCCTATTTCATGGTCATTCCTTATTTCTATGAGAACAAAGAGGTTTAATAGATTATAGTATGCAAAGAAAAGAGAATTAGAGTTTTTTTTACTATAAAATCTGAATTTCTTAGTGGAAAAAAACCCTCCAATTTTTCAGGTTTTATCAAAGTCCGATGCTGCAAAAAGTCTGATTCTGAAAATCTGGCATCTCAGACCTGCCGAGGTTGTATATAAGTTAATGGGAGAGGTCCCTGTCCTATTTGGAAGTTTGTGCGGTCTGCGCTGGAATTAGCCCAGAAAATCCGACTATGACGGATTTTTCGCCGGAAATTCAAAAAATGTGGGAAAAAACTCACAATTACATACAATTCAGGTTTGCGCTCGATTTTATTGAGTTTGTCCCTGTTCCAATTAAATCATGCTTTCTGAATAATAAATAAGGTCACATTGTGGATTCTAGATTGGTCGGACTTTTTTATTTGAAAAAATCAGAAAAAAACAGATTTTGATAAATAACCCCTTATGTGTTTGGTTTACCAGGAAGGACTGACAAGGAAGAATGCAGAAGACAGCTCCTACATAATAGTATCTGATAACGACTGCAGAGCCTACAATTGTAGTTGTAATCGTTGCCTTTAGACTCATATGAAGCCTTCTGAATATCATTGTCATGGGTAGCAGTGTAGAGGCCACCTGCATTGTGAAGCCTGCTGCAGGCTCCCGTATAGGTTTATATCATATATTTGTGTTCCATTCTGTTATTTCTGCCATTTATAGGTCAGTGTTGTCTCAACCAGTTATTTAAATCTCTGATTCCCAAATGACGTGCACACACACACAAAAATCTTTGTCTAGGGACGAGTCCTAAGAGACCGGAGCAGGTCATTTCAGTGGTGAAATGCGCTTAGAAAAAGCAGCGAGCCACAGAAGGAAGCAGGTGGAAGAAATTCATTTGTCAATAAGCTTGTAATTACTTGTGGCTCTACGCGCGGGTACTGGTAATGACCTGCTTCATCCAGGCTGCAGCTAGCATGGAATCCACAGAGGAAGACGTTATTGCCCCAAATGTATCACATTATATCACTTTAATACAATCTGCTTTATGGCTGTTATATAGAAGCCAAAGCTGGAATTCTTATTTGTAATTATCCCTAAATAGCTAAGCAGTTACAAGAAACCAGAAACATTTTAGGGCAATTATAGCTAAAATGTAAGTTGATACCTTGAAAATATATTTATGGTTGACAAATGTATATGTTACACCACTCAAACCTTCCTGGAGCTTACGCAGTTTCAATTTGTATGAGATGTTTCTATGGGGCAATGCCTTGAGTTTGTTTCTTGTCTCTCACTTCCTTTTGTGCAGAAGAACTCATCGTCCAGGATCATGGCCGGAACTAGGGGTAGGCAGAGTAAGCAGCTGTCTAGGGTGCCATCATTAAGGGGCGCACTTGTAACGGGATTTTTTTTAGTTTTTTAATTTTTTCGTTTTTTTCAAGCATTTTTTTAGTAATTTGTTTCAGTAATCATGGTCATCCAGTTGGGTGGAATCCATCTCCTTCACCTTCTCCCTCTTGCCGGCAAGTAATAGCTCCTTCTGTGCGGTGCAGCTCAACGTGCATATACGCGTCAATGACGTCACTGATGTGTTGGGTGACAGAGAGAGGCAGAGAGCTGGGGGGCTGCTTGGTGTGACTCTCACTGCTCTCAGCCTTGCACAGTTACACTGAACTGAAGACTTTCTTTCTATTACTGTGAAAGTGTGAAGCTTCCTGCTGGCACAGCCAGGTACAGATTTGGGGCCATATGTTTGCTGTTGCTGCTGGGCGCTGGCACAGGTACATAAATACTTGGGGGCAATATGATGTGATCAGATTTATTTTTGGCGGCTGCTGCTGACACAGGTAAAGATTGGGGGCAATATGATGGCTGCAGGAGGACTGTATGGTGGATGGCTGCTGAGCTTCTTGGTACAGGTATAGGGAGCAGTAATATAAATGAAAAAGTGTTGTACATTTTCTTGCTCTCTTTATTTAAAAACCATCATGGTAAGGAGGGAAATGGTAATGCAGGACAGGGGGGCGCTGATTGAAGCTCTTGCCTAGGGTGCAGAACTACCATGTGTCTGCCCTGGCAAGGATGTCACTCATATGTGAAAAAAGTTGTCATATAAGACATACCCATAAATCCATATGCCTCCTCCCCTGTGTATAATACAGTACCCCAGCATATGATTAAACACCTTAGGGGCCACTAACAATAATTTTCAAATGCTAACAAACCCCCAGAACAAATACCAAAGTATGTCACACACGGAGTATAGGGAAAACAGAAATTTCTTTTCTCCCTAAATAATAAAAACCCTCATTTAAAAACTGCATTTTGTGTTCAATTATGTTATCTTTGACTAATAGTTAACGGTTTTTGATGAGCAGAAACATTTAAGTGTGACAAACATGCAAAAGAATAAGAAATCAGGAAGGGGGCAAATAGTTTTTCACACCACTGTATTAGCTCCCCATTAAACGGGAGTGCAATGAGGCTGTGACCACAAAATTCATGCAGACATGCTCAACCCATTATCAATATATTAAGGACATTGATACATTTTGTGTCCAGTATATTTAAGTTGGCCAACTATGTGAAAGTAATTCCTGGCCAGTCCTATACGCAACTTTATCTGATTCATTAAAGCAAAACTAAACCCCACAAACAATGTAAGTCCAGTTCCAGTTTGGTAAGATTCTTTAATATGACACTTAATATGATATAAACGATCTGTATTCTTTTTGGGGGTATAATTTTCCTTTATACTTTCCTTATACTTTCTCCTACTTCCTTATACATTTTATCCAAGTTTACCTGCAATTTACTTGCTTTCAAGATTAAAACTCCAAAACATGGCTGTCCTTTTATTACTATTGCTAATTACTATTGGCTCCCAATCTCCCCTTAAATGACCTTCAAGATGGTCTTTCAGTTGTATCTAGGAGAGTAAAAGGCCATTCTCCCCAAATGCACATCCTAAGTGGTCTTAAAGGGATTCTGTCATGACACTGCAAATAATTCCCTCTACAATATAAAATTTCATTCCTGAACCAGCAAGTGTATTTTTTTTAGTTGCAATATTGGTGTGTATTGAAAACATTTTTTCCCATGGTAGTATCCCTTTAAGGCTGAGCTTCCCTTGCCACTGCTCCAAGCACCCGCTGGACTAAATATTACTATAGTGGGAAACATCAAAAGAAATTGTTACTGTGTTTGGCATGTCATTAAATGTTAGCCCGTGTTTAAGATAAAGCAATACTCCCAAAAATTTCATAAGATTATGATTCATCTTAAAATACAATATAATGCCCCATCAAGCAGTTTACATTTGGAAATGGTTCTGTCACTTTCATACATCTGTGAAGGACTATGTCATAATGATTTATTTATACTGTAAGAATCCTAATGAGATGCTTAAGACTTTGCAGCAGGTTAAAAACAGGTCTACGAAGGAGAAAGAGAAAGGCCAAAGAAGGCTCCAGGACACATAAACAATAATTATGTGTTGGTTGACCGAAATCCACAATGACCCATGGGTCACTGGTTGGGAGGGTCTGGGTTGAAAATGAGCCAACCATTGCAGGTTAGGTTTGGGTACGTGTCAGACTGGGAAAGAAACAATGCTCCAGAAGATTCTGTGTCTTGGAACCAGAGACACGCACAGAGCGGTAGTGTACAGAGAGAGATGACACCGGCATGGGTTGAGTTGAGTTTTTCCAAACCCACACATCACTAAGAATCCCACACATTACTAAGAAGCAACACTCTTGTGGAACTGGAGACTGAACGTGGCCAGGCATCGGCCAATACTCAGTATCTATCCAGCTGGCCATGGGCAGAATCAGACTCTGTACAAGTGAATGTTTATGATATGGCTCCTTTCAGCTAAAACGATAAGGACGATTGGAACGAAATGATTAGGAGCTGCTGCTCATCTTTGCGTCCTTATCTGCCGATGCACCATACAACTTGCTCAACCAATGAACTTACCTAAATTTGGTACAAAGTAGGGATCCATTGAAGTCAGGATTTATTTTAGGATTTAGCTCAGTCCAATATTATTTGCAGGATTCAGACAAATCTAAGTGCTCAGCTGAACTAAATCCAAACCCTTAAAGTCCTTTCACTTTTTGTATGATGATGATCCAATATTGTAATTTTTCTCAAATCTGAAATAAGGGTTCTGATTCAGTTCAGTATTTGGCTAAATAATTTGTGGAGGATTTGGTATTTGCAAAATGCAAAACATTATGGATTAGGTGCATCACTAGTACACAAATATCAACTGGGATCCTCTGCCCAACATATATGTACCAACAATCCATACCTGGCACACCTATAAAAAATACCCAACTCACATATACAGAGAGGTCAGTGTGATAAAAGTTTCAAAGTTTGCTACTGGTCTAGTAGTCAGTTGGAACCAATCAGATATTTGTTTTCAAACATAATGAGTCCACGCTCCCTACTGATTGGTTGCTATGAGTTACTAGGTCACAATGTTATAATATTACCCTAATACTGTACAGCCCTGCACATTACAAAGCATGCAAGTGTTGCCCATAAAGAGCTGCTGTTAGCAAATCACTATACAATGTTTACATGCTCAGGTACTTATGATTCCAAAATCAAAGTTAAACAAAGAATACATGCATGGGCTGCCTATGATCAAGCTAGGGATTGCCCTTCCTATTCACTGGACCGGAACAGGGCTCCCAAACGGCCAATAGCACCAAAGCAAGTGCACATCATGCCCTTGAATAAATCCTATTGCAGGAGCATGCAACACTGCCAGATATACAGTAATGGGCATGATGTTGGCAGCAGAAGGGTAATCCCCTGGCACTCTAGTGCCTGTCATTTCTCTGTATGAATTATAGTCTGCACTGGGTGACAATACACTGGGCAATGTGGATTTCCAAGCGCTCCATAACTCAGCATTACAGCTATCTGTCAGAATTCTAATGAGAATTATAGGCCTGTCACCTTCTCACCTTCCCTTATGACAAAAGTCACTTTCTAAAAGTTAGAGCAGGGTTGGCAGCACCTCTTTTGTGAGTTTCATTTGGCAACTTCACAAAGACAGAGTGGCCTGGAGGGAAGAAACTAAGATAATTCTCCCCACCCCATGGAAAATACATTTAGTGTTTATATAATGGGCTTACCACTTGAGCTTTGTTTTTTCTATCACCAAAAATAGTCACTAGCAGCCAGTCCTTAGGCCTCCAGCTTTTCTGCAGCATCCTCAGTCCGAAACTTAAATTTGCCATTGCCTGATACTGGAGTTAGTAGTTCAAAAATGATGTACTATGTGAGCCTGGCATCTAAGGATAACAAGGGAGTATGACCTATAACATCCTGACATGCTAGTTATTCTGACTTGTCCACTTTTAATGACTAATTTTTTAGCCTAAAACCAAGCCTTGTTAGCGTTCTTGCCAAAAATTACATACTGTATTACATATTATACAGTATTTTTATAATTTTTGATGGCTGTTGGAGGTCCTGCATTGGGTCAGGTACTCGTGGAATACCTGCAAAGTGGTCAGATTTTGGACAGAAAGTTAAGATTCCTTTATCATGTGGGTAGTCCACGGGTGAGACACCTGGGTACCCGGGTAAGGTGCTGTACTTGTCCCCCCACCCCCCCATATAGCACAACTTGTCACCTTACCCATCTGATCAGGCTCTGATGTGACGTTACATCCGGTTTGAAGTGAAATCAACTCAGATTTTGTGGGCCCCCAGGTCGGAAGCTAAATTACTATTTGCAGGCTGGGATGGGTAGAAGGTCTAGGTAAGGGGACATATTGGGTTGTGGGTGTAGGTTTGGTTGCTGGTCAGCAGGTCCAGGTCAGGCAAGAGTCTCCCCGACCAGATCTGCGCAGAACTCTAGCTGGAGGGATACTGGCAGTTGAACGCCCCAAGTTAAACATCACATATTTAATATTGTATGATATTATATTTAGTTTCAGTGGAGGCCCAAGCCTTCTAACCTTGCCAGGGGCCCCCTTATTTTATAACTCCAACCCTGCCTATTAGAGCATTTTATTTTTTTTCAAATAGGTTATACGAAAGTTTATGGCTGCATAAAGTCAGTAACCAGGAGATGGATCCTATAGTACAATTTAAAAGAATCTGTTAGAGGAATCTAAACTATGTATCTGCTGCTTTCTTACATAAACAGTTTCCAGCAACCGTGGAAGGTTTGAGAAAATTATTCTAGGTGACAGGTTTACTTTAGAGGGAGCTGCTGCTCTCAGAAGTGCCTTCTCATCGCTCAAGGCATACTCCAGTGCTTCCCCTCCTAAATTCTTGTATCCCTGCACAAGCTCCTCATACTCCGCTCTCCTGTGTATTACATTCCTGTTACATGGCTAAAGCAATAAAGGTAATCCATGATATGGCTCTGTTGGAGAAGAAATCAGTGCCGGTACTATCGGGATTGGATTGCACCAGGGCCCACACCCCCACGGGGCCTGCCGGCAGTTCTCACGCACACAAAACCGCTGCGAAAATCAGTTCGGGAATGGGGTGGGAAGGTGGGGCCCGGCTGCATGGCCTACACCAGGGCCCCACAGGGTATAGTTACATTACTGGAAGGAATCCAGCAATACAGCATGCTTTCCTTTTGCTTATCATTACTAAACAGGTCAGGACTTAGGTTCAAAACAGCACCCCATCAGCCCAATAAATAGTGACTGTCCATGGCATCTTACAGCAACATCAGCATTTGTCAGTTCAAGGCCTGATACAGAAGGATACAGAATGTAACTCTACTGTAATAACATAAGTATATGAGAAATCACTCATGAGGACCACAACCAATTAAAAGCACAAGGGTACAGGTTATTCAAGTGCATCTGCATACGACATGCAACTTAACAGCGACTTCTAAGATTCTTCTACATGGGTGGAAAACCCCAAAATAACATTTTGCCTAATGAAAGAAAATATCATTCTAAGCATCTTTTTAATTTATATTGAAAGTTATTTGTAAATGTAATTGCTATTAAAAATCAGTCTCTGATATTATCGATAAACATATTATATTCTGTATGTATTTGTGTCTATGTATATACAGTATCTTCCATCTTCTGCAAACTCTCAGATGAAAACTATAACACAGTTTTACCTCTCGTTTCTGCTGTCTGTAATTTTGAAATGGGATATAAATTGTGTATTTTCCTGTCTGTGATAAAGAAAATGTGCTATTAACTGTTTCTTAACAGCTCCAGCGATTAGAACAGAAAGCAAACTATTAACTGATGGTGTAATACAGAACTTGCAAGACTTGTCTCTGATGGCAAACCCACAGGTCTAAACCTCCTGTGAACTACAACTCCCAGTAGCTTCAGCAGCTAATGCTCAGACCTGAACATATAATCATCCAGCACCACAGAATGTATTCTCTTTAGTGACTTTTTCTTATTTCTGATTATGCTGCAGTTTCTGTTGGCTACTTTGGTTATTTTAGCTGAACTAAATGAGACTGCACTATAAGGGCTTCCAAAGCAACAGTAGCAACTGCATAAGCAGACCCAGACATTGCTAGAGGTACTGATTCCACAAAAAAGAGGTAAGTCATAGCCCTGTTCTCAATCCAAAGGAGAAATTGGGTCATTACAACAACTATAGTGTCCAAGTGTCATGCAACTAACCCAGACATCCAGAAGCAAATCTGTGTAGACCAAATCATAAAGCATTAGTGCCATAGTATCGTATTCCATTTGGTTAATGGGATTGGCCAGTGTATGGCTGCCTTTAGGTCAACGGTTGCTCAACAAAATCTGCAGGCATATGTGGTCACCAGATAATTACCCCACATGTCTTCTACTTGTGGTCCAACATATGCAATAGAGTCTAGATCTGGTGGCCTCTATGTGGACTGGCAGACTACAGGAGGCTCTATTTGACAGTACACCTAGTTTTTATACAACCAAAACTTGCCTCCAAGCCTGAAATTCAAAAATAAGCACCTGCTTTGAGGCCACTGGGAGCAACATCCAAGGGGTCGGAGAGCAACATGTTGCTCGCAAGTTACTGGTTGGGGATCACTGCTCTAGATGAACTCACCAATGTAATGGGCACTGATCTAGTGGTTTAGGGGTCAGATGAACACACCTAGCCATGTTTGCCACCATCATGTTTATTAAAGAAATCTTAAATAAACTATAAACCACTTGAGTAAATGGTACCATGTGAATGACCCACTGGTTTATTTGCATGTAAATAGGGAAATCACAGTCAAAGCAAAATTAGAGTTTTCCATTAAGAACTTAGGTGGCGGATGTCATTCAAAGAGTTAGAGGCAAAAAAGGTTAAGGGTGAGAGAGCACCAAATATTATGGAGGAGAATACAGTATATCCTGCATGTAATGAGCCTTAAAGGAATAGTAACATCAAAAAATGGAAGAATTAACATTAAGGGGGGTATTTATCAAGGGTCGAATTTCGAGGGGTTAAAACCCTCGAATTCGACCATCGAATTGAAATCCTTCGAATTCGAATATCGAATTAGAAGGATTTAGGGCTAAAATAAGCATTCGATCGATCTAATAAAAATCGTTCCATCGAACGCTGAAATCGTTCGAATCAAACGTTTCGAATGATTTTCAGCGACCGATCGAAGGATTTTTATTCAATGCCAAAAACGTAGAAAATGCTTGTAGAACGTCCCCATAGGCTTATAATGCAATTCGGTAGGTTTAACTTGGCGAAGTATTGAATTCAAAGGTTTTTAAAGAGACAGTACTTCGACTATCGAACGGTCGAATAGTCGAACGATTTTTATTCCAATCGTTCGAATCGAAGTCGAAGTCCAATTCGATGGTCGAAGTAGCCTATTCGATGGTCGAAGTATCCAAAAATTTACTTCGAAATTCGAACTTTGTGAAATTCAAATATTCACCGGAGGCTTAGTAAATCTGCCCCTTAATATATTGTTTGCATGCATTGGTAAAAGCTGTGTGTTTGTTTCAAAAAGAAGAATATAGTTTATATAAACAAGCTGCTTTTGGGGCAGCCATTAAAGCTGGAAAAAAAATGAGAAAAGGCACAGGATACATACTGTAGCACATAACAGATAAGCTCTGTCCAATACAATGGTGTTTTATTTGTTATCTGCTGTGTATCCTGTGCCTTTTCTCCTTTTTCAGCTTTGAATGGCTGCCCCCATGGCTACACAACAGCTTGTTTATATAAACTGTAGTAGTCTTTCTGAAGCAAACACACCAGTTTTACCGATGCAGAGCAACAGTACATTATATTTTAATTACTTTGATACACTTTCAGTTGTTGGTGTTACTGTTCCGTTACAGAATGCATTTTCAGACAGTTTATACTATGGAGGATTTGCATATGTTTAGCAGGCTACAGTAGCTATATCGCTATAAAACATTCCCAAACACTAAAAAATTAATACATGCTAACTAGTGTGTCTGGGCATGCTTGTGTTAGAGAAGATAGATTGCAAGCTCCAGTGGGGCAGCAACTGATGTGAATGAATTGAAGTGATCTCTACATTGCTGCATGTATGTTGGCACTATTTAAATGAAGGATCAATATAATGATTTATTTATGATTTCATGGTTATACAGTTATGGCCCTTGCATGATTGCACCTGGTTTGCAATTGATGCTGTGAGATAGAAGATAAAGAGACTGCATGTGTAACATGCCTGGTTTAACTAAAGCAAAGCTGTTAATGCAATTGTCTAATGTTGTATTAGGGTAATCAGTAATTTACAATATAATATATGTATATAGATATCATAAATATGTTTTATACATAACTGTATACATATATACCGTATATATATATATATATATATATATATATATATATATATATATATATATATATATATATATATATATATAAATGTGGATGTATTTTATATAGGTGTAGAATATATTTACATGAATTTCCCTGCAAGTCTATTCTTGCTCAAGCCTTATTGTCTGACTGTTGATGGGAATTTGCTAACCGGGACCCTAACCCCCCCCCCAAAAAAAAGCCAATGCAAGAATAACAGAAGCACAATCATGCAATAACAGTGTGTAGCAGTTGTAATAAGCACTGTACCTTTCATAATTCTGCCTCCTTATGGGTGTTTTTTCCTGTCCTCAGCACAAAGGAAAGTGGTTAATAAAAATGAGCCATGATGCTGAGAGCTGCCACATATAAAAGCGTATTCTCTTTCCCCAAACATGCAGCTGTCTCCCACTCCTAACGCTCTCAGGCTCCCATCATAAGGAGAACAAGGTGCTCTTCCTGCTGACGGCTAAACACCCAACCCGGCCAATCACCCTAATAGCTCCACTAGGATACTTAACTCTTATTGGCTGCTCTTTCCACTCTGCCAGCCAATGAGCAGCCATCCTGCTTGCCTCAGCTGTCAAAATGTGAACTTCAATGAAGCTGCATCCTTATCTATTTATACATAATAGAAATGATATTAGCTCCCCACCTTTCCAATTATTTCTCCTGTAGCCCAGTGGCTTTTGTATTAACAACATGCTGTTTGCACAATTGCAGTAATCATGACTTATTCAGCATCAATAACTGCTAATGAGAAGAGATCAACATATAATGTACGCAAGAGGTTTACACTCCCAATTCAATCTCACTAAAGCCGATAAATGGGTGACAGCCTAGAAATGTCTGCAATTCAGAGCAACCTTTACTGGTGCTGGGGCTCAGGACAAAGCATACCTTGTAGACCACATTAGTTATTTATATAGGGATATACAATCTGTGGCCCTTCAGCTGTCAGTGGATGAAGGAAATTGTGCTATAACAAAGACTAAAGGTCAGAAGATCTAGGTCAGCTATACCTGTTATCCCACAGTAATTTATCCCACTGATACTATTATCCCACTATAACATATAGGCACCATATAGGCACCATCTCTCCCTACTATACCTTCTATCCCCCCAGTTACAATCCCTTCTCAGCATATATTATCCCCACTGTTACTAAAGGGACCATCTCTCCCTACTATACCTGCTATCCCACAGTCACAGTCCCTTCCCAGAGACTATTATCCCACTGCTACTATAGGCACTATCTCTCCCTACTATACCTGCTATCCCACAGTCACAGTCCCTTCCCAGAGACTATTATCCCCACTGTTACTATTGGCACCATCTCTCCCTACTATACCTGCTATAACACAGTCACACTCCCTTCCCAGAGATTATTATCCCACTGTTACTATAGGCACCATCTCTCCCTACTATACCTGCTATCCCACAGTCACAGTCCCTTCCCAGAGACTATTATCCCACTGTTACTATAGACACCATCTCTCCCTACTATACCTGCTATCCCACAGCCACACTCCTTCCCAGAGACTATTATCCCACTGCTACTATAGGCACCATCTCTCCCTACTATACCTGCTATCCCACAGTCACACTCCCTTCCCAGAGACTATTATCCCACTGTTACTCTAGGCACCATCTCTCCCTACTATACCCGCTATCCCACAGCCACAGTACCTTCCCAGAGACTATTATTCCCACTGCTATTACAGACACTATCACTCCCCCCCCCGTAACAATTATCTGCTGTACTACTATGATTACCATCTAACCCTGTTATACCTGCTATCCCACAAACATCCCATGAAACATAAAGACTAGTATGTCTCCCACGTATACAGTGTTTGGCAGTGCTGCATTTATAGATGGACGTAGGCTGGGGGTGACAAATGGGCATCCCCTAACCCCATCCCCAACTTGAACATCATTCAGAATGATGTTCAAGCTACAATTTGCCAATGGGTGCAAGGTGCAGCAGAGCCCTGTACCAGTTACCAGGCATCAAATACAGGGCTACTTTACATCTCACATAAATGCACATTTGACACCTCGTGCCAGTTTTTGTGCCAATGTGCCATTTTTTGCACATTTCACACTGCATTTCTTGATTAAGGAATTGCAGCAGGCAGGGCCGGATTCACATAGCAGACACCCCTAGGCCCGTTGCCGTTCATCGCCCCTGTCCCTTCCCTTACCTTTGTGCACATGCACACATTATTTTCAGCATCAGGTTCAGAGTACTGGGAATTGGTGCGCAGAAAATTTGAAAAACTATTGTATCTCCTGGTCGGATGGCATGCCATCCCACTATAATTCTGCTTATGATTATTCACTTTGGTGCAATATATATTATTGATTATTTACTTTGGTGAAGTCGACAGATGAGCAAATCTGGGCCTGATTTGGTAACCCTGACAGAAGAGGAACGAAGAACTGATTTGGCAGCTTTTTCTTGGCCACTGTTTGGCCACCTTCAGGGTGAAGACACACAGAGCTACTAGTAGCAGTTACTTGTCATGGCTACAAAATAGACAGCTGTGGTAATTGGCTTAGGTAAGACACATCGCAACACTTCGCGAGGCGTAAATTTGCCTGGACAACACTAATTCACAAGATCCAAAGTTGCGCACAAGGTACCGAACGCTTGTGAAGTTGTGCTAGCGATAATACGATCAGCAGTTCAAAGTTACGCTAGCGCAGGATAATTTGCAAAAGGCGTGCAGTTAAAGTACAATGGACGTATATGTTGCAGCAAATACATTACACTACACAAGGCCAGGGAACCTTAATAAAATAAAATAGAGGTGTATAGTTTATGTGCCATATGTAAGGACATGCAGGGGGGAAGCCGGTTACCCTAAAAAAAATGACGCACTTTTGCAGGCTATCACCCTGAAAAAAGGAAAAGAAGCCAGCATTTTTTGGGACACAATTTCAAGGAAGTCCTATCTACTCCATTGCACTTTGCCTAGTCTGAGGTGGCGAAGGCAAGTCTGGCTATAGAGGTAACGTTCAGTAAAATAAAAAATTTGCGAATTAACGCTCTTTCGGCAGAGCAAAGATTCGTCTGGCGTTAGAGTGCAGATTTGCGCCAGAGTCTATCTCCTTAATTTTTGCCAGTGTTAGCCACTTCGCCCTTTAGTAAATTTGCCCCTATGTGTTCTATAACAGAAGCAATTCCCAATATTGTCTATGGCAGGGTATTTGTTTGGCATTTTGTAGCCACAACAAGTAGCTGCTACTAGTAGTGTCTTCATCCTTCACTCTTAGTCTGGTGTCACACAAGGCTGGTAAGGAGCTGATTGTAGCTTAAGGAGTTTCAGCCCTGTCATTGGCCTTAGTCTTGCTATAAAGCAAACAGATGCTGTGTTGACATCAAACCTTCTAGCAGTTGGTCGTTAGCCACATTGTTGATTGACAGTAAATATGCCAATACCTGATCTTATCATTTCAAGTATCCTAATCTCTGGCAATGGAAAAAAGAATAGGCAATGTCACTCCATAATGTCAAACAATGCGTGTCTCTGGGGAGGAATAAGGAATACTGACACATCTTTTATCAGTCTTCTTAACAATCGCTGTTCATATACTAAAGGGCTCATTTATTAAGCAGATGCAAAAAAAAGTGCAATGTGCAAAGTCTGGCAGAATTCACTGTGTTTTTACCCATATCAACTGATATCATAGATAATATTGTCCAGAAATCTATCCTGCAGGCCTGAAGTTCTGTAATATCACCGTATGATACAATTGCCGGCCTCTTGTCCAATAATCACATCAGCTTGGTTTGGCAAAGCACTTGGGTATCGAAATCAGGCAGATCTCAATGTGTATGGCAGTCTCTAGTCACATAAAAAGGCCTCTTTATATTTATGAAGGGATGGTGGCCATTTACAATCATGATGTGTTTAACAGTGGGAGATTTCTGGTGAACAATCACAATTGATTACACGTTACATTAAAAAAAACAAAGAGGTGAAGGGCAGCCTAGTAAATGCTGCTTTACATTGCCCTATATTGCAATTTTGTTTGGGTTTTAATAGCCTTAGTCTATTGTTTCTTCCCCATTGTGCAACTTTCAGACCCTTCATGGCCCTCCCACAACTTTTTCTTTTCCATTTCCATTCTCACTCATGCTGTTTGCATGCTAATTTGGTAACCATCTCAGACAATAGAGAATCTCTACTTCCTCATCAGTCCAGATGGCCATTAAGCAGCTTGGTGTTGTGTCCAACCTTTAAATGCCCGTGCTGCTTTGTAAACCTTGCTCCATCCATCATTTTTGACACATAGAGCTAATCCTAAGTGTCCGCTTTTCATATCTGTTTTTGATAAGGCACCTACACTTAGGAACTTGCGTGTCTTCAAATAGTACCTAAATGTACAAACACAGACTAAAAAAAATCTGCACACTTTTGTCTCTAATTAGTCTGAATTATGGGTCTTGATCTGATTCCCTGTTGCAGACATTGTTCTACAATTAGGGGGTTATTTATCAAATGTCGAATTTCAAACTTATGTGATTTTTTTTTTTTTAATAAATTCAACTGTACTCGAATGGGACGTTATCTATGAAAAAAAATCAAACAACATTCGATCGAATAGGAATTGAATTACAAACGAGTTTTCCTCCTAAAAAGCCTAGAATATCAGGAAAGCTATTAAAGGGAAAGTAAAGTCTAAAATAGATATGCTGTATTTTGTATAATAAACATAAACATGAACTTACTGCACCACAAGCCTAATCAAACAAATGATTTATGCTTTCAAAGTTGGCCACAGGGGGTCACCAGATTGTAACTTTGTTAAACATCTTTGCAAGACCAAGACTGTGCACATGCTCAGTCTGGTCTGGGCTGCTTAGGGATCGTCATAAATTATCAAAAGAGGGCAACAAACAAAGCTGCTTGAGTTCTGCATGGCTGGGAAGTAAGGCAGGGGCTCCCCCTGCTGTTCACAAGTATGATTGTTTCCCTGCAGAGCAGTTAGGGATTGTCTGACAATTCCTATCCGCAGCAGTAAATGAAGGAAGAATTTCACTGCATACAGTCAGGTTTCTTATAAAAACGGTGCACATTTTTTAATTAAAGTATATTGGAGATAGGTTTCTTTTTCATTAAAGAAAGTAAAGATGGGATTTTATTTTTTTGCCTTTACATGCCTTCGACATCTTCAAATTGTTCAACGGACCTCTACCATTGATTCCTACATGAATTCGGCAGGTTTTAGGTGTTGAAGTATCGAATTAGAACTGTTTCCATGGTCGAGGTGTGATAAATCAAATTCAAATTTGAGTTGGTGGTTTTAAATTTGAACAGAAAAAAATTTGAAAATACCAATTTGAATTTATCTTTCGAACCTTAGTAAATCTGCCCTTAATGTAATTTCCAAGAAATGTCCTATTACAGAGCAACTGGTTCCAATGAACTGAATTTTCTATTCCTGAGAGGACAGTATGACATTCTAAGAAGTCATTTTTACTAAATAACAAAGTACACAGTGTATTTGTAGTTCACTTCAGCCATAAACAAACTACTCAGTGATGCTATCAACATCACCCAGTTCTACTAACTCTTTAATAGGCATTTTAAGCACTGCACTGTGAATCCATGGTTTAGCTGCTTTGCCTTTATTTTCATGCTCCTTGTATAATCGTCTAATACTTTTTCTCCAGCTTTTGTGAAGACATTACTGACTTTGCTTGTGGTTTTATGTTTGCAGAAGCCATTATTGTTCTCAGGCTGCCTGGCAACAACCTTCCTTATCCCTGTCCATAGATGTTTCTATTGTCACACTTCCCTTACAGAAAGCAAGCTATAGATGGAATGAGAGGCACAGTTAACTTAAAGTGGGCAGAAATGTGCAATTACAAGAACATCATTAACAGGAGTTGCCCCCATAAAGAGTGATGCCAGAAAGTTATGCCAGCTTAGTTTTTCCCTTGCAATAAGCACATACAGAGCACAGTGATTCTTTAAAGGAGTGGCTCACATTTTAGTTAACTTTTAGTTTGTCATAGTTTGTCCTTTATCTAGATTCTTTTCAATTGGTCATCATTATTTATATTTTCATAGTTTTTTAATAATTGCCTTCTTCTTCTGCCTCTTTCATGCTATAAAATAGATCTTGGCTGAGACCAAGGACCAAGAACGATTGCATTGTAATGATACAACTGTATTGAAATAGTTACTTTTTACTACAGTTATGGGACCTACTATCCAGAATGCTTGGAACCCGAGTTTTTCCGGATAACAGATCTTTCCATTATTTGGATCTTATACTTTGTACTTTAAGTTTACTAGAAAATTATGTAATGTTAAATAAACCCATTAGGCTGGTTTTGCCTCCAAAAAGGATTAATTATATCTTAAGCTGGCCATACACTGGCCGGCAAAAGCTGCCGACAGGTCAAGTCAGCAGCTTATTGGCCCGTGTGTGGGGCCCGTCGACGGGCTTCCCCGATCGATATCTGGCAGAAAGTTGGCCAGACGCCGATTGGCCATGGTTATAAATCCCGTCGGATCGCGGCCGAATCTGTTAGTTGATGCGGTCCCACGATCAGACCGCCCGTATTGCCGGCATTATGATCTAATAGTTGGGCCCTAGGGCCCACGATTGGATCAGCCCGAAATTGCCCACCTCAACGTGGGCATATCGGGAAGAGATCGTTTCACCAAACGAGCAGATATCTACATGTATGGCCACCTTTAGTTTGGATCAAATACAAGGTACTCTTTTATTATTACAGAGTTAAAGGAAATCATTTTTTTAAAATTTGGATTATTTGGATAAAATGTAGTCTATGGGAGATGGTCTTTCAATAAATCTGAGTTTTCTGGATAACAGGTTTCTGGATAACGGATCTCATTCCCATACTTATCTTTCTATTTAGTTAGTCACCTATTCATATTTCAGTCTCTCATGGAAACGACTGCCTTCTTGCCAGGGTAAATAGCAACCAGATTACTGATGAAATACCAAACTGAACAGCTGATTAAGAAAAAGATAAATAACTGAAAAACCAAAATAAAGAAAGAAAGAAAACCAATGGTAAAGGTTCTTACAATATCAATGTTTAAAATTAAATGCAAAGGTGACCTACCTCTTAAAGCATGATTTAAGTGAGGCAAACGCTTCTTTTTTCCTTTTAATATAAATCATGTTTTGGCATCCCTAGTTTTGGCCAATGGCTGATTTTTAGGAAGAATTATTTGATATTGATTTATTTTCGGCATTATAAAATGAGGGATTTAAAATGTCTGAGTCAGGTACACATTATTGGGTTTTGATAGTTTGGACTGGTTTAGGGTTGACATAGAGATGAATGTGCTGCTTCTATGTATTCATGGAAGTGCCATTTATTCTTCTCCCAAAGCACAGCTCAGAATCCAAATATAATAATCTGAAAGGCCCTGTGGTGCTTTCATTGGGATTGGGAATTATCGTTTACTGCGCAATCATAGGACCTTGTTTTGTAGACCTTAGAGCCTAGGGTCATGGTTTGTAGAAAGACACATTTTGTTGTGACCTACTTTAGACCAAATTCAAGACTTATTTTAAAGGGGGGGTTTTAACCTGCTGGCCAACCTTTTTACGTAACACCAGCTGCACTTTTCCCCAAACACCAGCTGGTTTCTATTCAGCTGGTCTTACTAAGCTTTTTCTGAAGGATGTGCTTATAAATTCCCTTACACTGCACATCTGTCAGCCAGGAGGAAAGTGAAAACAAGAGGGAGGAAAGAATAGCCTGATGATGGGATGCAGCCTCCAACTGCCTCTTTTCCCAGGACCTGACCAGATACACACGTCTCCCAGTTTCAAAACCTGTGTGTAATGTGATATCCTAATTCACCAGAAATAGCTAGCAAGGCTTGAGCAGGCACATCAGTGAGCCTTTCTCCCAGAGCTGTTGAGAAGATTTGTATCAGCTATTCCTGATGCACATATAAGACAGCCTCTTGTTTCCTAGGAGCCTGCAATGTGCTACATTTTGGAAGGTTTGAAGATTTGGGCCTGTGATGTTTAAGGGGGAAGGGAGTAATCTCCATAAAACTGTAGATTCTCTAGCACCCTATACATATATTAGTGATTGTATGGAACAGAGACAAAGATCTTTGTCTGACACAACTGTGTAAATATATTCCGCTCGGTATAGTTACCTGATATCCCGAGTAGAAACACAATTGCTGCTGGAAATAAAACCTAGACGTCACAAAATACAATAGTGCTGGCACAACACCATTTTTACATCCTTTCTATAGAGGAAAAGTCTTGAAAAGGTATTTTAGATAATGTTATATTCGACAGATATGTGATATAGGGCTAACTTCCACTTCTATAGTTGCTTTTTTGAGTAGTAAAAACATTTTAGTTATTAATAATTCAATATATGTGAAACCATTTTGATATTATTACAGGTATGGGGGTCTATTATCCAGTTCCCCAATATCCAGAAAGTTTCTGTAATAGTAAAACAGTAACTTGTACTTGATGGTAACTAAGCTAATTGAATCCATATTGGTAGCAAAACAATCCTATTGGGGTTATTATTGTATATATACTTTTATTTTATTTAAGTTAAATGGATTCTGTCATGATTGTATGGTGTAGTTATTATTTCTAAATTACACTGTTTACACTGCAAACAAAGTTCATTCCTGAACCAACAAGTATATATATATTTTTTTAGTTGTGATATTGGTGTATAGGCAGCCATCTCAGGTCATTTTGCCTGGTTATGTGCTTTCAGAAAGAGGGAACTGCTAGGGAACTGCTTTCAGGCATGCTGTTGTTTTTCCTACTGAGGGTCGAAGTGAATTCGAAGTGAAAAACTTCGAATTTCAAAGTAATTTTTGGATACTTCGACCATGGAATAGGCCAAACTTTGATCCGAATTGAAAAAACTTTGAATATTCGACCATTTGAAAATCGAAGTACTGTCTCTTTAAAAAAACTTCGACTTCGACACTTCGCCTCCTTGAACCTGCCGAATTGCTATGTTAGCCTATGGGGAATCTATAGCCAGTATTTGGCTAAGTCAAAGTTTTTTTTTGAAAATCGTTCGATCGATTAAATTGTTCGAATCGTTCCATTCGAAAGATTTCTACGTTCAATCGAACGATTTGAATTTGATCGAAAACGGCTAAATTCACTCAAAAAAACCTTCAACTATCGAATTTCTACAATTCAACGTTCGAATTTCGAAGTTTTATCACTTCGAAAATTCGACCCTTAGTAAATGTGCCCTCACATGTAACTGAAGGAGTCTCAGTGGGACATGGATTTTTTTTCTATTGAGTTCTGTTCTTATATCTACCAGGGCGTTGTTATCTTGTGTTAGGGAGCTGATATCTGGTTACCTTCCCATTGTTCTTTTGTTAGGCTACTGTGGGTTGGCGTTAGGGGGTGATATCAGTCAATTTTGAAGTACAGCAGTAAGGAGCGACTGAAGTTTATCAGAGCACAAGTCACATGACTGGGGGCACCTGGGAATGTATGTCTAGCCCCATGTCAGATTTCAAAATTAAAAATAAAAAAAACAGTTTGCTCTTTTGAAAAATGGATTTCAGTGCAGAATTCTGCTGGAGCAGCACTATTAACTGATGTGTTTAAAAAAAAAACATGTTTTCCCATGACAGTATCCCTTTAATTTTTTTTTAGTAGCCTTAAGTTATGGAGATCCAGATTCTGGAAATGATGAGCTTTAATAGGTATTTATATTTGTAGGTATTTATATGCCTCAAGCATACAAATGCACAGGCAGGCCCATTTCTCAACATTCTCATTTAAGTGGTTTTAGGGTTAGGGCACAGTCAGAGGAGAAGATTCGGGGAGATTAATTGCCCGGCGACAAATCGCCTCTTTTGTAGTTTTTGTGGTTTTTACACTTAATAAATATTAAATTTCTAGTTTTTTTAAGAAGTAAAAAAAAAAGAATTTTTAGAGAAAAAGTTTGAATTGTGAAAAAAAAGAAAATGGACCCCTAGTGTTCCCTTAAAGTAAAAATGATTTACAGTCTCATTCAAGGAAACATGGGAGAAAGCATGCATGTCATTATTTGTTTTATGTACTTTATCACCAGACATACGTAGCTGTGATTCAACAGTTGTTTTCAAGGCTGTCTATTGAAAGGTATGTTATATATTTTATTCCACAAGAATCTTTTGTCTTTCTAGAGAGAGAACAAAAGAGAAAGGTATTAAAAAGAATAAAGAATCATTTAAAATTGTTGCTTGCATCAAATTCATGTACAATTTTTAAAAATCACTAATGCCACAGATTTTGGGGCCAATATATTTTTTTTTACTGATCAGTGGACTTTTTTGGGCAATGCTGAGCATTAGCACCCCACTGCACATCATGGCTCTTCAATGCTCAATGCAGTTGAACAAATTCTGCCGAATTGCCACAGGTATCAGGTTTGTAAAATGTATGAATTCATCAAAATCCTTCCATGATTGTCAGAATAGCTTTGCTACATATGCAGCTGTTGGGAGTCTTTCAGGTTCCCCCAATTTTAATATTTTTTTTAAAATCTACCTCTTAATGTCAAATGAAGGAAATGTGGGTCATTTCAACAATCTGAATGAAGCCTCCTCAATGGCTTCTTTAAGGATACAGCTATATGTAGGGAAGACTGTGCTCACTTTTCACATGATTCTCATAGGAGATTCTTTACAGGAGTCTTTGTGGAGGAAGATCAGGGGGGGCTTTTCATGCTTGTTAGAAGCAAGGGAAAAATGCTTGCGTAGGATATTTGCTCATCTATGTGAGTGGCGGTACTGTGTTCAGTTCGCTTATAGAATACATGCCTTATTTGTAGCTGTCATTGGTGGCAATTACCAGCCTTGCTTCTTCCTGATCTCAACCAGTGAGGTCCCAAGACAGCTAAACGGTCTTCTTTGGTCTCATTTATGTATTACCATTATTTTTGCTGAATTAGTATTACCATTATTTTTGCTGAATTAGTTTCCCTAGGCTACAATGACATTGGGAAATACTCCTGACACATTTATTAATAACAGGACTTCCACTTTGTCTTGGGATTCTCCAATTTGAAGATTTACTTCTGGTCTGCTTTACCAACCTCTATTCATCCTGGTAGCCTCTAGGAAGCTGAGGCTGAGCATCAGTGTCGGACTGGCCCACCGGGATACCAGGAAAACTCCCGGTGGGCCCAGGTGTCAGTGGGCCCTTTTGCTTCTAAACATTTGTTTTATTTCATGGCAATTCCTTATTTCCTTAACAGAGAGGCTAAATAGATGTAATAATAGATGATAGTATTTAAAGAAAAGAAGAGAATAGAGGTTGAGCGAGGAGAGGCAGAAAATAGTACTGAGAGTGGGCCCCTAGTCTAAGGTTCTTTAGTGGGCCCCTGGTGTCCCAGTCCGACTGCTGAGCATGGTGTACATCTGGATGATGCATTATTCGTTTACAATATATCTCAGGAACTGCTTAATAATATAACTAATTAGCTTTATCTCATACCATGGAAAAAGTGACTAATACATTGCCACTTGACATTTATCACTGTGGCAATGCTTTACTGCTTATACTATAGTTTGTATAGTAGAACATGAAAGCCAAACACCTCAACTGTTCCTGACTTTAGATTATTACTTGGATAAAGAATCTTTAGGTAAATGAAAATAGCCTCCCTGCTAGTGATGGATCAATCTGTCCCATCATGCGGCAATTCTTTTATGTTGTGACAGATTTTTCGCTGCCAAATTTTCAGCGCAGTTTTGCAAAAAACATTCGTGGGCGGTGAAACAAATCCACGCCTGGCAAATTGATTTGCCCATCACTAGTGCCTTTTTTGCACATTCTAAACACTTCTCTAGTGTGGGGAGTATTAAATACAATACTGGACCCTATCTTGTTCCAGTCATAGACCGGACATTGCATCTTACTGGAAAGCTACCTAATTTTTCATATTCTTTATATAAAGTAAGCTTTGAGATTCGGCCAGCATGCAGCCTTTGTCAGCAGGATTCGGCTGAATCCTCGTCAAACAGAATCCGAATCCTAAAAATCACTTGACTTTTTGTTTTAAATCTTTACTGCAAGTTACTCTTTACCCCTTCCTTGCCCTAATTTACAAATGCAAATTAAGGTTCAGGTCTGGTTTGGTATTTGGCCAAATCGTTCATGAGGGATTTGGCCGAATCTCAAATAGTGCATTCGGTGCATCCCTAATATAAAGCCGTTACAAGTCAATGCATTTATCCCCTGGATTGTGTTTCCATCTTATCATATTTGCAACTGTCAGAGATACATTTTTTTAAACTTTGAAACTGGCAACGTGGGAGCCAATTTTTCTGAAGATCAGTAGAAGCAGAGTTGAAAGAAGAATCTCTCTTAATTTAGGCCATTGCACATGCTATTGCAGACCTAAAAATGCATTAACCACAATGTAATTTCACCCTTTTATTGACTCCAATGAATTTCAGCAAAATTTTGACATTTCCTCAATTTTTTTCTGAAGTTTAATTAACTTTTTAGTGAAGTTAAATGTGTCACTTTCACTTATTACTAATGCACGACAGTTCTGCTTGTTAGGAATAAAAGTGGACATTGATCCGTAGGATTTAAAAAAAAATAAAAAATCTCTGATTCCTGAAGCTGAATAAAAACTGACTTTGGTAGCAGATGGTAAGTTCACTAGTTGGCATAGGACATAGTTAATAATAAAGTTAAGAGCTAAATGTGACCTTGAGTGGTTGCTGAATACTTCTAGAGTGTTTTGAACTCCCTACTAGTGATGGGCGAATTTATTCGCCAGGGGGTGAATTCGCGGCGAATTTGCGCGATTCGCCGTCAGCGAATAAATTTGCGAAACGCCCGCGAAAATTCGCGGAAAAAATTCGCCGGCATCAAAAAATTTTTTCCGAAAAAACGGACGCCGGCGTCGAAAAACGGGCGCCGGCGTCAAAAACGGGCGCCGGCGTCAAAAACGAGACGCCGGCGCCATTTCGCGAATTTTTTGCCGTTTCGGCGAAACTGCACAAATTCGCCCATCACTACTCCCTACAATGAATACAAACTTGCCTGAATATCATCATCATTTATTAATATAGCGCCGACAAGATACGCAGTGCTTTACCTTAGTTATAACAAACAGGGAATAAATGGTGGATAACAAACAAGGGTTACAGAGTACAATAGGATTAGAGGGCCTTACAAATTAGAGTTTACAAACAAAAGCTTAGGGTTCAATTTAGACATTAGGATTTTAGAAACAAATTTGTGATTTACTATACAACAATGATTGATTAATTAAAGTACATTGACACTGAGTGTTTGAAAGTTTGGAAAGAAGGAGAAAGTCTTTCTCCTTCTGAATATATTACAGGTATTGATAAGAGAATAGAAAACCAAAATATCAAATACAATGTTTTAAAACTGAGCTTTTGGTGCATGTAACCGTGGTTATCCAATGTGTAAAGATCAGAATGTGGTAAATAAAAAGAGAACAATAAACTAAAAGACTGAAAATGTTATTTTAAAATAATCTGGATGGTAGCAGGGGCATTACAAAGGCCGAATAGCAAAGGTCGATATTTATTATACTGTTTGTGTTCTTAAAAGCCATCTTCTATTCTTCCTCAATGATGAAATTATATGCCTAGTAGAGGTCAGTCTAAAAGAACATTGAGCTCTGTTTACTGGATAAAATAGACAAAAGATACAGTACCACAGCAGGTGAGGAATATGACATATGAACCAAGATTTTACTGAATAATTGCTGTTTGAGGCACAGACAAAGGAAAATCACCGCCCGATGAAGAATGGTTAGTAACTTTAGTAACTGAACAAACTGAAGATCAGTTGGTAAAATATGCTGAGGACCTGAGACAAGTCTTAATATGGACATTGTACAAGAAACTACTCTGTGGCCTCAGGCCAGGTGGACATGTGCAGCACAGTGAAAAGATGACTGGGCCATAGAGAAGATCCAGGAAAAGGTGGTGGCATGTCTATCCTGCAATAGGACCCTGGGCTGGTGCAGTTCTGGAACTGGTGGCAGGTTATGGCTTTGATGTCTCTGTGAGCCCCTTGGTCTGCTGTCTCTGTTTTCTGATTGCAAAGTGCTACTTAACTTCAGTTGCACATTATGTACTTGTTGTTTTGTTAACTAGATAAAAAGGGAGTGTGTTTACCTGCCTCCTCTTTCTCATCCATCATGAATACAGGGCTGGAACTTAGGGTAGGCAGAAGAGGCAGCTGCCTATGGCGAATGATAAGGAGGCGCTGGGCAGCTACCTTCTTCTACCTACCCCTAGTCCATGTTCGCAACCCTCAGTCTTACTCCAATTCCTTCGCTCTGTCCCCCACCCCTCCTTCTCTGTTGCTCACCCCTCCCTCCCCTCCATCACTCTCCCTCCCCTCCATCACCCACGGGCGCACAGGTGCTCGGGGGGGGGGTGGCCAGCCAGATTGCCTAGGGTGCCCAGCCCTGCATGAATATATCACTGTACTCAAAGTGGGGAAATGTACCGAAGAAGTAAGGAATATGCCCCATAAACCTCAACCTATTGCTCTGATAGAGATCATTATTGCTCCTACAATTAGGGATTTTGCTTTCTGTATTGTTCTATAAAAAAAACCTCCTCATTACATAGACACCTGCAGGATATTAAATAAGTTACATTAAATTGCATTGCCCTGACCTGTCCAGTGTTTAGTTGCCAGCATGCTTATTTGTGCTTCATTATTCTATGCAAACAAGATTTGTAGCTCAGAATAAAACTCCACAGTGACAGCCTTGGCCTAAGAGATCTACAAGAAAAGCTATTATGCTGTAAGTGCTTCACTAGCATAGAATTTATTTTACATTATTACTAAAACACTGTTACATGAATGCAGTGTGAGCATGAAACATAATGGCAAAATAAAATTAATAATAGCTGGATCTGAGTACTGTGAAGCTCAGTGAAGTATTAAATGTCATTTTAATTGCCCTTTGCCATCACAATAGCTGAAAATCCCTGCTGGGTTATAGGTTCTCTCAACTTATTGACACACAGTTTGTAATACACAGATTTTAACATTTAATGTAGCTTCAGGAAATGCTGGTGACAATGATGCAAAAGACATTTTAGGAAATAGAAGTAAAAAACAATAATTATTGCCTTTGTCTCGGTTATTGTGATTGTGTGTAGAGAAGGCATAGTATTCAATACAGCCCACGATAATGCATTGGCTGGTTTGTTACCACAAGAAAGCACAAACATACTGCATTCCAAATTTTGCATGTACTTCAACTTTGAGACATTTAAGACAAGGCCAATATTATGGAATCTCCCGTATACTGTAGGTATACCGAGAAAGCTTAGAGTAGTTATAATTAGATGGGTTCCTATGTAATAAATACGATTCTTTATTTTGAATTATTACCTCTACAACTAGTTCACAGTAATGTGTTCATAGCACAACAAAATGTTTGGCCAAGTGCCAATAACCAATAGCAAACACATTTATGAAAAACTATTTAGTGGGAAATTTGTGTCGTTTTCCAGAACATTGTGAATGCAAGGGTTCATCGCCTCAGGCAGAAGACAAACTATAGGAAGCCTTGAACAAAAGAGAAAAGTGCAAAGAATGGAATGAAATAGTTGTGTCTCAGTGTGAAGACATCGCTTTTTGCATTTAGCAGCACTGCATCCAGACTGGGTGGTTGTTGAGGGGTACAAGAGCAGTGTAAAGTGCTGGGGAGCCCTATACATACCTAAGGGGGAACTTAGTGCTCTAGCACTTGAGTCCAGGGAAATAGTAAATGGGACCCAGAATCTCCTACCTGTTAATACCATCATGTGCTACAGATGGGGGAAGGTGCTACCTGGAGCTCAGGAAAATGGTTATAGCCTAGGCTTCTAAACAGTGGCACTGCCCCGCTCAAAGAAGTGTGTGTGGGTCAGTTTAAAGGTTGTTAGATGGGAACTAAACTATAGCAAATCATTATACCCCTCTAAGATCGCCTCCCAATAAAAATGCAGTAAGGGCAAGAAAGCCGGCACATAGGAGACTTGTAATAACCAACACAGATTATATTAGGGCAATGACACTCGAGATTTTTTGGCTGCAGTAAAAATGCACTACGGCAAGTGACAAATTTCCTGAAAATACCTTTCTATGTTTTACTTGCGGCAAGCACAGTGTGATAGTGATGTGTGGGTCGGGTAAAACCAGACCTGACCCGGACCCTCCCTCCACCCGAACCCACCCGCATCTGACTTCCGGGTTCCTTTTATAAACCTGCGCCAACCACCCTGCTGATGGCAGGGGCCGGAATTCGGCAGTGCAAGGTGGTGGGCAGGCAAAACAAAGAAGAAGAGGATGCGACGGGTATCGGGCTGGCCTGCACATACAGTATTTACCACGGTGAAAAGATCTTCCTGTGTGTTATTGTATATCTGTCTTTTTCAACATTGGTTCAGTGAATAGGGGTTTGTACTGAACTTAATTTTTGCCTACTTTTTTAATTAGGAAGTATGTATGGTTTTTGTTTTTCCTGCAATAAACAGGGCACAATTTGAAGCCCTCAACATTGGTTCAGTGAATAGGGGTTTGCACTGAACTTAATTTTTGCCTACTTTTTTAATTAGGAAGTATGTATGGTTTTTGTTTTTCCTGCAATAAACAGGGCACAATTTGAAGCCCTCTTAATTTTTGCCTACTTTTTTAATTAGGAAGTTTGTATGGTTTTTGTTTTTCCTGCAATAAACAGGGCACAATTTGAATGAGTTGATTCGATCCAAAAAGGCTTCTCAGTGGGCTGCTGCTTTATTTGGCTTTACTCTTTGGCACAAGGAAGTAGAATGTGAGTTTAAATTTATTTTCAGATTTTGTCCTGTTTAGTTCAAGAAATAACAAAAACCGTAGTTATTTCCTAATTAAAACAATAGACAGTAAAAGTAAGTTCAGCACAGGTCTTATTGATTGAACCAATTTTGAAAAGGAGGTATACTGTCCCTTTAAACACCAGCATAGTCTTCCAAATAGGATGCTTTATTCAATTTCTACAATTGAGGTATGCATTTGCACAACCATTTGTTTTGTTTATCCCACAAATTAAGACCTCACCAGTAAAAGTCCTCCCGAAGTTCTAAAACTGATGACTGAGAATAAGGCAAAACCAACTTGGAAAATAAGAATTTGAACAATGCATAAAAATTTGCAAGGTTCAAGGTGATCACTAGTGATGGGCGAATAAATTCGCCAGACATGAATTTGTGGCTAATTTCCGCATTTCATTGCAAGCTAATTAATTTGCAAAACTGCGGCGACAATACGCTGGTGAAAAATCCGCCACGTCAAAAAAAATTGTCGCTCGTGTCAAAATTATTTTGACGCCCATTGACTTCAAAGACTTCATAAATTTTTTGGCGTTTCTGAAATTTCACTGTAAATTTGTGAAATATTCAGCGAAGCGAAACTGCACAGATTCGCCCATCACTAGTGATCACACATTGGTCAAGCTTCCTGCTATTTAACTATTTACACAGGTGAACAAATAGCTAATAAACGAATTTCTGCCTGGTAGAAAACACTCGTGTGAATCACTTTTCTCCTTATAAAATAATGAGCGACTGCTCTGTTTTATGTTCTGTTTTGTTGTTGATATATTTAAAGTATGTTTCTAATTTAGATTTGGAAATTCAGTCACATCCTTTGCCTCTGTATAATGAACTGCCCTGCTAAAAATACACCAGCAGCCTCCACAGGCATTTTAATTACAACGATATCTTCTTTTTCCAATTCAGATTCTACTTTATCCTCTGTTAGATCATTTAGATATATACGAAAAAAATTATAAACTAATAAATGAGCCTGGGCAGTTAATATCAGCGACTATGCTTTTTTTAGGGTGGACAGAGGTAATACAAAAAGGAGGAGGGGTATGTCTGTTTGTTAGGCAGGATTTAAAAGCCTTATGGGAGGAGCTCTTCACTGATTGTAAAGAGTCCAGCAAATTAATTGTAGGAGTATGTTATAGAAATTAATGTAAACGAGGAGGAGTTTAAGCTCCTGATACAGAGAGAAAAGGCTGCTAGTTTGGGGAAAGTATTAATAATGGAGGATTTTAATTACACTAATATTGACTGGAGCAACATTACTTCCAGGACAGTTAATGGGAGCAAGTTTATAAACATGTTGCATGACAATTTTATAACACAGGTGGTTGAGGAGCCTACCAGACAAATGCTTTACTGGATCTAGTGATCTCTAATGACCCAGAACATATAGCAAATATGCAAGTAATTGAACCCCTGGGTAACAGTGACCATAATAGGATCTCATTTAATATCTGGTACAAAAAACAAATATATACCGGGACAACAAGCTCTTTAAGGGCTGCCCTGCAGAGTATAGATTGGGGCATTGTATTTTCTGCTAAAAACAGAGAATATCAATGGTTGGCATTTAAAATTATATTAAATCATCACTGTTCTAAATTTATTCCCTTAAGTACTAAATGTAAAAGCACCAATAAACATCCAATGTGGCTTAATATAAAGGTAAAGAAGTTAATCGGAATAAAGACAAAGGCATTTAAAAACTACAAGTTTGTGGGGACAGAAGCTGAATTTAACATATATAAACACCATAATAAATGTTGTAAAACAGCAATCCGGAAAGCAAAGATAGGAAATGAGGAGTGCATTGCGGCAGAGGCTAAGACGAACCCCAAAAAGTTTTTTCAGTATATTATTATAGTATATTTTAGTATTGTAGTAAAAATATGCAGGTTGAGAGTGTTGCCCTTTTAAATAATGGTACCAGTATGGTGGTAACAAATAGAGAAAAGGCAAATTTGCTTAATCAGTTCTTTTCTTCAGTGTTTACAAAAGAGGAGTCGCAGCCTGGCAATTATAGGCCTGTAAGTTTGACATCCGTGTGTCAGGACTCACCTCCCTGGTGGTCTAGTGGGCAGTGAGGTCCACCGCCACTCCTTTGGCATGGAAGCCTGCTGCGCTGCTCCTTCCTCCTCTGTGTATGGGGATGCACTGGCGCACTTCCTAGCTTATGCGCCGGCATGATGATGTCATGGTGTGAAATTCAAAATGTATTTAAGAGGAATTCAGATATCTGCACACTGCTGTTCTCCGACTATTCTACGCTCTCCAATCCGATTCCGGCCTGTCTGACGATTCTCTGCTTGTGCTGGCCCGGCCTGCCTGTTCCTGATGGTTTTCTTCCTTACAGTATTCTGGTGAGACGATCATGCCCCTTAGCTAGCCCAGAACTGTATAACTTTGCTCCTCTCTCAATTAAGACCTGGCAGCATCCGATTAGCCGAGGGCTCCTCCCGAGGTGAAAGGCGGCAGTTAAAGGCAGAAGTGAGAGCCGAGACCAGGGAGCTTATCTTGGGTTCTGGATATAGGGTGCCGAACGTGACACTGTGGTGGGCAAATTATCTGAAGGATTGTTAAGGGATCACATTCAAAATTTTGTACTAGTGAATGGCATTATCTACAGCAATTAGCATGGCTTTATGAAGGACAGGTCATGTCAGACAAATTGTATTACTTTTTATGATGAGGTAAGTAAGATGCTGGACAGCAGGGGAGCAGTTGATCTATTTGGATTTTGCCAAAGGGTTTGATACAGTGTCCCACAAATGACTGCTTTATAAACTAAAGGCTGTTGGACTTAATGAAGTTGTTTGCATGGGCAGGAAACTGGCTACAGAATAGGGTACAGAGCATTGTGTTGAGTTGGTTTGACTGAAATTGTCTATTAGGAGGACATTTAAGAAAAGATGGGAAATAATAAAATAGTAAACTAAAAAAAAAATTCAGCTGGACTGTTTGCCATTTGTTGTTTCTCTGAATCCTTTGTATGTTTTTCTGCCTCATTGCCTTATGGGTGCCATGGTAGAACTGTTGGTAGCAATGCTGACTTCCAGCTCTGGAGTTTGTCTCTATTCCCTGTGTTGTCTGTATCCCTATGTTTGGATCCATACGATGGATGGTCACAAGCTTGCTTAAGGGCTCCACAGGCTACATTGACTGACACCATTATTCAATACAAGCCAGTCCTTAAACATAACATACAGTATACCTGTGGCAGTCAATCATAATGTAGTCATTGTAATTATAAATGCAAAACCTGTTCTGGATAAGTGGACTGGGACTAGACTGGACTGAACAATGTTTGACAATGTTTCCATATAACCCCAAAAATCCCTAAGTCTAATAAACTTGTCATGGTTACCACCTAACACTGGTCTCCTGATGAAAACTGATTGGAATGATATAAAAGTACAAATATATTGCATATTTAATGCAAATAAGAGACAGCACAGACACTCGGAGTCTAAGCAGGGGTCCAGATGATTGACTTTGAAAATGTGTAACCTAGGGCATCAACAAAAGAGCAATCTTCTATTGAGTGGATAATTAGCATAGTGTTTGTTGTATATTATCACAAAATAACTGCTGCCTGACTTCAGCCCATCTTTATTTTATAATGGTAGTAATATTGGCTAAATTGCACATGTGATGCTAAATTAAATTTGAAATGTCATTTTAATTGCCCTTTGCCATTATGGCATTTTTTTTTGCATGTTTTCTAAATCGAAGTCCCTGTTGGTTCGAGGTTCTTTAAACTTGTTGACTTACAATGTGTAATACATCGACTTGCAACATTTAACATTTAACACAGCCGTGGTTGGTAAAGAAAGATTTATGTAAAAGGAATATCTTCAAGGTCTAGTTAAGAGGATTTTCAGTGCCCCTTCTCCTTGTTGTGAAAACAGAGCAATGTAGACTGCGTTCTGGGAAGCCCAGCATATAGCAGCACACCAGACAACATCCATTTCACTCTGCATTAAAGATTCACTGTTGTCCAATACTTATGCTGCTAAAGATGGCCATACATTGGTGATTCTTGTTGGCATCCAACCAATCGGGCCACGGGCTAAGCAGTACAATAGTATATGAGCAGCCATATGTGGTATGGCCACATTTTCACCATTGATTCTTGTCAATGGCTGAGCTATGGCTCCATCATCAGACTGGAGGGTTTTGGGACTCAATGGGGTTACTGCCCTCCACACACCCCTGGGCCCCTCGCCCCAGCTGCAAATCCCCCCAGGCCCCCCAACCCAGCAGCAATGCCCCATCACCCTTCCCAATGCGTACCTTGCTTCCTATTCTCATGCAGGGAGTGGGTCTGCATTGACTGATTTTTTTTTTCAGTGTCCCATTGACCCAGTTCGACCATGTGTAGACAGGGATACAATGGCTGACATGGCAGTGGCGAATCTACTGGGGGTGCGGGGGGTTCGATCACACCACGGCTTGCACCACCACAGGCACGCTGGAAAATCTGCTACAAAGATCTCTTACAATTAATTGCCTTCTAATTACGTTACTGTGATATGGTCATTAGCAGATGAAATTTTCAAAACTGTGTGATTGACAAACCAAAAATATTGATAAAGATATCAGACTTTATCACTAACCATTAAGCTTGGGCGAATTTTACCCGTTTCGTTTCGGCAAAAATTTGCAGCAGAAATGTCTCCGACGCCCATGAAAGTCTATGGGCATCAAAAAAATGTTGACGTGTGGCAAATTTTTTTGGACACGCGTCATTTTGTTTTGACGTGCGGCATCATACAAGTCTATGGGCATCATTTCTGTGGCGAATCAAGGTGAAATAATTCGCCCATCCCTACTAACCATACATACACACGCTGATCATTGAAAGAGTATGTTGTGCTTAGTATAGAAAATTATATACTGGTGTAGATACATGGTAGTTCTTTGTACAAGCTATGAGACAACCTAGAAAGTGGAGGAACCTAGAAAGTGCTGTGGAGCATTTAATTTTCAGCCCTGTTTGACTGGCTACACCATGAATAATATCATGACTCAGCGAATCAATAGCATCTTCATTGAAAGATCAAAAGTAGTTCTTGTGCCAGATGCATCAATAAAGTCTATTCCTTAGTCCCCCTTTGCTGCCAAACCATGAAAAATATAAAAAAAATGTAAATCTTTGAGATGTGCTTTGGTGTTCTAATTTAGACCTTCTAATTCATACTTATAGCATGTACAGGTATGGGATTCATTATCCAGAAACCCCCAGAAACTTCAGAATGTTATGAATTACAGGAAGTCCATTCCCCAGCGAATCAATTTTAATCGAATAATTCAGATTTTTAAGAATGATTTCCTTTTTCTCTGTAATAATAAAACAGTACCTTGCACTTGATCCCAACTAAGCTATAATAGGATTTAATGTTAAATGATTTATTAATAGACTTCATGTATGAAGATCCAAATTATGGAAAGATCCCTCATCCAGAAAACCCCAAGTCCTGAGAATTCTGGATAACAGGCCCCATATCTGTACTTGTAGCTTGGAGCAGGCCATAAAGGATTAATAGATCAGTGTGTTCTATAAGAAGGCACCCAAATACATAGCAGAATACCAGAAATCTACTGCTTAGACATAGGCTGTGCACTCTGTTGTTTAGCATTTGATGCTTCATAACAAATAAAAGGAAAAGATAACACCCTCTAAATGTAAGAGACATGGAGGCGGCACTTGCAATGTACTGCGCCAGTTATAGAGTAACAGAGACACAGGAAAGGAGACATAGATAGAAAGTCTAAATACGGCATCTCTGTAAGGCTAAAAGATTTCACTCTTCTTTGTCGCCTTCCTGCCTCTATCATGGTCTGGCTCTGATCCTGCAAATATAATTAAACTTAAAGGAACATTAACATAAAAAAAATGAAACTGTTTTAAACTGTTTAAAAAATATAATGCAGTGTTGCCCTTCACTGGTAAAACTGCTGTGTTTGCTTCAGAAACACTATTATTGTTTATATAAATAAGCTGCTGTGTAGCAATGGGGGCAGCCATTCAAAGGAGAAAAGGCTCAGGTTACACAGCAGATAAGCTCGGTAGAACGTAATGGTGTTATCTGTTATCCACTATTTTACCTGTGCCATATAGCCTTTTTTCAATTTCCGCCATTGCTACACAGCAGCTTGTTTATATGAATTATAGTAGTGTTTCTGAAGCAAGCACATCAGTTTCACCAGTGCAGGGCAACTCTACGTGATATTTGCATTACTTTAAAACACTTTCATTTTTTGGTGTTGCGGTTCCTTTAAACTCAATTAAACTTTGATTCCAGAAATGTAGAAAATAACAATAACAAGCGTCTGCATTGTGAAAATCCTCTATGAGATATTGTACACAGAATTCCCATGGCACGCAGTTACAGTTTGATCACTTGAGGTTGGTCCAGCCTTAGAAACTGAATATCAGCCTGTATTCCCTTTTCACTATGCTATTTTCTGCGTATTATTTTAATATAGCATAAGCCCTATAAAAAACAAGACAGAAGATATATTCTACCTCTTGTAGTGTTAATTGATTTAATTTTGCACGGTGGATCTGTGACCAGACACTTTGTATGTGTAGGATAACACCTTTCAGTAAAAGCAACATTTATTGCATCTTTAAAGGAGACTATAATAAGCATTTATTAATTATGAGTGATTTTCTACTGAAAACAAGGGTTTTTCCATGCCTGTCAGATGCCTATTTCCAGGGTAGGAGCACTGGAATCCAAAACACAAAGCCAGTGTGATGTGATCAGAAATCCTACAGAGCAGTTTCCTAAAATGTTGGATTGGATGAGCACTATCTGTGCTGTACTGGGGAGAAGTGACTCCTTCTCTGCAGCTGTACATTTAGGGCAACTGCACCATCACTGAGCCTATCACCAAGTGCACCAAGTGCAATATACAACTGTAGTACTATAGTGAATTGAGTGCAATGTATAGGCTTCACCCCTATACTGTGCTCCAGATGAGACCTTAATTATTCAGGTATAAGCCCTCGCAAACGGTGTGGAGGCAGGGTATAGTAAAAACTGTAACAGTGCAGGGTGCAATAATTGGGCGCCAGTGGTTCTTATAACTTAACAAAAGAACATATTTATTGAACAGGAGCATCCACAAAGGAACATGTACAGCAGCAATGTTGGGGGTACACCAGCTTTCAGCCTTTTCCCTAAATGGAACCTGAGGGGAACTTCCACATCTCTAGGTCTGTACACTTAGTCCCTACTTCTGGGCAATTGGTTCCCGGGATCATAATCCTACTCACAATACACGGAGGAGCTCCAAGCTGCTAAGCTAAATATCCTGACTGTCTGTCACTCCTAGAGTGACCTCTTAAGGTGAGTAGCCTATCCTTACTAGACTTGACTTGTCTAGGTTCCACTGGTGCCCTGCCTGCCTGCTTAGGCCAGGGCTAACACAAATGTACCCTGAGCACATGGCTGCCCAGGACTGCCCATCTACTGAGAAAACCAAGGGGCATAGCTTTCAGCAGGATAAGGAAACAGGTTCCCTCCTAACTGTATTTTAGGACCCAGTTAGGCATCGATAACACTAGGGGACTGCCTGCTGCTAAATAATACTGGGAGACTAATTTCCCAGTCCTCTACACAACGAAATGTGCACACAACTTTTTCCTGTTCTTATTTTCTTTTATTAACTCCTAGTTGTGAGATTGCACAGTGCCTGCCATGTATGATGGATTATTGCGCCAAGCTGATGGCCTGAGACATACACACCCAGCCCCCACATTGGTCTTTACAGTAAGATATATACATTTTACAGTATGCAAGTTTTACCAACCACTTGGCATGAAAAGACCCCAACGTGCCCACTATTGCCTCATTGAAAATCAAATCTGCACAGGCAGATTCAATTGACTTATGCTGGTATTTTTACATAAGGGAATGCACCAAATCCACTAAATCTTTTTAAGATTTGGGCACATACTGAACAGAATTCGAACCCTCATTTGCATATGCAAATTAAGCAGGAAGGGATAAATAGAACAACACATGGAGCTTGCAGTCAAAATGTTTTACTTCCTTGTTTGTGTGAGGAAAAGTCACATCACATGATTTTCAGGATTCGAAAAAGGCCAAATCCTTGCCAGATCCTGAACCGAATTCTGGAATCCCTATTTTACTTACTTACCATAGGGAACATGAATAGGTGGATTTAGCAAGGAACAATCTTGCATAGCCCCCAAGTCCCCCATTTTGCCACTACCCTTAAGTGTAATTTGACGTTCTATTGGGTTCATAATAATTTGGCCGTGGGAGCACCACTTTACAGACATGTGTGGATGATATTTTCCTCAGCAATTGAAGCACCACTGCTCATTACCCAACAATTGGCTACTGCCCAGGTGCAAATTTGCCCAGAGTTGATAAATGAGCAACTCCTACTCATAAATAAACAGAAATGAATAGGACTATAGCTGTATGTTTACTGAACTCTTTTCCATGACTACACCATAGAAATGTCTCTATATATATTTAGTCATACATCACAATAAAACCATTACTGAATAAAGGACTTTTGTTTGAAATTTGCTAAACCAAGAAATGGTGGAAGGCAAGGTCAGTGCATGTAGTATGTTAATACAGCCATAAAGCCTTGACTCAGCTTTGCATTTAAATAGACTGCCTAGGAAGACAATAGCAAATTCTTCAGCTGCCATAGCAATCTATCATTGGCCTGACTTTCCTCCCCTCAGAGGCATGAAGTCATAAATGAAGCTATCATGTAAGATTCTGTGTGATGTGTTCCATCATGTTCCTGCCAGTCAGCAGGTCTCTGTTTTATGCATAGGGGTTGGATGGGCATTCAGATGGTGCAGATATGTTATGCTCTCCAGGAATTCTAATACTCACCAAGGTGTCTTGCTGGAGGGCGCTGAGAAAAGCTGAGCAGCAAACATTCATGGCCAAAGTATTTAAAACAAATAACCCATGCCAGAAGAATATTCTAAAATATTAAATTGTTCTTTTGACTTGACTTCATTTTGTCTCAAAAGTAAAATACATCTCAGATCAACTTAAAGGTCAATTAAAGCCAGAAAATATATTTTGTCAGTTTGTTTCTGAAATGGTACAGAGAGGGTTCAGGTTTGTGGTGCAATTCATTTCTTCTATTCTGGATGGATGGTTGCAAAATCATCATGAGGTCATTGGAATCATGGTGGTTGAGTAGGCAAACTGTTTATAGAGTGTACTTCATGTGACTACACCTATACATAAATTAAGGCTTTAGTTGACCTATAAAGTATGAAAAACTTAAATTATTGGCGCAACAGCAGAGACTGGGGTTTGGGGGCTGCTCCAAACTAGTGTAGTGAAGGAGCGCCTGGTACCACAGGCAAGATGGCGGCTCTCAGGGCCTGCGTGGACCACGTGTGTCATGTTGCAAAGTTTTGACGCATGCATCAGCGTGTGGTGCGTGATGTCACCGCGTTCGTTTTTGCAAGAAAATCCTCCTAAATAGACGCTAAGACTTCTTAAACTTGCCGATTATTAAGAATTCTTGCTGCCTGAACTGACCCTTGCCCGATTATTAAGAATTCTTGCTGCCTGAACTGACCCTTGCCTCGACTTGAGTTTGCAAACTGTGTTTGGTGCCTGCTGCTTCCAACTTGGTCCATTTATCCCAACCAGAGCCCTCGGGCCTTGACATGTAGTGCCCCACTATGAGTGGCTTTTCACATGTATTTGAATGGACAAGGCTGCCAACCTCTACAGCTGGTCACTCACAACCTGTAATATCCTGCCACTACTAGGTTTTTAGGATCTCTGGCTTTAGTGGAGGCTCAAATTGACCAAACATGGATCCCTGTTGTGCCAGTCGTGTAAAAAGACAAAAACAAACAATGCAAAACCATTGCTGTAAGGGGATAGAATGGGATCCAGTCAGTTACTCATCATGGCCAATCAGATATATGTTATTCTAACTACTGCACTAGTGTAACGCTATTCTGGGCTATCCACACCACAGATGTCACTTTCCAGCTAGTGAGCAGAGCATGGTTACATTAGGATCAGGGCCTTCGCTATGTGGAAGCTTCCCCTCTAAGGTGTAGTGCAACTTCAACACTCAGGCTACTGTGCATACAAAATGATTGGGCGCCAGGAGGTTCTTATGATGCAAACAGAACTTAAAAGAACTGTTTATTAGTCAAAGACAATGTCCCCAGGTTTACTCACGTATACAGATGAGGTATTAGCACATGACACACATTCACATCAGGCATTAGGCAATTTTGCAGATTCAGTACCCCATTCCCATACAGTGCACTGTTCAGGAAGCCACCAGCTACCAAACATCCCTCCTCACTGAGGTCCCTGCACTGGAGGCCCTCACACAAAGCTTCTGGGAAGCTACTCCGTACTGCAAATCCTTGTTAGAGCTTCAGCTGCTCTTTCTCTCTTGCCTTTCTGCCTTTCTCTCCTAGAGAGACTATTACAAAGCTACCGTGTTCTCACTTATCCTCATTTATGGGGTTTCCTGGTCCCCGACTTCTTCTCCAAAGCACATGGGCCTTTCTGGGCCTAACTGTACCCAGGCCCTCTGGGCACATCCAGCAGGATCACCATCCAGAGGCCAAAATGGAAGAGGCCACTCCTTACACACACTATATTGCAGTGTGGCAGGAAGTTGTCATTACACCTCTTGGCCAATAACACTGAGCTAATGGAGGGGCCTTAAAGCCATAGGGGCAGATTAACCCCCTATGGGCCCCTACACTAGAAAATAAATAATCAACTTCTGGTGGTTGCTGTGTTATTGCACATTGCTGTATAACCTGCTAGAATTCTAAGGAACTCTTTTTTTCCAGACTTACTTTATTTTCAAGAGTCTAAGTGCTCCTCTACTGTTTTACATTATTTTAGAATAAAATGCATAGTACTTTGCTATTCAAAAGCATATCACTTATAGGTAGTTGATGGAACATATCATTTCTCAGTTTCCCATTTTTACACTGAGTAAAATAAACAAAATGTGTTGACTCAACTTATAATAATATAAATGTTTGCTGCGTGTGCCAGGAACTTCAATAAATCACAGCAAAATTAATAAATATATGTTTTGTTGGAGACTTGCTGATAAACACTTTGCAATGTGAAATGAAAGCATTCACAGACAGAGATAACGGAAGATGAGAAATGTGACCTTGTCAAGTGTCCATGCAGAACATTTTTCTGCTAAGCAACTGGCATTAAAGGGGTTGTAGCCCCAAATATTACATTGTTGCATAGTGAAATCAAATTTAAGTCTAAGAAATGTTCCGTTACTGATTGCTCAATGATTGTTATTGTCAGTATAATTGTTATTGAAAGTGGTAAAATCTACTGCAGTGCTGTTCCAGTGGCAGTTGTTGTCAAAACCAACAAAGGAGAGAATATTCCTTTTGCAAATGACTTTAAAATCATTGAATTTGAATTGAATTCATGTATAAATAACTGGTTGGGACCATTGCTTTAGAGGGAAGGTTCCTTTTGGGTCTACATATCCATAAAAAAACAGTCAATATTTTTACAGATTGACAAAAAATATTTTCTTTTGTTTTTCTCTACCATTGTAGACCAGAGGAAAGAGGTCAATGTCTGTTGAACTAACATACTAAGTAAAAACAAATATTTCCCCAGAGGGCAGGCAATAAGCCTGCCAGCTGTTGGCTTTTTGTTGGAGTTTGACAAAAAAAACCCTCAAATTCATGTAGGCCACCCTGAAACATTTCAGATCCCCATCATCACAGTAAATGGTAACAATGTTTGTTCTGGTTTAAGACTGATTTGTGCTTTCTTTCTTATATTCTGATGGAGTATTGTCTGGTGTCATTACCTTGGTTTAAGCTACTGGGGTTAGTGCAATCTAGTTCAAGACCAATGCATGCTTTCCTTTATTCTGAAGAGTATTATATGTTACCACAATGTTGGAGCAAGCTCCTAGAGAAAGTGGGGGTCATTTATAACGTTTGTGCAGCGCATATTATTTCGCAAATTGTTGTATTGCCATGCTTTTTCCTGAACGCTAATGTATTGCACTGCTCTGCCCCTCTTTCCAGTATTTGTGAATTTGCATTGAGAATACATTTTCGTAAATGGTTCGCAAATGAGATGGGTGTTCCTGTGAGTGCCCCCTCTGTGCGAAGTTGTTGTGCGCAAAGATATCGTTGACAGTAGCTAAATTGCTTTGCGAATATTTTCTCCACTACCAAAGTTGTGGGGTAGTTCAAATGCAGAGTGTGCACATAATATTCACAATTTGTGATATTTTTGCCATATTTATAGACATTTATAGAATTTGCGATTCTGTTTGCACACTCTTATTCAGCTTTGTAAATGTAACCATGCACAGGGCAAATATATTCACTGTGTGAACCAATCTGCCCTGTGCAAAGTTTATAAATGAGCCCCAGTGGGATCCAGTTTAAGGATTATGAGCCAGATTCAGTTCAGTGAGAAAAAGTCTCATGGGGTATGACGTGAAAATTCATGGACACGATTCGACTTGAGGAGAAAAGACATTTATCTAACATCATTTGCAGTTTTTTTCCCATAAACTTTAATAGAGTTTTCAAGTGATAAATAGTGAGATACGTTTTTCTGAATTGAATATCATCTCAAATTGAATCAGGTGGTTCCTGACTCATTTTGGTTACATAAAAAACAGGTGTATTGCCAAAAAGACCTTCCCAAAGGATGCCAGTCCACATAGCGACTATCGAATAGCCAATCACAGCCTTATTTGGCAACCCCAGGAACTTTTTCATGTTTGTGTTGCTCCCCAACTTATTTTAGATTTGACTGTGGCTCACATGTATGGGGAAGGTGAGAAAGGTGGCAGGAGTAGAGAAATTCTTGATTTTTGCCAAATTGCCAAATCTTGGACTATAACCCCATGTTGCAGTGTTGACCAGCCACCACCACCAGCTGGTCAGAGAATGGCATACAAGTGAAATGAGCATGAAGCTTTAGATTAAATTAACTGGGAACCAGATACATGCACTGTAGCATTGTTCTGGAATGTCTGTAGTGCAGTTGTGCTCCTAGTGAATTTACCACTGCAAACCCTGCTTCCAACCTCTCACCGCAGCGCTGGATTTAGGGGTCTTTTTAGAAACCACATAAGGGCAACATGTGTCTACTCACTGTGTCACCCCTGAGGGTATATACTGTTATAGCCCAATTAACCAGCAAAAAGTTTCCAGACACCATTCTCTGAAGCAAAGCAAATAAAGCAAAGCAAATATCTCTGCAGGAGAACAAACTCTATGTGATGTCATTCTTCCATCTGCATTCCCTGACATATTGATGAATGAGTCCTTTCTGGGCTGTCTACGATGAGCCTTTCCTCTGCTCAAATCATTAAGCCTGGAATTCCTGGAATATTCTTGGGTTTTGCTCCTGTCAGCACAGGCCTGTCCAGGTGAAGATCACCTGAGAAGCCAGGCAACCATTATCTCTGTAATCAGAACCTGGGGAAGTTACCCTCAGAGGAATGTGAAGCAGGTCACCGGAACTATGCTGAACTTATAGGCGTTTAACACTTTAGCTGCTTTTATCACCAAACCTTTTCAACTGTCTCCTGTCTGCAGTGGACTTTTGGAACACATTCAGCTTCTCTTGAAATGCATTAAATTAAACAGTCAGTGAAAGGGATAACATCATCATTTTATTGAGCAGATGCATCCATTCTTTGTATCCAAGCTGCTAAAATAGTTACTGGCCATACAAAAGCCAATTAAACGCTCCTCTCTGGCTAGCATTTTGGTACATGTATGGGGCCTTTCTGATGGCCAGACTAATGTCTGCTATATTTGCCCAATGGGTGTACAAAGGCCTATAATATTATCTGTTAGTTGGTCCATGTACTGTCAGGGAGCCAGGAGCTCCCTCCAGGGAGGTAGTCTGGATCAAGGAGGAAACCCTATAGTGGGAGCAAGGTCACGGTATCCAAAGGGTTAAGCAGAATCAGTAGTAGTGGTCACAGGCAGGAGTTAACGAGGGCAGGCAGATCAGATGCAAAAGTCCAGAGTCCAGGCAAAGTTCAATAACACAGGCAGGTAATAGGAATTATTAATTAAGGATCAGTAGTGATTTGAATCCTATTCTTGGGCGCCTTCACAATGTTTTGGGCGCCCTTTTATGACGAGATCCCGGCACCAGTGATGACATCATAGGCATGTGTTCAGCATGGGTGCAGCCATCTTGGATCTTCACTGTGACCACCGGGAATGTAAACAGCGCTGTTGGGTACTTCTGGCAGTCCTGACAGGTACAAAACGATCACATCAAGCCAATTAAGCCTAGATCCACTCCTTGGGGTAACCTCATGAAAGAAGACATTTATGCCCTTGAGGCAAATTCACTAACCTCCGAAAACTGTGTGACGGTGACCAGTGACGGCTTCGCTCACAGTGCAAAACTTCGCCAGGTATAGATTCGCTAGGACAACTCTAATTTACTAAAATGCGAAGTTGCATCCAGGGCGCCGAACACTGGCGAAGTTGCACTAGCGTTATTGTGCCAAACGATGTGAAGTTGCGCTAGCGTTGCCTAATTTGCATACGGCGGGAAATTAAAGTTCAATGGACGTATATGTTGCAGCAAATACATTACACTACACAAGCCTGGGAAACCTTAATAAAATAAAATAGAGTTGTTATATTGCCCTGCACATGAGCCCAGTGTATAGTTTATGTGCCATATGTTAGGAAATGTAGGGGGGAAGCCGGTTACCCCAAAAACAATTTATGCTATTTTTCAGCCTATTACCCTGAAAAAGGAAAAGACGCTAAAATTTTTTGGAAATTTTCAACTATTTTTTGAGGAACTTCTATCTACTCTCTGCCTGGTAACGTTCAGTAAAATCTAAATCTTAATGAATTTGCTTAGTTACGTCCATACGTCAGGTGTAAGGGAGCAAAGTCCCGCTAGAGTCTATCTCCTTTGCTCGTGAATTGACGCCAGCGACCGTTAGTAAATTGGCTAAGTATCGAAATGACGCGACGCTGGCGAATTTTCACCTGCATTAGTCACTTCGCCCTTTAGTAAATTGTCCCCAAAGGATTTTCTAGTTAACAGATGTTGACAGATAAATAGCATAGGACATGAATCCAAACCATTGGCTTGTGTTTACATATCTTACTGATCACAAACTGCTTTTCACTATCATATTACCACAAAAAGCCTTTTCTTTTCCTGAACTTCGGCCAGATGGTAAAAGCTTCTTTTGCTTGATGAGAAATACAAATATCTGGCTGATATAACATAGTGCACTTAATCAGCTATTAGCAGTGTTGATAACCCAATAAAAATGTGTCTCATAATTACAAACATGGCCTATCATAAGGCCCAGTGCTTGAAGTGGGGTAAGAAAACTGTTTGGTATGGTATATCTTATCCATGCTCACTTTCAAAACCATATCCACTATAAAACCCACACATTCCTTTTTAAAGCAAGAACTATTTTTGGTAAGATTAATACATAAGCTTGATGGAACAACAATAAAGCTTATAATAAAGACAATTACAGCTATTAGGTTTAATGGGAGGAAATATGTTGGAATTGTTTATGGAAACAGTATTTGGAATTTTAGTTTATAGATATGTTTTACTGAACTGAGAAAAATTTCTGTGTTTGTACTGGACATTCACTACAACCATATCTGTTGTCATTGCTTTAACAGTAAGAATACAAATCTCTGCATTTTATAACCACCAGTTACAGTTACATGTAATATAACCTTACCTGGCTCATTTATTAACAGCTATGATCAGGGATTTGTATGTCTTGTTGCTAATTGAGTGTTCCCATAATTTACAAATACATTACAAAGGATATGTTGATATCATGAGATCTAAAGGATTTTTTGTAGCAGTTGTGATGTTTTGGTGTTTTCTATTAAACGTTTCCAGAATAATCTAAATAATGTTGAGATTTCATCAGAGTTAAAATACAGGTATGGGACCTATAATCCAGTATTCCGGATAAGGGGTCTTTCTGTAATTTTGATCTCCATACCTTAAGTCTGCTTAAAAAAAACGAAACATTAAATTAACCCAATAGGATTGTTTTGCCTCCAATAAATATTAATTATATCTACGTTGGGATCAAATTTAAGGTACTATTTTATTATTACAAAGAAAACATTATAATTTATAAAAATTGTAATTATTTGCTCATAGTGGAGTGTATGGGAAATAGCCTTCCTGTAATTTAGAGCTTTCTGGATAATAGGTTGCTGGAAAACAGATCTCATACTTGTATATAGAACCCAAAATTGACCAGTTTCATCTCCCTAGCTCTCCATAGGTGCATTTGAAATCAATGTCAGTTGGGTATTTGATTGATGGCATGCAGGGAGATTTGACATCATAAGGGTCTGGCCACACGGGCAGGTTCTGGGAGATTAGTCGCCAGATGACAAATCTCCTCTTCTTCGTGGCGACTAATCGCCGCAATCTGCCTTCCCCTGCTTTCCACCAGCTTGAATGAAAATCGTCTGGGGGCAGGCACATGGAGTGCTTCGTTTTCTGAAGTCGTCCGTAATTGCCTCATGAGGAAACTTCTGGCGACTTCGGAAAACGAAGCACTCCGTGTGCCTGCCCCCAGGCAATGTACATTTTAGCCGGCGGAATGCAGGGGAAGGCAGATTGGGGAGATTAGTCACCGCAAAGAAGAGGAGATTTGTCGCCTGGCGACTAATCTCCCCGAATCTGCCTGCGTGGCCAGACCAAACATCAAATTGCTTTTATCTTGATCCATTGTGATCCATCAATGTAGTAGCATTTGTTTATTATTTATACAATCTACTTTAACCGAGATAAACTCATTGAAAATTATGTAAATACTGTAAAATTAAATGAGAATTAAGATTAGGATATAAATCACCATTCACAAAATTATTCAACATTTTGTAAAAATATTTTACCGGACAATGGTGTTTTTACTAAACTTGGCCCTCAGTATAACCACCTGTTATCTTTTCTGAAGAAGAACAATGTAATGGTAACTGTTGGAGCATGGCGGGTACGCAGGCCACGTGCCTACCTGAATTTGACACAAGTTTGCGGCACTTCCAGGGTTTTTGACATGCGGTCGTGTCTGACATCATGATTGGCACCAGAAATTCCAGTATTTTAAGGCCCATCTTCCGTTTTTGCATTGCCAAACATAGGTCTATCTTCATAGTTCCCTGGGTGTTCCTATTTGTTCAGATCTTTATCCTTGACCCTTGTCTGTTCCTGACTACTGCTTCTTTGCTGCCTATACCGACCTTTGCACGTTTACTGACCTTTCTTTGGATTCTGATTTTGTGCAGTGTTACTGTTGGTTCTGACCCTGACCTGTGACCTGACTATGTCTCTGTTTCCATCGGCTACGCTTACAGTCCCCGGTTCTCCTACTACACGTTAGGTTCCCTAGCCTACCCAGAACTCTCTCATTGGTCCTTTCACATTAAGACCTGGCAACATCGGAGTAGCGGAGGGCTCCAACCAAAGCCAAAGGCGGCTGCTATAGGCAGAAGAGTGAGCTGTGACCGGGTCCTTGGAGTTAGTTCTGAGTTTGGAATATCTTATGTTACAAACACTTTAAGAAGTTATTGTCCTCCAGCTCATCTAAAACTAGAATGGTTTTGGTACATTGCCCAGCAAGGCCCACCTTTAAACCAGATAAATTGACCAAATAATTACACCTTATTTAAGCAAAGCATTTTAACATTTTGTACCCTATGAGATTGATCAAACCATTCATCTAAGCCTTGTTGTTGTTGTTGTTCCCTTTAACCTTCCATTACTGGTTAAAAATGTTGCTTGTTGATTTATTGAACATCTACAAGGGCCTAAGAGTAGCAGTCATTACAGAGCTCTCCCTGGGGTCGTTTGAGTACTATTCTGATTCTCGCATACAAGCAGTGAAAGGCACAAAATGGAGCTCAAAAGAAATGGTAAAATATTGCCCATAGTTTTTATCCATAACTATTTAAAATGTCCCATATTATCAATATGAACAGGTGAAGGACCTGTTAACCAGAATGCTCGGGACCTGGGGTTTGCTGGATAATGGATCTTTCTGTAATTTGGATCTTTTTTTTAATTCAAATCTGCTTTTATTGTAAAATATAAGCAAAAATAAACAAACAGAAAAAAAGAAAATAAAAAGTAAGTACAAGGTATTTGTAGCAATAACATGCAGTAAAAATTACATGCAGAATGTCACAAAACACTATCAAAGCAAGTTCACAACCTCCTATGCAAATTCCCTCACTACGTGCCTAGGGGGTGGGTGTAATTTGGATCTTTATATCTTAATGGGGTTATGTAATAAAAGGCACTAAGTTTGCCCAGGGGCTGTAACCTATAGCAACCAATCAGCAGGTAGAATTTCCTGGTCACATGTTTAAAAGCAAACATCCTATTGGTTGATACTGGTTACTGCTCCTGGGCAAACTTAGTGCATTTTATTACATGTGGGGGTAAGTCTACTAAAATATGAACATGAATTACCGGTAAACCTAGTAAGATTGTTTTGCCAATAAGGATTAATTATATCTTAGTTTGGATCAAGTACAAGGTACTGTTTTATTAAAAAAGAGAAAAAGGAAATCATTTGGAAAACATTTGGATAATTTGGATAAAATAGAGTCTATGGCAAATGTCCTTCCTGTAATTTGGAGTTTTCTGGATAACGGATCCCATACCTGTACTGATTTCTTTCACAATTTACTTTGACATTAAAGCAAATTACCCCAAACATAGCCCACGCATCTAAATAGCCATAAAATGTATTTCTGTGTATAAAGAACTGTTGAACATGTCAAAGTAATTAAACAAACACTGCAGCAAACTGGAAGAACTGCCCTCAACACCGGGGTATGATATGAGCACTGACATAATTGAAAGTGACAGATCCCTTGCTTGTGAAGCATACGATCATTTCAACTCCGCTAAGATTGTGCCAGACTGCACAAATCAAAATGAGAAACCCTTTCATGGCATCCTCATAACATTCCCGCAGAAAAAAAAGGCTGCATCAGATAACATCTTCCTGCAACACTGCAAGAAGCTTGGCTACTTATTAATGTATTTTCTGGTATTTATATAATGCCGACACATTTCTACAGCGCTTTACAGAGATTATATATTATTCACATTAGTCCCTGTCCCAGTGGAGCTTACGATCTAAGGTTCCTATCACACACCAGAGATTATACATCATTCATATCAGTTCCTGCCCCAGTGGAGTGTACAAATTAAAGGAGAAGTAAACCCCTTATTGAAAAAAAAAACCCTCCGTCCATTTTGGCTCATGCACAGTTGTTGCAAACCGGTAAACTGCTCCAACTGCGCATGTGCTGCTCCGCCGGTCTCATTCTCAGATTATTGAAGACCCGAAAGATGGCTGCCGTGAACTCCGATCCTTGAATCTTCACCGAGGGGTAAGTAAAGAGTTAGGGGCATTTGCCCTGGGTAGCAGCTAGACTGGAGAGGAGGGAGGGGGTCTATGTGAGTCAGGGGTAGGTTTTTTTTTTAAAGGGATACTGTAATGGGAAAACATGTTTTTTTTCCAAAACACATCAGTTAATAATGCTGCTCCAGCAGACTTCTGCACTCTAAAGAGCAAACAGATTTTTTTTTATATTCAATTTTGAAATCTGACATGGGGCTTGACATATTGTCAGTTTCCCAGCTGCCCCAGTCATGTGACTTGTGCTCTGATAAACTTCAGTCACTTTTTACTGCTTTACTGCAAGTTGGAGTGATATCACCCCCATATCATTGCTTATACACAGTTTACTGCTCCTGGGCAAACTTAGTGCCTTTTATTACATAACACCTTATGGGACCTGTTAGCCAGAATGCTCAGGACCTGGGGGTTTCCTGATAACGGATCTTTCCGTAATTTAGAACTTCATATCTTAAGTCTATTAGGAAATTATTTAAACATTAAATAAACCCAATAGGCTGGGTTTGCATCCAATTAGGATTAATCATATCTTAGTTTGGATCAAGTACATGGTACTGGTTTAGTATTACAGAGAAAAATAATTTTTAAAAATGTGATTTTTTAGATAAAATGGAGTCTATTGGAGATGGTCTTTTGGTAATTTGCAGATTTCTGGATAACAGGTTTCCAGATAACGGGTCCCATACCTGTACATGATTTACATTATAATCTAAGGTCCCAATCACATACAAGAGATTAAGGTCTAGATTCAATTCAGTGAGAAAAAGTTCTCTCACTGTTTATCACGTGAAAACTAATGGACGAGATTAAATTCCAGAAGAAAATACTTTTCAACTAATTCACTTCCATTTTTTCCCATAGATTTTATTGGAGTTTTCATGTGATAAACTGTGAAATAAGTTTTCCTGAATGGAATCTCAAATTGAATCTTGCCCAGGAGTTTTCACGTGATAAACCTTTTTCTCACTGAACTGAATTTGGTTCTATATATCATTCATATATCGTTCCTGCCCCAGTAGAGCTTACAATCCAAGGTCCCTATCACAAACAAACACCTTACAGTTAGTACCCAACTGGACTCCATCACGATAAGACAGAAGTGATACCTGCTGAGCCTCCATTCTTACTTATGGCAAAGCAATCAACACAAGTATTATCTCCTTGGTCAGTTATCATCCATAACCAGTATGCAGTGCATGTAGTAAAAGAGCTTAAAGGGAAAGTCAACCCCAAAATAAAAATTTGCCTTATAAAAGAAAACATAATTCTAAGCAACTTTCCATTATATATTTATTAAAAAATTTCAGTGCCTTTAGAGTTATTTGTAAAAACAATTGCTAATGGAAGCAGCATTTGCTTAACTCCCAGTTGTTACTTTAAAAATTGTTTAAAAATGTTGCAATCGTCTGAGTTCCCCAGCAAAGGAAGGTCTGTTAATCTGCTGCCTTGTCTTACATTGTATCACCAGTCTGAGCCATCAGAGCAAAGGATAGAAGGGGACAGACACTGCTTTCAATAGCACAAACTATACAAATAACTTAAAAAACTATAGAACATATGTATTGAATGTATATTGTAGAGTTGCTTAGAATAATTATTTTCTTTTTGTTGGGTTGACATTCTCTTTAAACAAATCATATCCCTATAAGTGAGCAAAGATTTTGGAGTTGTTCACCTTCCAAACATTTTTTCAGAGTTGTTTTCAGATTATTCACCATAAACAAAGACTTTTTTCAATTGCTTTCCATCTTTCATTTTTTTTACCAATTTCCCAAAATGTAATTTTAAAGTTTAATGTTCGTGTCTCTAGTTTCTGGCAGCTCAGTGATCCAGGAGCAGATTCTGAACTGTTACAATTTGCTACATTTAGGGGCAGATTTATCAAGGTTCGAATTTCGAATTTGAAAAACTTCGAAATTCAAATTCAAAAAGACCAATTGAAATTAAACCAACGTCTTTTTTGGCTGAATAGGTCAGTTTTCGATTGAATAGATCCATTTTTGATCAAATTCGAATCGTACAAATCAAAATAATAGCGCATTCGAACCGTCGGATTCAAAGTTTTTCCCCCCAAAAATATTTTGATTTTTCAAATTCCACCAATTGACTCCAAATAAGTTCTAGGAGATCCCCCATAGGCTATTGAATTGAATTTTTAAAGAGACAGTACATGATAAATTTCAAAATTAGAATTTTCTAATTTTTTACAAATTCGAATAGAAGTTGGACTATTCCCTAGTCGAAGTACACAAAAATTAGATCTTATTTGAATTTCCACTTTGACCTTTGATAAATCTGCCCTACATTTAGTTGATACATTTCTCAGCAGTATCTGTCGAATATTTGCAGTTATTGTATCAATTCTAACAAATGCCTTTAATAAAACTCAGGGATTCTGCTCAGCAGGGAGAAAGATAACAAATATATCAACTAAATGTATCAATTTAACCCCCCCCCCAGGGCTGCTTTAGAAATTGAAAAATGAAATTTTACTTGTCAATATTAGAAAAACGGTCACAAATATCTGAAATCCTATTTGTAACATGATGCATTGAGTAATGATGGTTTTCTTCACTGATCCTTTGCATAGTCCTGATATATGTAACCAGGCCTGCTGGCTCAGTACCACTGCAATATGCAGTATTGCTCATAGGTTTATTATGTGATACTGGAAGGTGCTGTTTCTTAACAAAAACTCTTTGAGAAGCAATTGTTTCCTTCCCAGAAAATGTTGTTTATGTGATTCTATTCTTAGAACAGAACAGTTTGCAGAACTATTTCTTTTTGAAACCGTTAATTTAAAGGGATTGTTCAGTGTAAAAATAAAAACTTGGTACCTGTAAATAGAAAAATGTTTCTAATATAGTTAGTTGGCCAAAATGTAATGTATAAAGGCTGAAGTGACTGGATGTCTAACATAATAGCCAGAACACTACTTCCTGCTTTGCAGCTCTCTTGGTTTCCACTGATTGGTTACCAGGCAGTAACCAATCAGTGACTTGAGGGGGAGCCACATGGGTTATAACTGTTGCTTTTGAATCTGAGCTGAATGCTGAGGATCAATTGCAAAGTCACTGAACTGTTATGTCCCATGTGACCCCTTATAGCTTTTATACATTACATTTTTGCCTCACTAACTATATAAGAAACATTTTTTATTTTGCACAGCCTATCTATTGCTGCACTGATTAAAACTTGTTTTAACACAGTAAATATTGTACCAGTATGGGACCTGTTATCCAGAATGCTCGGGACCTGGGGTTTTTTGGATAAGGGATCTTTCCATAATTGTATACCTTAAGTCTACTAGAAAATCATGTAAACATTAAATAAACCCAATAGACAGTTTTTTTCTTCCAATAAGGATTAATTATATCTTAGTTGGGATCAAGTACAAGCTACTGTTTTTTATTATTACACAGAAAAAGGAAATAATTTTTAACAATTTGGATTATTTTAATAAAATGGAGTCTATGGGAGCCTTTCCATAATTTGGAGGTTTCTGAATAACCGGTCTCCGGATAACGGGGTATATATATATATATGTAATTATGGTATATATTATATTAAGGGGCAGATTTATCAAGGGTCAAATTTCGAAATAAAATATACTTCAAAATTCAACCATCGAATTGAAATACTTCAAATTCGAATATCGAATTCGAACTTTTTTCATCGAAATTGGGTATTCTGTGGTCGAAGTAAAATCGAAAAGATTTAATCCTTCGAATCAACGATTCGAACGATTTTATCGGACGATTTTACTTCGACTTCAAAAAACTTAGAAAAATGCTGTAGAAGGTCCCCATAGGCTAACATAACACTTCGCCAGGTTTAATTTGGCGAGGTATTGAAGTCAAAGTTTTTTTAAAGAGACAGTACTTCGATTATCGAATATTCAACTATTTTACTTAGATTCGAAGTCGAAGTCATAGTATCCTATTCAATGGTCAAGGAATCCAAAAAATGACTTCGAAATTCGAATTTTTTACTTTGAAAATTCCCTCGAATTCTCTTCGACCCTTGATAAATCTGCCCCTAAATATGCAAGTGCACTGAGCCCTATTTTTTCTTTTATATATTTGATGTGAATAAAACTACCATAAATCCATGTTGAGTTACCTATAGTTTATTTATTTATTTTAAACCTATTATTGATTTTGATTTTGGATTAGAGATCCAATCCTATCAAAAATGATTATTACGTACAGGCAGTTTTAAGTGGCAGGTTCACAGGACTGGTCACAATTAAAACATAGAGATTGGGCTATCAGACCTCACCAGTCATTTGCTCTGGAATTCCATTGCCCTGGTCATAATGAAATAACGATGGATAATTTCTTCTGCAGATAAGCAGGTTAGAGCACACAGGGGTCTCTTATCATACAGAAAGTGCGGATGGTCCCAGGCTAATCTTCTTCTTCCCGGCTACTAGTTGATAAACGCAGTCTGAGAATTCAGGGTCATGGGAACATACTGGAATGACTTGAAGTGAAGCAGTGTGCTCTCTCCCCCTTGTAGTCTAATGACGACCCTACTTCGTGGGAAACAAGTTATTTTTCATATTAGTGATGGAAAGAGCCTGCTGTCTAAACAGACCTGCATTAATATTAATGATTACAACTATTTATATTGTTGTTTTTATTATTTTTGGCTGAGTATTCTCAGTGTGTTTGTCAATCCAAACATTTGTGCCTGCTCTTTTTTCTATATCTTTATGGAAAACTTAAGCAGATAGCAGAGCTGTTTCATAGAAAGCCTATGTCCTTGGATGTTAATACAGAGAACATTGTAATATTAGCACAATACGGGTAATTGTTCCTTGATTGATATCTCTATCGCTCTGATTTTTTAAATGCTTTTGATTAAATACCAGGGAAATCATCTACTACTAGTCCCCTTCATACCTATAAATATATTATATAACACTATTATATACAGGTATGGGATCCATTATCTGAAAACCGGGTATCCAGAAATTTTCAAATTACGGAAAGGTAATTTTCTCATAGAGACCATTTTACATTTTTGTGAATAATTTCCTTTCTCTTTGTAATAATAAAACAGTACCTTGCACTTGATCCCAACTATGATATAATTAATCCCTATTGGAAGCAAAATCAGCCTATTGCATTGATTGAGTTTACATGATTTTCTAGTAGATGAAGATACAAATTACAGAAAGACCCCTAATTCGGTAAAGGTCCCAAGCATTCTAGATAACAGATCCTATAACTGTATAAGGCACTGCAGATGTTTTACAGGCTCAGGTCCATAGAGGTGTGTTTGGTGGGGCTCTTGTGCTTTTGTTAGATCAATGTAGGATGCAAATCAAATGGGGGAAAGTTATAGTTGGATAAGTGAGATTACAAACTAATATAGAGGCAACATTTTGGGGGGCAGCTGGAGAGACACTTGTCACGAGGCATTTCATATATAATATTTTAATATGTGACAGTGAATTAAAAGGAAGACATACAGTGACAAGAAATGGAACAGGTAGGCTTATTATGCCATCCGTGGGCACATGTTAGCATACCAGAACATCTACTGGCACAGGTAGCCTATTATACTGGCACATGTGGGTGATATTGTAGAGTTGAAGGGATAAAAATGAAAGGAATTTTATATAGAGATTGGCTATGGATGAAATGGAAATATGGAGGGTAAGGAAGACGGTAAGGGATATATAGAAAGGAGGCATGAAATGGCAAGGGAGTGTTTCAGAGTGGCTTGGTAGTACAGGCATTGTTAGGCAAGTAAAAACTTGCACGAAATTTGCACCATGCCGAGAAAAAATTCTCTCACAAGAAGTAAGAAGGGAGCATTGCTTATGAGCCAGGGGTCATTGTGTGTCATTGGTGGTGTGTCCATATTCTCCATAGCAAAATTCCATTGTACAAAGCTCAACTCAACAATACATATAAGGATATAGTAGCCCTTCAAGTATACTGCAGGTTTTATATTACTAGGTGAGGCTGAAAACTCTGCCCTGGGGACTAAACAAGGCTAATTTCATTCAGGTAGACAAAAAAGAGGGAACAGTTTTTATTTGCCCTTGAAACCCTATGCCAACTTAGGGCTTCTCAGATGTTTAAAGATATTTGATCAACATTGAACATTTACTGGTCATGTGTTCTAAATCATCAGTTCTAAAATCTGACAGACCGAGTCGGCAGCTTATTGGCCCGTGTATGGGGCCCTCCAATGGGCTTCCCCGATCGATATCTGCCTGAAAGTTGGCCAGATGTCGATCAGACGGCCACATCTGTTCGTTGATGCGGTCCCGCAATCCGACCGCCTGTTAAAGCCATCATTAGGATTCGATCGTTGGGCCCTAGGGCCCACGATCAGATCAGCCAGATATTGCCCACCTCAAGGTGGGCATATCGGGGAGAAATCCGGTCATTTGGTGACATTGCCAAACGAGCGGATCTCTCTGTGTATGGCCACCTCAACATTGATCACAATTGATTCAATAACAATTAATGGGCAACCTGGTGTCCAAACTTTCAGTTTCAGTTTATATTTTGCCTTTCAATACCTACTGCACAGATCATAAAGACAAGTGATGTTACTATATATATGAATATATAGATATTGTCTAATTTGGTCACCCACATGGGTCGACAAATAACACTGGTCCATATAGCATATGGGCCGAACAAGGGAACCCTGAAATAACTACTGATAGAGGACAACACTGGGTTCTCCTGATGGATCTATATAGGCTTTTCATGTAATCCAATCATTGGCCTGCATATGATGATGTCAAGAACACTCAGCTTGCAAGAAAGCGATTTTCTTAACCACTGAATTCAAAAAGAGAATTAAAAAATCCCTTTGTTAATACTATGTTATTTTTTTATTTACATTTTTATATCTCTGTTTGCACCGCAGACTCCCAGAAATGTCCCAAGGTCATCGACTTCTTATAGTAAGGGTAGATTCCAGAATATCTATAATGAGATTTTAGAGCAATTACCAGCTAATATACAGGTCCATATTTGATAAGGCTGTAAGGTAGAGCACAGTGGCTCAATCAAAATAAACTTATCATTGATGTATGTCTTCTAATAAAGAAAATGTGCTAACCTTTGGTCATCAATCTTTTTCTAACTGAACTCTGATAGCTGTACTTATAACCAGCTAGGCACTCTAGAGACTGGCAGAGGAAGCTGACAGTTGCAGCTCAGAAATTGCTGGTATGCCATTGGTTGATTAGACCTGTGCTAGACATTAGGAAGAATGTCATCCTTGTAAACCACAGCAAATAGAGCCACTTTAGAAACTGATTGATCATTTGATAGCATAGGTGGTTCCAATTTCATCTGGTTCATTTCAAAAAGGCAACATAGGCTTAAAATATTGACACTGGCACAAAGGTGCCCTTTCAAGAGAATCCACCTGTTTTCTTCTGGACCGGGTTATATTACCTGTAATACATTTATCAGTGGTTTTATCTCCAATAAAGTACAAAGAGCCCTTTTGAGATAAAGTATAAAGATACATTTATCACAGGTAACAGAATCTATCTCATGCACAATGGTATTAGATAGGATGCTAAATTACCCCTCTTGTCCTGCGGCTACCTTTATTATATTCATTACACTGTGATGTATTAGAGCAGATCTGCTTCTGACATATGACTTGAGGGGGAAATACATGATATTCTGTGTGCTGGAAATACATGTTATGGTTTTCACCTCTTTTATGAGCTTACATGTCCCTGTTGCAGCTCTTGTCATCACTCTGTTGTATATATTATTCTTACATACCCCCCCCCAACATTTGGAAAGTGAAAAGAGGGAAATTACCATGTCCATTTAACAAAATTTGGCAGGTTATGAACGTTTGAAGTCATTTCTGGGAGATTTAGGGCAATGTTGTTTTGTGTTATAACAGTTTTCTTAATGAAGGTGAAATGTGAGTCTCAGTTTCCCCAAGAGACTTGTTATCTTATATAGTTACAATTGTATCTTTGCTTATCTTATAATTATTACAAATGTATCTAAGTGCTGAGTGTTGCGGGCTCTCTGCCAAAAAGCCTCTTATTTTAATTAGGTTTCATGAACTTTGTATTTTTTTCTGGTGTCAGTGCAGGAGATCAAAGAGAAATTCTGGACATCTTAATAAAAATCCGGAAATGAGGGCTGAGCTGTGAAATCGGGACTGTCCCACAGAAAATGGAACAGTTGGGAGGTATGCTCTTATATTTGTTTTTATATATTATATTATATTTGTTATTACTACAGATAGTTTTTCATTACAGGGCCTTGATGTCCCAGAGTAATTTCTAGGGCTTGGCCAAGACGACCAGGCGCTCTAGGCAACCTGGAGGTCACAATGCCACCCCCCACGTATGTGCATGCATGTGACTATGAATGTGCATGTTCATGGCCTGTAGGGGAGATTGCGGCTGAGGGGAGGGCAGAGAGTGACAAAGGGGAAGGCAGGGGTGGGAGGATAAAGTGGCAAAGGGGAGGGAGAGCGACAAAGGGGGGGGAGAATGAAAGTGGGGAGAGCGGCAGAGGAGAGTGAATATGCACTAGCAGTGATCCCCAACCAGTAGCTCGCGAGCAACATGTTGCTCTCCAAAGCCTTGGATGTTGCTCCCAGTGGCCTCAAAGCAGGTGCCTAGTTTGGAATTCCTGGCTTGAAGGCAAGTTTTGGTTGCATAAAAACCAGGTGTACTGCTATATAGAGTTTCCTGTAGTCTGCCAGTCCACATAGGGGCTACCAAATAGCCAATCACAGCCCTTATTTTGCACCCCAGGAACTTTTTGCATGCCTGTGTTGCTCCTTAACTCTTTTTTATTTTTGAATGTGGCTCGTGGGTAAAAAGGTTGGGGACCCCTGCACTAGGGGTAGGCAGACCTTTTAACAGGTACCTGCCCAGAACCCCCAATCATTGCACTCTAGACAGGTGCCTCTTCAGCCTACCCCATTCCTGGTTTGACTATTTCTGTCTGTGTGTGGGCTCTATAGAACATGACAAGATGGCTGCTTTATGACAATAATAAAGGAGGAGCCATATCACCTTTCACTTCCTGCAACCATGTCACAGATCACTGAGACTGCCACCCTGCACAAACAGAATAATAGCCTACATGGTATCTGTCCATTTGGTCCATCTGTCCATATTCTCAAGAATATGTAAATCCTTTCTGGATTTGTAGAAAAGCTTTAAATCGAATCTATTTTGGGAGAGTGCAGGTGTTCAGGTTAGAAAAGTAATTTGCATTAATGTATTCTTATAATCTGGTGGCATTTGACCCTTGGGTCCCCACATTAATTTAAGGGGAGAGATGGCACGATGTGAACATTTCATGAAAGGCATCCTTAAACAGAATAAAAAGTGAATCCAGCCTTGCTTTCCTGCAGAAGTCAGAGCATCCTAGAAACAAAAGGATTATTCTAATATCATTTTTCTTTCTCTGTGCCACTGACCAAAGGGTCACTGCACACATCCAAATTTTGGAACATCCCATGACCCCCCTGGCAAATCGGACCATGACACATGAAATCTCAGAAATGGAAATGAATCCAATATCCATGGAAACCAGGCACCGTTTGTATTTGCTGCCGTGGTGCCAAGGGAGGGTAGATACAACGCTCCATGAAATCAATCTTTGCTGCTTCATGAAGCTACATTGCCAAGGTTGAACTGGCCGAGGCGAAGGGTTAATTACCTCAAAGTTGCCTCCTTCTGTTTATGTGGCAGTGGCTCAAGGTCAGGTGCACTGAGAGGAGGGGTTAATTTAAACAAAACCTTGTGATTTACTGGCACATACTGTAACTAAAAAAGCCCCCGTGTAAGTGGCCCTAGTTCACAATTAGTCAGAACCGCAACCCATTGTGGAAATAAAGCGCTGCAGAACTGAAAAAGTGTCTGAAAAGCGGAATAGTAACAGTTCTCAAATCTTTGTTGGACATAGAAACGGCCTTCTGCATCACTACTGTAATGTGTGTCAATTGTAATAACCTTTGAGGGTTATGAAATAAATGGTGTAAGGTTGCCTACAGGTGTAGTTACTAGCATGGAGTAACTACAGAGGAAGCAGACCCTGCGGCTGCAGGAGGGTGGGCCCAGGAGGTATAGGGGCCTCATGAGGCCCTAATTCATATACAATTTAAATACATATTGGTAAAACAGGTCAAGCTCTAGACATTTTGAGGACCTGAAAAATAAATTGCTGTGGACCCAGTAATATCTAGTTATGCCACTGGCTACTAGTGATGTGGGGGCCAGCCCATGGCCTGCTGGGTCGGGACCCATGGTTTAACAGTGGGTCGGGTAGGTTTGGGCCGACACTTAATATTCGGGCAAAAGAGGGTTTGGGCTGAGATCCCTTGTCTAGCTCCCTTGCCACCCTTCCTGCCCACTACTTAACTGTGGTCCACTTCCACATTTGGTGCCCAACCTCCTCTGTGACTTCAGAGATGGGGCGGTTAGGATGTGGATAAATAAACAGATGCAGACCCATGGCCTGGCTTTGGATCGTGAAGGGACGGGTAAGGATTGGGTGTACTAATTACTATTAGTTCCTAATATCACCCAGTGAGCAGGTAGCATTTACTAGACAGATATTTCAAAACAAGAAATGATTGGTTGTTATTGTTTACTAGAGCTGGGCAAACCATATAAAAAAAGAACCGTTGCACCTTTTACTATACACTGCACACATGCCCCCCATGTGAATACCCTGGTGCCTGTGTCTGGCAGCAGGTATTTAGAGGGGGTACGGGGGGTGGTATATAGGCACCCACCACCTGCTGATTCCATAACTTGCACAGTATTCAGTTAGGAATGCTGCGCTCTGCACCCCACACCAGAATCTTTTAATCTGCCACAAGGTACAAGGTGCAGTAGGAATTGGTAATTTATGGTTGAATTTATGAAGTACATTCAGATGTGGGGTGAGGCAATGTATATGTTGTCAGATTGTAGATGGTAGTAGTTTAAAGTCAACTAATACTTGTAAATTGTATCATTTGAAGGGTCATGTCATCTGCAAAAAACACTTCTGTTATGTACCTTCTGGCATGTAAAAAGTGTGGGATACAATATATTGGCAGAACTACGTGTAAATTCCAGGAACGGGTCAGGTAGCGAGCAGTAACGGAACTAGTGTTAATGCTTGCAAGCCTGGGCACATAATGTCCACCCAGTCCTTCAGACCCGTGATTTACTGACTGGTGCAATCTCTGGTGGGCCCCGAGGAGAAGGGGCTCTAGTGCAATTGCACCTCCAGCTCCCCTGGTAGGTATGCCACTTGTAGAATGACCATATGGCAATGTTAAACTTTAGAGAAGTCTTTTGGATTTTCACATTACAGACAAAGGCACCTTATGGGTTAAATAAGAGGTGGGATATGCGTGGACTTTATTCATTGTATGTATGTTTGGTTTTAAATTCCAGCTATGATTGGCTGCAATTGAGCATGTGACCAATAAGAACATGTGACCATCAAAAACTTGTTATTTAAGCCATGTTTTGTATTAGAACATTAGCCTATGATTAAGCAAGGTCTGAAATGCTTTAGTATGTCCTGGCCTTATGATGTTTGTTCAGTGTTCTTAATCCATTTGGAGTAAAAGTGAAGTTTTACATAGTTTGGACGTGGAGCATGATTCATTGTTTGCGGCTTGAATTGGTTGCAGAACTCCTCCTGATTGTGGACCTATGGAGTTGCCATACCAAGTGGGTACAGCTGGAGTGGTATTTGTTGTTTGTACAAAGTGCAGCCAGACCTGTCCGGGGTCTGTGAATGAGCCTTTATTTCTTGCCTTATACTAAAATATATAAACATATATTATGGATGCACCAAATCCACATATTTTTAAATTGGCTGAAACCTTCGTGAAGAAATTGTTAGCATTCTGTTCCATTGGAAATATTATTTAAATATTGATTGATGAGAAAATGTATATTGTTATACAACATAATACCATACCTCCCAGCTGTCCCGTTTTTCACGGGACAATCCTGATTTTAACAGCTCAATCCGCAGTCCCAGGATTGTTGCTAAAATGTCCCGACTTTCTCTTTGATCTCCTGCACTGAACAGTCAGAAAAAGCTACAAAGTTTCTAAAACGTAATTGGCTTTTGGCAGAGAGCCCAAAATATGTGGCAGGTGCACTTAGATACATTTGTTAAAATTTAAGATAAGAAAATAAACAATTGTAACTATTTAAAATAAGCAGGTCTCTTGGGGAAACTGTGATTTGCATCTTAAAGGCAGAGAACACTGTCACAATCCGGGAGATTAGTCGTCCGACGACAAATCTCCTCTTCTTCAGGTGGACATCTCCCCAAACTGCCTTTCCCTGCCTTCCCAGCCGGCTAGAATGTTAATCGCCGGCAGGATGGCACTCTGAGTGCTTCATTTTCCGAAGTCGCCCGAAGTTTCGCTGTGAGGCTGTAAAGGGCAATTCACCTTCATTAGTTAAACTGTAATAACACATAAAAACCACTGAAATGTGTTCAAACTTTCATAACCTGCCAAATGTTGTAAAATGAACATGGTAATTAGGGGGTGTTGTTGGGGCGTGGTCCACACAAATCTTTTTGTCCCTATTTCTATTTCCAAAATGTTGGGAGGTATGTAAAAAATATCTGAATGAAAAGTATGAAACAGGAGGGTGATTTAGACAAGCTGTTTGTTGACAGTGTCCTGAGATCTACTGATCACCAGCTAAAGGTCTAATGGTAGATCCCGATCTACCTTTTGGACACCGTTGATTTGAAGGGTTCAGATTCAGTTCAGCCAGGCATTTTGATTCGGCCGAATCCTGCTGAAAAATGCTGAATCCCAAACTCAATCCTGGATTCAGTGCATCCCTAATATATATATAATACACAAAAGCCATGAATATCTTTGTAAATGATATCCTTATTAACGGTGAGTTCTGATGTCATCAGTTATAAACGGTGAGTTGTGATGTCATTTCTGTCACATGACTCAATGAAATTTGTGTATTATAATAAATAAAGTACCCCCAGTTGCAAAATATGAGGATATTATTAGGGATGTAGCGAACTGTTCGCCGGCGAACTAGTTTGCGCGAACTTTGTTCGCGTCCGCCGCAAGTTCGTGAACGTCGCGCGACGTTCGCCAATAGGCGTTCGCGTCAAAATCGTTCGACCATTCGATCGCTAAAATCGAACGATTTTCGTTCGAATCGAACGATCGAAGCCATTGGATTGAATGAAATCATTCGATCCAATGGCTTCGATTGTTCGATTGGAACGAAAATCGTTCGATCGAACGATTAAAATCCTTCGATCGTTCGAATCGAACGATTTTCGGATGTTCGAAGTTCGCGAACTGTTCGCATATTTTGCCGGTGTTCGCGAACGGCGTTCGTGAACACATTGTCGGCAGTTCGCTACATCCCTAGATATTATTAGTTACCTCGGAGTTCCATGACCTGTATAAAAACACTCGGCCTTCAGCCTCATGTTTTTATATGGTCATGAAACTCCTCGGTAACATAATATCTTTATAATTTACAAGAGGGAGTACTTTATTCACTATATTTATCCCCTATCAATCCAACTACCTATTACCGGGCTCAGCAGCTGAGAGCATTGCTGCGCTATCATACCAAACCTGTGTGGTTCAACTTTTGTTGGCTAATTAATGCAAACACCAGGGTAGGCGTCTATTGGTGAGTCACCTTCAGAATCCCAAAACCTACGGTGAACTGCTGTTAGTCACTTATTTGTGTTTTCCTTCAATTGCAAATAAATCAGCAAGAAAGTACAGCAAAACTTTAGCAATCAGTACTCACTGCCTATATTCTCCTGGAAACCAATGTCAGAGCCAGGCAATTACACAATACATTTATGTTCAAACAAATAAACAGGACTTCCCGAATCAAAGAAAAAAAAACAAGGTAACTAACTGCCTTGGCAACCTTTATTTAACTCTATGCTGGAACATTAAGCGGCGAGAAATAAAACAATTATGGGAAATGTCTCCTCTGTCAGCTGTATATTATTATGAATTGTTAGGTAATTCATGTAGTTTAAAACTGCTTTTATACAGAATGAAATGCCAGGCTGCACAGCGTTTCCAGTCCTGCTGGGGAATCTGGAGAGTGGCATGCATTAACAAACTCTTCTAGCTTCTACCCACTCTCTTTTAAATACTTCATGGCAACTGTATAATGTACTTAATGCATTTATTTCTCATCTGAATAGAAATGTTTATTATTATTAACAGTGCCCAAGTAGCCATTAACCCTTTTAGTCAACAAATGTAGAACATACATATCTTCCACATGAAAAGACAATAATGGTAATGACTTTTCGGGTCAGCCACACTTTGGTATACAGTATATGGCAATAAATCAGAGACAACCACTGGCACAAAAAGGCTTTTCTACAGCCACTTTACTATAGTTTCATTCTGAGCATCATTATGGGCCAGGCTGTTTGGCCAGCCTAACAACACTGGCAGTAATGGGTGAACTCCAACCATTGGCTCGTGAGCAACATATTGTTCACCAAACCCATGGATGTTGGCTTGCTGGCTTGGAGGCAAGTTTTGGTTGCATAAAAAACATGTGTAGTGCCACATAGGACCCCCACTATGTTGCCAGTCTACATAGGGAGCTACAAAATAGCCAATGACAGCCATTATTTGGTACCCCCAGAAACATTTTTGCTCCCCAACTCTTTTTACATTTGAATGTGAAAATTCATAAAAATAGTAGGGGATCCCTGTAAAGGAAAGGAGGATCAATCATTGTATTTGTTTTACCATGTACTGTTAAGAATGAAAATCTTTTTTTCTCAGTTTAATGTTTGCATGTAGGAATGTTATGCTTTGCAACTGGTGTCTTCATGGCAGGTATAATACATTATTATTGGCATGCTTCCTGCACGAGGATACACAATATTACAGAAGTGTCTGGAGGTGCCTGAATAGTTTCAAATCCAAAGCCAGGCAGGCTCACATTCATTATTTCCATCAGAAAATCCAACCTAACCTTGTAAGTGCCAGTAAACCTGCAAGGAAATTTTAGTTTCGGGGGTATTAGTGTCGGCATTTGCAGGGTTAAGTAATTTGTTGTGCTGAAAGCAGGCAGTTATCAGTCTTTGCAGCTTGCTCAAATTTATGACAACATATAAACTGGCCTGTATTTATATATTTATTATATATAACATATAGGCAGCTTTATGGTGGGAGCACTTTGGTGCCTATATCGGATGGCAGTGTTGAACAATAGGGTGGAGCCCCCTCTTCTTCTTCAATCAATGTGTGGAGTTGGAGGGCTGGTGTCTAGATCAAAATATGCCTCTGTGTATAATAGGTAAAACACAAAGGTACTAAACTGAAAATGTATCCTTCATTAGAATATATTTCAGTGATGTGAAAGCACATTCACAGTACATGACATTGTACATTAATGGGATCCTGTTATCGGAAAACAATTTTTTTTTAAAAAACACACCAGTTAATAGTGCTACTCCAGCAGAATTCTGCACTGAAATCCATTTCTCAAAAGAGCAAACAGATTTTTTTATATTCAATTTTGAAATCTGACATGGGGCTAGACATATTGTCAATTTCCCAGCTGCCCCTGGTCATGTGACAACAGTCACGACCAAAACAGCTGAGCCTCATTTAAAACAGGGTTTTTATTAGGCCAGATTGACTCTAGATATAAATCTAACATTTTTGGTTTGTTACTGATATAAATTAAATTGCAGTGGTTGAACATGAATGTTCATTGAACTAATCTTTATGATTTTTCACTTAAGGGATACAGGATATTTTGTTATTGTTTCTTTCCTTTCAGTTATGTCTTTTTATATTACAATGCTATTTTGTAACTATCAATAGTAATATTGCTGTATTTTATATTATATATGCCGAGGCTTATATATTACAGGTCAGATTTTTGGAAATCACGACTAAATCCGCAAACTCTAAAGCCACGATTGTCATTGAATTTATCAAAAGATCCAAATATAAAAAGTCGTGCAATGACACAGTAAAAAATGTGAAAATCTCTAAAAATTCGTGCTTTTTGGACAATTCCTAGCGAAGAAAAAATGTGAAAACCTCTAAAAGTCAGAATAGAGTTAAAGGCAGTAAGTGAATAAGAAGTTCCCAGTCCCTGGTGTAGGCAGTGCACCTGGGTTCCTCACCCCCCTCCAGACACATTTTTCATAGAGGATTTGCACAGATGCGAGTATCCGGAGGGCCTGAAGTTCTGGCTTAGTTTAAGGAAGAACTAAATTCCCCCAAGAGAGAGTCCCCATCCAGTAGCCCCCATTTGCCCCCTCCACACAAAGTCCACTATTTAGTAAAGTGTTGCAGAAAGTTGCACAGACCTCTCCATGCAGAATAGCATGCACAGTTGGAGCTGTTTATTATAACCTTTTACTGTACATCCATAAATATCCGTAGGGAAGAAGATGGCACCCATGAGCTTCGCTGCACTACTTGCACAGAGAGGTCGGTGTGACTTTCTGCAGGGACTATGTGGGGAGCGAGGGGTGGGCAAATGGGAGCTATTAGATGGGATTGGGGTTTAGTTCTCCTTTAAAGCGGTCCAATAGGATCAATGCAGCTCCCAGTAATTTCTATAGCAACTCAACAACTTTTAGTATGTAATAGAATGGCTAATTCTAAGAAACTTCTTCTTTGGACTTCTTTCCAGCTTTCAAATGGGGGTCACTGACCCCATCTAAAAACAAATGCTCTTTAAAGCTGCAAATAGAGTTGCCACCTTTTCTGGAAAAAAATACCGGCCTTCCTATATATTTACCTTTTTTCCCTATTAATAACATTGGGATCAGCCATCATTTTTACCGGCTAGGCCGGTAAAATACCAGCCAGATGACAACCCTAGTTACAAATATATTATTATTGCTTCTTTTTATTACTCATCTTTCTATTTAGACCTTCTCCTATTCATATCCCATTCTCTTATTCAAAACAGTGCATGCTTGCTAGGGTAATTTGGACCCTTGCAAACTGGAGAGCTGCTGAGTAAAAAGCTAAATAACTCAAAAACCACATATAATAAAAAATTAATACCAGTTGCAAATTGTCTCAGAATATCATTCTCTGTGTCATACTATACATTAATTTAAAGGTGAACAACCCCTTTAAACAAAAAACTATCAACAATTAAAAAAACTCCCCCCTCCCCACATCAGCTTAGATGACCTATGGATAAAGTTAATTTACATGCTATAAAGTCGGGAAGAATCTGGCAAGATAAAAGGACAAAGTCAAACAGATACTATTCCATGTGATATAGTTGGAAATTCATGTGAGTGGATAAAGAATTACAGTATGTGAAGTTCTTAGAAAATAAGCGCAATGGATACGGTCTTGATAATAAATGTCAAAATTAAAAAGAGAAGATGAGGTCATAGATATAGGAAGGAAATGATGGATTAAATGGCTCCATGAGTCCTTAATTTCTGGAGAAATACATTATTTTCAGAATCCTTTAGCAGTGATACAGTCTTTGCCTATAAGTCAGAACATCAGCCGGGAATCTACCAAAAGCCATTGACAGAACAAAGGTCGCTGATCGTCTAAGCTTTAAAATCATTAAAAGAGAATATTGTGTTATTCTGATGTGATTAGTGTTTTAATTAGGTTAAAATATACAATTGCAATTGAGACCACCAGTGATGCAGAAAATGGCTCCGTAATTGGACTGTAATTGGAAATGTTGCCATATTAGTATACAAACATCTTGACACGACTTGAACTGGATTCCTTTAAATAGATTTTGCAACATTCATTGATCCATTCTGTATTTTCAATGGGATATTGATCCGTTCTCCTGATGCGGATGTGCTGGAAGTATGTTGATAGGAGTCAAGTCTGTGACAAACACCATTGCCAGAGTATAAATAAAAATGCTTCAACTGCTTTAGAAACCAGTCCATATATTTTCCTTAAAGTAATTGTTCAGTATAAAAATAAAAACTGGTAAATAGATAGGCTGAGCAAAATAAAAAATGTTTCTAATATAGTTAGTTAGCCAAAAATGTAATGTATAAATGCTGGAGTGATTGGATGTCTAACATAATAGCCAGAACACTAATTCCTACTTTGCAGCTCTCTTGGTTTCCAATGATTGGTTACCAGGCAGTATCCAATCAGTGACTTTTGGGGAGGGCACATGGGTCATAACTGTTGCTTTTGAATCTGAGCAGAATGCCGAGGATCAATTGCAAACTCATTGAAAATTTATGTCCCATGTGACCACCCTTCAAGTCACTGACTAACACAGAGTTAGAGAGCTGAAAAGCAGGAAGTTGGATTCTGGCTATTATATTACACATCCAGTCACTTCAGTTGTTATATATGTTATTTTTGGCTAACTGACTATATTAGAATTTTTTTTAATTTGCACCACTTATCTATTTATCCAGTTTTTATTTTTACACTGAACTGTTCCTTTAAGAGCATATCTTTATATACTGCTTCTACAATATTGCACTGCATTGAAATTGGTTATTTGCACAATTCAAAGTTGTCATACTGTAGTAAATTAGGTCAGGAAAATACATGAACCCATTTTATTTTATTTCATTCCAAAATCCTCTACATGTTGACACAACCAAACTTTGAGTTCCTCTTGACCCCCAATCAGATAGCACCCTGGACTGATTACTTCTAAAATCCATGACCTTCATTGCTACAAAGACACCCAACTCATTTTTTAATCCCACCAGTGAATCCCTAATGTGCTTCTCATTTCAGAAGATTACTGATAATCCCTCTAACTTTATTGCCTAGCACATTAAAGGTGAATTATTCATTTGTCTCTTCTTGTAATTTTGCTGGAATACTGTATATCACCTTTATTTCTCATAGGATTGGTCACTACAACATGCTTCACTTTTATAGAAATGTAAAAATCTTTCAGTTACATTTTTGTCCAAACATCTATTTGCATTCTTTATAAATAGGTTGAAATTGGTAAAAATTGTCAAAATACAAATCCATGCAAAATAAAAGAATTTTGTCAAAATATTTTTCAATGTTCATGGTATGAAGAATAGTGCAATGCAATTGATTTCCCTGTTTACACTGTTTAGGAACTTAATTACGAAATCCCGTTAAAACAAGTACTTAGCAGACTAGGGTTGCACCGAATCCATGATTCGGTTCGGGATTCGGCCAGGATTCGGCCTTTTTTAGCAGGATTCGGATTTGGCCGAATCCTTCCGCCTGGCCGAACCGAATCCTAATCCTAATTTGTATATGCAAATTAGGGGTGGGGAGGGAAATCACATGACTTTTTGTCACAAAACAAGGAAGTGAAAAATGTTTTCCCCTTCCCACCCCTAATTTTCATATGCAAATTAGGATTCGGTTCGGTATTTGGCCGAATCTTTCACAAAGGATTCGGGGGTTCGGCCGAATCCAAAATAGTGGATTTGGTGCATCCCTGGAGCAGACTTACCTACCATCCAAAGGGATTCTCTCATGATTTTTATGATGTATTTTTATTTCTAAATTACACTGTTTACATTACAAATATTTCACTCTACCATGTAAAATGTCATTCCTGAACCAACAAGTATATTTTTTAGTTGTAATATTGGTGTGTAGGCAGCCATCTCAGGTCATTTTGCCTGGTCATGTGCTTTCAGAAGGAGTCAGCACTTCACACTGGAACTGCTTTCAGATGAGCTATTGTTTCTTCTACTCAATGTAACTGGACAGGTCACAGTGGGACTTGGATTTTTACTACTGAGTGCTATTTTCATATGTACCAGGTAGCTGATATCTTGTTTCAGGATGCTGTTATCTTGTTAGATTTCCATTATTCTGTTGATAGGCTGCATGGGGGAAGGAAGATAGGGAGGAGATCTCACTGCAACTTGCAGTGAAGAAATAAAGAGTGACTGAAGTTTATAAGAGCACAAGTCACACTACTGAGGGCACCTGGGGAACTAGCACGCCCAGCCCCATGTCAGATTTCAAAATTGAATATAAAACAATCTGTTTGCTCTTTTGAAAAACAAATGCAATATAAAATTACAAAATGACCACTCAAAAAAATGTCATCCCACCACCTACAGTAACATCCTGCGCATGATACTGTTATGCTATATGTCAGTGACAGGAAGATTTGCAGCATGTTGTGATCCCCTCTAGCAAGGAAACAATTAAGTCAGAGCTATGTATGTTACTGGTTTTTCTTCTACATTACATTACTCTCAGGAATACCCAGCACTCAATAGGATTACCAGCACAATGGTGACTTCATATACTCATGTTTTCTGCTATACCCCCCGGGTGTGTGGGTTAGCCAAGAGGCACTCTGAGACATAGTTCCTGTGTGCTGGAGAGGCCATCAACTTCTCTGCAAACTATTTCTATTTTTCAGCTCTCAAATTTACAGCACTGTGGGTAGTTGTGCTCTCCCAGAAATGAGTTTTCATTTAATTGGGTTATTAGAGTGAACTGACACAGGGGCCCCTAAGAGATGGGTGGCTATCAGCATTAGGTTGACTGAAACTTTCTTTTTGAGCAGAATAATATAACCATTAATAAATAATTCAGTGGTACAAACACAGAGGGCATAGACTGAAATTATTTCCTATTTCACTTAATTTGATATCATGTGAGTTATAATTGGATTGTGAATTACTATTGCTATTGAATTTTGTACTACTCTATTTTTTAAAAAGATCAAGATAAAGGAAAAGATTTTGTGTTAAAGAACAATAAGGTTGAATTAAGCTCAGTTATTCTGTACAATTAGCAAAATATTTTTCTGTTTCAGGTCCCTAAAATATGTTATTCTCCATTTCTACACATACTGTACACACTAGGGTTAGGCAGAAGAGGCATCTGGAACTCAGCTTGAACTATGTGCCCCGCACATGCGCGCTCGAGTGGCATTATGGTGCATGCACTCGCATTGTTACTGTGCATGCGCACTGGAGAGGCTTTATCATCCTGACCAGACAAATCCTCTGTTCTTATAACATATGCAGTAAAGTATATATTGATTACTCTTTGGAGGCAACGTATGCACTAGACCAATGGTCCCCAACCAGTGGCTCGTGAGTTGTTGACATGTTGCTCTTCAACCCCTTGGATGTTGCTCCCCATGGCCTCAAAGCAGGTGCTTATTTTTGAATTCCTGGTTGTATGAAAACCAGCGTTACTGCCAAACAGAACCTCCTGTAGGTTCATAGAGGCTACCAAATGGTTAGTTACAGCCCTTATTTGGTACCTTCAGGAACATTTATCATGCTTGTGTTGCTCCACAACTCCTTTTACATCTGAATGCTGCTCACGGGTAAAAAATGCATAATGCATTGCATTTCACTAGAATGTGCATTGATCATGCTTTGGAGGTATAGTTATACAGCTGTGTAATCTAAATTTTGGATTGGATTTTGGATCTGCTGCCTGTGAATAAGTGCCTCAACAGGCATGAAATGCATTAGGCCTCCATTCATTATGTCCTAATAAATATACTTACCCTTGATTGATTTTTTTTGAGGGACTCTGCTGCCATGAGGCAAAATGAGAAACTCACCTCAGCAGCAGCCGGCAGGTTACCAGGGGAGGCAAAAAAAAACATCCTAGTAACTTAAAGAGACAAAATTCAGATTTTTAAATGCAATTGCTCTATCTGCACTGTGGCCCACGTTAAACCAATACGGCGATCGGAAAGGTAAGTGCAGAGTGTGGGGGAGGGGCGGCATCTGAAAGGCCATCTCAGGTGACAAAAAGCCTAGAAATTACCCATGTCGTTAAATATGTTATTAAATATAAATTTGTTTGATTTGTTTTGCTCATATCTTTAGACATAAATTTATTGATCTATATATAGCTGAATAAGAATGACACGTAAAGCACAATTCATCTAAATACTTAAATCCTTACCTGTAACATCAGGAAAATGTCTTCACTCCCACAATTCTTTGACAGTAACATTAAGCCGACAAATCATTGCTTACATTTGACATATTTTCTAGTTCAAATATAGATGATTTTTAAAAATGATTTCATTAGATAATTAATATAATACCTGCACCTGACAAAATAGGTTCAAATTTCGGTGCAGATTAATGTCAGCAAGCGCTTTAATTTCACTCCGAGAAATTCTAACATACTGCTTCTTTTTCATGAAGAAAAATCGTATTTCATTGTTAAAGAATGGATATCACAATGGTATTCCTGCTTGGAGCTACCAGTTATGGGAAACAGGTTGTGATTTACTCTCAGGCCCATAGTACATAGGTCCATAGAACCCCAGGCATAAAACTGTCAGCAGCTACTTAACATTCTTTTAAATGAGAAACACACTTGTTACTAGTGCTATCAAGTGTCTATTATGAATGAAGAAGATAGGCTACTCATCGAAAACCATGGAAATCGCAGATGCTCATAAAAGAAAATGCTTATATTTATTGCACACTGTATTGAATTTTCAATGCGATCAATTAGGCCAGGACATCATTTATAGGAACAGCAATTGGTCCCAAATGGTCCAAGTATGGGACCTGGGCCATGCAGACCAGGCAGAATACCTGGGGTCTTCCAGATAAGAGATCTTTCTGTAATTTTGATCTTCATAAATTTTACTAAAATATAATTTAAACATTGAATAAACCCATTAACATTCAGTTGCATCCAATAAGGATTAATTATATCTTAGCTGGAATCAAGTACAAGCTACTGTTTTATTATTATGTAGAAAAAGGAAATAATTTCTAAAAAAAAAAAAAAAAATGTAATTATTCGTTTAAGGAGTCTATAGCAGATGGTCTTCCTGCAATTTAGATCTTCTGATAACAGGTTTCCAGATAACTGATCCTATACCTGTAGTTCCTGCCCATAGTAAAATTTTAGGGAGCACATGGCTCATACTTCCTCTTCAGTCTCCACCTAGTGCCACGAGTGAATTATGCTAGAGAAGGCCCCCGTTATCACATCTTTGCTTTAAAGTGGTGGTTCACCTTTTAGGTAACTTTTAGTATGTTATACAATAGCCAATTCTAAACAACTTTCTAATTTGTTTTCGCTATTTATTTTGTATAGTTTTATAGATATTTGCCTTTTCCTTCTAACTTTCAAATGGGAGTCGATGACAGCATTTAAAAATCAAATTCTCTGTAAAGCTACAAATGTATTGTTATTGCTACTTTTTATTTCTCATCCTTCTATTCAGCCCCTCTCCTATTCATATTCCAGTCTCTTATTCAAATCAATGCATGGTTGTTAGGGTAATTTGGACCCTAGCTACCAGATAGCTTAAAATACAAATTGAAGAGCTGCTGAATAAAAAGCTATCTTTCTCTACTCTCTACATCTTACTAAAAGTTAACTCAAAGGTGAACAACCCTTTAAGGGAATCAACCCCTTTAATGAATGCATTAAAGGTTAGTGATGGGTGAATAAATAAATTTGCGAAACCACCACGAAAATTTGGCGGCGTCAAAAAAAAAATGGACGATGGCGCAATTTTGCCAAAACGGACGCCGGCGTCCAAAAAAATGGATGCCGTCGTCAAAAACGGACTCCGGCGAGATGAGACGCCGGCACCGTTTTGAAATTTTTTCGCCTTTTCGCAAATTTCTCTGTAAATTCGCACGTTTTTCGGCAAAGCGAAAAGCCCCAAATTCGCCCATCACTATTAAAGGTAGTGGATAGCAGTTTATGTCATAGAAGTTGTGAATCAGACAGGCCATCTTAGCAAGAGTAATCCAAGCACTTGGGCTACTGCAACTCGCTGAGAGACTTCTGTTGGAGGGGATCTGTTATATAGAGGTGCATCTGAGTGGTAAGACAAATACTTCACATGTTCTAGCTCCTAAGTGGGTGCTATAATACTTATGCCCAGTTGTGTTGTATCTATTGTCGTACTTAGGGAAGTACCTTGGTACTGTTCAATAAATTCGCTATTTGGTTAAGAATCTCTGAAGCTCAATCATTCTGGGATCTGTCTAAGAGCACTGGGAAAATGTAAGCCTTCCAATAAACCAATGAGGGTTACCCTAGTTAGTATTTGTAGCTCATGGCACAAAATATGAATTAAAAAATCTTGTTGTAACAAAAACATCAACCGTCTTATTCCAATAGTTATATCATGGCAGAAAAAGACATGCTTCTATGACGATACTTCTTTTGGAATCTCATGCTTGGATGATTTACAAGAACTCATCTCAGAGTATCTAGAAAAAGTCATAGGAGCCCAGTCCTGTGAAATGTCAGTGGGCAAAGGTTATATTTGTGCCAGATTTAAGTATTTTCTAATTTCAGCACAGACGACATCATTAGTAGTTTAGTAACCACAACTAAGCCATCTATGTTGAAACTGTGAGATACATGTGTTAAATATTATACAGGTAGTGTTAAATAGTAAAGTGCCTATAGAGTTCCTGTGCGCTCATCCATAACCACTTATCAGATGTCACTTTTCACTTTTTTAATGGCATTGCACCTTTAAAAGCAAAGTGCTGATTGGTTGTTGTGGGTTACTGAGCAACTGGGTAATGAATAACTACCCCATAGAATCTTTCCTGGCTCTGAGCTGCCACCTGCAGAGAATTGCATAGAATGTATTTCCAATGTCTCTGTTACTGTCATAAGAGAAAAATAAACAAAGTATCTTCCCTGGACTGACCAAAATAAAAAAATAAAGACAAAAACAAGAAACAACAAGTTTAAACAGTTCATACACAGACTCCAAACAAACATTGGTCCCAGTGCCAAATAGTCATGCAAATGGTAGGATGTTGTATTGCCTTTACCAAGCAATAGCTTTTGAAGATAACATCTCTGAGACACAGTAATGGCCTTTGTTCCATCACCAAGAAGAATATGATGTCCTTTTAATAGATCTGAAGAAAATCTGCTCTGCAAAACAAATATGAACTATGGGTGGAAGTGTTTTGCCAAGTGTAAGACTAAGTTCTGAAGTCCTGATGTAGCTGTGGATTGCATGAGTGCCTGGGAATGGTAAGGGAATACTAAAATAAGATACAGCTATTGAGTAGAAGCTTATGGATTTTGTACTTTAAAAGCAGTGATTAGAAGCCACAAGTTTCCCAACCTAGAACAGGGTTCCCCAACATTCTTTACCTGTGATGCACATTCAGATGTAAAAAGTTCCTGGGGGTGCCAAATAAGTGTTGTGATTGGATATTTGGAAACCCCTGTATATCAATTCCCAGTAGGTTCTGTTTGGCAGTAAATCTGTTTTATTCAACCAAAACTTGCCTCCAAGCCAGTAATTCAATATTAAGCACCTACTTTGAGGCCACTGGGAGCAACATCCAAGGGGTTCGTGAGCAACATGTTATTTACGAGCCACTGGTTGGGGGTCACTGTTCTGGAACAATAACTTTCATTTACCGTCCAACAAACTTTGGCTGCCAGTGTAATGCTGAAGGACCACCAGTTCCCCAAGGGTTTCATGACTCTTTAATTCATTTGTTACCATCAATAAGCAGCAAAGTGGGTAGCACTTCTACCTTGCAGTTTTGGGGTATTGCATTTGATTCCAGCCTGGACACTTTCTATCAAGGTATTTATATGTTCTCCCTGTGTCTGTTTGGCTTTCTTCCCACACTCCAAAAACTTACAAGCAGGGTCATTGGCTCCTGATAAATGGGACGCAATTGGCCCCCAGACCGGACTTTGGACATGCCTGGTTTAAATGTACGATTTGTCCATCAACTAAAAAGACCATTTCAAGTGAAGCCAGGAAAACTGTGGGCTGCTGCTTGCTTGGCCCTACAAACAATTGGGCCATGGATACATTTCACTTTGAACAATGAAAATCTTCTAACCTTCCCGATTGTTCGGTGCCCACTAATCTCACGATAATTTGGCGGATTTGTGGCTTTTTTTTCTATGTTAAGGTGGGTCCGGCCATGCTGCATTTCTCGGATTAGCCTTGAGTCACTCAGCCAATGAAGTAGAAGCCGCAACGAGTAGGATCCAAGCTGTCGTTGAAAGGAGCAAAATCCGCTGAAAACAGTCAAAACACCAACGTCGAAAAGAGTTGAGCCGAGCCAGCGATGAAAGGAGCTGAGGAAGAAAGGTAAATTCCACTAAACACCAATTTTTTGGTCTGTTTTTTTAAACCCCTGGGCAACAATTCTTTTTTACTTGTGATGGGGGTCCCTCGCCAGTGATGTTTTTTTGTTTTATTTGTTGAGGGAGGCTTGACTACCAATTTATTTTTAATTTGGGCGGCCCTGGAGACCAATTTTTTTTAAACTGGGGGGGGGGGGGGGCTGGCCACCAATGTTTTTTTTGTTTTTTAAACCCCTGGGCATCAATATTTTTTACTTGTGATGGGGACCCTGGCCAGTGATGTTTTTTGTTTTATTTGTTGGGGGACTCTGACTACCAACTCTTTTTTTACTTGTAGGGGCCCCTGGCCACCAATGGGGGTTTTATTTAACTTGTAGGGTGCCCTGGCTTGCCAATTGTTTCTTTTAACTTGTAGGGGGGGTCCAGAAAAATTTGTCGTACAGGGCCCGCTAATTCTGATGGTGGCCTATCAGCCATTGTTCACAGAATAAGTTTTCACCCCAAATTTCACAGTATATTACCTTCAAGTCGATATTTCAGGTGTATTGTATCTAGGACAGCAAATGGGCATTGATTAATTTGCCTTCAGACTAAGCCCTCTTGCCACTGCTCCAAGAACCCGCAGGAAGACCCAGCCTCATAGTGTGGGAACCATTAGCTTAGGGGTTATACATCATTTAAGGGCAAAGGCCAAAGTATTATGCTGGCTACTCCTGACTACTGTATATGGGTGGCCTCTGAGGCACATGTATATGAACATCACCCACCGTCTTACTTCACTTGACTGATGCCATACTGACATATCATTGTATTATTGGCACTTCTCGACTCCTTTTGTTACTGTTGCCCCAAAACCCATTCTTGTTCAAGGCTTATTCTGTATACTCGGACTGCCTAGTAAGGATGTTTGCATCTATTTTCAGTTTGTGATTAAGGGACTATTACAATCTTCCTTACACAGCAAACTACTTTTCCTTGATGGCACTCAGGTGTGCATATTGCAAAGGGCAATTCAGTCAAATTAATATCCACAGCTGCAAATGTTTATAGTCAGAACTATAAGATCTCTAGAAAACCACAAACCACTGCCCCCCCCCCAAAAATATGTTAAGAATGTGATTTCTACAGAAATTGCTGAATATTGTGTACAGTTATCTCACATCTATCTTTTTGTCTGAGTGAAACCTGCCTAACGTCAAGCTAATTTGAAGGAAGATTTAAATCTCCAATTTGCTGACATTGCCCCAGCAAAATGGTGCCAAACTGGTGCCCCTTGCATACTTGCAGAAGGGATATACAGTGGATATAGCCTGCTATCAAGCTAGACTATTTGGAGATGGTTTTTCTCATTAAGTTTTCATTTTCTCTAAATTTGTTTTCAGTGAAGGTTTAAGGCTGTTTAGTGTTTGAAAATATTCTCCAATACAATTTATTCTGCAGAGAGCTTGAATGTTTCCCAGCGAGTCTCTGATATGTTGTGTACCAACTTGTGCTCATTCAGGGCATCACACATGACACTGCAGCTCCTGAGCTATTACCAGATGTGACACTTTGCTGACATGTAGGCAGCCCCAGCATCTTATTCTCAGTCTATATTATTACCATACACGTATAGCCATGACAGTTCAGATGCAGCCTCCTATTTGCAAAGCTAAGGAAGCTGATGGTTCTCTCTGCAGCCATAACCTCCCCTGCTAATCCTTCTATCATTTCTCTTACCATGCCTTTCACTTTCAATCTATTTCTATTCCTCTCTCTGTAGACTCTTGCTCCTAGTAAATTTTAACTGAAAAAGACAATGTATATTAAACATTAAAGCCCAAGAGAAGTAAACAACACTGCAGTCTAAAGCGATCATTTCATGTATTGCTTTCCCTTTCTTTCTCCCATAAAGATGTGCCTGCTGATTTACTGAATAATGAGATCCATTTTATATGGAGCATATATATATATATATATATATATATATATATACATATATAAAGTAAGCTTAGACACGGTGCACACGGACAAACAAAAAGCAATGCCTGTGTGCTAGTTAAAGACATCAATAGTATTAATAAAAAGGAAAACAGCACCAACAGGTCTTTGTATAAAATAAATATAAAAGTTTTATTGATCAACGTTTCGGCTCAACTGCTAGAGCCGTCTTTTAGTTCCTGAAGACAGCTCTAGCTGTTGAGCTGAAACGTTGATCAATAAAACTTTTTTGTTTATTTTATACAAAGACCTGTTGGTGCGGTTTTCCTTTTGATTAATAATATTTATATATATATATATATATATATATATATATATATATATATATATATATACAGAAAAAGCTGAAGCACACCAGGATTTTCTTCAAAAAGATAAAGCATTTATTACATCAACGTTTCGGCCCTCACATTGAGCCTTTATCAAGCCTTTATATCTCGATAAAGGCTCCATGCGAGGGCCGAAACGTTGATGTAATAAATGCTTTATCTTTTTGAAGAAAATCCTGGTGTGCTTCAGCTTTTTCTGCCTTTGGATATTTGATTTTTGAACTGCACCCAGGTATGTAACTTTTGAAGTGTGTGCTAAAGCCTTTCACAGCATACATATATACAGGTATATATATATATATATATATATATATATATATATATATATATATATATACCCCAAACTGTAGTTTATGCTGGGCCTGAATGAAGGGAAAGCAATAATAAAATTCATACAGTATATGTTCTCCGTTGAAGTCAAATGAAAATATTAGAAGTCAATTCTGTGACCATATTCAGGCCGTATGACTCATTTTCAATAGGTGTGCAATGATTATTCCAGAATATCAGACTGACAGCACCGGCTAAATTTGTCGCAAAAGTCACAGATATCAGTACAGCTTTGTAAAATATGCAAAAATAATAATTGGAAGATATAAAGAAACTTTTCTTCTGAATTTTACAGAATTAAATACGGATAAAACAAAGGAACAAAAATATGCAATGAATGCTTATCTACAATTAATTAAATTCTGCAACTCGAGCCAAATTTGATTTAAACACCATTATCATTATTTAATCCTGTAACTTTTTTTTTAACCCAATGCCTCACATGTTCATCTTTCCAGCCAGAAGCCCTGAAGCAGTGCCATTAAAATAATATCCAATCCCTCCATGGCCCATAGCAAACTGTGCTACACGAACTTTGCCCAGAATTGTTCCCAGCCAAATAAAGCGAGGCCCCGCCTCCGATCAGAGCTAGAAGAGATGGATAGTCCCAATGCCAGAGCTCTGATTAATGGGTAATGCTCAGAGTGCCCACTCATTTGGTATTCATTGGCAACACGGCACTTAATTATAATGGACCATTAATTAACATGCTAAATTGCAATGGAACTTCAATGAAAACAACTACTGGGGCATTAATACTACTTTAGCTTGCCATTATTAGGACTGTTGGTCTCAGCCCATGTGGGGGCAATATATAATTATTCTTTTCTACAAAGAATGTTGCTCACTGAATAAGCCCTGTTCACAGGTATATGGCATGCAAAAGAGCAGTTTAACCCAATTCATACCAGAGGCAACATAATTATATACTTTGCATAGGCTTCTGGTCACTGAATTAGGTAGAATCTATTAAGCCTGTATAAATACAAAAAATAACTGTGGTTTAACATCTTTACATGTCTGGTACATGTTATTTTAGATAATAATGTACATTTAATTGTTTTTTAGCAGGCTTAATTTACTTGTATTGTATTGACATACAAAGTCAAAGTGATTAGACCTCTCCAAACTCACCCCACTGAATGTGCTCTGCCACCAGCGTTCCCACTGTAATATACAGTACTTAAAAGATAGAGCAGGCGGCTTATCAAGCCTATCATTAAGGAAGTTGTTCGCCAATGCGTCAGGTGATGTTGGTCTGTAGCCTGTTGCAATAAACCACCTTCTGTATGGTTAATTCATGTTCATCCCAATTATGGAAGTATCCCTTATACAGAAAAACCCAGGTCCCAAGGATTCTGTGTAATAGGTCCCATACAAGTACACAGGCCCAATCTGTGGGTTCTGGCAAATGCCAGAGGGGCTGCTATAAGGTGCCATAGAAAGTCAGTATTTAGTGGGCTGGTGGAGGCTGTTTGAGCCCCTGTGTACCTTAAATGCCAGGGCCTATTTTCATTCTCAGTCCAGACCTGCCTGTACATATTACAGGGATCTACCTGCACACAGAAGCCACTGGGCAACGTGTGTGTTTGTCAGTGCCTCCCAACCTGACAAAATCATGTGAATTTTGTTAAAAAACAAAAAACAAAAATAAAGACTTTGGGGTATATTTATCAAAGAGTGAAGTTAGAGATCTCCACAGTCCGCAGAGTGAAATACCGCCTCTCTCCACTCATTTCTATGGGATTTTTAAAGGCATATTTATTAAATGCTGAACTTTCACCTTTTGATAAATACACCTTTAAAAATCCCATAGAAATTAATGGAGAGAGGAGGTATTTCACCCTAGTGGACTGTGGCGATCTCTAACTTCACTCTTGGATAAATATACCCCTATGTTTTAGGCAATATGAAATCCTTCTAATTCTTATATTTTAAGATGTATAGATTTCTCAAAAAAATGCTCAGAAATATTTTACAATAGAAAGTACTCCTCTATGACCATGTATTCCAGCGATCCGCAACCAGTGGCTTGTAAGTAACATGTTACTCACCAATCCCTTGGATGTTGCTCCCAGTGGCGATTATTTTTTATTACTGTTTTGGAGGCAAATTTTGGTTGCATAAAGACCAGGTGTACAAACAGAGTCTCCTGTAGGCTGCCAGTCCACATAGGGGGTGCTAACTCACCAATTACAGCATTTATTTTGCACCAGCCAGAAACATTTGTCATGCTTGCATTGCTTCCCGACCCTGATCTAAGCTAAATACATACATACATTTCATGATTCTGCTTCTTTTTCAAACTCAATGAGCACAAAAAAAAATGTTCTTTTTAAAGACATTAGTGTACAGAAACAGAGATAGGATAATACACTGTTGGGTATAAACACAAAATCAATGTGGGTATGGGCTCAATGACACTACAGTCCTCTGATGCATATGAAAGATTGCCATTGTTTGGTGTTAATGGAAATTTAAATATTTCTCCCCCAGGGCTGATTATTGCTCTGAAAAAACCTTAGTGGCACATAACCAAACGCTTATTTAGTGCCTTTCCATTGGGATCAATGTTCTGGTGCTCAGAGGAATTGAACAAGCAGGGTCTTTTTTTAGATATAAAGTGACAGTTTGGTCTGATGGATGAATATGCAGGGGACAGAAACATTTTAATTGCAGCACAATTGCAGCTGAGTCTGCCACCCAGGCATTTCACATATAGTATGAAAATTACAGCTTTGTCCTGTAAAGTGCTGGACTTGTTTGACCTCTGAAAATGCACTTAATCCACCGCCTCCCCCGGGGAAGTGACATCAAGATTGTAAACTCTTTGAGAGAAGATTTACTGTGACAGGGACTGTGGCAACTGTGGGTGTAGAGAAGCAATGCAAGCACAGACAGGCTACATTTGGGCTTCAATCTCATTCTGCAGAAACGTATTGTTTTATATTCCAGGTTCATTTTCAGCAGTGTATGAAATATGCTTCATTACTTTGTGCCTCAGCTCTATTTCTGGAACTTCCTTTACTTAATTTCTGATATTAATTTAATGAATGATGTGCTCCGTGTGTTAAAATTTAAATCACACAGTCTCTTATTATCCTCAGATAAGAACAACTTGTCCCAACTCATTGCATTTCCCAGTGGCTGTAAAAAACGAAGGCTACAGCAGACGACTTTGTTTCCACTGTTCTAACCATAGTGCCAATGCATAGCAATAAGGGAAACTGCCCTGTTTCGCCAAAAATGAGCAAAATGGTCAAACTTTGCTGAAATGTTGCCAAATGCATGGAGTCACCAGGTGCATTTTCTTGTTCCAAATGCATCTGAGTCAATTATTGTTTGGCAAATCACAAAGCATGAATATTGCTGCATATAATTATCAAGTAAAAAAAAAAAAAGTTCTAATAAGCCCCCACAAGTGAACTCAAAGGATTTTCCATTCACGTGAGCACTTGAGTCCCTACATTGGTAGAGCACACCAAGAGTAATAACCTTCACCTTTAGACTGCTTTGTTTAGTAGCCCTGACTTTTTATCTAACCTACTACCACTAGTCAGCAGAGCCTCCTGCAGGAGTTGCGGTTAGCATCCTCTGTCACTCCTTTGTGCATCTGAATTAGGTAGGGGTGGGAGAGGGTAAGCCACTCCATGCCGCCCCATGCCCACCACTCAAAAATACAGCACCACCAAACACAAGCAGTGTTGTATTTATGGAGATAGCCACAGGTCTCTATGCTCCAAAACAGAGAGCAGAGATTTATGGCAATTCAATGCATAGTGTGCAAAATAATTTTATTACCAAGGCTACTGGAACCATCTACCTTCTTGGAGAGAGGAGATCAAGAGGACTAACCTGCCTACACCTAAAAGGTATATTACAGTACGTAACAACAACCTCTGTACCAGTGACTAACCCACCCAAGGCATGCTTATTTATGTTATTCATGTGTGCAAATAGCCACCTATGTAGAATTGTCAGTAGCTCAGTTATTCCCCTTTCTTTCTGACACCCTCCCTTCCTTTATTATACCTCCCCTCCGTCGCTCTGCCCTCCGTCCATCCCCGATTTCACATGCGTGAGGGGCGGGGCTTGCCGGCCAGGTTTTCCTAGGGCACCAGGTACTGCACGGCTTAAATGACTAGGTCACTCCAGGTGGTCCTATCTCATTAAGCTGCCTCTAAAAGGTGCTATCTACAATAGTGATAGGCAAATTCAGCAGGCATGAATTTGCGTTGAATTTGTCAGTTTCGCCGTCGGCGAATAAATTTGCGAATTTGCCGCAAATTTTGCTGCCGATGATAAACGGACACCCATTGACTGTAATTGCCTTCGGTGTCAGTTCAACACAGTTGAATTGTCGCCGGTGTCAAAATTGCAGTTTGGCTAATTTTTTGCCAGTTTAGTGAATTTCATGGGAAATTCGCAACATTTGTGGCAAATCACTAATCACTAATCTACAACAGTTATTTTGACTGGTTCCTGGAACAAGAGCTCCTACAACACTAAGGGGCCGATTCACTAACTTCGAGTGAAGGATTCGAAGTAAAAAACCTTCAAATTTTTTTTTGGGCCACTTCGACCATCAAATGGGCTACTTCGACCTTCGACTTCGAATCGAAGGAGTCAAAGTAAAAATCGTTCGACTATTCGACCATTCGATAGTCGAAGTACTGTCTCTTTAAAAAAAACTTCGACCCCCTAGTTCGCCATCTAAAAGCTACCGAAGTCAATGTTAGCCTATGGGGAAGGTCCCCATAGGCTTGGCTAACTTTTTTTGATCGAAGGATATTCCTTCGATAGTTGGATTTAAATCCTTCGAATCGTTCGATTCGAAGGATTTAATCGTTCCATCGAAGGAATAATCCTTCGATCGTTCGATCGTACTATCTGCGCTAAATCCTTCGACTTCGATATTCGAAGTCGAAGGATTTTAGTTCCTAGTCGAATATCGAGGGTTAATTAACCCTCGATATTCGACCCTTAGTGAATCAGCCCCTTACAATAACTACTAAATATCATGCTACCATCAAAAACACATCCGATGGATGTACAACAACTAGCTACAACAATAGAACAGTATTGAATCTCAGGAAAAGAGTTGCCTAAAGAACTATGGATTGTCGCTCGTCAAAAGCCGCCTGCATAAACTGTACTTAGAACAAATTTGTAACTATAAAACTACAAAGGAATGTCTGTGGTCACCAAGGTTTATTTCCTTCAGGAGAATAAACAAATAAACATGCTATTGATGCGTTTTTGATATTTGTTTCAGGAAAGTAATAAAAGCGCCACTCCAGATTATATTCCTCTGCATTGAGTTTAAGGCTAGGGCCAGACAAGGTCGAAATCAGTCTGCTGAAATCCTCAGGCAGATTTCATCCCCCATCCACTAGCAGAATTCTCTTTTGTGTCCTCGTCCGGAAGCCTTGTGTCGGCTCCAGAGCAAACATGCTTAGCGAATTTCAGAGAAGAAAAGTGAGACTTTGCATTTCGAGCCGAAATCCACCAAGTGTGTTAGTGCAAGAGGCAACACAAGGCTTTCAAACACAAACACAGAAGAGGATTCTGCTAGTGAACGGGGGCTGAAATTGGCCTGCAGATTTCAGCAGACTGATTTTGGCCCCGTCTGGACCTAGTCTAAAACTATTTTCTCACACAACTTCTACAAATTTTTGCCACACTTTGCGCCACCTAGCCAGGAGCAAATTCACTACCATTACGCTAATTCATTAAAATGTATTGTGTCTCAGCAGCCGCTGGCAGAGTTTCTCTAGTGTTAATTGGTAAGAGCGAGCATTTCCTAGTGAATTTTCGCTAACGTTCGTTTCTGCTTAGCGAAGCTTTGTTAGCACTCTTAGGGCTAGTCCACACGAGGAGATTCGGGTAGATTTTGTCGCCTGGTGACTAATCGCCTATAGCCGCCCGAAGTTGCCTCACTGGAGCAACTTTGGGCGACTATTGAAAACGCATTGCCACGTGTGCATTAGCGCAGGTGACTTTTCATTGTAGCCTATGGGGAAAAACGATGAGGCAGTTCGGGAGATAGTCGCTCAAAAAACGAGGCGATTAGTTACCAGGCGACAGAATCTCCCCGAATCTCCTTGTGTGGCCTTACCTTTTATGCTCAAGCCAATTTGAATAGGACGGGTACATATAGGTCATATATATGTCTTTATTAGAGATGTTGGTGCAAATGCTTGAAGTGGCCACTTATTATTACACATGTCCAAGGAAGAAAAATAACGACAGAAGAGATCCTCTAAAGCCTTAGACATGAGCCCACCCTAAAACAAATGTGGCATGCCCCTCAAATGGCTAAAACAAAAATTTGTAATAGTTACAACATTTTAAGACAATCCCGCTTTAAAATATAAAAAACGCCAGCTTTTTTTTTTTAATCATTTAATAACTTTTTATCACTGACATAAGATTAAGTAGGATGTAGCTCCATTTTATCAGTTCGCTGGGTCTAAGTTGGCAAAGGAAACACTGGCGAAAGAGGTAACGTTCTGTAAAATTTGCACTTTAGTGAATTTGCGGAGTAACGATCGTTTGCCTGAGCGAAAAGTCCTCTACACCTAATAGTAAATTGGCGATGTCCCTGCAGATGGAATTTCTGGCAAATTTACGCTAGCGACGGCCACTTTGCCCTTTAGTAAATCTGCCCCTTTGTAAAGTATCCCCTTTGACCTACAGGATTCTATTAATTGCTACTCTACAAGGATCAACACATTTTTGGAATCATCAACACATTTTTGGGATACCAGTAGGAAAGTCCTGCTGTCTAAAAGGATCTCATCAGATTAATTTTCTAGCTGCCAACCATGGCAAAGAACTCAGGTAAACCTGCAAAAACATATGCTGACTGGCTTGCCCTGCTAGGTTAGAAAGGGGGTGGCATCAGGCCCGGATTTGTGGAAAGGCCCGGGCCTAGGGCGCCAGGATTTTAGGGGGGCGGCATGCTGGCCAACCACACCCACATTGGTTCAAAAACACTGAGGATTTGCTGGAGATACAATATTTCTTTAAATTTCCCATGCGCCAATCACCATTGCTCCAGTCCAGATGAAAATTTGCACGAATAAAGGGGGGACAGGGGTGACGAACGGCAGTGGGCCTAGGGGCGCCCACTATGTAAAACCGGCCCTGGGTGGCATATATATACTGTATAACCAGTCAGATGTGGTGTTACATGCAGACAGTCCTGGAAAATGCAAGAAGCTTGCAGACCCTCCAAAGTGGTACACATCGGGTTCCAACCCCTGGTCTCCTTCTTTTTTAAACTGGAAGATACCATGTAAGTCAATTGAAATGTCTGGAACAGAATTCTGAGAAACGCATATAGTTCAGATTAAATGTACCAGGTCAATAGGCTCCATCTGAGAACACATTTCTCCTCCAACCTGACTGTCTGTGTATGCAGTAGGGGGTAATGATGTCCAAACAAAAATACAGATGTAATAAAATCAACTATGCATATTGAAAGGGAAGGTGTTTTACAACTTATTATTATCAGCTAGAAATGCACATGTATACATATTAATGGAATGCATTGTATACACACCAAGTTGCCTTTGCTCAGTGTTGGTGCCTAGAATCATTGGCATTGTGTGTTTGATTCCAATCAGGGGAATACCTGCAATAAGTTTGTACATTCTCCCCATTTCTTTATTGTTTTACTGTTGGTTCTCTGGACGCCTCACAGTCAACAAAATATTACTGATAAGTTAATTTGCCCCTAGTGTGTGTCTTTGTATGACTATGGTAAGGGAACTTAGTCTGTCAGCTACAGTCAGGGATTTGAATTACAGGTATGTGAATTGTTATCCAGAATGCTTGGGACTTTCTGTATATCTTTGTGATATCAATGCCTTAAATCATTTAAACATCAAATAAACCCAATAGCAATGTTTTTTCTCCAAAAAGGATAAATAATAGCTTAGTTGGGATGATGTTCAAGGTACATTCAATGAATGTTATTACATAATATCCCACTTGTTATTTTCTCTTTCACTAAACCTAGTGGTCTGATCATCCTCATACAGTAATCTATCATGGGGGACATGACCTAGTATCCAAAGTATGTCATGATGGAGCTGGAACTGTGACCAAAAACCAAGTGTATATATAAATAGCTATGGGGCCTGTTATGCACAATGCTTTGCACCTGGGGTTTTCCATTAAGAGATCTTTTCATAATGTGGATCTCTGTGTCTAGTAATTAATCCCAGTAGGGATGCCTCCAATAAGGATTCTTTTTGGGATCAAGTACAAGGTGCTGAGAAAAAGAAATTATGGAGGAAAGCCGCGCCTAGGAAGGACAGCAGGCTAGTCCCTTGCTCTTGGGTACAATTTTTTGCAGGCTTCAGCGGCTATTAAGAAAGTTAATAGTTAAATATTTTATCAATGTGATTGTACATTGTCCTACACTCAACGGGCTCCAAGACAAACAGCTTGTGCTATTATGCTCTAAATAATTACTTGAATAACTTTCCTTGCACAGACAAAGTGAATCAGAGTAGGAAATTTAGTAGGCAAATGATAATAAATCCATTTTGTATGTGGCATAAAGAACTTCAACCTCTTCTAATACATTGACATGCAATCCCGTGGCACGCCAGCTTTGGAATTCATATATTCAGCAGTGCAGTGATCCTGAAAATGTGTGTCTCATATATGACTTGTTTTCCTCCCTCATTAGAAGCTTAGGAGGCAACACAGACAGGGCCCTGAGACCTTTTCTTTGGGTCCAGAGAATGAAACAGTCTGCTAATTTATTAATAATCAAAACCTGTGTCACAATATAAAACAATATTCCTGCAACAAACAAGAATAGACATATAAAGAATATGAGAACTAGAGTCTAAGAGTAAGAGTTTCCTTGTCTTTATGGGGGTGGAAGAATAAAGCAGGAGCCACTAAGCTTCAGAGTTGATGAATGCTGGGCACTCTGTTCTTTTAAAAGGGAACACTTGTCTATTCTTATTCATCTTGACCTTTCTGCTTCATTTAGCTCCGCTGACCACCCACTACTAATACAAACTCTCTTTTGGTCTTCATGCTCATAGTTTGTTGCTTATCATTTAAACCAATCATTCACTATTCCCTCTTCAGTCATATCCACCTTTCCACTACCTCACTTTCTTTGTGCGGGTACTGAATGATTAAAGTCTTGGAAGAATTCTAAAGACCTTACTCACAGGTCTTACCTTGGGACCCTACATCCTATAGGATCCAGTACTACTCTGTGCTGACAAAACCCATATTTTGCTCCCAAATAATGGGTCAGATTCAATTCAGTGAGAAAAAGGTTTATCACTTGAATAGTCACGGACAAGACTGAATTTGCAATGCAGCTCAATTCAGAAAAATGTACATCACGGTTTATCAAGTGAAAACTCTATTGAAGTCTACGGGAAAAAACTTGACAGGGGCAGCGTCAATCTGACGGGCCCCTCCCAACAACACCAAGCTTCTGCCCCCTTTACTTAAATAACAAATCAGCCACATGTGACATTTAGGGTGAAAATTCTGCAGATTATTTATAAAAATCACATAAATAACAATAACATAAGCCAAAACTGTTGAGTGAAGGGCAATGTACAATCACATTTATAAAATATTTAACTATTAACTTTCTTAACACCTGATATAGCTGCTGAAGGCTGCAAAGGATTGTACCCAAGAGCAAGGGACCCATCTGCTGTCCTTCCGATGTGTGGCTTTCCTCCATAACTCATGCCCTTTCCATCACTTTGGCCCCCTGTTACGCCCTACACTTACCACTAATACTGGCTCCCCCCCCCCCACAGTGGAGTCCCTCCCGCTGTGACATTATGCTAGCACTTCCCCCCTTACTCAGCTACCCTCTTTTTTCTTTGGAGGGTGGGTGGGAGCTGTTCAAGGTAAAAGAAAATGATGCCTTCTAGTTATATGTGAGTTGGGGTTCTCCCAAATCACAGCTGACCCTAACCCGCCCGCCCTCAGCCTGTGCCCGCCCACATCTGACTTACGGGTTCCTTTTTATAGACCCGCGCCGCCAATGACTTCACAGACCCCTGGTGTCTCCACCCATCCCAATAGTAACCCAGGAACTACAACCCCCATAATCCCTAAAACCTTCTTTCAGTTCCCTCATTCCTAGCCCTGTCATGGCCCTGTTGTTCCCAGTTTATGGCTCACTCCTAAACCAATCCATTGAAACTTTGTTAACAAATAGTGTAACAATTTAAGTGCAATAGGTTGAGGGTGGGATAATCGGCTGCCATTATGGCAGACCAGACACACTTCAATCATTATGTGATTGGGAGTCCATACAGCTGCTTGCCGTGTATCTTCTACCACAACCAAAGGGACATGCTCCGCTTCAAAAGGCGGTCAACACAAATATATTTAAATCAAAAGATATATGTCCCATGGGTTAAATCCAGTAAAAACAAATTATTTATTAATGTTCAATCACATTTTAAAAGATTGATACATACTGACCCCACATGGTCCACCTTATGCGTTTCGTATCTCCGGCACTTAGTCATAGGTGTCTCTAGAGACATCTCTGACCAAGTGCCGGAGGGTACGAAACACGTAAGACCAGACACACTGCCAGCCTGCACAGCGATCCAGGTGCCCATGACGTCACAAGAGGAGGAGGGTAAGCAGATTCCCCTTTTTATAACAACCCGCCCTTAGTGCCATCAACCAATCCTTCAACCCCATGTAGCCAGTTCCAGGGTTCCCTCTGCTCCCAGCACCTCCCCACAGTCCCAGGCACCCTTCATTACCCATTTTGGTGCCTTGCATGACAAAAACCATTTTTAGGTATAGATCTCTTGCCGCTGATACTGAACATCACCCTGAGCCCATGATGTTTTCCCCAAATCATACACCAATATAGCAAGGGCCACTGATTCAAAATGGATGGGGATTGTGTTGAAGAAATTGCTACATATGCCATAGGCCTTATTTTTCATATTTGAAAGTCTCGCAAGCCTTTCTCCAGTCTTTGTTCTTATTGTTTCCAACATTTTTATTTGTGAAACTCTGGCAAACCATAGTGCTTTATGAATAGATTGTAACAATGGCATGATACAGACCCTTAATTCTATATTTAATGCCGTTGATGAATGACATCATGGACTGTCGGATTGCATCATGGTGCATGGCAGATCATCATAAGTAGGTAGAGTAGTAATTTAGTACTTTCTGCAGGTAAAAATACCCAGCCACGCTCTTGCCGACACATAAAAATGATGCTGTCCTCTTGCCATTTGGATTAGAATTTTAAGTTTCAGGACAAAGAGTGGGGGAGAACTATGGATATAATGCTGTCTGTACTGAAACCTAAAATGAAAAACCTTGTTCTGAATGAATGGTGCCCTTTGTCCTGAGCACTCCACATCTACTGCACACATAATGCTCAGGACTGTGAACAAAGGAGCCATTGTAACCCCAGAGCTGGATGTCTCTGTTCCCCAGTGGTAGGTATATTGTGCTACAATGAAAGGTCCCCATACCCAGACAAGCTGAAACATAAAAGTTACATTTTGCAGAGTAAAGGCTTTCTGCCCTAAATATAACTTCTATGTTTCAGTAGCCTTCAGTAGCGCATTTAACAGGAATGCAGACCTGTGACTATCCTGCTGAACTACAACTTCCAGCATGTTGGACATTTTAGTTTTAGCTAAAGGTTAATGACGTAGCTCCAAAGCTAATTAAGTATTAAAAACATGGACTGAATGTAGTCACCTGTGAATATACATACACACGAGTACACATACATGATAATATTTATAGACTATCCTGGGCATACTTTGTTTTCTTTATTAGATCACACCAGTTCCATTTGGAAAACTATTCCCTATACCTGCAAATCTTCCTTAACCTGACACTTCTTATCTTAAAAGGTCTGTCCACATGTACATAATCCCTCAGTCCCAGGAAGGGGCATCGACTCTTTTTTTATTAGTGCATTTAAGGCCTAATCGGGTGCAAGTCATACATTTTACCCAACAGTTATACAACTGACATTAGATATGTTCAAAAAGGCTTGTGAGTAGGGATGTAGCGAACTGTTCGCCGGCGAACTAGTTCGCGCGAACTTCGACTGTTCGCGTCCGCCGAATGTTCGCGAACGTCGCGCGACGTTCGCCAATTGGTGTTCGCGTTCGATTCGAAGTAAAATTTCGTTCGACCATTCGACCATTCGACCATTCGATCGCTAAAATCGAACGATTTCCATTCGTTCGAACGATTATAAGCATTCGATTGAATTAAAATCATTCGATCGAATAGCTTCGATCGTTCGATTCGAACGAAAATCCTTCGATCGTACGAATAAAATCCTTCGATCGTTCGATCGAACGATTTTATCGAGCGTTCGAAGTTCGCGAACTGTTCGCGAACTGTTCGCTTTTTTGCCGGTGTTCGCGAACGGTGTTCGCGAACACATTAACGGCAGTTCGCTACATCCCTACTTGTGAGCCATCACTCTTCCTAGTAAAATTTCCAGTGCCCTGTGCTAAGAAGAAGCTATGATATTCCCAAACTAATTAGTAATAAAGGTCAGGGTAACTTTATAATCTTAGGTTATTGAATGCTTTGGTGGCATCTTCATTAGGACAGTATTCTTAGCACATCCAAAACCTGAGTGTTCCCAAGCAGCAGTTCATATGACACCATACCGTAAGTCGGTGCTTTCCAGGTTGGTTGGCCCCAGCCATGAAGACATGTTACTGTAAAATTTAGGGAGAAAGCCTATTTGCTCTCCAGGATACTCCAGGAAACCCAGTTTAAAAGTTAATCAGGTTGAGATTTTGGATGAACACTTATTTTCTTCCTAGATAATGATAAAACCAGTGCCAAATGGCTTCTTCAGAAATGTTTTCATATACCTATACCTTTGTTATGGGCTAAGGGTTATCTACACCTCAAAGTTTGGCTTTAACTGAAAAAAGTTTGAAAACCTCTACCATAGCGAGATTAACAAACAAAAAACTTTTGAATAAGTAACATTCACTACCAATAAACTAAACAAACAAAAATTCCCAAATATCTTCCTGTTCCAAAATATAATCTAAATTCAAAAACAGAACTATTAAGCACATATTGATTACCTGGATAACAAGAGGATGACAGCCATATACTAGCATTGACACATAACCACAAGAGCCTATGGGGCAAATTCACTAACCTTCGAAAATTCGACAGCCAGGCGTAGATTTGCCAGGACAGTGCTAATTTACAAAAATCCATAGTTGCATCCAGGGCACCGAATGATGGCGAAGTTGCGCTAGAGTTGGCTAATTTGCATACGGCGGGAAGTTAAAGTTCAATGGGCATATATGTTGCAACAAATACATTACACTACACAAGTCAGGGATACTGTCATGGGGAAATTTTTTTTTTTCAAAATGAACCAGTTAATAGTGCTATTCCAGCAGAATTCTGCACCGAAATCCATTTCTCAAAAGAGCAGACAGATTTTTTTATAATCAATTTTGAAATCTGACATGTCGGCTAGACATATTGTCAATTTTCCAGCTGCCCAAAGTCATGTGACTTGTGCTCTGATAAACTTCATTCACTCCTTACTGCTGTACTGCAAGTTGGACTGATATCGCCCCCCTCCCTTTTCCCCCCAGCCAAACAAAAGAACAATGGGAAGGTAACCAGATAACAGCTCCCTAACACAAGATAACAGCTGCCTGGTAGATCTAAGAAAAACACGCAATAGTAAAAACCCATGTCCCACTGAGACACATTCAGTTACATTGAGAAGGAAAAACAGCAGCCTGCCAGAAAGCATTTCTCTCCTAAAGTGCAGGCACAAGTCACATGACCAGGGGCAGCTGGGAAATTGACAAAATATCTAGCCCCATGTCAGATTTCAAAATTGAATATTAAAAAATCTGTTTGCTCTTTTGAGAAATGGATTCCAGAATTCTGCTGGAGTAGCACTATTAACTGATGCGTTTTGAAAAAAAACATGTTTTCCGATGATTATTAATGAAATAAAAAAAGTTGTTATATTGCCCTACACATGAGCCCAGTGTCTAGTTTATGTGCCATATGTTATAAAATGTAGGGGGAAGCCGGTTACCCCAAAAAAAAATTACGCTTATTTTCAGCCTATCACCCTGAAAAAGTTAGACACTAGTTTTTTGGGACTTTGAAAAATTTTCAACTATTTTTTAAGGAACTCCTATCTACTCTTTTGCACTTCACCTGGTCTGAGGTGGTGAAGGCAAGTCTGGCACAAGAGGTAATGGTCAGTAGAATCCGCATCGTAATGAATTTGCATAGCTATGTCCATTCGCCAGAGTGAAAATTCGCTAGGCGTTAGGGAGCGAAGTACTGCTAGAGTCTATCTCCTTCGCTAGCGAAATTAGGCCGGCGACCGTTAGTAAATCGGCCAAGTTCTGAAATGACATCACGCTGGCGAATTTTCGCCAGCGTAGTCACTTCACCATTTAGTAAATTTGCCCATAAGCATTAGAACTTGGTTTTAAATACCATTTAAGTAAAAGAAGTCTATTCAAATCCCTTTTCCATGGGGGGGATTTTGAACAATGAGTTAATATGCTTGCATTTTTAAATAAATCTGCCTTTTTCATCACTTTTCATTGAATGTCACCATAATAAAGTATTGGCAGGGTGTTGGCATTTAGGAAAGAGTTCGCAATTGGACATGCATGTTTTTCTGTTTTTGGCCACACTAACTTGGAATTTCAGCAGTGCAAATAATTATTACTATTATTATTAATACTAATAAAAATAAGATGTATTTGTAATGTGCCAATGTATTCCACAGCGATAAATACAATAAATGGGTGCATACATTAAACATACAGGAAAGCACATAAAAACTGGCAATAACCAATTACAAAGGCATAGAGGACCCTGTCCAAAAGAGCTTACAATCTAAAATAAAAAGCAGCAATTTGAGACACAAGGTGTTGTAATGGGCATCCAAGAACATACAGTAGGTTTTATTACAGCATTACAATATACCTGGCTCTTCAAATATACTGTAGCTGGGTGCTTTTAAATGAATACCTTGAATTGCCAAATAACATATTCTGTGCCCAACACACTATTAGAAGCACCTACCCTCTGTACTGGCTCATGATCTCCTACATTTGTGTTTCTGTGCATGCCACCAAAGGCTTAAGGCTTCCATTGTGTGACAAAGAGGTTTGCTATTCAGAATGTCTGGGTTTCTTTTAAATCTCTTTTTTTCTGTCAGAGTTTTTGTTATTCAGAATGTCTGAGTTTCTTGAATTTTTTTTTCTTACATGGTTGATGCCTTTAAAGACCCCACAAATAGGAAAGAACATTTTTTATTGTTCTTTATGTGTACATATATATTGTTATACATAATTTTAACTTAGACTTATCCATCCCCATGGACACCTATCTGCTCTGTTTTCTTATGGTGACACTAATATGAATACATAGCTTCCTTGACCAATGACATTCCCTGCCAACTGCATAGGGGGTTGAACACACTCAATCCTAGGGCTTCTTCTCATTATTGAGTATAGAAAGGGGGGCTAATGCTAGGAACAGATGAAGAGGAACAATGCAGACTGAGAATCTGCTCCTCTGCTGTTCCATGTGCCTGCACCCGGATAAGTTGCCTCCGCTCCAGTGTAAGCAGATGCAACATACTTTGGTGCCAAAATGCAAACTCTTCTTTCGGCTCCGAAGTCCACTGCGTCTGTCTGCACCTGAGTGGAGGCATTGTATCTGGGTGCAGGCACATAGAACTAAAGAGAAGCAATGGAGGAGCAGATTCTTAGCCTACATCTGTCCCTATACAAGACAAGACCCTCAAGACCATCACAATCATGCATCACCAACACAACAAAACATAAAGAGCCTTATAACAACTGAAAGAGAGATGGCCCCTCACTAGGTTACCTTTTATCACAGTTAACCTAATAGAAGATGAATTTCACTTGTTTGTGACAGATTGAAAGTCTGTTTGAATTGGCTTAAAACAAGCAATCACAGGGATTTCCCTCACCCTTAGTTAAAGGACAGGGTTCATATCCAGTATTGACCACTACTGTATAGTATTGCATAATATTGCAACTTGCATAGGTCATGTTGATAAATAGAAAGGGAACCCTGGTTGCCCCACTAACCCTCCTGCAGGTGCCTATAGAAAATACACATTATACTCTCTGGTTTCCTCTATTATTGAACTTGAGCATGAACTCAACTTTTTACCCTACCTCTGATAGAAAGTAATTAAAGGAGACTTTTAGTCCTCCACTTGTGTAGTTACATTGGCCCCAGGCTCATTTGTTTGGCCATAAACAACATCATTTGCAAATTAAAAGGTAAAGAGAAACCACTAAATTGACCAAGATCAGAGGGTCTGACAGTATCTGCTTTTAATTAAAAAATGCACCAGAACTTGGTCATAATGTAGCCCCCTCTGAGTATATAACCAATAATGTGTATGTATGAAGCCAGCGTAATTCCTGTAACCACAGCTGTAATATCAAAATTATATAATTAACCAGTTCCCAAAAATACAACATAAACAGCACTGGTTGCCTTCAACTTGTCACTGCTTATTATAACTTCCTTTGCATATACAGTATTCAGTATTCCGTGCCTACGCCTGAAACTGCAGGACATACAGTGTCATGGAAAGGGCTAAGTTCTGTAATATCTTCTAAAAACAGACAGCGACATCAGTAGTTAGCAATACAAATTAATTAGGAATATTTATAGAAGGAAGACTTGCAGACTCAACACATGCTGTATATTGCTGGGTGACAGCAGCAACAATGATAACTAACACTGAGTTGAGATAGAGTATTAACTAAAATATTAATGCACACAAGCATCACACACACACACTGGCCCAAAGTTTCCTTACCTGGACACTTACCAGACATTTTTTTGCTGGGACCTCACACAAATGAATTAGAGAGAAACACAAGTAACAAAATGTTCCCCGGAGTACCAAGTAAGGGCTGTTATTTGCAATTTGGTGGCCCCTAAGTGAACTGACAGCCTACAAGAGACTCTGTTTGGCAATACACCTGTTTTTATGCAACTAAAACTTGCCTCCAGGAATTAAAAAATAAGCACCTGCTTTAAGGCCACTGGGAGCAACATCCAAGGGTTTGATGAGCAACGATCCCTAGATTGAGGATCATTGTTCTAAAGTTTGAAATACATATTTTAGGACTTATTGTTTTGTCCTGTGAACAGAATTGCTCTATGTGCCCAAGTAAATTTTACAAGGTATGAGCACAGGTAGGTAAAGTCTGTTTCTGTTATTAATATGGTCATAGCTGCTCCGAATTTCCTATTAGCTTCCCAATATAATCTTTAGCTCAGAGCCCAATTATGTCTTGTTGTAGGTCCTCTGCTTGCACTTGGGTGCTCTCACTACTGATCTCCCAGTTTTGACCTCCATATGTTTCCTGTTTCTAGACTTGCCTTTCTCTGGTTGTTTATCTGGCTCTGGCCCACTCCATCTGACCACGCTTTGCTGTCCTTACCAGTTCTACTTTTGGCTCCCACACTTGACTCAGTGGGAATCTATGGATTCTCATGCAGTAAAACCTGGAAGCACCCAAGTAGCTGAGGGCCAGACTTTGGCTACTTGGGTCAAAGGTCGATGAGAACCCCTAGATCAAAATCTTTGGAATTGCCATTGCAGCATATAAACATGGCCTGGATGAAGTTGCTTTAGACCCATAGTTTGTTGGATTAACTCTTGAATCACTTTCTGGTGCTAATTAATAAACCAACCCCAGAAATCACTTATAAACAAGCTTGGATTATGTATGCTACTATGCTTTCCTGTTTTATGGAGCTGAGACACAATAGATGATATACGGTTCAGTAGAAGAATTCTCAGCTGACTCCAAAGTTGCATTTTTTGGTATTGACTTGACCACTTGAAAAGTGTAATGATTAATGCACAGGCCCTCAAACTATCCTCTGCCTGATAAATATGTTATTGGAGGTCATTAAGATATTACTCAGGCAGTGTGGGAAATTTCATCCACTGAGGACCCCGCTGGGTCATGCACTTCTGCAACATCAAAATAGATTGGTCCAGCTGGCAGATCATTTGCACAGTGATGTGTGTGGTCACCGTTAGGACAATCTATTGTGCAAGGCAATGCTGAAATGTTTGTTGGGCTTAGCTCTTTGTTTTTCAGAAATACATAATAGTGATGATCACAACAGGGTTCCTATTTTCAAGGTAACACAATACATCAGTGAGAGCAAATTCTTATGTCAAAGGTCATGAAACTTAATTCTGTCATACATTGTTTGACTTATTAATACTAATGAGTTGTAGCCCTTATGATCAAGATACATACACAATATACTGTAACTGTAGAAGTTTTTTTATGATTGGCCAAAACTAACATCCAGTTGGACACAAAGGTTTGCAATTGACATATCAACCAGGGAGACACATACATATTATTAGAATTATTGCACAAAGAAGGAATATTTTGCAGCAATGGTAATTAATACAAGAAAAGTGGAATTATAGGTAACGTTTATGGTTTTAGGGCATGAACACAGGTGACAATCAAGAGAGACAGCTCTGCTTGTCTGAGACAGCTGTGTACTGTGTGTGTCTTGGATTAAAGCCATAACCAGAGCAGCTTATTGAAATACATACCTATTAATTCAACTTAATTGCTAGTACTGGAGCAATATGATGTCTACATAAGGCAAGGATTGTTTTTTTAAAAGGATTACCGAAATGATCTTCTGTGTTTTTTTTTTAATTGTAAAGCTGGGAAATTCCTAAAGAAAGCAAGATTAGGCGTTGATCTCAACACCGTTAATTAGGGCACTCGAGTTTTCATAAAGAAAAACATTGTTCACTGTCAAGTACAATGAGGGATTGTTACAATGGTATTTGACGGAACTGCTGAACCAGTTGTTGAAAATAATAACAGTTATCAAGAGACTGAAAAAAATCACACGTTTTGAATCAAAACTTCCACTGTACAGTAGGAATGATAGATTTGTTTTTTTTTTTTTAAAAAAATAACAGTCAGGCCTCCATAAAAGTTAAAAAACATCTTTAGTGCCCCGAAGTTAAAAAAAAAAAAAAAAAAAAAAAACATTAGTAGTCAGGGGCCCCAAAGAAGATTAAAAAAACTGGTAGTCATTGGTTCCCTTCATGTGCTCTGGATTCTACTAAAATGATTTCTTGTTCTCCCATACTGGGATAGATTGTATAGTGTGGGTGCAAGCAGGACGGGAGTGTGCAGAGAACTGCAGGTTCTTACTGAGCCCTGTTCTCCCCTGAACCCCCTTCAGTTGTGGTGTCTGCAAATGCAGTTATACCATTGACACTGCTGGGTCGAGTTCTGGCCCTAGGGTGTGAGTGACTGGTTATCCCTAGCTATCCTCAACTAACAGCACCATTGGTGGAGGGTGTTTAAATAACAATAACAATAAATAAAAATTCAGCCTGTGCCATAGGCTTTAAGTGCTGTGTAATATATTGGCCCTCTATAAAAGATAATAATAATTTAGATAATTTACTAACATAGGTGCTAAAACATGAAAGCAAATATCTGATTGGCTGCTGTGGATAATTGCATTGGTGAATCTCAGCACCCATGTTAATCAGCTCCAATAAATGTTTCTTGGTGAATCTGACCTGTTTTGTCAAATCACAGTAGCCTTATCCCTCGGAACCATGTCTGAGCACACAAATGTTCAAAAAGTTTCATCCAAAAAACGATTACTCTTGGCGCATACTGCCTGGCATTATATGACATTGATATACGTGTGTCCAGTATTATTTTCAGGTGTCGATTTCTCTTTCGTTGATTCAGTGTTTCATCAGCAACTACTAAAGTCCGTTTCTCAGAACCCACTATGGGACCTCCCTCTGCTGCTTATATGCAAAGAAAACAAGTGCCAAGCCATCCATATTTAATAGCCGCCTCCATGTTAACTCCCAGTGAATAAAGTAGAGCAGCACAGTAGTGAGAGAAGTTCGCATCCATGCTAACAACTAAAACAAATTGTTTGCAGTTCCTTTACATTTCATCTCCAACTCAGCACAAGAAGGCTAAAAACATTGATGTGTCATTTCCACTTATATCTCTTGCGCTATGTCTGTGTCAAGGACTGTTGTGTCATTCATTACTTTCCCTTCCCCCATACATGCCAACATTTTGGTGCCCCCACATGTGCCAGGCTTTTCAATACCGGCTTCTATAATTCCATTGTCAGAATAGGGTTGACGTGGGGAAACCTCTCCCCCACCCGATGGCATGTGTCCCACCTCCTGTGCCCTGGATTAAGTCCTCTGCTTTGTTGGGACCTGACCTGCTCCATGACTGGAATGCAAATGGAATTTTCTAACTTGTTCAGACGCCTCCATGTGTGCAGAGAAAGAAGAAAGCCTAAAATAATATGAGCCGAGGGAAGGCTTACCCTTTAATGGATTACTTATCCAGCAGTCACAGTGCATCAAGGGAAAATAGTGATACTCTGCTTAAAGCCTGAGCGAGTAATCCTTCTAAACAAGAGGCAAAACCCACTGAAGTGGACCCAACTGTAAAAGATTCAGCCTGAAAGAGCAAGAGGCAGTGGTGCTACCCTTTTTGATGTTCCATAACTATGTAGACAGACAGCATTGTCCCTTGGCGTCAAGGATTGGTTGTTTATGAGGCTATCATTAGCATTATGCTTTGTTTAGGGAGAAAATAATACAGAACAAATTGCACAAATACCTAGAGCTGCCACTTTAAAGGTAAATGTATCTCCCCATTAAAAGTTTGCTTCTGGGGACCTTATGGAGCAACTCCAACTCTCAGTAATTAAGTCAGCAGGTACTTGGTGTACTGCATTAATCACTGGAATTGACAATTCATTTATTCACATCCAGCTTTGACAATGGGAAGGGTTTTCCTGTTGGCCCCTGAAGGCTACATAGGGGCCTGACTGATCTGCAGTTCCATTTATATGAGCAAAATATTCCCTCTTTTTTCCCCAAGTTTTTAGGAATCAGAGTGGGGGAGCTCGCTGTAACAGCCATGGCAGTTCATGGGCATTAATTAAATCCAGCATGGAGTCATTATTCCTAAGGGAGACACATGCAGCATATAGATGATGCCAGGGATGCTACAGATTGTAAGGAAGAGCTTTCAATAAGAGGATAAAAGACAGCAGATAAGTACTTCTTGCCCTCAATGCCCTTTCGCTGTCTCTCTAGCAGGTCCTCTGATTACTTTATATGCAACACATCCTTATTCATCTCTATCCAAATGTTTGGTCCTTTCTCCGTGTACATTTACTGATGTCGACTCTGCAGGGAAGCAGGTCCCCCACTGTCCCCCGCCTGCCCTCCTGCTTGTCTTGTCGCTTTTTCTTCCTCTGTTACTTAACATTCCTTAATTTGCCTGTGTTGTATCATTAATGACTTTAACAAGAACTCACAAGTGGAATAAAAAAGAATAAAGGCTACAGCTCCACTTGACATGCCCAAGACAATTTCCTTTTGCTTTGATTTGCATTTACATTACACATTTAATCGGAATCTCCTTGTTGCTGCAATTGTTCTAGTGCAGGAGGTGGTGCGGAACAGTGGTGGTTCTTGTGCTGTGCACTTCATTCACTTGCTGCCAGTGGTGTAACTTGTGTAGGGACCCATAGGTTTACTAAGTCACTATGGTTTTGAATCCATACACTTCCTTATCTCCCTAGTTGCTGGTTTTATGCCCATGTATCTAGTTATCTAATTTACATGTTAAAGTTAATGGCCTACAGGCTTATGACCACTTCCTGCCACACTTTAACATAGTGTCTGTTTAGGGATGGATCTTCCTCATTGGCCTTTGGCTGCTGACCCAGTTGGATCTGTTCCAGTGAGCCTGGGGCCAACAAGGCCCAGTAAAGCTGTTCTGCCCTAGAGGGACTAGTAACCTCTGGTGAAAGTCGGGAAGCAGGGACCAGCCAGAGACATGTTAACACAGTAATACTTTTTTTAGGAAAGTGAGATAGTATGGTTAAATTGCATGAGCAGCCTGTGCTCCAAACAGGATTATAGTAGGGAGTAGCTCTCCACTATTCTCTGAGTCTGCTTAAAGTGAAGGGGCTGCAGTTAGGGGGCGTGATCAAAAGAATTTTGCCTCGCTATGTACGTCAGATCTTTTTCCAAATGTTGGGAGGGTAATGACCGATGTACCTCGCCTCCTCCTTCTTGACTACTCCCACGCCTCTTGTGTATGAACATGGGCAGAAATGGGGGATCCCAGGTTGCTCATTCAAAAGTAAGTGGTCCTATAATTTTTAAGGACAATGACCTTATGGCACTGCTTGCTGCACTTCAACTTATATTAATCTTTGAAAAAAATTTTTTTAAAGCTCTCATTTTAAGTGGAAGGGACTGCAAATTCCTGAAGCGTTCCCAGGCTTTATATGTATCCAAATACTGTCCATATGTTTATTATTTTGGTTAAAGGACCTATGGGTGCACATAGCCACCAGTCTAACAATAGCCACATTAAACTGCTCACATCTGGACCATCATTAATAAAAATGTTCTCAGGATACTCTAAAGGAAAAATCATTGTAAAGGGAAGTTTATGTTCTAAATGTTTAAAAGAATGGCCAGTTCTAAGCAACCAATTTTCAGTTGGTCTTTAATTTTTATAGTTTCTTCTTCTTCTTCTGACTCTTTCCAGCTTTCAAATGAGAGGGGGGTCACTAATCTCTCTCCAAATCAGCTCATGGTTGCTATGGTAATTTGGACCCTAGCAACCAGATTGCTGAAATTTCAAACTGGAGAGCTGCTGAATGAAAAGTTAAATAGCTTAAAAAACACAAATCAAAAAAATAAAAATAAAATTAATTACAAATTGTCTCTGAATATCACTCTTTATGTCATACTAAGGGGCAGATTTATCAAAGATCGAGGTGAATTTTTCGAATGAAAAAAAATTCGAATTTCGAGCTTTTTTTTGGGGGGAAAAACTTCAAATACAATACGCTCCTATTCGATCGAAAACTGATCTATTCGACCAAAAAAAAACCTTCGACTTAATTTCGGTTGGCCTTTTTGAATTCGAATTTCGAATTTATTCTATGCGAATTCAACCCTTGATAAATATGCCCCTAAATTTTAATTTAAAGGGGAAATACTTCTTTAATGGGCATTTTAGTTAAACGCCAAACCCCCATATGTAATATAATGAGCTAAGTTTGCCCAGGAGCAGTAACCTATAGCAACCAATAAGATGTTAGCATTTTAACATGTGACCAGTTAATTCTACCTGCTGATTGGTTGCTATGGGTTACTGCCCCTGGGCAAAGTTAGTGCCTTTTATTACATAACCCCCAAAGAGTTTTAAGATTCAGTGCAACAAGCGTTACAATAAAAAGCCATGGAGTGGAGATATTGGATCCAAACCAGGAGGTGGGTCTTGAGCTCAGCACAAAAACTACTGCAGGAAAGGCTGGACATTCTGTATAACCTCATGTGAGAAGGGCTAACAATAGTGCTTTGATGGACAATACCATGGACCCATTGGGCAGCCGGTGAATTTTCGAAACCGCAATGGTTAAGACGAGGGAAGAGGCGAGTGAGTGAAAGAGGCTGAGATTTTTCTGTGACTGAGACTCTAAGAGCAAAGGCCCTGTAATAGTGCTGCACTGTGAATCCCTAAGCAGAGGAAGGATTCAGAGCTTTCGAGATAAGAGGAATGAAGCAGGGAGTGAGGGACGCGCTGCTGTTTATCTTATATTAACCGCAGTACCATAGGGAATGGTTGTACAAGGCAAACTGCAAACTGATGGACACAGGGAAGGATTTTATCTCGCCGCTCTCCCTACCACTTGCACATGAGACTTTCAATATATATTAGAAAACAGAGTGATCTATTCTGGCCGCTATTGCTCTGCTGTGGAAAGCTAACATTTTATCTGCCTATCCAACTCCTCCTGTACTGCAATATTTCATAAAGAAACAAAGCTTTATTTATAGCAATGCCAGGGTATAGTCAACCACAGGTACAACATATTCCTGCTCCAATCACCTTGCAAGGACATCCTTTGAATATTAATGGCACTGTGTGACAGTTCTTAAGACTACATGTTTGTATGTGGGTAGGTGGCTGGAAAGGGGGGGGTGCTATGACTCTTGGGTACAGACATAGAATATAATTTCGATTGTATTGTCTGCCCTTGAATTATATTGCACTACATTACTTGGTGCTGGTGAAAAAAAAAATGTAGTATGACATCACTCTCCACATAATTATAAAATAATTATAAAATAATTATAAAATAAAAGTATTATGTAGGTACTTATTAAACATTTTGTCCTAAATATATATATATATATATATATATATATATATATATATATATATATATATAAAGAATAGAAGATCCACACTCTCCTTTTCATTTCAAAGTATAACAACTTTTATTTCTCACATCACAATCCATTTGTGATGTGAGAAATAAAAGTTGTTATACTTTGTAACGAAAAGGAGAGTGCGGATCCTCTATTCTTTATACCTTAAACATTGATCGAGCACCTCCAAGCAACTAACGTCAGAGGTGCGGGCACTCCAGGAAAAGTTTATATATATATATACAGTATATATACATCTGCTCCAGTCACAAGTGCTGCTTTCTGTAAAATAGCAATTGGTCTCAGTTTTTATTTAAATGGTTAAAGTGATACTGTCATGGGAAAACATGTTTTTTTCAAAACGCATCAGTTAATAGCGCTGCTCCAGCAGAATTCTGCACTGAAATCTGTTTCTCAAAAGAACAAACATATTTTTTTTTTACTTTTGAAATCTGACATGGGGCTAGACATATTGTCAATTTCCCAGCTGCCCTAAGTCATGTGACTTGCTCTGCTAAACTTCATTCACTCTTTACTGCTGTACTGCAAGTTGGAGTGATATCAGCCCCCCAGCAGCCTAACAACAGAACAATGGGAAGGTAACCAAATAGCAGCTCCCTAACACAAGATAACAGCTGCCTGGTAGATCTAAGAACAAGACTCAATTGTAAAATCCAGTCCCACTGCTACACATTCAGTTACAATGAGCATGAGAAACAACAGCCTGCCAGAATCCCTTTAAACATAACAGGCACAACTAGAAGGCTATGAAGAGAAGGGATGATGTAAAGTGGTTAGAGTTGCTGCCCTGCGGGGGTCCTGGGTTTGATTCTGACCAAGGTAATATCTTCTTGGTGTGCGTTCTCACTTTGTTTCAGGCAGGTTAATTGGCTTCTGATGAAACTGACCTTCCTGCATGTGTGTGTTTGTATTGTTGTGATAGTGAAATTAGACTGGGAATGTGACTGGGCCAGTGCCAGATTAAACACTCTCTGCTGAGTGCTGTAGCAAAATTGTGTGCAATTATATTAGTAATATTAACAAGTCATTTGAAAACATCAAAGCAAGACAAACAGATGATAAGTGACACTACATTACAGAATGGGCACAATTCAGTGTTTTTTACTATAATTTCAACATTGCTGTGGTTGCCATGGGGCAGAGTTCCCCTGCATCAATAGGCACTGAAGGGATATTATTATGTTATTTAAATATGAAAATGGAGGCGGGAATTCCAGAGCTGCTCTGAGCGCAGGGGACACACAAGTACAAGTACCTTTGGTTTTCACACAACGGACTGCGGCCAACTGACTGCAAAAGCACTTGTGTCTTAAATGACCTCTAGTAAGAAGGCAGAACTATAGATAGTATCTGTGGATAATGGTTACATTGAACAGTTTCCCATTAAAGGTATTTCATTCTAAGAGAATAACATTGCAAAGCCATTCTGAAATAAGCTAGAAACCTTTTGAGCAGAGGGCTGAATCCGTTTTGTAGGATTCTGTATTAGCTGTGCCATAGTGGATGAAAAATGACCCTCTGCCAAATGTTCTACAGAAGCCGGCCTTTCTACTTCAACACTTGAACTAAAAGTGATCTCTGCCCAGAATGGCCAAATCTATTAAAAATGGCCTGTTTTTTATCCTTTAAAAGGCATTTCCAGGAGTCTCAGTGGCACCAAATCAGTCACTGCTGCTTCAACTCTGCAATAATGTTGATATAAACAGACACTTCTCTTCTTACCCTTCTCTGCCAGTCAGTAGGACTAAAAGTGAAAATAAAAAGGTCCTGTTTATGGTATTTCTGACAATGACAGATGGGCTATTTCCCACCTCACACACAACAGGTGGCACGGATTCAATTTCAGACTTTCATGTGTGACAGGTTAGCAAACCTATCCATGACTCCCAGACTTGTGTTACCTCCTATTACTAGGCCTAATTACCTCCTTCCCACCAGGGTGGGCTTCTAAATGATCACCGAGAAGAATTAAGTAGACGTGGAAATATTCAAAACAATGTTAAATTTTCTCTCCTATTCCCATTCACAGGCAGTTTATGGAGGGGGCTTTCCTGAACCAAATGCCAAAAGTTGTGGTCCATAGCAAAGAAAGTCATGAAAATTGAATTCATCCACATACCATTGATAGAGGTGCTTGTCTCAATATATATACTTATCTATAATTGCACCTTGCACTAAAATGCCACTTATGTCTGCTTAGTGGAAGGTACATGGTACAGGCTACAGGGTGCACAGAAGCAAGGAAATAAACCTATAAGTATTACTTCCAGAACTTGCACCTAATAAAAACATGGCCGATCATGTGCAGTCATTTGGCAATTCAAATTCGTGTGTACCTACGAAGGATTGTGAACCATTGCAAAATCAGGGGGTAGCTGGAAATCTTCAAAACTTTAAAAAAAAAAAAAACTTTGGCCACTAATCTTGTATTGCACCTCCGCCTGAGGGTCCATGTATAATCCAAAAGTAGATTGTACAAGATAGAGGCAGAAATTAACTGCTCAAAAAGTGTTTATTTAGCACACAACATGTTTCAAGCAAAGGGCACAGGTTGTGTGCTAAATAAACACTTTTTGAGTAGTTAATTTCTGTTAATATCTTGTACACTCTACTTTTGGATTGTGAACCATTGTGGTGACCCACTGCTTAAAACCCTCATATAAATAAAATATTTCTTTAGAATATTGGTTAACCACCCCCCAAAATATTTGCCAGCCTCTAGTAGCAGCAACTAACAGACCTGTGAAAACAAACTCTTACATTGTTAGTTCTTTTGAGTAGTGATCTTTGTAGTGATCATACTGGTATGTCTGGGTAAATATGGCTAAATGGGGCAGCCTAAATTCTCAGAATCTCTCTATGAGCGAGTGCATTTTTGTTCACTTCCCTATAGATATTTTATTGCGACAGCTCCGCAGGTATCTCCACATATTGATTCGGTGGTGATAGCAGCTGGAGTTTAAGTGTTTGAGGAGGTGGTCTAGTGGTACTAATATTAAAAATAACCCAAACCTACAGTTAGGTGCACTGTAGTATTCTGTTAGTATCCCAATAACACTGTCCATACAGTGGGAGCACCTTCTGGCACTACAAACTCAATCGTTTTTACGAGGAACTGTATCGGCTCACACAGATGTACTAATTTTCAAAAAACACTTTATTATTACAAAAATGAACGCACAACAACCTATTAAAAATCACATACAAATGATCAGTGTTTAAGGCTCCCCAGCTTCTCATCATTCCGCCTAGACCCAATACACCCAGGTACACAGAGAATCAATTGATTCCCCTTTCTGATTGTATAATTAATAATGCATTAACCTCTAAACATCATTCAGTATGTCATAGTACTTGTAAAAAGATGACACTTATCATAAAGGATTTATCAATCATAATCCAGAATATTCGTATAACACAATTAATCAAGTACTAAAGGGTAAAAAATAATAATCACAACTGGATCTCAAAGCACCAATAATACACATGTTAATAGGGGTTCTCACCTACCAACACGCTGCCTCAATGCGCATTTTGCACTCAGGTACCCAAGTCCCAAACCAGCAGATTATTTACACTAGTACAGGTTAGCTGCTTCCACATTTTCTATGAACCCTTGCATCGTCACTAAACCCTTCATATCGCTGTGATGAATTTAACTGGGAGAAAGAAATTGTCCTTGCTAAAGCCTGGATCCAACGTATTACACACCAGATGATTTTGCTCATGCTTTTGGTCGCATAGATTTTCCCAGTTTTCTGAGCTGTTGCCTGGTAATATTTGGGAGAGGACAGAGTGAGGTTTTGGCTCACCTTTATTCTCTGAGCATTTAAGTTGTTGCAGATGTTGTCAATTTCTATATTTGAAGAAGTCAGCAAAGTCTTTGCCAGAAGAGAAATATGTAGGAAGGAAAGGGTGGCAATTGGCTGATATAACCAAGGATATTTGGGAGTTTATATGCTGATTCAAATAGTTCAGAATTAAAGGTTGAGGTACATGGGTGGATAAAGGGTTGGGATTATAGAAACATAAACCATGTGGAAGAAGGTGCCCTACTGGAGAAATGCAAGAGTGCAAGATATTGACAATATTACAAGCATGTGGTTTCAGTGTGAGGTTCCATAAGGAATAGGTTATATGTGTACCTGCAATCTACTGTAGTATCATAGGGCCCGATACTACTATATTAGCAGACCCTCCCCTATTATAAACTCCCTAGCCACCAGTGCTCCCTGGATGTGGTCCCCTTTAGATAACTACAACTATGGTTAATATTTTCTGCAGCCCCACATTGCATGTCTGATGCCAATGCCATATGTTCAAATGGTCTTAACGTTTGCAGTAGAGTCCCAATTTATGGTTTAAAGAGATGAGCCTTATTGGAAGCACGTGATGTTTTGGGGCAGACCAAAGCGTACCTGAGGGCTGTGAGTAAAGTGCATCAGGTGTATGGCTCAGATTGTTCGGTTTTCAGAGCTCCAAGTGAGCACAAATTAGGGAATGTAACCCTTATGAATACAGTGCCGCCAAAGGCAGGCAGCGCTTCATTCATGGGGAGAACACTGGCCTCTGCTTTTTGTTCTTAAGCTCAGAGAACTGCAGCAATTTTTCAGGACAGCAAAGCGCAAAAAAACATGACTCTTACCCGTATTATAAATATTGTAATGTTTAGAACAGTAGTCCAACAACAGCAAGAGGGGCCATAGGTTAAAAGTCTCTGAATTACATGCATTAGACCCCATAGTAGGTCCCCAACATGCATACCTTTACTGATGCTTCATCACCTTAAACTCCATTCCTGTTCAAAATTAAATATATAAACCATCCCAAGCACCGGCCTTCATTCATTGTGTTCAGCAGCAGCACCAGATTCAGCTGCCATAGTCTCCCTGCCAAGCCAAGGCCCAGAAACACAAAGAAAATAATTGGACCTGTGGCTGGAAATTTCCCTTGTGCCAACGTCTGTTGATATCCATTTAGTGGTTTACAAAGGAAAATAAACATTTTTGGCAGCCAAGCATCCCAGGAACTTCTTGTGAGAGGTGCTGGGAGAAAGTTGTGCTGTTTGAATTAGCTGCGCTATGAATCACAGCTCAGATAATCTTACAGTATTTCCCAAACTACAGCTGCACATGTCAGTTCTCTCATTCTCCCATAACAGCCCCAGTTAGCCATAATAATAAGGCTCCATAACTTGCTTTGCTTTTTCCTAAACTGCTTATGTGCAAGCCAGATACACAAGTATATCTGTTCTGAACCAGTTATGAGTCCATCATTAACCCTGATGTTTCTACGTAAGGTACAGGGCATGGGATTTATACATTATTGCCTATTATCCACATTAATTTTTGAAGATTGTGAGAAAACTATTTATTAAAACTATTACTTGTATGTTTACAAGTATACCCCCATCTATTGTACAGCACCGCAGAATATGTTGGTGACTTATAAATAATTGTAAATGCTAATACAGCAATTGCTGGCCCTGGACAGCATGTCTGATCCATATCTGATAATAGTATGGGTACAATACTGCCACCTTGTGGTGCAGCCATTATATTGCTGCACTTTATATGAACACGTAAGACCCCTAGCCCAAGGCAACTATAGTGTATATCATATATAAAAGTGATGAGTAGTAGTTATTTGACCATTGACTTTAATGTTATATTAAATGTAATGCTAGGGTTCACTAAATTGAAGCAGTTCTTTAATATTTGTAATGTTCAGTTATGTGCTCCAGAGCTGGTAATAGAGGTCAGGGGCCCAAATCCTAGGGGAAAATAACAATTAATGGATGTCCAGTGTGGCAGCTAACAGGTTACAGCTATTAATTGGATATTGGGAGTTGGCCTGAAGGTTGGATGTACCTGATCTATCTATAAAGCGTAGCTAACATTTGTTCCACAATAAAATCTATCCCTTCTATCTTTATCATTGTGTTTCTCCCAGGGGGCCTCAGTTACCCATTCTAAAGATATTTCAAACAACCATCTAATCTGTTTTAAAGCTATTTAATATATATGGAAACATTCTACAGTTATGGGATCCGTTATCCGGAAACCCATTATCCAGAAAGCTCCAAATTTGGGAAAGCGAGTCTCCCATAGACTTCATTTTATCCAAATAATCCAAGTTTTTTAAAAATGATTTCCATTTACTCTGTAATTATAAAAAAGTACCTTGTACTTGATCCAAACTGAGATATAGTGAACCCTTATTGGAAGCAGAATTGGCCTATGGGGTTTATTTAATTTTTACTGATTTTCTAGCAGACTTAAGGTATGAAGAACAAAATTACAGAAAGATACGTTATCCAGAAAGCCCCAGGTCCCAAGCGTTAAGGATAACAGATTCCATACCTATACTAGAAAACCAGAGTTATTGTAAAACAAATTCTTTCTTTTCCCTCTAATTGTTTAGCAGTTGAGCAGAAGGGGCCCGGCATTCTCCAGAGGGTGTTTCATAAAGCACTAAAGGTTTCACTCACATAAATGCTCAGCACCTGGCATTGTTTAACTTTCTTCCCCCTCACCCTGCATGGACTGCCAGGGAAAGCTTCTTCAGGTATCCCAGTTGCTTCAGGTATGTAAACCAAGATAGAGCTAACAGGAGCCATGGCTATGTGGAATTCCAATTATTTGGCCAAGGAGATGTCTCCAGCTTTCTTTTTGTTACTAACTATCCATCTATTTACTTGGCCTTCCATAGCTGTATAATATGCAAGTGTGTTCTATACTCCCACCTTCACCATAGGTTAAAGCAACATATTATAGTTATCTTCTGTAAACATTAAGGCCTGCACCACATTCTTTTTGCAAAAATAAAAATTTCTTGCACGTGAAATGTTTTTTTCAAAGCTGAACATATATATGAATGAATTATTCTTTCTCTCATATGGTATTTAGGGACACTGAGGCCCCAAACATGCAGAAAAACTAAAGGGAGGGGGTTTGAGGTTGACCCCCACAAAACCCGCAGGTGATTGACAGAGAAGCAGATTTCCACCGGGACCCCTGTATCTCTGGGTCTCCTTGAGGTCACAGGATCTGCTTCTTTGGTAGTTACGTAATACACTGATGGTATTTGCTGTGGCTTTCTTTTTTTTCTGTAACATAATCTGAAAGTGAAAAGGTGGATTCAGTGTCCGACTGGCCCCCCTGGATACCAGGAAAACTCCCGGTGGGCCCAGTTGTCAATGGGTCCTCATGCTGCTAAACATTTAGTCTATTTTATGACCATTCCTTATTTCTATGAGAACAAAGAGGCCAAATAGATGGAATAATAGATTATTGTATTATAGTATATAAAGAAAAGAGACTAGGAGAATAAGAATAATAGTACTAAGAGTGGGCCCCTGGTCTAAGGTTTTTGGGTGGGCCACTGGTGAAAGGTTTTTGGTGGGCCCCTGGTGTCTCAGTCTGACACTGGGTGGATTTTTCCCAATAAAATGCCTTTCACAATTTGAATATTGCAGGACCTGGACTACCAGTATCCTTCATGCCCACTCAGGTGTTTAAGAGACCAAACCTTTCCAACAATGGGGGTCATTTATCAACACTGGGCAAATTTGCCCATGGGCAGTAACCCATGGAAACCAATCAAATTGCTGTATTCATTGTTCTACTTGCAGCTGTCTTTGAAAGGCTATTCACTGATTGGTTGCTATGGGTAACTGTCCATGGGCAAATTTGCCCAATGTTGATAAATGAGCCCCATTATATCAATTTAAAGAAGAACCTAAGCCTAAAAAATAGGGATAGAAATCCTTTATTTTATATACTGAACTTTTGCACCAGCCCAATGGTTCAGAAATGACCTATAATAATAATGCCTAATCAGCATCAGACTGGGATGTCCAAGGTCCACCAGTGCTGCTATGCGCCCCAGCCTGAGTTGCAAGCTCTTCCAAAGGCCGTACCAGTCCACATCCCTCCCAAGCTCCATGCATACCTTTTACCTCTCGGAGGAGTGTCCATCATTTCTGGAAGGGAGCAGGTCTGGGTTGGTGGGGCCCACCGGGTGTATTCCCAATGTCCCACTGGCCCAATCTGATCCTGTGCCCTATGCTTTCAAAGCTGTACCCAGGAGCTTACACATGCTCAGCGTGCCCTAGGTTGCTGCTGAGAATCTAAGCTTAGAGGTCATTGGTAATCATCAAAACATTAGTAGAGAAGTAGTGAGGTTACATCTTCAGGGTTGGTCATTAATCAAAAATCAGTGCCCAGTGCCTTTTTATCTATTCTGCTAGGTGTATATATATTTACATTATATTGTGTGTTGGTACCTGAGTTCAGGTAATTGACAGCAGCCCAGAGCACATGCTGGAAATCAAGAGAAAAGAAGGTGAGGAGCTACTGGGACACCTTTAAAGACACAGATCTTCATTGCAAAAAGGGGGGTGGTGGATATGAACTTGTCCTTTAGCTCAATACATAAGCTGTAGCATTTCTATCCTAGTCCTTTATTGAGCCTTAGTTCTTTTTTAGATGGCAGATTTATTCCAATCTGAGATGAACTCAAATGCCACTTCCCTTCTTTTTTTATTCTGGTGTATCTATTATTTCTCACACATGTATTATCACTTCAAGGTTCTTGTGCACAAACACATCTGAGGAAATTCTTGTCAAATCATGTGAGGTTCACATAGGCTTCTGTCTAATGGATGTCCTAACCAACTCAATGAATTGTTTAAAAAAAAACAAAAAACCACTGTTTTTGTCATTAGAAAGAACGTTTTTTGTTATGTCTGAGCTCCTGAGATATTTAGGTAAAAAAGTGCTGTCAAACAAATGTGAGAATATTAATAAATCACACGAAATTCCATTCTGCAGGAAAAATGCTTTGTAGTCGAGTTTGAGCTAAGAGAGAAGTGTCAATACAGATTTTACAAGAAATGTATCAGCATGGCTCTACCCTATCCATTGCTAATGTGACATTTTAATACTAACCCACTGCCTCCAACAAGCTCCCATTGCTTACCTGTGTTGTTCATTGCACATTTTCCCCAGCACTGTCTCAGGCGTGCTGTCAAGTTTGGCAGGAGGGAAAAGCAAACAATAGGCCAAGGCACTATTTACATTTATTTTTCAGTCTTTAAAGTCTTTGCCCTGCCTTAAAATCTCAGTATTACATCTGAAATCTACACAGGCAAGTAATAGGGGTATGCGGGGGCAGAGTGGATATTTTAGACAGTGAAATTACTACCAGGCAGGTGTCATAATGATGCATTTCTGATCAAATCTGGAAAGTGGGAGGTGGCCATCTTAATTTATTCTGCTCCGGCTCCATTAAAGTGATGGGTCTGCGAATGGGCCTTCCTGTCTGATATCTGTCCAAAAATTGGGCAGCTGTCAATCTGATTGAAAGAGGAACGCGTGGGCATGTGGATCATCATGTTGGTCCATGTTGGACCCTGGCTAATAACTGTAGATGTGGCCCAGAATGTGAGTGGCCAAGTTGGCTGTTAATATGTTTGTTTTGCAAACAGAAAAAATGGATCTGCTGATCTGAACCTTGCACCGAATCCAAAACCCTGCTCAATGTGAAGAACAAAGAGTTTTTCGGCAAAAGCCAGGTGCTAAATACTGAACCTTCTGCCCCTAGTGTTTTTCTGAGTCAGTTGATCCATCACTAATAGCGAATGCAAACATTTGGTTGCTCGCTTCATTATCATATATTGCATCAATGTATCAGCCCTACTTTTATTATTCTGTTAATTCAATCTATTCGTGTTTGATGTCATTATAATCTCCAAGATAATTCATCATTTTTCATCATGGCCTAATGTCCTATCAGTTTCGCTAGGATTTATTCCACACATCAAATACAGCATTGCATAAATGCTTCAACTGGGACATTTCATGCTCAATTTTAGCAACATCTGTTAATTTGTTCTGGGCATTCAATCTTACTCGTTTTATTTTCATTTTTACACTTGTGATTGATGGATGTAGAAACTTGATTCTAAATGAATTCGGTCATCACTTCCTTCATTAACTTAAAATAACCACGTGGATTTGTATATATAAGTGAGTTATTAAAATAAGTGAGTGTCCTTTTGTGTAAGAGAGAGTTGGACTCCAGAGATCTTCTATGTATTAATACTACTGGGCTGGAAGTGTGACCTATGAAGTATTGTAGTGATACGCGTACTGGCTGATACCCACAGGACCCGCTGGTTTTTGGTGTTCAGCCCGACCTCGCAACACCACTTGTGGCCTTACACTGCCGGTTTCCGCCTTCTGACTTCATAGGCGCAGGTCTATGAATGGAGGGATGAAGGCGAGTGCAGGTGGGCTCGGGTAGGGTGAGGGCTTCACGTGGGGTGCGGATTGTGTTTTTCTCTCTCCCACAGCCCAGTCAGACCCTGGGTAAGTGAAGCGTTAAGGATAGATACTGTGTGTCATGCATTACAGTTCATTTTGTCTGATGCATCAAACTTATTGCTACCTACAGTATGTTTAGATAGGTTAGGTGAAAAGTGGTGTTCACAACTCCCAATGAACATTTTCTATTCATCTTACTTGCAAAATGTGTATTTTTGTTGTAAGTAATGCCTAAAGTTCTTATGGACTATGACACACAAGGTATTTTTATTGCAATGTTTTGTTTCCCACTGACTTGAACTTGAAGAGGAACAAGTATTAAAGCTCAAAATGCTTTGAGTGTCATAGTTCTAGACAGAACAGACTGCTCTCAGTCTCAAGATCAGAAGTTTTCGGGCTTTTTAAGATCAAGCCAACATATGGTGGAGTCGCCCTCTAGCTCATAAAATAGTTCCAGATACATATCAATATCAGTGATGGGCAAATAAATTTGCATAGCAAAAATTTGCGGCGAATTTCCACGTTTCGCCGTCGACTAATAAATTTGTGAAACTCCAGTGAAAATTAGCAAGTGAAAAGTTGCTGGCGTCAAAAAATCACGAAAGTCGCTCGCGTCAAAATCACCGCGTGTCAACACTATTTGGACGCCCATTGACTTTAACGCCTGCATCGAAATTGATGCGATCAACTTATCGGACATGCATCCAAAATTACGTGGGTGTCAATTTTCGATTATCACAAATTTTTTGAGAAGTTTTTGACGTTTCACGAATTTCATGGGAAATTAAGGTGTTTGCCCCCAAAACTCACTCTAACTGACCTTTGGGCTGGGCTTCCAGGAGCATCTAAGAACACCTTAACTAAATCTTTGCTAAAGGACTGTGTTGGTATCCCAAACCCACAACTAACTCCAAGATACCGGTCTCAGCCCGCTCTTCTGCCTGTAGACGCCGCCTTTGGCTTCAGGTGGAGCCCTCCGCTACCCATATACCACCAGGTCTTATTGTGGGAGAACATGGAGAGAGTTCTGGGCAAGCAAGGGAACTAAACGTATATGGATAGAACAGAGGAGCAGTTAACATAGTCAAGGAACAGGCTGAGTCAAACCACACAGGCAACGAGATCACAAAGCGGATATCAGAAGCAAGGTCGAGGTCACAGGCCAAGGTCATAGACAGATAGAACAATGCAGTATCAAACAGAATCAGAAGAGTAGTAAAAACAGTCAGAGATCAAACCAGGCAGCTAGAAGGCAGAGTCAGGGACAGGCAAGGGTCATGGAATATCAGGACTAGTAACAGTAACCTAATGCACCCAGGAACAAAAGAACCTTTACATTAAATATTTGAATTTCACGCACATTCACGATTACGTCACCCACTACACTTGCTTAAACCTGGAAGCGAGAGGCACGGTCAGCCCCTGAGAACACAAATTGGCGCAAGAGAAGAAGGACGTGGTGGGCGTCCCAATCCCACCCCCACTAGATCACCAGGGTGAGTTCTCACAGTTGGGGTATCAATGATCTAAGCTACAGCTGCTAAAAGAAGAATAGTGATGGGTGAATCTGACCCTTTTCGCTTCACTGAAATTTTGTGAAACGGCGAAAATTTGCCAAAATGCATTGAAGTCTATGGGTAGCAACATATTTTTTTGATGCGCGACAATTATTTTCACATATTAGAGTCTATGGTTGTCATTTTCGTGGCGAAATTTGCTGATACTCAATAGAATAATCAAGGTAATTAGTCAAGTACAGAGGGGTGGATAATGTCTGCTTTGAACTTCAACATTATGGCTGCAGCCATTATTGTCAAATCAAGGCAACTCCAACTACAGTATATGATGCCATTAACAGGCCCGTGTGCGGGAGAACATTGTAAGGCAGATATGAGACACGGACATAGTATGTGGAGGCGCCATTCTCTTCCACTTCTCTTCCACTTCAGATATCCAGAACTTACAGCTGAAGCAACTTGAAAAAAACACCATCATAGCTTTTGCTGACAGAGGCACAAACATTCATTATTATTTAACAGTTAATATTGCCTTCGGTGAATTAAATATACCTGCGGCATGCATTCTTTGCCAGGAGATGGTAGGTGGGTGGGCGGATTCATGAGCTACATTCCTGATAATAAAGGAGTAGTGTGGTATTCAAAAATCAAAATTTGAAATCAATAATGCAGGAAACCTGTGTATACCTCGGCAGTTACATAACAAAAGGCCACTGCACAATGCTGGGTAAAAGATCAGCCGCTCTTAGTTCAAGTATTAACAACAATTCTCCATAGATCTGCTAGGTCTGTTTCATGCAGTTAAACTTTCAGGGAACAATGAATAATACAGTATGAATGGAAATTAAAAGGTTTTCTTTCTTCTTTCTCCGGTGACCATGGAAATTACCTTATTTATTTTTACAGAGTGTGAATTCTGTATCATCAAGAGCCTGACTTAAAGGGGCAATGTACATTTGTGTTTAACATGAGATCAATAGATTGGGCTTGCCTAGGTCATGCATCCACTGAACAGCAATACAATGAAAAGTACTTTTAACTTATACTGGATCCCACCTCCTTTGTTCTTCATATGCTATTGTGGGCGGACTAGCTAACCATTTCATTAAGTGATGCAGAATAAGCTTCCCTCTAATGGAACACAACCAACAAAGATTATCTTCGGGTTCTTAATAATGGTATGCAGAAAGAATGCTTGTAATACAGAAGTAAGAATGTAAATCTGAAGAGGTTCTAGGAGACAGGACTACTTCTTATCAGTGCAGCATTCACATTAAATTCCTAGACTTTAAAAGGATAGAGTGTAGGGGATCGGTCGTTTGGTCGATCGGACAGGTTAAAAAATTTCTGTCGGCTGCCGATAATGTCCGTCTTACCGAACGTACCATTTTCAGAGGGAAACTGTCACTAGCTTTTATCGGACATAACTTTCGTACGATTGCTGTCAGGGGTAGAACATTGGCTGATCTGTACTTTTGTACGGAATGGTTAGTGGCAGGTCGGGAGATGGGAAAGTCGGATCGGATCTTTGCGTCTATGGCCAGCTTTATTCTTCAAGACATCCATGGCAAAGACATAGGGGTATATTTATCAAAGAGTGAAGTTAGAGGTCGCCACATTCTGCAAGATTGAAATACCACCTCTCTCCATTCATTTCTATGGGATTTTGAAAGGCGTATTTATTAAATGGTGAACTTTCACCCTTTGATAAATATGCCTTTAAAAATCCCATAGAAATTAATGGAGAGAAGCGGTATTTCACTCTAGAGGACTGTGGTGATCGCTAACTTCATTCTTTGATAAATATACCCCATAGACTCTTCATTGCACTTTCATTGCACAAATGTATAACATAACCTTGAGTGTTGTGAGCAGTTATGAGACTCATGGAGGCACAGATAGACTGTACGTGCATGAGCCATGTCTGACTGCTACAGGAGGTGCAGATTTCTAATCAAAGCTCGAACCATAAAGGGGCAAGTAGGTACAGAGAAAAAATGACAGTTAAGGTGGCCATGATTTAAGCTGTAACAAACAAGGGAAAGTTGTGCTCACCACTAATTTTTAAAACCATTAGGCGGGGGTTCAATGAGGCTGTGACCACAAAATACATATAGACAAATACAAGAGTCCTCTGCACTCAACCCATTATCAATATATTTAAGACATATTTAAATATATTGATTATGGGTTGAGTGCAGGGGACTCTTGTATTTGTCTACATGATTTAAGCTGCCCATTCAGGTCCATTTGACTGATTACACAGCTTATCTGCCAGTGTATTGGGACCTCCAATGGATACCTGGCCAAAATCACCCAGGTTTGATTTAACTGCCTGATCAAGGACCACATCAGCTAGTTGATGCGGCCCTTGTCCTGTCAGCTGGTATTCCAAAGCGCCCCGAGTGCCATTCCGCCGGCGATTTAGATTCTAGTCAGTGGGAAGGCAGTTCGGGGAGATTAGTCGACCAAAGAAGAGCCGATTTGTCGCTGAGCGACTAAATCTCCCCGAATCTTTGTGTGAGTTTCTGCCCTTGCTGGGGCTTCCAGTGGAGATGGATTCAATTACGCTGATAAGGACCCACAAGCGGCTCACACAACACAAATCCTACCCGAAGGTGAGACAGAAGTACAGCGTGTGGAGAGAAGCCAGTGAGGCTATTATAATGGATAAGTGAGGTTTCAGGGTAGGCAAAAGGCTTGGTTAACAGATCTGGATCAAGGGCAGGCAGCGCAGATTCAGAGTTGGGTCACAGATGCGAGGTCAAGAACCCTTCCATTAATTGCCATGTGCATATTATGGAAGAGCAATGACTTACTATTAAATGTTCTATTTTGGTCAGAAAAAAAAACTTTCAGCACCTGAGCTCTGGCAGATGTACAAGCTAATGCTTTATATGTAATAGCAAACCCCAAATCAACCTTCTTAAGCTTTTCACTACCCCACTGCCGTAATGTCAGGTACATGTTTACGGTACATTGTACTAAGGTTCTGTTCAAAAGACTGAATACAATTCCATGTTTTTTCTATAAAGTATATAAACCATTTTCACATTCAGTCCTTTTAAAGCAGGGGGAAAAGGCAGTACCTATTGTATCTATAAGTGAACAAGCACTTACGGATTTTCTAAGCTTTAAGGTATTTCTTTCTTGAAAAAGCATTTGATTTCCATGCTCTGCACGTCAGTGAGAAATACAGAGGCCAAGGATTTTATGTTTGTATTTTCCGTGCAATGACTGAGTCTGCAAACCACCTTCATCGTGAAGGTGGAAAAACCTTCACTGATTCTCTGTTGATTTCCCCTGGATTCTCAGCTCATAGCCCTGGAGCCTGGGTTGTAAACATGTCTGCAAAGTTTCACGTGAGTTTCTGTGGGTGAACGAGTAGGGACGAGTGAATTTCCAAATATATGTATGTACTAAATGCCTATATGTTTGTTTCATGGAAGATATCAGATGGATCCATTATGCTTGTCTACTGAATTGCCCAAGGAGGTATTATTTTTGCAGTGCAGATATTCTTTTGTTTTTAGATTTATTTGGTGAGACATACATGTCTCTACCTTGCTTGTTTCAAGTACAGTATATGTTCTCATCTACCCAGGTATTTTTTTTATATATTTTTTAAATTTTGCTCACAATTCTTTATTACTAACACATTGTACAATGTATATATAGGCATTTCATACAGTGCCACACAAAAGGTTACAAATGCATTTAGGGAATACTGGCCTGGGACGTTATAGTTGTATTTAGATAGAGAACTGGCTGATGGGTTCAAAGTACACAGCGGTTACATGCAAGACAATAGGGGAAGTTCAGGTGCTTTGCAATTTGTTTTCAGGGCTGCTCAAAGTGCCCAAAAGTTCCCTGTTTGCCATTGCCCTTTGGGCTATGGCAGAGAAAGAGATAAGCCAATCTCCTCTTCTTAAAGACTATTGGATGGATGCTGGGAGGTATAATGCAATAACATAAGCAGGGCCATGTGTTGGACATTAGGGATGAGCAAAATATTTTGCTGCCTTTCGCAGAGAAAAAAACACTCTTACCCCCTTATGTAATAATAGGCACTAAGTTTGCCCTGGAGCAGCAACCCATAGCAACCAATGATATGTTTGCTTTGGTGACTGTTAAATGCTACCTGCTGATTGGTTGCTATGGGTTACTGCTCCTAGGCCTTTAATTACATAACCCCATTAGACTGGAATCACTTTTGGAGTATTTCTTATTTAAGTAATGTCAGCTTAAACATGAAATGGTCGGTGGGAGGACGCTTGCTTCATGTAGAGTGCATGGCTATGAGTTTAATGGAAACAATAGAAAACATTACAGCTATTAAGGTTCTCCAAGCTTTAGTAGATATGCCTTATTGACTCAACGTTCTTTTACCATCTGTGCAAAATCACGAAAATGTCTCAGCCCTAGAGGAAATGAAGACCACTGGGGCATCCAAATGGCTTAAACCTGCACGGTGCGCATCCTTGGAGCATATTGTTTGTATTAGCATCCAGCAGAGTCCAGTTTATCCGTTCTGCTTATTATCAAGCAATGCAGAACCGACTATGTGAGGAAGAGGCAACAGACTAGAACAGCTGAAGAATCATTAGGCTCATCATGCCAAGGGTGACAGCAACTGTGGTGCTATGAGAATAATCCATTTCCCAAGGCAAGTCATTTGTTCCATGCCCACGATTCTTTTTTGTTCATTGCTATTCTAGCCGATAATACTGAAAAAAGCTTTTTTTTTTTACATAGAAATATTGTGTGTCGTGTATACTGATCAGTTTGTGGCCAGTTGTTACTTCCTTTGTGTGTATTTTTGTTGCCTACCCTCCATGTTTTATTTCAGAACTGTTGTTGCACAAATGCTTTTTGGAAAATTGCTTCTACAAAGACTATGCATGAACAATCACTGGTAGGCAGTGGTGCAGAAGCACTATGTACTTACACATCCATGCCATGGGACACCTATGTGCCACCTAGCTTGTATGCAGCCAAGTGCTGGAAGCTCCACATACAGAGACAGAGGTGCAACATTTTAGAGAATGCAAAGGCTTATGGATACTGGGAGCAAATGCTGGGTGGGCAAGGAACAAATTGCAAAAACATTGTTTTTGCACTGTTTTTGTGCTTTGCACCTACTGTATGTTTCTAAATGAGCCAATAGTCAACAGATATACAGGTACAGCATGGTATCCAGAAACTAGTTATCCAGAAGGATCCAAATGACGTAAAGGTCATCAATCTCCATTTTATCCAAATAATCCAAATTTTAAAAAATGATTTCCTTTTTCTCTGTAATATTAAAACAGTACCTTGTACTTGATCTTTCTATGATACAATTATTCCTTATTGGAAGCAAAACCAGCCTATTGGGCTTATTTAATGTTTGCATGATTTTCTAGCAGACTTATGGTATGAAGATCCAAATTATGGAAACCCCCAGGTCCTGAGCATTCTGGATAACAGGTACCATACCTGTAAATGTATTCAAGCTGTAAAAAAGAAAATACATGCATGGTGCCTCTAGACACATTACTCTTGCCTCAACTATAGACAAAAGGTCATATAGAGCAAACCAGTACTGTCATCATTATCATCATCATTTATTATATAGTGCCAGCAAGTTGTGCTGCGTTTTACATTAAACTATAATTACATTCAGACTCCCCATTCCTAAATGACCTCCCAAAGTGGTGAGCCGCACTATGTAGCCAAAGTGTCAAATTTGCCTACAGTTTTGTTTAAAGGGTAAGGAATTTTTCAGTAGCAGTATGCACAAAATGTCTCAATGTCTTAAATATATTGATAATAGGTTGAATGCAGAGGACTCTTGTATTTGTCATGTATTTTGTGGTCACAGCCTCATTGCACCCCCGCCTAATGGTTTTAAAAATAAGTGGTGAGCACAACTTTCCCTTGTTTGTTATAGTTTGTACAGGAGCAGTGACCAGCTCCATGTTGTAGCTCCCACCCTTCCCAGCTATAGTCAGGTGATCCCACTGGTGTCTAATAAAAGGGCAACCAAGTTTCAGAGTTTTACTTTGAAAGCAGGTAAAACTTCACAAAGTCCCTTTGTAAAATGTATAATTATATATATATTGTATATATATATAAATGAACATTTTCCTACCATAAAAACAATAGCATTGCAGACTGAGTTGTTCTTGGGATGGACAATGTAATACGGTAATGTAATTGGGAAAGAAATTATATAATTAAGTGTAATTAGTCTTTTCATGTTTCCATTTTATTATGGCTGCGTCTGATTTAACCCGCCTGCTTTTTGGACAGATTTAGAGACATCTGAATAAAAGAACTAAAATGATTTAACTGCGTGACCTGCATTGGTGTTCTCGGGAGAATAGGGTTACAATTTACGACTGATGAGTTTTAATTCTGTGAGCAAAGGGCCAACTGAAACCCAAAAGCAGATGGTGCCTAATGCACAGGAGGGGCAGCTGGCTCTGAGACTGAAGGCTGGATACATCATCCGGCTCAAGATGTTTTATATGACCTGTATAGGACTCACCTTTGTTATACAAACCTGCAATCCAGTTAGGGTCAGTCAGGTATCATCTAAAGCTGTAGTTCTACACATGTTAATTAGCATGAAACATTCATTCATTTTCATTTCCTACTGAAAGCATTATATCAGTGCTATAAGTGTTGTTCTGTTGTGAAAGAATGTTTTGTAGCACAGGGAAATATATTTTTTCCAGGCTTTATAGAGATTTCATAGAGCTATTTGAAATCCACCAGCAGTTTTTAAAAAGAAAAAACAAACCCACCATTTCTTTCAATTAGACCAACAGTTAAAGTTATAGTAAATGTGTTTTATTCCCTGTTTGTATGTCTAGATGTGAATCAGGACTGCCATATCTGAGAACTGAGTTATTAGTGCTCAGTTGGGAATTCAAGCTCAGCATAAAGAAAGAGAGGCCTCAATCAGCCTGCTGCATTTGGGTGTGCTTAAATTGCCACGGGCCTCTGCACTAGTATTTGGAGTGTTGAGATATATGGCTCCCTTTATTAATAAAGTGGGCAGGGGTGCATAGGAGGAGGCTTCACCCAAATCCCCCCGTACCTTGAGAATCAATTAGGCACATGCGGCACGGAGCAGCAGGAGGTGCAGCCTGCATTGGGATCTGTCCTAACCCCCTGCCCTAAGACAGGTGGTAAAGGCAGGGGCTAGCTCTACATCTTTATGCTTGGTCTTAGTGCAGCAAGCACCCTTATTGCTTCTACACTTGACCCCTATTGTCTATAACAGTGATCCCCAACCAGTAGCTTGTGAGCAACATGTTGCTCTCCAACCCCTTGGATGTTGCTCTCAGGGTCCTCAAAGCAGGTGCTTATTTTTGAATTCCAAGGTTGAAAGCAAGTTTTAATTGCATAAAAAAAAGTATAGTGCCAAGTATAGCCGGCCCTCTTGTAGGCTGCCAGTCCACATAGGGGCTACCAAATAGCCAATCACAGCCCTTATTTGGCACCCCAAGGGACTTTTCATGCTTGTGTTGCTCCCAAACTCTTTTTACATTTGAATGTGGCTCACAGGTTAAAGAAGTTGTGGACCCTTGGCCTATAAGCTACAGTACAACATAATTTGCTATGATAACTTCTTAAAAGCATCACATGCTAATATACATATATTTACCTATGCTGCACTGCAATCAACACTTTTTCAATCCCTCCTTGTTCCAAAGCCCCTTGAGCTTATTGGAAACTAACCAGATGTATGTTTTAAGTCGCCCTTCATGGCCTATCAAAATTCCTTGCACTGTCCCAGCCTCCAAGCACAACTGTCACTACCATGTCTCCAGTAGGGCATTGCAAATCTCAAAGGCCTCTGCAGTTGACTGTACACCGCACTCTTCCTTCAATACGCTAAACATTGATTACATTGGAGCTTATTACATTTTTCTGGAACTGCCAACTGAAGTTCAGTAGTAGTAGCAATACTAGTAAAATGCAGACCACATTTGTCATTACACTTCAGAGCTTGCTAGTACTGGGGTATTTCATTAATTTTCTTAAGAAGTCGTAGTCATGGTGAAACGATTGCAATAATACTGAGAAAGTTCAGTTGCTTTAGACTCTACTAGATACTAGTTGGATCAAGCATGTGTAGCATTGTTGAGATGATGTACAAAAGAATGCCACCATAATTAACAGACATGGGAAAGGGAAAATAACAGCAGGCACTTTGGGAATTGCAGTCTTGGCTGGAGAAGAGCTGATTCCTACTCCAATGTTCTTTACTTATTTAAACTGTGTACGAAATAGCCAAGGACGAACAAAAACTACTTACAAGTTCATTTACATATACGTTTAGAATTTTTGCAAAAGTTTAATTACTGTATATTGGCAATTTGTTTAGAAGGACATTTTCTTTCATATTATAAAAGAAGGTATTATTTGCGTGGACATCTCCTTGAGCACATCACATGCTATTCAAATCGCCATGGTTATTTATCCTGATTGTGACCAGATGGGACAGAGTAGGGATCTTGGGACTGATGCCAGGGGTGGAAAACAGGTGCTTTAAATGGATAACTGGAATTTCCTTTTAACCTCAACTATTGCTTTAATGTTAAATGCAAATGATAAAGATAATTTCTCCCCCTACATGAATGTGTTGCATGGTTGATGATCTGGAGTATTCATGATTAAAACAGGTTATCTAAAGCGTTTAATGTTAACATAATTATAGCTTAATCACAGTATCACTTGATTTCATCTCTGTAAGTTCCTCTACATAGATTCTTTATAGAACAGAGTGAAAAATACATGAAAATGAATCATCTACTGGCCGCTCAAGTCCCCTACAGATTTGCAACAATTGGCATTCATTAGAAGATGAAACCCAGGCATCAGTAATCAGCAGGGCCAGTAGTGGAGCCCGGGGTGGGCAGCTGTCCCTTAGTTAGAGGCAAACTTCTCACTGCAGAGAATGTAATTAATTCTACTAATCTTGATTCCAGCATTTGGGTTTGTTGAGATTCAGTAGGTCAGTAGCATAACAGAAATAGATCTCAGCTATAATATACAGAATATAGGAATCCTGGCTGTATGCATAAAAATGAAGCTCGGCAGTGTTTTTTTACATTTTATTTTGTAGGTTGCTCAATACCCATTCCCGTAGGCTGGGTTATTTTCTGAACTCAGAGGCTACACAGAATATTGAAAAAGACTAGACATACTGTAGCTGTTGACAGCAGAGGGACCATAATATAGTTGTAAACTGGATATGTTGAGGGCCCTCAAATAAATTTACTGTTGGGTTCAGTAACATCTAGTTATGCCACTGGTGACCAGGACCACAGGAAATACAATTCATATTAATCACAGATGGTCTGTCCAGACAGAAAGTCTTGCCAACCAGTGCCTCCCTTTTGCATGTGGTATCAACAGACCTGAAAGAGAAGGACTCAGTGCCCCCTGCCAGGACATTTCAGGTCTAGGCCAGTACTGCCATCATCCATGTGCATCAGCAGATCGTGTACACTGTACAGTCATCTCTAGGACAAACATAGTTTTTATATTTCAGAAGTTAATGTCGGTCATTTACTATGACCCCAGAAGCAAGTGCTAAATGAATAAGGAGCACAAAAGTGCACCCTTTAGGGGTCATCCTAAGGCATGGTTGTATTCTGCACCTAGCACCTGATTTGACATCTGGAACTAGGTTTAGAGAACAGCCCAGTGTACACAAGCAGCCTGGTACTTATAACATGCCATGGAGGCCTGCACCTGTTAGAGCTCCCTAACTTTGACATCTGAATGACAGGTAGAGAGCAGGAGAGGGCAATCCCGTGTGCTTTCCCACCCTCCCCGCTTGATCTCACTCCTGCCAAATGCAGTTAGAGCTGTTTCCATGGGGAACACTCCAAAATGGAGTAGCACACTGCCCTGCACTTTGTAAATTACCTCTGATGTCTGTTGGATACAAAATTATTTTCAGGTTGAATTGAAGCTAATGTGAAAGCAAAATGGTTCCGCAGTGCTAATATCAAAAAGACAATGCATGAGCGAGCTTGTTAAGATTTACTAGCAAATAATTAAAATAAATTACACATGAGAGGGATGTTTACTGAGTTTGGAAGCTGTTAGTGAAGGGCTGGCAAATGTTGATGGAAATTGTAATCACAAGGGTTGTGGGAGTGAGGAATGTAAAGCCTGGAAGGAATTTTTTGAGTCTGGTGCAGAAGGAATTCGATTTCTCTACGCCCCTCTACACCCTTCTCTGTGCTACAGTCACTGTAGGTGCTTACACAGTAAATGTTTAAACCCCTTATGTTTAAATTGTCTTGTTAATTAAGTGAAAATGATGGGCAATATCAGAAAGCTGCAACAGTTTTTCATTTTTTTTAAAATTTTATTCACTTTTAACTGGGCCATTTGAAGGTACAGTTTATTGACAGAGTAAATGTATGGTACAGAAAACAAACCAAAAATTGCTGGTCTTCACTTCTGATTTGGACAATAAACAATCTTTGTGGAAACCCAAGACTTCCAGAGTTCAAAACAGCAACCAAAGGTGCAGTGGCAAAATGGTTTCATTGAGCTGGAAGTGTTGTGCCATATTAGTTTATTCCTCATTTCTTCTCCTTTTTTGTTCGAGGCCCAGTCAATTCTAATAACCCCACTGGAGCAGCAGTGGGATAGCAGTTATAGTAAGTCGGGGTGGAAAGAATAGCTATATTAACTTTGTATTACTTTCCAACTGACACAACTGATCAGGATTGACATTCTTGTTAGAGGGGCATTGTATTTATCATTTCATTTTAGTTCCGTAGTATTCCTACCAAGGCAGGGTAGGACCCACCTTCACCTAACAGGACGTGTTCCTCTACCTTTTGTATTAATGTTAGGACAAAAACAAGGTCAAGCTTAGAGTTGTGGTGTTTAAAGGGTGATGTATGAGCAGAAATCAGCTGACCGTATCCTATTGGCTTGTGTGTTGGCCCAAAGTTATTGCATTTCCAGTCAATATGTGATTGTGATCAAACAGATTGGGTCGGGGCAGATAGAAAATTGTGAGAAGCACTTTGGCAGGGCTGAACCAGTCCTACATGATGGATTATTGGTCCTTTTTTTGCAAATGACTTGAGTTGCCAAGCTAGGTGTGGTGTTTATACAAATGGCCTGTATATGTCACTGTGCTCAAGACTTATACTGTACATACTTTCTATACAGCTTGTGGTATTACAGTTGCTTACTGTTGTGTAATGGCTGCATAAACCTGCTTATAAAGCACTGTTATACTCTACTCATCCTCGGCTACCAAAACATAACACTAGGTAAAGATCCATATGTGTTCCAACCTGGTCAAACAAACATCTATTTCTGTTTATGAGCAGCTTAACCAGAAGAAGTAAAATGTTATGTCTAAGTACCTTACCATACTGGGCTCATGACAGCCTGCAGTTATGTGACATTATGAATTAAGAACTGAATCATAGAAGGCCTGAATTATGTCCAACCTGCTTTATCTCTTGTCTTCCACAGAACTGTTCTTATTTCAATCCTCCAACATACAGTATATGAACTTTAAATTGACAGTGCATGGCACAAAGGTTGTAATTACTTATGTGGGGTTGGAAGGACACAGGTTTGGATAAGAAAATTATATCCAAACTGCTTATCTTGTCTCCTTCTGGAATCGTTCCCTTAATATATATTTATTTAACTAGGTTACCAGCCTTGGACACAGGTCAGCTTTATGCCAGCTGAAGGTTTGGGCGTCAGTAAGTCTGATTCACAGAAGACTTAATATGTCAGACTCCTTATCATTCATGTCTCCCAAACATCCACAGGACACGCTCCCCATTATCAAAATGATTCACTGTCATTTATTTCAAAGGCGATTATTTTAAAACAAAATCAATTTATCAAAGCAACTGTATATGCAGTATATACATGTCACGACCAGCACCCAATACCAGAACAAGTGCCAAGCACCCTGGTCTCGGCTCGGCTTCACCAGTAGTGTGACCACCGTTGGGCTTCGGGAGGAGCCCTCAGCTTACTTGGGTGCCACCTGGACTTAACGAGGGGTGCAAGGCGAGATGTTCTGGCTGGCGAAGGGGCACGGCTGTTAGCAAAGTCTTTTGGGCCGAAGGTCACGGTACAAAAGGATTAGGCAGAAGGATAGTCAGACAGGTTGGGTCGAGGCAGGCGGATATCAGAATCGTCAGGCAGGCAAGGGTCAAAACCAGGTTGTCAATCAAGGGGTTAAGCTGGAAGAGTTGTCGTAGGCAGGCAAGGGTCAGGATACAGAATGCAGAATAGTCAGGAAACAAGCAGAAGTCAAAACCAGATAATCAGGACAAACAGATTCAGGATCAGATGCACAAGGCTCAGGAAACCACTAGAAACCAATTTGTATCACGGGCATCTGTCTGCGGTCAGAATGGGCCTTTTATAGGGGAAAGAATTTGCGCCAAAAACATGCACATTCGCGCCAAAACGCGTTTGCGCCTATAAACAACACGCAGGCGCGCCGCACGCTCCCTAAGGAAGGCAAGATGCCGCAGGAAGAGGACCATACGACAGGCGTCCCCGTCGCCCCACTAGACCACCAGGACAGGTAGGTTTTATTACAATACAGTTCTTGAAACCTGGAATATCATTTTCCTTTTCTAAAGCAGGATATAGGAGGTCAGTGTTAGTAACAATGTGGATAAGTTGTATTCTTACAGAACATATGTGCCAACAGACATTTTCTGAATGCTTAGTACTATTCTGACCATTTGGCATACCCTATTACTTACCATTAAAGAAATACATATTTATTTTGTAAATATTAGATTAATATGAGGTAATCTTTCTTTTTAAAATGTTTTCTGGATTTCTACCCATGCCCATCAAGATTTGTAGCTATGACTATTCCCTGTACACTTCTGCTGTACTTCTGAGATGGTACAACCAACCCTGTGCTTTATGTACAGCACCAAGTTTTAGAAATATTACAATATTGTAAACTATGCCTGCATCATGTTTTTCATCTCTGTCTACACAGCAGAGCATGCTATAAAATGCAGATTATTGAGAAGAAGTAAGTACGAATTTCAGCAGGAGCGGCACCAGCACAGTACAATTGTGTGGAAACAATTTCACATGATATTTAGTAACTGACAGTCTCTATTAAATATACTTTAGTAGATTTGCTCTGCTTTCTTCTTATATCCTTTGATTCCCTTCACTGAGCTCATTGCCCCTAGCATCAAGCGTCTGATTTACTACTTGAAATAAGGTAATATATACAGGCCCCCCTTTCTGGGTATTTTCAGAAGCTATCAAGATGCCTTCACCCAACTGCTCCTTAACATGAACCAAAAATATAATTCTCACTCTTATTTCCTATTCATATGAACATATTCAATGCTTCTAGAACACCACCACCTTACTCAAATTCCCTCCCATATTCCATCAGACTTTCCCATAGCTTTTCCACTTTAAAACAATATTTTGACATACACTTCTATATGGAGGGCTACCTCTTCTGCCTTATCTCTCTATCTCTACCATTGTTTTCATGATCTCTCACTACCCAACAACCCACCTTAATCCAGCCCACTCTCTTTGTCTAACACCCCAACACCTTGGGAGTTGGGACAGATTAATTAAAATAATTCACCACACATTGCCGTGTAAAAAAATGGTGTAAAAATGATGGTTTTTTGTCACACTTTCTTTTTGAGTGACTTCTGCCGTTACTTACTTACAAAGTTATGAAGCAGTGTACAATAACAGAGGAAAATCTAGAATTTGCCATCCTTTATAAGTTCGCCATTTATTTTACATTGCTTTTCAAGCAAATTTAGTTATACACAGCATAATAAATAGGCTCCTGTGACCTGTGGCCAGTATATCTGGCCCAGAGGCCAGACTTACCGGATATAGGTCTGTGAAGGTTCACAATTATCCAGGTCATGGTATATCTATAGTTATATGTCAAATCAACTGAAGGTACTGTACTTTTTTCCCTTTCAAGGTAAAAAATCAAGTTGATTTCAATTGTTACTATAGATTTGCAGGATATATGTTCTTTGTTTTTCTGTGCTTTACTCACCCCCTCCCCAAGGGCCACTGTAATGGTGGAAGCCCAGTGAACATTCTCTGCCCACCCCTAAAAGTACCTCTGCTTCTGAACTTGCTGCAAACTAACATTGTTTACATCATGATAACATGTAAAACAAGTTCTACTGCAAAAATGGCATCTGCCTAGAGTGTCTTGTAAATCTTCTGTCTGCAGATGGCATTCATTAAACTTTAATATGCAAATGACCAGCAGGGAGATCCGACGGAGATTGTGTCCGCAGATTCAGTTTTTTCCCCTCTCTTTTCTTTAAAATTCCATTGGTTTACGAAAGACCTTTGAGACTCAGTACAGTGATTTTTTTTCATTGTTGGATTTCTGGGTAACGCTCACGCTGTTAAACATTCTATTTAAAAACTGGCCATGACAGGAAATGTCCACAAAAAACCCCAATGTTATGATGTTTCAGCATCATATATAAAAACTAGTTTATTTATAATATATAGAATATTTTATTGTAATACCGTACATCAGTTTAACAACTTTGTCGTGTTACAGTCATGGGAAGTTTCAGTTCTGAGTGCAAATGTATAGATGCTGTTTATTCTGTGGCAGGGATGGGTGCAACATGGGAACCCTCTACTTAACAAGCATTTCAGAGATTCAGACACAAACACACACGCCAATACAAGAATATAAGACATAGTTCTCCTTGCACTTCTGTACATTTAGATTCCTTCTAGTCCAAATCAAGTGCAGTTGCACCTATTGAAGCAGGGAAACCCTGGAGCTATTGACATCTCCGAACCAGGTGGTGGTGGCTCCAGGGTTCCCATAGCGGTCTGAGTCAGAGCTGCAGCACAGTTGCACTGAAAAAATAGGGTGCACATGTCATACATGTGTATGTATTTCAACCCACCCCTGTAGAATGAAAAGTCTGACAATTTGAGTAAGCAAGACCAGAGTAACAGTTAATTCATTTGTCATGGATGGGATGAATATTAGTGAAATTGGACATCTGTCTGGCTCTTGCCTTGAGCTTTAGCTTGCATTCCCTAGACAAGCCCAGCTGTGATCAGTTGCATTATTTCCATGTTTGTCAAGTAACTGTAGAAAATTTATGGAACCCAATAATTAAATTTTGCATGTCTGTACTTGGAAAAGCAGTTCTACTGTTGGAACCATAGAAAGCATAATGGCTCTGGAAATATGGAAACGGATATTGAGATGTTGCCCGGACAATCTGGATAAAAATCATTACCATAGAACTGACAAGTGGAATGGTCTTGCAGCTACCTAATATAAAGCTGCAAAATGCATTGGATGTATAAAAAAGGGGTAAATAAAGACAGTAGATGTGGCTTTAAGGGGTTGGCTACTAAGGTCTGACACACTTTAAATGCAGATTCAGTTGTACATAAAACAAGTTGCTAAATACAAAATAACACACATTACTGTCACATTCACAAGTTTTCATACTGTGTACATTCATTTTCTTCCTATATCAAGTAAAGGGAACTCACTCTTCCCAAGAAATCTAAAGAGGTGTCAGATGATGGAAATATGACAGAAGATAAATAGTTAGAACCACCATATTGGATTTACTTTGACGTGGTGTGGGGGCCAGTTTGTTATAATGATAACTAAAAACGCTCTTTTTGAAATGTATACACTGGTAATGTGCATTAATCAATCCCCTCTCTTTTGTATGTTTATAATAAATTTGTTCAGATCATTTGCACTTCCCCTGTACTTGCAAGTGTGGGCATTGGACAGAGTTGGATTGGAGTTCTGTGAGCCCACTGGAGAAGATATCCTTTAAGTCCTTCCCACCACCAAAACTTTTCCTAATCCCCAAATGCAGGCAGCCACTTCCTCCCCCGCCACCGCACATGCAAAGGCCATTCCCTCTTGTGGCATCATGGGACTGGTGGCAGGGACAGGCTTGAGACAAACTGGGAGCCCTAGGACCATGCAGCTTTCATGCCCATATAGAACATTTGACCCAAAAACGTTGACCTGCACTGACCTATATATAACACTTGAGAACCTGCACCTAACCCTAAACTGGTGTGCTCTCCAATATATACCTGCGCTGCCCCACCCTGCTGTGACATCACACAAGGGGTGGAGCACGCTGGGGCGAGTATATAAAAAGGAGTGCATCCAGATGGAAGTGGGACAGTAGAAGGTCATCATGGGCATTATGCCCGCACCTGCCCATGGCAAATGATGTATGGAAGTTAGGAGAACTCTCCCGACCCACACGGGTTCGACCCACAGGTTCAAGCCCACACATCACTACTGCATACATGAAATGCTCAAACTGACATCCTTCCATACTAGTAACTACTAATATGCAGGAAGGGGAACCAAAATTGATTGTGGTTCTTACGAGTGCAAGTTTTAAAAATACTACTATTAAGCACTAAATGCTACCCAACTTTTGAGCCGATTTTTCTCCAGCTCCAGCTCATCTCTCCAGTTGTTTTACAGATTGTAGCCGGCTCATATCAGTTTTGGGAACTTGGCAGATAAAGGCATTTCCATCAATCTTAAATAACGCTTCCTTTTAGGTCAAACAATTTGCCTGGGAGGGAAAATGATTAGATGATCGTTTATGCTTTGAAATATAAAGCTACAAAGAGTCATTATCATTAAAAAAAAATTAAGACACATAAGCTCCCTGATAGACTATTTTGCACTCAGGCACCAAGTGAATAATTCCAGGCCATGAGTTATCAGATATTTCAGTCTTGGAAAAATGGAGATTTGTCTTCAAATAGGAGCTGAATACATAAAATGGTAGTATGTCAAAAACAAAAAGGCTGAAGTCTGTGATACCATTGGTGAAACACATGAGTAATAAATACTGATATAGTGCCCAGTATATTTCAGTGTAGCTTTATAATACAGCATGAATATGCTGTAGATGTTATCCTTATAAATGGTGATTATTGATGTCATCAATTATATGTCAACATGTTCTTTAGAATTCATGTCAGTTGGAATTGCCATTTACCTCTCCTTTAAATTAATAAAATATTAAAGATCCAAACCTAGAATTCCAAGTGCAAGATTTTTATATCAAAAATGTCCTGTTTTCTAGAGCTTGAGTAACATTTTGTGAAGGACAAATTTAGCACAAACCTTCCAGTTAGGCCAAGTAATACGGTGCACACATTTTTATATCACATTTATGATTTGGTAAAATATTGTATTGAATATTACTGCTCCTCTAACAGTTAGCCGAAAACTTTACTATTTACATTCCTAGAAAATAATTCCAGGAACTTAGGTTATACCATTAATGTTTGGATTCCTAGCCGTCATGGGGGCAAATTCGCTAAGCGCCTAACGCTACGAATTCGCTAGTGTTGGGCATTAGTTACTTCGCCGATTCACTAACGGACGCTGGCGTAACTTTGCTAGTGTTACTTTGCACCCTTACGCCTGGCGAAGTTGTGCAATGGACACAACTATGCAAATTCACTAACGTGCATTGTTCTGAACGCTACCTTTTACGCCAGACTTCCTTCACCACCTCAGACCAGGTGAAGTGCAATAGAGTAGATAGGGATTGCTTCAAAAAAAGTTAAGCTGGCGTTTTTGCTTTATTATGGGTGATAGGCTGAAAAAGATTGAAAAAATTTTTGGGGCTCCCCTCCTTCCCCCCTACATTTCCTAACTCATGGCAACTTAACTATACAGTGGGCACATGTGTAGGGCAAAATAAAAATTTTATTTGATGTTTTGAAGGTTTCCCAGGCTTGTGTAGTGTTCCTACGAATACTTCCATTGAAATTTGAATTTGGCGCCGTATGCAAATTAACCATCGCTAGCGTAACTTCGCTTCACTTAGCGAATCAACGCTAGCGCAACTTCGCAACCTTATGCTACCCCCTCGGATTTTAGTGAATTTGCGGAGTGCGGCAAAGCGGACGCCAGCGCAACTACGAATCTTAGTGAATGTCCCACATGGTGTCTAGGGAACCTGAGCACAACTGAAAAGTGTTCCTTTAAAAAAGTAAAACCTTCCTTTATTAATATGGTTCCAGAAGCATATCAAGCTCAGCGAGAAATAAAATTGCCAGCTCTAAAAATAAACTACCTTTATACATCTGTGCTCTCTTGCTATAGCTTAAAAATAGCAGTAGTATGCAGAATAACTGCCAGACCAGCCATGCTGTTTTTACATTATCCTTCTCCCTTATAACCTTTTATTGATTAGTTTGTCCATGAGAAAAAGGAAAATAGCTCCCTAGATTTTAAAGTGTTCTAAGGTTGCATAGGTCGCAAAACCATCCTGAATGCTTATACATCTATGATTCCCTTCGGAACCTGTTTACTATAAGTTGGATTTATTTCTAGATGTAACCTAGTGACTGAAGGGCATGAATTCCGGGAATGGCAGATATTCAGGGTTTATCTCCAGTCATAACTCCCTGGCAGTGATCAGGCTGACAAGGCTGCATACTGTACTTTGGTAGTAACCTTAGAAGATAGCAGCTGGCAGTACTTAGATGTTCCAGCCATGTCCAATATCTGCTAGATGCTTTACACGCAAAGATATTGATTGCATATTTTGGAACAAGTTGGTATATTCTAGAGAGTATAGTTAGCATCTTAGTAACCTCACATCACCTCTAGACTTGTATAGCTGATTAAGTCAATAGGCAATTAATATAATGAAGATGGCGTTGCCATGTAAAAATGTTGTAAAAATGGCATCATTTTTTAACGTGCTTTTTCTTTGAGCAACTTCCGCTAGAACTTACAAAGGTCTAAAACAGTGGAAAATAACGGTGGAAAATATCACAGACCTTGATAAGTTTTCCATTTATGTTACACAGCTTTTGGTACTGTTTTTCCTGCAAATTTAGTTTCACACAGCATAATAAATAGGCCCCTAATTGTGGCCTGCCAGTGGAATGTTACTTCATGGGACAATCTTATTCCAGATCTTGCAAAACATTACTTAGATGGGAGTTTATGATAGGTCCCTACCTCATCCATCATACCAGCTGTATGTCATTGTCATTGCTTGAGGCTTCCATAAAAACCCACCTTATCTGACCTTGTATGGGGTCCATCAATGGGCCTACCTGATATCAGGCAAATGTCGATCGGGCTGGTTTAAAAAATACCATCCAATACAGTTCTCCCCCCATAGGGGCCTGTGACCCTATCATTGTTGTAATTCGATCATTTAGCACTCTGGGCATATCAAGGAAAAGTCCACTCATTTTGTGACCTTGACAAAAGAGCAAACTTTATATGTATGGCCAACTTTTTTGTGGAGAACTTAATATTCACTATTTTCTGCAAACTACTAAATCCACACGCATTTTCCGAAAATTTCTTGTGCTGGAAATTTTTTTTAAAATTGTGAAAAAAATCTGATTCATATGAATTTTTTCCTATTTGTTGGTGAAAACTGCAACTTTTTCAGATTTGACGCCCAAAACCTGCCACTTTTTCGGATTAGATGCGTGAAAACCACAAAATCTCCGGATTATTGAATGAAACCCAACGCAGATCAGGATATCAATGGGGCATCTGCCATTGACTTCTACAAGAACTTGAGTTGGAGTACTTTTTTATTCTGACTTTAAACACCATCAGAGTTTAATAAATCACAAAATTTTTTAGTTTTTTTAGCTATGACAACATTGTGTTTTTCCCCTCTAAAAGTCCAACCAGAAAAAATAATAAATAACCACCTGTATGTATGATTTCACTGTTCCAAGTTTACTACTAATTATTGTGTGTTTATTGCTGGAGCAATAATGCTTCAGACTATTATTATTGGTTCAGACTAAATGTGAGTCGGATACAGAAAAATATATTATTCACTTTCATGCATTCTGTACTTTGCTTTCTCTTACAGCCCAGGCTCTTGGTTAAGCTGATTAGAGATGTTGTGTTTTACCTATGTGAGATTTTAAGATCCAGACTTAAATGCTTGTTTATGGTGAAAAGCCATAAATACAACACATAATTGTGCAATAGCTATAAACAAAAGAGCCGACAAAGGCCATTTATAGATTGTTACACTCTATGCAGTTTAAATACACAGAAAATACTATACGTCTGAAAGTTGATTAAAAACCAGGTTTTCATGCTCCTTGGATGAATAATTTTGACAGATTTGTACAGTGATTGATCCAGTTTTTGTGAAAACAGAATCATCAAACAGTAGATTTTCATAAAAGCGTTAGATTCCATTTAATTCGGTGAAACTTCTTATACATTTGGGCTGCTGGTGTTTGGATGAGATCTGTACTGTAGCTATTTGTATTAGCATTAGCTCCACTACTGATAAGGTGTAATATGTTCAAAACAAAGCAATATATGCACATAATATCATGGCTACTGGTACAGGGTTAAACTGTGCACAGATACTGTTGCTGCTTGTTGCTGCTGGAAACCTGAGGTAGGAGGACTCAGTAAAAAGATTGAGATATAAGGTAATAAAAGCCTTAGGGAGCACATGAATGACGAGAAGCTAGTGTCAGATAACTTCTGTTATAGAGCACTCCAGAAGGGTGAGTTAGACAGTAAGAACAGCTTTTAGTTACATCAAGGAGATCACCCTTTGGTATGAGCAATACCAAGGAAGTAGTCTTCTGACCAATAAATATACCGCTCCTGGTTAAGAACCACTGGAACCCAAAAGAACACTGGTCCATCTGACAGCAGCCCACATTGCAGCCAAATACAGCATCCAATAAGCACTTCTGTAAATGTTATCAATCTGTTCAAATGCTGCATGATAGTCTCCCTTTAGGAACATAAAACTGAGGTTAGATACAGAACGTTGGCTGGAGAAGGTCAAAGCAGTGGCAAGCAGCCATCATAGTGTGCAAGGGATAAGAGAAAGCGATGTGCTTATCGAAGGGGAGCTGAGGGTGGACTATGATGACACATCATAAATTAATTCAGGGTTCCTCTTCCAGAAGGAAAATGTCCAATTATCCTGCTGTTCAGCAACTGTGTATATTTCTCTGTGAATGAAGTAAATTAGTGTCATACTAAAATTGGATTTTAAATCCTTTCCTGAGGCCACCAACAGTCATTTTGTTTTGCCTCTGACAGTAGATACCTTTAGAGCTTAATTAAAAAGCATTGAAATCAGCCTAGATAGTGTGGCACCAGATCATTATCAGGCATTTATAATGTTCTAACACATTTTACAAAGCTGAATAATAGACATGGGGTTTATGTTATTATATGGTAACAAAATAATCTTTTCTTGATAAAATATAAAGCTGGGTGTTTGCAGGTGCAACAGGATCCTCCAAGTTTCTATTGAAAGAACAAATTACAAAGTGCATTGGGGTACAGCGACTTCAACTGTTTTCTTATTTATATGTTTCAATGTCTAAATTATTGGAATTGAATCATTAATAAGGGCTATACAGCCCCATTAAATAGTGCCCTATACTAAGGAAAGAATAAGAAAATACAAAAGAACATATGTCCCCCTGAATACAAAGATAATGCACATACAGTGTAACACACACAAACACTGTAACTCATTGATGACATAAACATTCCCATTACATGGGTACATACAGTGAGTGTGACCATGTTACCGAAACAGAAAATATAAAAATGTCCCATAAAATCCACTGGAGGCGGAAACATAGATCAGTAAAGCCATAAAAATATGCCAGATAGAATTGTAAATAAATGATGTAGTGAAAATGTGTGGTCAATGTTAAAAGCAGCCTGTGTGTTGAATAGTTCCAGTGTTGGACTGGCCCACCGGGATACCAGGAAAAGTCCCGGCAGCCCCAGGTGTCAGTGGGCCCTCATGCTGCTAAACATTTATCCTATTTCATGACCATTCCATATTTCTATGAGAACAAAGAGGCTAAATATATGGAATAATAGATTATAGCATGTAAAATAAAAGAGACTAAGAGAATAGGAGAGGAGGAATAATAGTACTAGTACTGACTTTTACTAATAGTAATAGTAAGAGTGGGCCACTTGTCTAGAATTAATTGGTGGGCCCCTGGTCAAAGGTTTTTTAGGCAGGCCCCTGGTGTGCTAGTCCGACACTGCATAGTTCATGGGTGACCAATGCACTATTCATGTTTTCCACTAATAGAGTCAGTTGAAAACTTCTCAAGGATGCAAAGAATATAAACTGCTAACCTAAAAGACATGGATGCCACTGTCACAACTGATCTGCATACCAGTGAAATTATTCATAGCATCTCCGTTTGTTAATTCTTCCCGGTATTCCTTGCCCAACCTCTTAAGATGGAATGTGAGTGGTTAGCTTGTACATGAGAAGTAGGAGCTGTTGTCTATCAGCACTGGCACATGTGCAGCTTGGAATTTTGTTTTAATGTGGTTCTTGTTGACCACAGCAACGGTAGAGGGACAACTTCTGACATTTTTCAGCATAGGAAAAGCTGCAGCAAGCAAAAATGGACCACATGGTCCAACACATTGCTCTTAAATGATCAATATGCTCATACAGACATCTCAGCCACCTTTTAGTACCCTTATCTGAACACCACTGACCCCAATACAGGCATTGGTTGTATATTCTATGCAGCCCACTGGACTGCTGCTACAGAACCTTCACCTAGACAACTAGTTCTAGCACTTATCAAACTTTCTTGCCTATTGAGTTTTCTAACCCAAGCTTACTCTTCATTGGGTTCTCCTACCCTGGATTTGGACCTATATATTTTTCTCTCTAACAAGGATCCAAGCAACTGATTCAAAACCACCCATGTTTCCTATATACTGCCACGGGCTATGACTCAGTGATTCTGAGAGGGAGTGTAACGAGCATACCTGGTGGTCTAGGGGGGGACGACAGGGACGCCTGTCGCCCCCTCGGCGGGGACGCCCGTCTTGACACGCGGTATCTTGCAGGCCGCAGGCGCCGGCATCCTAGGGCGCCCGCGGCGCGCTCTGGGGTTTCTTAAAGCCGCAGGCGCGCTGACGTAGTGACGTCAGCGCGCAAGGGCGCGCAATTCAAATTGTATTTAAAGCCCATTAGGGCTGTGATCTTTGCCCGTGATAGGATTTCGTTTCCTGGTGCTTGAGACTTAAGCTAGATCTGTTTAAACCCTGTTTTGATCCCTGCCTGGTTGTTTTGACTATTCTAACTTCTGGATTCTGACCCTTGCCTGATTATCGACTACCCCTTCTGATTAACCCTCTGTTTGACTTCCTGGTTTGACCCTTGCCTGCTTGACAACGTTTACTCTCTGCCTGCCTCGACCCGGCCTGTTCTGACTACTCCTTTGCCTAACGCCTTGTACTGCGATCTTCTGTCCAAAGACTTTTGTTTAATACAGTCGTGCTCCTTTGCTTGCCAGAACTCCTCGCCTTGCTCCTCTCGAAAAGTCCAGGTGGCATCTGAGTACGCTGAGGGCTCCTCCCGAAGCCAAAGGCGGTCACACTAACTGGTGAAGCCGAGCCGAGACCAGGGAGCTTGGCATTAGTTCTGGTTTAGGGTGCCGACCGTGACATTATCACGGGCCCCCAAGATGGACGAAGAAGGTCGAGCTGCCGCTGCTACTTCCACCACCGAAGCGCTACTTACCACGCTGTTACAGCGCCTGGAAGAACATGAGCAGAGGCAAGATTACCTGATGCAAGGTTTCCACAATTTGACCCATCGACTGGATGCATCCGTCCAGCCTCCAGCTCTAGTAGTCACCCCTCCTGTGGCCACTCCTGTGGGTTCTTCTGCTCCGTTGGGTAATGTATCCAAAACCCATGAACCCAAAATTGTGTTTCCGGATAAATTTAATGGGGACAGGTCAAAATTTTTCGTGTTCCAAGAGGCATGTAAATTATACCTCAGCTTTTTCCCCCATTCATTCACTACTGGTGAGGAAAAAGTGAGGTTCGTAATAACCCTATTACAGGGTGATCCCCAAGTTTGGGCTCTCAGATTACCCCTTTCAGATCCTGCCCGTTTCTCCCTTGATTCATTTTTTAAAACCATGGCTGTACTTTATGATGACCCGGATCGTGCATCTTCTGCCGACTCCGCGATTCGTAAATTGCGCCAGGGGAAACGGGATGCGGAGGTGTATTGCACCGAGTTCCGCCGGTGGGCAGTGGAGACTGGGTGGAACGACATGGCGCTTCGTAGCCAGTTCCGTATTGGGCTGTCTGACTCGGTCAAAGACAGCTTGGTGAATTACCCTTTACCCTCCAACCTGGATGATCTCATGTCACTTGCCATCCAGGTAGATAGGAGGCAGAGGGAAAGAAGGGGTGAAAGGGGTTCTCCTATGCATTCTGGGTTTACCAATGTGAAGTATAACTTTTCTAATATGGTGTCCAATGTTAAGTCCCCTAACCCCTCCATGGTTCAACCTCAGGAGGAACCCATGCAATTGGGTATATCCCATCTAACCTCTGAGGAAAAAACCCGCAGGCGTTCCCTGGGTCTTTGCATTTACTGTGGGGAAAAGGGTCATTTCCTGAATTCATGTCCTAAGAGGCCGGGAAACTTCCAAGCCTAAATGGAGAAGGGGAGCTCCATTTGGGTGCAGAAGTTTCCTCTCCCCAGTCTACCTCTAGGATTTTGATACCTGTTAAACTCACCTGGTCTACGGGTTCTGTCAGGGTGTCCGCTTTTGTGGATTCAGGGGCGGAGGGGAATTTTCTGGATGCTACCTTTGCGGAAAAATTTGGTATTCCCTTAGTTCCCCTGATTCCTCCTATGAGGATTTTGGCAGTGGATAAAAAACCTTTGGGTTCAGGCCTGGTAACTAAAAAGTCTGTGTCTCTTTCCATGTGTTCTGATAACCATCACAGTGAGAAGTTAGCCCTTTTGATCATTGAAGGTGCGTCTTCTCCTCTTATATTGGGGTTACCTTGGCTCCAGATCCATAATCCTCATATTGACTGGGTATCGGGGAAGATTCTGCAATGGGGCCCTAGGTGTGGTGGTTCATGTATTCCTCCGGTTGTGGCAACTACAACTTTAGAAGGTTTACCTGCAGCATATGCTGAATATGCTGATGTGTTTTCTAAGAAAGCTGCAGAAACCCTACCTCCACACAGGCAATATGATTGCCCTATAGATCTAATTCCTGGGTCTATTCCCCCTCGGGGTAGGACATACCCTCTTTCCTTGCCGGAGGCCCAGGCAATGAAAGAATATATTAAGGACAACCTTGAGAGAGGGTTCATTAGGCCTTCTAGTTCCCCTGCGGGGGCAGGTTTTTTCTTTGTTGGGAAGAAAGATGGTGGTCTACGCCCCTGTATAGACTATAGGGGTCTCAATAAGATCACCATAAAAAACCGCTATCCCCTCCCGTTAATTTCTGAATTGTTTGATCAGGTTAAGGGTGCTAGGATCTATTCTAAGCTAGATTATAGAGGCGCCTATAATCTCATACGCATTAGGGAAGGGGATGAGTGGAAAACTGCATTTAACACCAGGGACGGCCACTACGAATATCTTGTAATGCCCTTCGGTCTTTGTAACGCACCTGCCGTGTTCCAAGAATTTGTCAACGACATCTTTCGGGACCTGCTGGGGATATTCGTAGTGGTCTATCTTGACGATATCCTGATTTTCTCATCTAATTTGGGTGAACATAGAAATCATGTTCAACAAGTCCTGTACAGACTCAGGAGGAATAACCTTTATGCTAAACTGGAAAAATGTACCTTTGAGGTTACTTCCGTTCAATTTCTAGGATTAAATATTTCCAGCAGGGGTCTTGAAATGGATCCAGGCAAGGTGAGAGCCGTACTGGATTGGACCCAACCCCAATCATTACGTGCTACCCAAAGGTTCCTGGGGTTTGCAAATTACTATCGTCAGTTTATTAAGAATTTTTCCATTATTGTGGCTCCCATCACTGAGTTAACAAAAAAAGGCGCTGACCCCAGCATTTGGTCTCCTGAAGCTGTACAAGCTTTTAAATTCCTCAAAAAGGAATTCAGTTCTGCCCCAATCCTTCGTCACCCCGACACTGCGCTTCCCTTTATTGTGGAGGTTGACGCCTCCGAGGTAGGAGCTGGGGCAGTTCTTTCTCAAAGGCACCCGGCTACCAACAAGTTACACCCCTGTGCTTTCTTCTCCAGGAAGTTTTCACCCGCAGAGGTGAATTATGATATAGGTAACAGGGAATTGTTGGCAGTCAAATGGGCCTTTGAGGAATGGCGGCATCTTCTAGAAGGTGCTAAACATGTGGTGACGGTCTATACCGACCATAAAAATTTATTGTATATCGAGTCGGCTAAACGCCTAAACCCTAGGCAAGCCCGGTGGGCGTTATTCTTTTCCAGGTTCAATTTCTCGTTAACTTTTCGGCCGGGTTCCAAAAATACCAAAGCAGACGCACTCTCTAGGAGTTTTAAATCCTTTTCTTCTGACTTTAGCGAGTGTACTCCCATCATTCCCAGGGAAATAATTGTTGCAACCTTGAAGTCTGATCTCTCTTCCTTGTTGTCCCCTTTACAGTCATCTGCTCCTGCTGATACCCCATCTGGTAAATGGTTCGTTCCTGAGGAGCTTAGGGAACAAGTGTTACGAGAGGTTCATGATTCTAAAGTGGCAGGTCATCCAGGTATTGCAAAAACCATTTCCTTGTTATCCCGTCATGTTTGGTGGTCTTCCTTCAAACAGGATACTAAAATATTTGTCAATTCCTGTCCAGTTTGCCAAAGGTCTAAATCATCTCATCATTTGTCCCAGGGTCTATTAAACCCCTTACCTGTCCCAGAAAAACCATGGTCTCACATTTCCATGGATTTTATTGTGGAGTTGCCTCCTTCTCAGGGTAAGACAGTGATTTGGGTGGTGGTCGATAGGTTCAGTAAAATGGCTCATTTTATTCCTCTTCCACATCTCCCTTCTGCTAAAACCCTGGCTGACTTATTCATTATTCATATTTTTAAGTTCCATGGTTTTCCTGTAAATATTGTTTCTGACAGGGGGGTCCAGTTTGTTTCAAGATTTTGGCGTGCTTTCTGTTCCTTGGTGGGTACCGAATTGTCCTTTTCTTCTGCCTATCACCCCCAAACTAACGGTCAAACCGAAAGGGTAAACCAGTCCCTTGAGCAGTATCTCAGATGCTATGTGTCCGATAACCAGTCCACATGGTCCGAACTGCTACCCTGGGCAGAATTTGCATATAATAATGCTACCCATTCCTCCTCAGGAGAGTCTCCTTTCTTTGTTGTCTATGGTTTGCACCCCAAAGCGTTTTCTTTTTCCGACTCTAATTCCCCTGTACCCTCTGCCAATTCTTTTATCCTGAAATTTTCCGACATTTGGTCTCAAGTTCATGATTCTTTATCCGCAGCTTCCCTAGCTCACAAAAAAGCTGCTGACAAATCCCGTAGGGAAGCACCCCAGTACAAGGTGGGAGATTTAGTATGGTTGTCAACAAAAAATATCAAGCTGAAGGTTCCCTCTCCTAAACTGGGTCCTAGATTCATTGGTCCATACCCCATCATTGCAATAATTAATCCATCCTCTGTCCGTCTTCAGTTACCTTCTAACTTCAAAATTTCTAATTCTTTTCATGTCTCTCTGTTGAAGCCCGCCAATGATTCTCGTCTTCTGTCTGTTCCTCCCCCAGTGTTGGTTGAAGGTCAGCCTGAGTATGAGATCCAGGAGTTCCTCGACTCCCGCCTCGTGAGGGGTAAGTTACAATATCTTACCAGGTGGAAGGGCTTCGGTCCTGAGGAGAACTCTTGGGTCTCAGTTGATGACATCAAGGCTGACCGTCTCAGGAGACAATACCATGCTAGGTTTCCCGGTAAGCCTGGGGGTCCAGTGGCCCCCCCTAGAGAGGGGGGTAATGTAACGAGCATACCTGGTGGTCTAGGGGGGGACGACAGGGACGCCTGTCGCCCCCTCGGCGGGGACGCCCGTCTTGACACGCGGTATCTTGCAGGCCGCAGGCGCCGGCATCCTAGGGCGCCCGCGGCGCGCTCTGGGGTTTCTTAAAGCCGCAGGCGCGCTGACGTAGTGACGTCAGCGCGCAAGGGCGCGCAATTCAAATTGTATTTAAAGCCCATTAGGGCTGTGATCTTTGCCCGTGATAGGATTTCGTTTCCTGGTGCTTGAGACTTAAGCTAGATCTGTTTAAACCCTGTTTTGATCCCTGCCTGGTTGTTTTGACTATTCTAACTTCTGGATTCTGACCCTTGCCTGATTATCGACTACCCCTTCTGATTAACCCTCTGTTTGACTTCCTGGTTTGACCCTTGCCTGCTTGACAACGTTTACTCTCTGCCTGCCTCGACCCGGCCTGTTCTGACTACTCCTTTGCCTAACGCCTTGTACTGCGATCTTCTGTCCAAAGACTTTTGTTTAATACAGTCGTGCTCCTTTGCTTGCCAGAACTCCTCGCCTTGCTCCTCTCGAAAAGTCCAGGTGGCATCTGAGTACGCTGAGGGCTCCTCCCGAAGCCAAAGGCGGTCACACTAACTGGTGAAGCCGAGCCGAGACCAGGGAGCTTGGCATTAGTTCTGGTTTAGGGTGCCGACCGTGACAGGGAGTCCAGACAGATCATGAACAACAAAAGGTAGCTGAAAAAGTCTTTACCCTTTTGACAAGCTGTGAAGCTCATCCACCAAGGCTGGAGCATTTGGAATCTAATATAGATTGGTTGTGCTATTGAAAGCCCACAGGCTCTACAGTACAGATATGGGACCTACTCAGGACTTGGGTTTTCTGATTAATTTCCGTAATTTATATCTCCATATAGAGTATACTAAAATTTAAACAGTAAAAAAAAAAAATTGGGTTGTTTTAACTCTAATAAGTTATACCTTAGTTGGGATCAAATACCAGGTACTATCTTATTATTACAGAGAGGAAAAGGGGGAAAAATTGAATTATTTGATAATAACAAAGTCTACAGGAGATGGCCTCTTTGTAATTTGGATCTTTCTGGATAATGTGCTTCCGGATAAAATACCTGTACTAGGACATATAGTAGTAGTAGTGATATATACTGATCCATGTCAAAAGGCAAAAAATAAAAAAAGTAATTACATTACATTTTAAACCTTGACTAAATATTGGGGAGGGTTTGTACAAATATGTAAATGGTACCAAGTAATAGTTTGCATTTATAAAACAAACCATTGCATTATTATTGTAATTGTTACATACAGAAAATATACCCTGTTTTCGTTCATTTTCTTTATATACCTTCCATATCTGGACTTCATCATGCTTCACTTGCCTGCTGTATATCAGCATTTACGATTTTACCAAAATGAAACATATTTAAAGTAAATGCCGCCTTGTGGTGCTTAACAAGTCACAATCTAGATAAGATGCAGCAAAAATGTGTTGAAAATACCATTAGACCTTTGCAGAAAATGTATAAATAATCAACGGTAACAGCAGTAAATCCTTAATAGCCTAGGGCTTTCATTATATGATTGTAGAAGGTGGGTGTAAATATTAGTATAGCATATACAGAGAGAGTATGTGTATATGAGGAGCAGTGTGGTCCTAGCATTGCCTTTTATAGAAGGCTGGGGGTGGAAGGGAAAGCAATACAATGATCCTTATACTGTTATGACTGTGATTAATTAAAATTAATAATTGCTCAATTCAACAGAAGACTCTGCTCGCAAACCTTGTTAGTGACTCAATAAAGTACTATTTTTACATCAACCCACAGGCTTCAGTGAGATACAATTGCTCATAATATTCGGCAACATACTAAAATCTGCTAATCTGTCTAGAACAGATTTTCAAACAGCCCAATCTCTCATCTCTAATAACACCCGTTCATTGTCTCCTTTGTACTATTTTCGCAGCATCTTTTAAATAAATAATGATTTCCATATTACTGATACGGAATTGCAGGGCTCCTTTCAAGTGTGCGATTGCAAAAAACATAAACTGGCGTATGTAAAAGATTTCAAAACTAACTTGCCGTCAGCTTCAGGAAGGGCTGTTTATGGACGTACAGTCTGCTCATAAAATAAGAATCGAGAACGTTTTAGTGGCAAAATAAATTGTGCTAATGCAGTAATATAGTAGAATCATTTGCCTTGAACTGCATTTATTGTGGATACCATGGAATATTGTACAGCATACCACATTGCTCTAAATAGCATTGGGGCCACAGAAAAAGAGGCAACATGGACACTAGGAACAGGCAGCTAAATAAATAGCTGAATAAATGAGAATATCATGTTTTCTTTGACTTTGCACATGGAGACTGAATGAGCCTCGTAATTAGAAAACAGAGTTAAAAGAAAACTATACCTCCAGGGCTGTGCCCTTAAAATTACACACAATTAAAAAGCCAAAGTACATTCACCTATGTTGGCTTTTTAATTGTGTGTAATTTTAAGGGCACGGCCCTGCACTGCATAACTGAAAGACATGCAGTGAGTTTGGTGTTACTTGTAGTGTGTGGTATGGGGTTGGCCTGAGTTGGTTTTAATTATTTATTAAAAGTTAAGTTTTATACACTTTCATAAATATCAGTCACTGTAGGGACTAGAACAAGTACCCTGTCCCCTGGCTGAAATACACGCAATCTAGCATTCCTATTGTATGAGTCTCTTTGGGCTTTTAACAAATGCTCACGTACAATCGGCATAACGGCCTCAATCCTATCCTGCATCTGAGCCACATGTTCTATAATGCTTTGGAAAGGGGTAGTTTCATGCTCCCAGGTTTCCTTCGCTAAATCCAACAACCCTCTGGGGTGCCGGCCATATAATAATTCAAATGGAGAAAACCCTGTTGAAGACTGGGGAACTTCCCTGATTGAGAATATTAAATAAGGCAACATGAAGTCCCAGTTTTTGTCAATTACTCTGCGAGCATGGTTTTTAGGGTTTTATTGAACCTTTCGACAAGGCCATCTGACTGAGGGTGGTAAACAGATGTCCTGAGATGTTTTATTTGCAATAACTTGCACAACTCTTTCATGACCCTAGACATAAATGATGTCCCTTGGTCAGTTAGAATTTCCTTTGGGATACCCACCCTACTAAACATTAACATTAACTCCTTTGCAATAGTCTTTGCTGATGAATTGCGTAGGGGAATAGCCTCAGGGTATCATGTGGCATAGTCCACAACAACTAGAATATATAGGTGTCCCCTAGCAGATTTTCTAAGTGGGCCGACTAGGTCCATGACTATCCTATCAAAAGGAACATCAATTATTGGAAGAGGCACAAGGGGGCTTCTATAAACTTTCAGGTGGGCAGTATGCTGGCAATCAGGGCATGAGGAACAATAGTTGCTAATGGAGGCAAATACACCAAGCCAGTAAAACCTCCTTAAAACCCTTTCCTTTGTTTTCTCTACCCCTAAATGTCCTCCTAATACGTGACTATGTGCCAGCCTTAGAACAGCATTATGGAATACCTGGGGAACCAGTAACTTTTGGTGTACAACATCATTTCTCTTTTCTACACAATACAGGAGATCATTAGACACTTCAAAATAAGGATATGAAAGTGAGACACCTGGGTTATTCACAACCCCATTTGTCACCTGAACATTATGCCTTGGTCCCACCAAAGTCTCCACTGAGCACTTTTAAAATTAAGAGGACTGACTTCTAGGTCAGCTAACTCCTTATTTGTCTCATCAGAAGTATGGAGCTCAGTATCACTACTTGTGTTATCCCCTACCAAAGCAGGGAGAGGGGTTGGGGTCTCATCACACTGTAGATCAGCAAATGGAAATACATACTCAAGGTTATCTGTATCCCCCACTGGTTCTTGTGATTTACTATTAACAAAAGCCCATGAATCAAGGAAATAAGGGAAATCTCTTCCCAACACAACTTCATGTGCAAGTTGGGGAACCACTCCGACTTGGTACTCCACAGACCCACATGGGGTTGCCAGGGTGACTTGTGCAGTAGGATAATCCTGTCTATCCCCATGAACACAGACAACTCCCACACTTTTTGTATGATCAATTTTACATTTAAAGGGCAGTCTTTAGACATGTGTCCATACTCAAAACATTTAAAACATTTTACTGTATTATCAGACCATTGTCAATTGTCCTTGCCAGCCTGATCTTCATCGCCCCTTAACCTTGGGACAGTCTTAATAGACCTTGTGCGACTCTGAAATTTGGAGCTGGGGAATCGCTCAGAACTCGGTGCATTAACCAGCTCTCCGGCAGCAACATATCTTTGAACCAAGGCAACAAGCTGGTCAACATCCTGGGGGTCACTCTGACTTACCCATCTTTGCAATGAAGCTGGTAAAGCCCTCAGGAAACGATCCATTACAAGTGACTCTACCACACGTACAGCTGAGTTGAGGTCAGGCCGTAACCACTTCCGCGCCAAATGTATCAAACATCTCGGACCAGACAGTCTTGTCTGGAACATAAATCCACGAGTGGAATCTTTGGGCCCGAACCGCAGCTGTCACTCCCAGACGTGCAAGTATTTCCACCTTCAACTTGCTGTAGTCACTGGCATCTGCTGGCTCCAAATCATGATATGCCTTTTGTGGTTCTCCACTCAGGAAAGGAGCCAGTAAACTTGCCCATTCACTAGTTGGCCACCCTTCTCGCTCAGCTGTGCATTCAAAGGCTAGTAGATATGCCTCAAAATCATCAGTAGCTGCCATCTTTTGCAGGTAATGGCTTGCACGTATGAGCTTTTTCCCATGCTGTGTTAATTCAGGGTTTAGGCTGACTTTGTCTGACAAGGACTGTTTTTCCTGCTGCACCATTCTCATAGCCGCCTGCTGTTCCTGACGGGCCTCGGCCTGTACCATTGCCAGCTGTCGCACTAGTGTTTCAATGCTTTCTTGCTGGATTTTATCACATCCTCCATTTTGGAAACTGCTGTACTTTTACCCTCAGACTTTAGTGTGGTGCCCACTGCATCCTCCACCACGTGTGACAACTAGTCCTGTAGGGGTACCTGGGTCAGTGTCTTGGGGCCGCTTTCCACAGTCTTTTAGGGTAAAAACAGTCACAGTAATCACTCCTCTTAAAGGCAAGTGCCTGCAGTTTATTCTGTTACACAGTCTTTAATAACAAGCACACAAAGAAATCAAAAGAAGGAAAAATAAACCCTTGCACCAGAGCGCTGGCTAAACACAGTTGGCAGCCTAACTACAGTCACTCTCAGGTGGGAGGGGTCCCCCCTCCCAAGGTCAGTCAGGTACTTTAGCTGCAGCAATTACATTGCAGCTTTGGTCTGTATTAATTAATCCATGTTCCAGGCTGTTGTATTACATAACACCCTGGGAGAAACATATCGCCCATCTATAACTAACCCAGCTACTTTATTACAAGGTAAACAACCCATTTAACTTGACTTTTTGGCAATCTGACTGCCCAGTTCTGTGCAGAATGGTGGACCTGGCCCCGGTACCTGATACTTGTTAGAGCAGTGCCTCCACCTAGTGGGATTTGGGAATGGACCTACGCAATGATTCCCGCACAGTAACTGGTAAACAAAATAACTTTATCTAAAAGAAAATGGCCAACTTATATAAGCAGTGCTCCTAACAAGGAGGCAATAGGGACCTCACTAAGTCCTTTAACTCTGTAAAATCTTCATGTGCTCCTGTTAGTATAAAAACTGGGTATAATGAAAAACATTTTTTCTAACATATAGTTAGTTAGGCAAAAATGTAATGTATAAAGGCTGGAGTGACTGGATGTCTAACATAATAGGCAAAACACTGCTTCCTGTTTGCAGCTTTCTTGGTTTCCACTGATTGGTTACCAGGCAGTAATCAATCAGTGACTTGAGGGGGGGGGCACACGGGTCATAACTGTTTGCTTTTGAATCTGAGCTGAATGCTGAGGATCAATTGCAAACTCACTGAACAGCTATGTCCCATGTGGCCGCCCTTAAAGTCACTGACTAACTCAGAGCTAGAGAACTGAAAAGCAGGAAGTAGTGTTCTGGCTATTATGTTAGACATCCAGTCACTCCAGCCTTTATACATTACATTTTTGGCTAACTAACTATATCAGAAACATTTTTTATTTTGCCTTTCTATTTATCCAGTTTTTGTTTTTACACTGAACTGTTCCTTTAAATATGGTACTCAAAAAAAGTATCTTTAGATGCTTTACACAGAATATTCAAGCGAGTCAAGCACTTATGGACATGCAGTGCAACTCAAGTCCCTTTGGACACTCAGATGAGAATCTCCTTCAGATGTGAATTCCTCTCACACGCTCTGTCTATCCAGGCACAATATCTGGCTTCCCTGTGCCAGCCTGATCTAAATGACAGCTTTTAGTGGGGCCTTCCAGCTCTCTGGGCCCACTGGCAGTTCCTCTCTCTCTGTCCATGGTGTGGCTCTCTATGCCAGGCTGTTCTCTGCCAGGCTCTCCTGCTTCCTCTTCCTGCCTGCCACTCCCTGGCTGCTGTGTAATTTCCTGCAGCTCTGAGATTACAGTGCAGCTGGTTGCTATATAACAGCTTACAGTGTCCATAAAAATTCCTTAATTTGCTTTGTTTAAAAGAGTGGTGGTTTCTTTAAAGGAGAATTCAAGTCAAAAGTTTAAAAAAAACCCTATCCCCTACCCTATATAGACCCCCCTCCCTCCTCCCCCCCCAGGCTAACTGCTACCCGGGCAAATGCCCCTAACCCTTTACTTACTTCTCCGTGCAGATAACTTTAGTTCTCCTTTAACAGACTAACGTTCACACTAACGTCTAAATTTCATTTGCTTGGTATTCCTACAGCTGAAAATTTTTCTACAGGAATATAAAGATAGCCAGTCAACACATGCAGCTGAAATTCTGCAGACCAGATGTACCATTGACAAATTATATTCCAGATTTACATGTAGTCCATTCTTATTAGAGAACCACTGAAAGGTTTTGTGCTAAGAGTAGTCTCCACTGAAGGCATACAAGTTTTGTGGTATTGTGATGTATGGAAAGGTATAAATCATACCTAACCTTGTAAAGGTTTATTAATACCCCCAGGAAGTCCAGCATGAGAGTACGTCGCCCATGCATGTATTATAAGAAAACTGATTGATATTAGTGTCCAGTCATTTTTATATGCAGAATCCATCAACATGGATGAATAATGAATGAGGCAGGATGAATATTATACATGTGATCGTTATATAAATACTGGCATCGACCACTAGAGTGACATTTTCGGACACAAACATTAGACCAGGGTGCGCGCGAACACACTCACACACACAAAGAAAAAGGGGGGAATGTAATAAAAGTCGGAAGAGAAAAACAGTTTGCACCAATAAGAATAAAAATTCACATCTCGCAATGTTGTTTTCTTCCTTAAACTGTTATTGCATTGCGAATTTTAATTGCGCACTTTTAAGAAGTGCTTGAAGGTGTCGTAATCTTTTGGAACAAACGTAACAACTTTTTTCAGTAAGAAGTTTTGTTACATTTACTGCATTGTTGATAACTATGAAATTTGCAAACTTTCTTCCACTGTTTGTTTGCGCAAAGGTATAACTTTTCGCATTGTGAATAGTTTTACCGTTACCGACTTTTATTACATTCCCCCAAAAGTCTTTTCTAGGAGTTTCCATGTTTTGAATTGTAATTTCTCTTGGATTTATGTTCTCATTTATTTCCTTGTTTATTTTTTATATTTGGGCCAATCCCTGTAAAGGGCTCCACTGGACCAAGCTCTGTCATTGCCTCTAACAGTCCCAGACAAGTCCTGGGATGTCCCAAGGAATCTCATGCTCGTTCTGCTGATTACAGGGTTAGACAAGCGTGAAATAAAACAATATACTGAAACAGTCTGACTCACTGTATCTCTACCTAAATTACTTGATTTTATTTGATTCCTAGTTGCAGAAACCTTTCCCTGTCTACCTGTCCATACTTCATTATCCCAATTAATTACAGGGCCAGGCATAGGAATCTTGGTCTGTAAAATGAAAAGGCTGGTTTACAGCTACTGTGTCTGTACATGTTATACGTATTTTGGTGCTGCCCATATGCCTTTATTGCTGCCTTGAAATCATGTTAAGGGATTTATGGCTTTCTATTCCTTACAGATGCAGTTTAATGACATGCACAGGAAAGTTTCTCAAACCATACTTGGTAAATCAAAGTATTTAAATTATCTCTAAGTTACACACAAAGCTTAATTTTAATATAGAGCCTTGCATAGCTCCGTATAAAACGTAGAAAACAGAACAAAATCATGTTGCCTTTATAGTAGTGGAATTCTTCAATATTCTGTGACCATAGGTTCCCAAACTGTGAGGCTCTACCTCTTGGGGTAGTCATTCTAAGTAGTTTATGGGGTGGCTGATACTAATATTTGGGGTGAATTCGTTAATGTCATTAGAACTATATCTGGATCACCAATATGGCCAGTCTGAAGACCAGATAGATAGAAATTAAGGTGTGGGGGGTATTTTCCTTACTATAGCGATATAATGACAGTGTTTTCATAGGGAGACGCCAGAAGGTCTTTAAAGCAACTGTCATCTGGAATCAGGGCTGTTATAATAAATGGGCAAAAGGGGAAAGGGGGGCCATCATAAGACCTTTTATTCACTGTCGATAAAATCACCCCCGGAAATCCCACGTCACTTACTTTTAAGTAGTAAATGGTCAAGTACATTTCATTAATAATATTTGGTTATTTATAAAACTCTGCTGTGATCATGTCTTTTTTATATGAGTATATTGATAAAGAGGGCTCTTTAGAGTCTAAAGAATTCAAACAGAAGCCTCAATTTGTATTCCTCTTTTATGTTAAGCATATTGCTCATGTTTGATCCAAAGGCAAGAGAGAATAGACTGGCCTTTCATCTGAGTTCAAATATAGCTAATAAACGCTCTTAAAACCAATGCTCGGTTTTAAATTACCACGTTAAATTGCTATCCATTTATTAAAAAAGAAACCTTGTCGTAAAGTAGAAAGCAGTATTATTTGTAAAGGAAATGATTGCGGCTTCTATTGTACAGAAGAAAAATAGGAAAAATAGGAAATAGAAAAACAGAAATGCTTTGGAAGGCGCGTTGTCAGATGGAACAGTGGGTGGTGATAAAACAAGATGTTATCAGGTTTCGGTAACTCTCCTTTCTGAATATATCAACCCAGGTGTATTCCAACACCTGAAGCCAAATGTGAAATGAAAAGTTAACACCTTTTACTTTCTCAGGACAGAGGAAAAAAAATAAGCAGACAAGTCCTGGAGGGATGTAGCAAATGAGACATGATCTCACGGAGGGCCCGAGGAGAGATGGAAATTAAACCTGGGTTTGGCTAACTCCTCTAACCTCAGGCAAGCGTTTCCTCAAAGTCAGAAACATTGGAAGGTGAAATTTAAGTCTGAACGTCTTTCCTAATGAGATCTCACGCCTGAATCAGAGCAACGCTTTGGGTTTTTTCGGTGACAGGAGGAGTGGGAAATTCACTTGTAAATTTTTATTTAATTATACTGTAGAAATACTAACCTTGCCTTACAAAATTATTTACTTCTTAATTAGAAGAAAATTGCATTTTGACCCAATTTCAGTGTTAAACGGCAAATTAAAACTGTGATAGCTCCGGGGGAATACGTAGGAATTTGTAATGCAAAACCAGATGCTATTTCTATAGCCATTCAGATACCAGATAATGTTTGTACTACTCCCAGAGGAGGATGCTGAAATTCCATTTAGTAATCTATGCAATGAACACAATGGCAGTATACTGATCTATAGTGCAAAAGCATACATACAATCATTTTCATACAACCTTTCCATGTTTTTAATACAGCAGTGTCCCAAGGCCAACAACAGAGATCTGAAACTGCAGCAGTAAATAATGAAACATAATAATTACAATGATGTGATATATACTATACTTTGGTTTTTTATTTAATGCATTTTCCCCCATGGAAAAGTGATATAAATATATATGGTGGTGGTTTTCACTCAAATGGCAGAAGAGACCATTCTTCAGAACCCACATTTTTATATAGGTATGTGCCTGTTTTATTCTCAGCAGGTTTTCACCTACACAGTTTTTACTTCACACGACATAAGCTAAAAAAATGTAAAAAAAAAATTTCCACAGGAACAGACTGGCAGACTGTGTACCACTACCTCCACATCTTGCTTTTTACAGTGCGTTAGTCAACACGCTTTTTTTCAACTTCACAAGCACATACTGTATGCTGGGTTCTTTTGTAGCTGCTATGAGTTAAGAGTGTATTTGTAGACTTGGGGTTATGAGTGAAGCTAAGGTGAAGGTAGTCCTGAAAGATATCCTTGATAGTAATAGTACAGTTTATAGTACAATTTAAATTGCATATTCAAGTAAAAGAGTGTAAAAGAGTATAAAAGAGGTAACCCAGCTTCTGCATGGGGAAACCTCTAGTGACAACACACAAGCAACGAGTTGTAGTTCAATCATGTTCTCTTTATTTGTCACGGCCCTCAGTAGAAAAGCAGCACATTCACAGAGCTCAATCTCCCAGCCTTTTGCCGAACATTGCCCATAACAGCACACTGCTAGGACACACACATGCTTGTTGGCACCCTCCTGGGTCCTGGCCGGGCAGCTAATTCAAACAGCAATCCTCACAGGTGGCAACAGGGGCCTCACTAACTAACTAGGGCCAGCTCAAAGTGTCTCTATAACTAAAGAATGCAAAGTCCTTTAATGCATTTCCAAACAAACACAGTCTCTGAAATCTTCAAGTCTCTTTGGATGATTTACAGCCACTCCTCAGGTGAATCAAGTACTTATAGACACGTAGGGCAACTCCAGCCCCTTTGGATACTCAAATGGGAATCCCCTATAAGTGTTGATTCCTTCGAATCTGACTCCTCTCAAACTTTCTGCCTCTCCAGGCACAATATCTGCCTTCCCTGTACCAGCCTTATCTAAATGACTTTTGGTGGGGCCTTCCCCACCACATGGCTCTCTCTGCCAGGCTCTGCTGCCTCCTCTTCCTGCCTGACACTTCCAGGCTGCTGTGTAACTTCCTGCAGCCCTGAGATCACTGTGTAGTAGCTGGATGCTAGGCAACAGCTTACAGCAGACAGACACAGGTGCCTGCTCCATTACAAGGAACTGCTGCAGAGGGGTAATTGCAAGGATTCGGTAATATCTCTCTACAATTACCAATAGACCGAGTGGCTCCTCCTACATTCAGATAGGCAAGAAAAAGGAATTCTGTGGAAAACAGGCCCAGGATTGCTCCTAAGATTTCAATTGACATGAAATGTCCTCAAGACTGAAGTTCACCCACTAGGATTGCCACCTTTTTGCCAGGAGTGACCCGGGCAGGGGCGGGGCTGTGATGTGGCAGGGGTGGGGCAATGATACAACAGGTGTGGGGCAATGACATCAGGGGCAGGACTATGATGCACGACTGGCGATTGGCCTGTCGCCGCATCAATCATAGGAAATCCTGCCCGGTTTTCCTAATTTGGAAAACCGGGCAGACAATTTTGACCCATGCAGCCTTTCAAAAAACCAGGCTGTCCGAGTCAAAACCGGGCATGTGGCAACCCTATCACCCACTGGCCCGAAAATAATCTCAGAACACTGATCACAACAGTAAACCACCACCAGTGCACTGTTGCAAGTACATTCACAGACAGTAGTGAGAGAGCAAATTAAGAACAGAAGAGATATTAGAGAAAGAGAGACACATGCAGTCACTAGTTGGGGTGTGAAATTTATAGGGGACCTGTCACCCTTGGAAGCAATTCCAAATTATTTTCTATTGTATTTGTCAAGCAAAATAAACTTTACTTACACTATATTTAAATCTTGTTTCCTTTTTTTTAAATGCACAATTAGAGCGAATAGGTGAGTGTTATTTTGGGTACATTGTTCTTAAAGGAAACTATGGATCATTCCACAATCTTGTTTATGCACAAGAATGGGGGACCTGATGCCCATGCACAGGCTACACAATCAAGGTCGGACTGGGCCGGCGGGACACTGGGAAAAAACTCGGTGGGCCGCCGGCTCTTGTGGGCTCCGCTGACTTCCCTTCTCACGCAGAGAAGTTTGAACAGAAGCGTTGATGGCTGTTGGGAAAACTGAATTGGGGCAAAGCAGGGTATTTGCCCCATGGTGTAGATGTCTATGCCATTTGCTGCTGTCTGGCCTCCATGAATAGAGATGCATGTGAAATCCACATATTTTTAGCTATAGTGTTTCAAATAATAGATCAATTTAAAATTCTGACCCTTTAGGCCCTGTATGGTAAGCACTGTGTTCTCTCTCAGCACAAATATTTTACCATCACTCTAAAAGCAATAACACACAGATATCTGTACAAAACCCAGAAAATACCATTCCATAGGCAATACTTGGAATTGTTTCAATCAAAAAAGACTCAAATCACATAATCTTCATATGCATTTTTGAGCAATTAAGTGATTAAAATGGTGGAGACCGTTCCAAGTATTTCCCTTTTTCCCTAAGTAGTGTAGCTACAACAAAATGATTTTAAATCATGAAAATAATAGCCATGGCAGTACCTTTAGCTCTATAACTGCTAATGACACAGGTTCTACGTCACTTGCAAAGTTTACCCAAGAATTCAGGTCTGATTTACCAATATTGGTCAATAATTGCTCAAGTGCAGGTACCATTAGCAACTATAATCCAGCTTGGAGTTGTAAACGTTCTAAATGCTTATGAGATGCTATTGGCAACTGCACCTGCACAATATATCACATAGGGGGAAATGTAATAAATTCGTAAAGAGTATAACTTTGCGAATAAAAATTTGCAAATCTGAATTGCCCATTGCAAACCTTTAACACTTGCTCTGGAGTTTCGTTAAATATTTTGTCGCAAAAAATGGTTTGCTATTGCGAAATTTTATTACATACACTGCAAATGTTCGCAAAAGCAATTTGGTTGCAAAGTTTGCAAGGAAGTTGTTGAGGTCTTTAATCAGTCAAAAATGGCGCAATCATGGTCACCAACAATTGCAAAGGTGTTTGTGAACGTTTTTTGCTCTAACAAAACATATTACATTGCCCCATTTCTTTCTTAAATTAGCCCCACGGAGTCTACATTTCAGAATTCTAAATGATAAGTCAACGTACAACCCAGGACCAGCCATGCTCCTGGCAAAGGAAGGATAAACTCTGAAGTTGTCAAATTGTGGGACTGACACAGAGAGGGGCCCAAATAAGAATATGGTGGGGGCTCAGATGTAACTATTCAGCCTTGGAGTGCTGATACATTTAGAACACAATATAGGAATGAGTGCTGTGAGAGCATTAGCATTCTGTGTATAAATCTGATACATTTTTTCATTTTTATGAAAAAAAATACTTTTTCTGGAATACGAAGTGACCCAAGCAAAAGAAGAAATCATTAGCAAGCCCAGCAACACGTAAAATGTTACTTCTTGCTCAGTGGAAGTAAAAACTTTCATTAAATATCTTTTTTGCCCAAAGATATAAGGAAATCAAGTGTAACCCATTTGCCTCATGTCAGACAATGATGTATTGGAGATGCTATACCGGCAAGCCACTTCGTTTGCCTTTGACAAATAAATGAATAGTTACTTCCATTACAGATTATTTTTCTTGATAACATAATAACAATTGACCTGTTGTCCATCAGCCTTGGAGGTCCATAGTAAAAAAAAATTACCCCTAACCAGGTTCTAGCTGACCTCTTAGAGCAACTGACAGCAATTTGATTAATAGAAGCCTATAAATACTTTATTTTATTTACTAATCACAACTGAAAAGTGGCTTGTTTCTAAGTAAAGAGTCAATCCCACAGTCTTAAAATTTTAGTTTCTCCTTGGCTCCAAGGCATAGAAATGAAATCTGAAGATTTAATAATAGCTGACTTGCCATCCATCAGCCTTGGAGGGGTACTTGGAAATAAACACTTGTAGCTGGATTTATGAGAATAAACAGTTGAGTTGTATCAGCAAATAATCAGTAAATGCAAAATCATGTACCCACATGCTCTAAACACCTTTAATGATGAGCAGACAACTCTTCAGTGAACGAATGTCAACCTAGTTCATAGATAAACAAAATGATCCTACCTTAACAATAAGGGCATTTGATCTTCTTTATCTCATGCTTGTGATTTTCTGCTTAACAGAGTATTGCTGGAGAGTTGCATAAAGTGGATCGTCCCTAAAGGCCCCCAACACGGACTGATAAAAGCTGCCGATAGACAGAGTCGGCAGCCCGTGTGCGGCCATCCGACCGGCATCCCCGATCGATATCTGGCCAAAGTCGGCCAGATCTCGATCGGAAAGGTTAAAAAATCCCATTGGATCTCGGGCGCATCTGTGCGTGTATGAGGTCCTGCGATCCGGCCGCCTGTTTCGGATGCATTGTGATCCGATAGTTGGACCCTAGGGCCCACGATCGGATCGGCCCGATATTGCCCACTTCAATGTATATATTCGCCTTAGAACTCATAGCAGAGTAATGGCAGTGTCCATTTACATTAAATGCACATGAACAGAAAACAGCGAAAAAGGGCTCCCTTGCATCTCCTACCAACGCATAGGATTCTATAATGGGAAAACACTGAAATCCGTCTTTCAAAAGAACAAATATATTATTTAATTTTGAAATCTAACATGGGGCTAGACATATTGTCAGTTTCCCAGGTGCCCTTAATCATGTGACTTGTGCTCAGACAAACTTCAGTCTCTCTTTACTGCTGCTCTTCTATCACCCCCTCCCTTTCCCCCTAGCAGCCCTTCAGCAGAACAATGGGTAGGTAACCAGAAAACAAATCCCTGACACCTGCATTGCTAGGTGTAGATATGAGAACAGCACTCAATAGTAAAAAATCCAAGTCCCACAATGACTTGGACAAAGGAGAGTGCTTGGTAAATGGCATTTTAGTGATGAAAGGCCTGGCATGTGATATATATATAGCAATATATATAAATGCTAAGAATTAGTGAATTAGTGCCCTCAGGCCATTTCCATTCAATTGGGGGCGCAGCAGTGGGGGGGATCACAAACCTTCTTTCTCTTGTTCTGCCACTGGTACTGGTATTATTTATAGTAATTGAGCTCAACGGTTATGCAGAAACTAAAAAAAAGCATGTTCATCTAACATCATGTTAACATAGTTTAGTCATTCTCAGCTATAATGAGAGCGTTTTCCATATGGGGACCATTGTCCTTCACACCTCATTTCCCCACTAGTTCCTAATGTATATAATTATCCCCTTTGTCTAGGAAAATGCCTCCACGGGCTGCTCTTGCAGTTTTCCTCTGTTTGATATTCTAATCTGAAATGAACACTTTGCTTTCATTCTTACCTAAAACAAACAAATTGATTGGATCATTAATTGACAGTGAATGATCTCATGTGCTGGCACCTTTGCTGAGTCTCTAATCTGTTGCTCCCGAAACAGTATAATTAGCAGAATGTTTCTGTCTACTTTCAACGCAATGTGTTAAAGGCAAATTAATGAAAAGATTAACCTCTATAAACATTACTGGATGACTGAAAGTATATATTGTGTATTTTTGCTCACTTTCATTCAGTTCTAAGCATGGCACGCCACATACAAAAGAAGGGTTGATGCTCTAAAACCAATGGGTATATTTTGCTAAGGCACACCGTGGTCTATTCCAAGCACACTAATTTGTCAATAATTTCTTTTCACTGCATTTCTGCCAGCTGGAGATTTTCCATTTCCCCAAAATCAAGAGCACTTAGCTTGCATACAGCTGTATAGATGGCAACTGGTTGTTTTTACTTTATACGTAATTATATACTGTATATAGAACTAACTAACTCTCTATACAGAGATTATATGACATTCACATCAGTCCCGGCCCCACTTCAAAATTTGTTTTGTTGAGCAGGCAGCTCCATTACAACTGAGGGCACATCACATACTTGGTACTGTCTCTATTGCCATATCTAGAGCAAACAATATATGGTTTCCCATCTGTAAAGCAATTTATTAGCTCTTGAAATGCAGTTGCCAAAACTAAGCAATAGAGTCTTTTGAAAAAAGACAATTTTTGTCACACTGCAGTGCCATAAAGCAGATAAAATGCTGTCTCGTTTATAGTGTCTAACCAATTTATGAAACTGTACATCAGGGGAAGCAGTGTTTTATTAAAAGAAATGGTAATAAGCTGCTGCTGGGGGTTGTGTTTTGAAGACTGTGGTTCTGCTACAAGATCTGGCACCTTATGTTGTCAGAGAACACAGTCTAAGCATACTAATAATAATTACCATTGTAGACCTTGCAGCTTTTCTGTATCAGGGCCACACATATAAACTCATCTGTATTACTTCATTGGGTTTTAATGTGATTAAATGACTCAATCCATTGTCACATGTGTGGTGTTTATACAAATGGCCTGTAGATGTCACTGTGCTCATACTTATACTGTGCATACTTCCTGGTAGCTTAAAAGTGAAAGTGAAAGCTTACTGTTGTGTAATGGCTGCATGACTCTGCTAATAAAGCACTGTTATACTCTACTCATCCTTGGCTACCCAAAACATAACAAATGGCGACAGGGATGGCTCTTCTACCTCTGCAGCAGCCTGCAGCTTTTCTTCCAAACCCTGGTGAGCCTAGTATACATTTTACTGCTTGGATCCGTATGTTTGAAAATTACATTATTGCTGCTGACCAAGGGGAGATTTCTGCTGCTAGAAAGTGTGCTTTACTTATTCACTGCCTGGGAGCAGAGGGACAGCGTATATTCTATACATTACCATTACCTGATGATACTTATGAAACTGCTCTTACTGCTATAAAGAACTTTTTTGTGCCAAGAGAAAATGTCGTTGCTGAAAGATATAAATTCCGCCAATGTGGACAGCGTAATGGCGAATCCACAGAACAATTTGTAGCAGCTTTGAAAGAACTGGTTGTTACCTGTGAGTTTGGGAATCTAACAGATGAAATGCTAAGAGACCAAATAGTGGAAAAAACAAACTCACCTTGCATTAGAGAGAGACTGCTCCTAGAGCAGAATTTAACCCTTGCAAAGGCTATTACAGTTACTAGTCAAATCGAAACAGCAGTGGCAGAGGCTAAAACTCTCAGTCAGGGAACTGCTGGGAATGTACAAATTGTGAATTCAACACTATGGCCTAATAATGCATACTCACAGGCCAAATACAGTGCTAAGGAAAGGGATTCACCTACACTGCAAAACCGTGCAGGAAATACAAATAGAAAATACTGCTTTCGCTGTGGTTCAACACAACACACTGCAAATCATGTTACATGTCCTGCAAAAGCTAAACGGTGCCGCAGCTGCACAAAAGTAGGACATTTTGCTAAAATCTGCTGTAGTTCTGCTGAAGATGTTCATGAAGTCACTACTACAACTGTTACAGCATTAAGGGGCCGATTCACTAACTTCGAGTGAAGGATTCGAAGTTAAAAAACTTCGAATTTCGAAGTTTTTTTTGGGCTACTTCGACCATCGAATGGGCTACTTCGACCTTCGACTACGACTTCAAATGGAAGGATTCGAAGTAAAAATCGTACGACTATTCGACCATTCGATAGTGGAAGTACTGTCTCTTTAAAAAAAACTTTGACCCCCTAGTTCGCCATCTAAAAGCTACCGAAGTCAATGTTAGACTATGGGGAAGGTACCCATAGGCTTGGCTAACTTTTTGCGCTAACTATTGCGCGAACTATCTGCGCTAATTCCTTCGACTTCGATATTCGAAGTCGAAGGATTTTAATTCCTAGTCGAATATCGAGGGTGAATTAACCCTCGATATTCGACCCTTAGTGCATCAGTCCCTTTAAGTGTGGATAAAACTGGTACATTTATTCCAGTTTATATGCACTGTCAGTGCCAATACCGCTTCTGCTGACAAGGGGCACTCCATTAACCTGATGCTTGATACAGGTTCAGCTGTTTCTATACTACCAAAGGATATTTTCTTGGAATACTTTGCAAAAGATCCGCTTGTTACACCTGCCTTGAAACTGGTCAGTTACTTAAAGGATCCAATCCCTGTGCTTGGTTGCTTGCCAGTAACTGTACAATTTGAATCAAATACTGCAAAATGTGAATACGGATACTGCTATACTTGGAAGGGATCTCTTTGCTGCATTAAACCTACAATTAGTTGATGGTCTCATTACTACAGCACCAGTGCCTGCCACACAGCCAGTGTCTAAATTTTCACCACAAAGCAACACTTCACTTTGTTCACAAAGTTAAGTTGAGACCAGATGTAAAACCAGTACCATTTCCTGATTCAGCATGGGAAAAACTTGCTATTGATATTGTCAGTCCTTTTACAGATGCTCCTATAGACTGTAGATTTGCTATAACCTTGATGGACTATTACAGTAAATGGCCTGAAATTGCATTTGTTTATCATATACTGTACCATCAGCTACAGTAATAACATTTCTGTCTACAGTCTACAGCAATGAAGGTAATCCAAAAGAGTTAATATCAGACAACGGACCACAGTTTGTCTCATCTGAGTTTGAATCCTTTCTGAGAGAGAGGAATATTGTGCATAGGAAATCTTCAGTGTACACAGAAGTCTGAAAGAAGCACTACAGACAGCAAATCTTACTGGAAAATCTTGGTAAGTATTTACAACAGAGTTCCTACATAACTACAGAGCAATGTGCCATGCAACAACCCAATCATCTCCTGATGAATTATTACATGGCAGACAGATGCGCACTAAGTTACATGTTGCAGACATCGAACTTCCTCAAAATACTGTGCCTACAAAATCATCTACTACTGACATATGCAAGGCTTATACTGACTTAAAGTACACTTTGAGCCTGGATCTTTAATCAGAATTAAGAAACCAGGAATACTGAAACAAGGAGGACAATCTAAATTTACTACACCACTTGAAGTGAGACGCCAGTGAGGACCATACACATATGAACTGTCTGATGGACGCATATAGAATGCAAGTCGTCTTGCTCCTGTTAGATATGACTTTGGAGAAACTCTATTTGATGAAGGACATTTTCCTACTTCTGATGTCAACTGCAATTGGTCTGAAGAAAGTGAACCTATAATGAGAGAGAGAATCAGAAAACTACCTGCATGGACCCAGGACTATGTTGTGTGAATAATGTATATTATTGCTTTAAGATGCATTGTTGTTGTTAATTACATTTGCCCAAATGCTTTCCTACTATAGGTGGAATATGTGGTGTTTATACAAATGACCTGTAGAAGTCACTGTGCTCATACTTTACACACTTTAGTGGGCAGGCCAATCCATTGATTATGGTTGTACTATATTTTTAACACACCAACATGTGAGTGGGCCATACACAACAATGTAAGTTTAAAGGGGTTGCTCACATTTAAGTTAACTTTTTGTATGGAATAGATGGTAATATTCTAAGACAATTTGCAATTGGTTTTGGTTATTTGTGGTTTTTGAATTATTTTGCTTTTTATTTGGCAGCTCTTCAGTTTGCAATTTCAGCAATTTGGTTGCAAGGGTCCAGGGGCTGCAAGACTGGTATGGGGTGCTAGGGGTATAACTGGAGTCTCGGGAAGCAGTCACTGCTCACAATGCATGTCCCTATGATAGCAGTGAATTTCATATATTTGGCAAACACCTTTTTACAAAACAAAAAAAAAGGTGCAAAGTGATCGGAGGCATGCGGGGAATCATGAAGTTTCTAGGAGGGCCATATTTGACCTGGGGCTACTGTCATTCACAATTGCAAATACTGCCTGCATATAGCATTTACACAGTTCAGGCAATGATACTTTATGCCTAGTTGGGCACAGTATTAAGTAATATGTGGTCAGTGGTCACTGATGACTTAGCACACTACAACATTTGGGTTTGGCAAAAGTGCCATTTCATAGTGCACAATGCAAGTGGAATCTCATCTGCGCTACAGACTATGCCAAATAAGACCATAAATCAATTGATTACATAATGTACAGATTAGAGACTAAAGGCACACACTGTACAAGCAGCACTCAAGTCCCATTATGTTTGTTTTCTTATCCTCATGACTTGAGCAGTACACTCACTTGTCATAAAGGAGTCGGTGTGCAGGTTTCTGTTTTTTGCATTAGTGAGTGAGTTGGAGCCAGATCCGGTTCCTTTGAGAAAAAAAACAATAGTACTGTGCAAGGCTCAAAATAGTGTGCAAAATTCTAGTGCTGTATATGTAAAATATGCTCTTTATACTTGGGTCAGTTTTGTCTGATTTGCTATATATGGGTTCAAGGTGCAAAGTACAGGGAACACAGTTGTTGTGGGGTTTCCTTTGAATGTTGCATGTACAGACACAACTGCACATAATAAATCCCGTGCTCATCTAATTCTGGGAAATAACATTGCATTGTGCATATAAAACATGGTGGATTATTTACTTTATCTAGTGAACGCAGTAAACAAAGTGGGAAACAACTTAAAGTGGAACTATCATGAAAATGATAGTTTTCATGATATCCCTCTCTCAGCATCTGTTTCTCTTCATTCTCACTTCATTCAGGAGTTGGGTATAAGATAGTCATTGACAGTTAGATCCAATATATCTTATAGGGGGGCTCCTTTTCCATAAAAGATGTATTAGAGCTCACTCTATTAAAATCACCAGACATCACGTCTCTCTACATGCAGGGATTGTGCTAAAGGCAGTTATCTTGTTAGATTTTGTTTGCACTGGAATCAGTTATTTGAATGATCTCTAAATCATCTGCTAGGAAAGGAAGCCCCCCTAAGATATTTTGTCATCGGTCCAATGTCATCTGATGACCCAACTGCTGCATGAAGATAGAATGAAGAGAAATAGATGCTGAGAGTGGGTTAGTGAACATAAACTTGATTATTTCAGAAACGCAGAACATTTAATTCATTGTATTTAGAGAGTTTCTTATTTCAGTATGATGAAGCTTATATTAAATGTTAATTTTCTCACTAGTTCCCCTTTAACCTTTCCAAGCTCAATACTGACTTTAACATTTTTAAAACATATTTCTCCAGGATCCCTGTACTACATATCACACAGTAGCTGCAGGTCTTATACAGTAAATACAACTTTTGTCAGTCGATTGAGCATTACAGTACTGAGAATGCGGTTATTGTAATTTACCATCCTTGAAGTGCATTACAATTTTTACCATAAAAGGATTTTTTGGAAATAGATTTCTCCCCATGACTTCTAAGTAATCACCAAGCAACCTGGGCAGTACAGAGCAGAGAAGAGAGCACTGTAAGGTTGCTGGAAAATCTCCAAAATCATAATTACATCTAAATTTTTGTATAACAAACGGCAATTAGTTCTGCCATATATTTTATTGCAAGGCGAGTGGAAATTACATTTTAAAACCCTCCTGTTTATATTTAACTACAGGATGACATAATGGTGGCACACAGGGAGAAAGAGAACATGCAGTCCAAGCAATGAGTCCAGGAAACAGTAGGCACAAGTTATGCAGTAGAATGTATTATGATTATTTTTTCCTGTATATATATATATATATATATATAAGGCCAACAATCTAAGTAGTGCTTTAAAGTGAATGTGCACTCACATCCAGTGTCGGACTGAGATGTCTGGGGCTCTCACCTTAAGGTGGCCATACACGGGAAGATTAAAGCAGCCGATATTTGTCCTTTAGACTGATTCAGCAGATTATCTGCCCCTGTGTGGGGCCTTCCGATAGGCCCCCCTGATCGAAATCAGGCCAAAAATCTGCCTGATATCGATCAGGCAGGTTTGATTTTTCCTGCAATCGGTGCCCATTCTCTTTGTTGTAATCCAATCATTTGTCCCTAGGGTCAAATGTCTGAATTATCCCGATATCGCTCTGCTGTTGGTGGGCATTTCGGGGACAGATCCGCTAATATGGCAACTTTGCTAAACGAGTGGATCTTATTGTGTATGGCCACCTTTAGAGGCCTCCAACCCCAGTCTCGAAACTTGTCACCACCTAGCAGTGATCAGGGCACCTATGTCCATTCATCAGCCCCACTTCTGTGCACACAACATAGCTAATTCAAATGGCTAAGAATACAAAGTGTGTTAAATACAGGCACAAGTCACCATGTGTTTTTCACTTTGCACCCTTTCCCTGCAATGTGCTCCCATTATGCAGGTCTGTAACGATAAATTACACTGGTGGTCTAGTGGCTTACCCTCTGGCCGGCCTGGACGGCCACAGCACCTCCGGTAGGGACGCCTGCCACTTGTGTCTTCTCCCTTCAGTGCTGGTGTCTCCTATGGGTTTTACGCGTCGGTATGATGACGTCAATACGCTTCGCGCGAATTTTAAAAAGGTATTTATGGGATTTTCGTATGTAGCATAGTGCTCATTGTTAGGTCTACTTAGTTAGTTCCTGGGTGTATTTTCTTTGTGAACCCTGCTGTTATATTGGTTTTGACCCTTGCCTGTTTTCCTGACTATTCTGAACTCTGTATCCTGACCGTTGCCTGTTTTGCCGATTATTCTGAACTCTCTAACCTTGCTTGCCTGCTGTCTAATCTACGTTCTGCAATCCTGAAACTGGCCTCTCTGACCATACCTTGTATTCTGCCTGCATCAACACGCCCTGTCTGACTATTCTTGTACTCTGCTTGTGCTGACCCAGTCTGCCTGCTTCCATGCTATGTTGTCTACCATTCCAGTATCCAAGGTGAAACGATCGTGCCCCTTTGCTTGTCCAGAACCTTTTGCTTTGCTCCTCTCTTAGTAAGACCTGGCGGCATCCAATTAGCCAAGGGCTCCTTCCGAGGTGAAAGAAGGCTGTTAAAGGCAGAAGCAAGAGCCAAGCCTAGGGAGCCTAGCACTGTTCTGAATTTAGGGTGCCAAACACGACATGGTCCATGCACAACTGCACTTTTCCAGTGAATACAGTTTGTCTGTGTTAGGCACTGGCAGCACTGTATTCCTGAATCCTGAGCAGGATGCTGGAGGGGAGGTAAGAACCCCTCTAGCTGTCCCTAAACTTGTGTGTGCAGCTATGGCAGAATTGTTGCCTGGTGTGAGATGCAGAATGCCAAGCAAATTTGATGAAGAGTCACATCTTGCATGTAAGCATCCAGTTGCACAAACTTGCTTTTAATGGAAACCAGAGTAAAATGAACCAAGGTAGAGAGGGACATATTCATATAAGGCGTCATTGATCACAAGGCAGGGTGCAAAGTATTTCACAGTTTAAACTGTGCCCTGTTGGTAAACACCCACAGGTCGTTGCACTTTTTGGAAGAATACATGACTGCCTGTGTTTAGCAGAACTGCATTCATAAGTGGCGGTTGTGGGAAGAATTCAGGCACCCCCCCCCCAGTCAGTCCCATAACTTTTACATCATTAATTAGGGGGCTCAGTGGGCACAGGGTGCGAAAGAGCCCTGTTTTACCGCCTGCTTGCAGCTGAACTCTGCACCTCACACTGGATTTGCAGACTGTAGCAAGACTCCAGATGCAAGTGCTTGTTAGAGTGAGCATTAGCGGGTGTGATTTTATGTTCTGTCTGTAATGGCAGCAAATATGTTCCTGGGAGTGGAAGTCACTATCTTACGCAAGGCTTTCTCCCACTGCTTTCTGTTCTTTGAACATGCCCTACAGTCGGCTTGGAGTTACAACAGGAGAGTGACTTTTGTTCCTTCTTGCAATTCTTTAGTGAGTCTATTCATCTTTAAATGTAATCCTGGCTCGCTATTTCCTATGCATATCATCAGGCGACAATCTGACTCCCATACTGCAAGAACTGACACTAGAGAAGAACGCAAGGCCAAGTGCACACAGTCAGAGACAGTCTCAAAAAAGAAATGGGAGGGTTTATTAAAACTAAAATAAAAAACAAACCTAAAAACTAAGTGTAGGGCAGGGTGCACAGCCGGATCCCATACAGTGGAATTATCAGGGAGAATAAATCTAAAGCCTGTTTCCCTATTCAGCTGTGGTCCTTTCACTATAGGCAGACTCAGAGCCTAGGGGAGAGCTACTCCCTATTATAATCCTTGTAGGAGCACAGACTGCTCATGCTCTTTAATCTTTCTGTCTCACTCTCTTAGAGAATGCTATTAAGGATCTGGCATGTCTCTAGCTGGCCTCATTCACAGGGTCCCTTGCTCCCCAATTTATCACTACAGGTACTGATCCCTCTAGGGCAGACAGCTTTACTGGGCCTTGGTTCACCCAGGCTCCCTGGAACAGATCTAACTGGGTCAGCAACCAGAAGTAAAAGAGGAAGCTCCACCCCTAACCAGGCACTATCTTACAGGCAGGAAGTGCTCATAAGGCCTGTAGGCCAATGATACAAAATATGTAAATGAAGTAACTGGGCATCTGCCTAGCAACTAGGGAGATAAGGAAATATAGGGATTTAAAGCCATAGGGACACTAGTAAACCTATGGGTCCCTACAGAACACATATCAAATAAAAATATAATGTATTTTTCTGTAACTTCTTTTTTCTCGTAATGTTACAGTTTATCCACGTTCATATCTGCTGTGTGCCTGGACCTCACAGATTATTTAGTAAGCACAGTACATTTCCTTACTGTCTACCTTATCATATTCAACACGGTTACTCACGGTTACTCTCCGATATTGTGCTGACCCAGGTATCCACAGAGACCTCTGGCTTCATCAAAATGTGTCTTTATTTAAGCAGTGTATGGGCAAAACAGGCTTACGCATTTCATGCCAACGTGAACCGGCAATTCCTCAGAGCTAATTAAATATCACGTGTTCTGGTGTTTAAGTAGTGTCTAGTCTCAAATTGACTTTAATGAACACTGAATGGAACGGTCACCAATGCAGTCAGAAGCCATTCAGGCCAACGATAATGGTGGAATCCTCACCAAAGTCCAGGTTGATTGTCTGACTATTTATTTCTGTTAAAAGTGGGCTCTCTATCAGCCATTGATACTTCTACAAGTGATATTAAAACAGATCTGCAATATATGCCATGCTTCCTGCCTTGTAGCAGAAGTAATAAATTCTGTATCACACTGGGGTTGAAGTGGGAATGTAGTACTGCAAGAAGGGTACACAATTCAAGGAAAAATGTTTAACATTAATTAAATGTATTTGTGGAGAGGCCACCAAGACCCGGGGCGGCAGGATTTTAGGGGGCAGCATGCTGCCCAACCACACTCACATTGGTTCAGAAACACTGGGGATGAGCAGGAGATACAATAGTTTTTAAATCTCCAATGCACCAATCGCCATTGCTCCGGTCCCGATAATAAGAATTTGAGCAAATAAAAGGGAAGGGACAGGGTGACAAACGACAGCGGGCCTAGGGGTGCCTGCTTTGTGAATCCAGCCCTGATCATGAGTACCAACACCTACACAGAACGCATTATATGCATCAGTTCCCGAACTATAATCAAATTGCCTTTCTGTATACTTAATTACAGCACATCTACAAATACGTGCTATATATAGACTTTAGTTGCTGTCTGTACTTGTATTGTTATGTAGCACCTTTTGAAACAGTTGTAAGAATCACACAGAGATTTGTTTGGTTGCGTAAAGCATTTTCATGCATTGCTTTTGGGACTGCTGAAATGAGGTTATAGCATATCAGTCTCTTGCTTAAATTGGCTGCTCACAGTGAACTTATAGGACCAGCAAGGCCATGTTTGCTAGTTTTAGACCTCAGAGTTGAGGTTGGGATGAAATGTAATGGTCACTTGACGTTAAAGCAAACACAAAAAAAAGTTTAATTTCTGATAAACAGTTTCTATTTTTCATTTACATTTTTTTACATTAAAGGAGACATAAAGGATAAATAAAAAAAAACAATTTTTTTAGGAAATAATGAATACTATTTGGTGCTGGTTTTACTTTTGGCAATAAATTTATATTGTCTTTAAAAATAGCCCCTTTATTGGAGCTCCCTATAGATGTTTACTGGTCCCTGTCCATGTTTCAAATGAGGGGTGGGCGTATCCTAATAGTGCCTGCCAGAAGCACAGTAGGAGGGGGACAGCCAATCACAGCCCTGCAGTCACACAAGCAAAGACAGGCCTCAGTTCCCAATCAGGTCAGATTGGTTCCTATATTACAGCGCAGAGTGTCACTGGCTCCCCTGCGTAGCCTGGGAAAGGAGGCAGCAGGAAGTGGAACATATGGGGGGGACTAGTGGGGATTTTGCAGAAATTTACAATAAAGTAACCAAAAACACAACTTTTTAAAGCACATTCCTTCTATATCTAAAACAGTTTAATGCACTGGCACATTCTTGTTTTTTACATAATATGTCTCCTTTAACAACTGTTTCATGCCTTACCCAGAATGCATATTACAAACAGAAACATAAACCTACCAAACGGGTTATATTCACATTCCCAGTCTTACAAAGTCATATTATCGTCAAATGTCCTTCAGATTTGGTCCATTGCAATGTGAGTCATGCCCATCAGCATGTGTAAGAGAAGGCTCTTCAAGAGCAGCCTGTAATCTTTCCGCTCCACAGATCATAATACAGAGGTAGCTTTCTCAAATATTATATTTCAGTCTTTTCAGTGTGTCACTGTTACTGTCAAATGAAACATTAAACCCTTGTAAAGCAGAATGCCGTCCTTCCAAAATAAGATGGGTCTAAAAAGTTGTGAAGGAAAAGTTCTTCATGCGGAACGGTCATATAAAAACAAGTCTGGATAAGAGAAAACACCACCAATAATGATGAGTACATCCTGCTAATGTAGTTGAAATCTTGTCCTAAAAATTCTAACCTTAAAAGCTGTTAAGATGCACCAGGTAGAGAATCTTGTTGGAGGATTGTGGGATCATGCAATTATGCTGGAACTCAATGAGATGAAGAAATAGGAGTAGTATTATGAAGACATATATACTACATGTGGTAGTGCCAGAGAATCGCATTAATATTAGTAGCTCTTGATGCCTCAACTGGATCTGATTCCCTTATATAGAATACCATGAACTTGTGGCTCATCATTTAGGACCAACACCAGTGGGCACCCTTGGAGTGAGGATTTGGAATGGAAATTTCCTAAGAGACCCAGTGTGTCTCTGCTAATTGTACCGCTAAGTGTATATATATTTATGTGCGTCTAAATTATTACACATTGCTCATTCTTACAGTTAAAACACCCCCATACAGTACCAAATCCATTAGATTTAAACTATAAGGCCTGATTAAATGTTTTTTTTTTTGAGTGGGGACAGTTGGCAGCCAAAACAATTGCTGACCATTTTAGGGTAGGACAGATGATTTATTAACCTGGGTAATCACAGTTTAAAGATATTGGCCATATGTGGCAATGTTACGTTTACTAGTCATATTCCCAATAGAGTTCTGTTTTAAAAGTTTTATTGGGTTTTACAAAAACAAGCAAGATATAACATTGGTCCATTGAAGGACTATAACACAAACTTATACAGCTTAGAGGGTTAGGTGTCCAAGAAGAATGATAATTATCCATTTGATGACGGAGAATACACCTAAGCTGTTATTAGAGCTAAGTAAGAAAATTAAAGTAAAACAAAACCTATTAACCTAATAATGCTCAGCTAATCTTAAAAGTTGAACAAGAAAGATATTATTAAGGATATGCTGGAACATGTAAGTGACTACAAACACATCACAAATGTAAATAAACATTTTGAAATGAGTTACAAACTACAATTATCCAATAGAGTTCTAAGTGGCCATTACATATCATTTTTTGAATGTCTGGGTGATTAGCTCAAAAATATGTTTAAGTATTTTTACAACTTCTTCAATCTCCAGCAATCTAACCTGCTTCTGCTTTGGTCTCCATAATTCTGTCTATGTTACTTTCCTTGTGTTGTTTCCCTTCTCTCTGGGTCCATTCTCTGTATTCATTATTTTGTGTCTTTTCTTTCCATAATTCCAATTTATTACTGAAATTTGTATTATGTTGGGCTCATGCTTTGCCACCATAAATCACATACATATTGTAACCCACAAATCACCAAGTTTAAGCAATGCTCAGTCATATATAAACCTAAAGCCCATTGACTTTGTTCCTTATGCTGCAGCTGCTGTCTGTCTGCGATCATGGTGTTGGCTATAAAGGATTTTGGACATAACAGTCACTAGTAATGTTCTATTGTTGTGATGCTTTCTACCTTTGATTGATTTCTTGCGTCTGAAGTCCCTCTCACATTTGCACCTACAGGGTGAGAAACAATATGGGGCCATGGCAGTTCTGAATTCTCTATGTTACCTAGTCCTAAGGAGGTGCGTCCCTGACAAACTAGTATCCACTCCTAAGCCATACTAACAAGAGAGGTGAGCCTGTAGAATACAGACTGCAGGAAGGCATGGCTTACACAGAGATACACACTTACCAAGATACACATCTTTGGTTTGCAGCCTGCAGGTCTCCATTCTTAAAACCCTGGGGTATGAATCATTCTACAAACTGTAGTCCAAAATCGTGGCAGGTTCATTGGATATTTTTTACATCCATTTAGGTTGGAGGGAAAAAAAGGGCAATCCAAATCAATAGCTTTGGCTTTTCAAATACTTTATTAATGCTGGCTTCACAGAGACTTGAAAATAGGTCAGAAGCTTAGAAACCATAAATAATGCAGCTGACATGGGGAAAAAAGCTTGAAAACAATAATTGGCCCAACCACGTCTTTTCTGGCCTGTCAGCATGCAGACTAACATCAAAATGACCCCACGTGCTCTCTGAAGGCAACATAATTACTATTAATCAATAGTATTGTGCCATTAGTAAGTGGAAGTAGATAACTGTCATCAGCATTTAATATAACAAAACCATACCTAGGGCGTTACTATCATTGCTTGGCTTAATTAAAGCTCAGACCATGCATTTTCCTGTATTAGTGATATGTCTTCAGGTTGGATTCCAATTTAACATAATTGTCACCAATCAAGTAGAAATTGTTCCTTTATATACAAACCAAAACTGTATTTGTGTCAGGACTGCCAGAAGTACCCCGACAGCGCTGTTTACATTCTAGGCGGTCAGTGAAGATCCAAGATGGAGGCGCCCATGCTGAACACATGGCTGCAGCGTCACTGCATGATGATGTCATCACTGGTGCCGGGATCTCATCATAAAAGGGTGCCCAAAACACTGTGACGGCGCCCAAGAACAGGATTCAATCACTACTGATCCTGGGTTTCCTTCACTGCCTGTTTTCCAGCCTTGATCCCTGCTCCAGCCCTGATTCCTGCTCCCACCATCATTCCTGCTCCCACCCTCATTCCTGCTCCCAGCCCTGATTCCTGCTTCCAGCCTTGATTCCTGCTCCCTGTCTGTGATTCCTGTTACCTGCCTGTGTTATTGAACTTTGCCTGGACTTTGGACTTTGGACTTTTGCATCTGTTCTGCCTGCCCTCGTTAACTTCTGCCTGTGACCAATACTACTCATTCTGCTTAACCCTTCAGATACCGTGACCTTGCTCCCACTAGAGGGCTTCCTCCTTGATCCAGACTACCTCCCTAGAGGGAGCGCCCGGCTCCCTGACAATTTGGGTTTTAATTAATGTATTTATTTACCTGTAATTATGAAAAAAGTTTGATTGGGACTTAATGTATTTGCTGGCATAGATTAGAGGATTGGGGTTATTGCTGCTACTATTGAACCAAGGGTATTCCATTTACAACCTCTTTTCCATGTGCACACCTCCCATAAATCAGACCATGGCGTTAAGGTCCCTCCACTGTGCATGGGGACTTTAACACATAAGGAAGGTTTTAGCCAGGCAGCATTGGAAATTATTACTAATCAGCCATTAGTTTAAAAGGGTCATCATCACTTCAGCATCTATTTAGGGCACAGAAGCCACACAGAAAAGAATTCATTATTTTTAAATAAATAGTTTATGTTTTCAAAATGCAGAATAAGTGTGAAGTAAAAATTGGATTATGTATAAATTGAATATGAGAATCCTTTCATGCTTGATATGGTCCATTAATCAAATCGATGTCCCAATTGTGATTTATTTAGAGCTCAAGTTTGAAAGGTACATGTCTTTATGTTGCCTACCCCACATGCACAATGTCATCACTAGGAGTCCTTGCAGTATATACTGATTTCCCTAGAAGTAGGCAAAAGGCCTAGCATGGTGAGGAAAATGGGTTCAGCTCACTTACATGATCACAGGGGAAATTTTGATTTCAATAGGAAGTTATCCTGACCAGTTATGCATTTGCAAGCCAATGAAAGTTGTGCATGTCTTTACCTGTTGAGTAAAACAAGATTACTCTAATTACAATGATCTGTGTAATTCAAAAGGTCTTTCTCTGCTATGTGTCATTATAATTTGGCCCCTGGTTTGCAGAAGCAAAAGCGGAAATTGTTTGCCCCTATCTTGTAACCTGGAGCAACAAACCAACAGATAGCTTTCATTGGTCTGGGCTTGGGCATCAAGCATAAGAAATGATACATTTTGTTATATTTAATATTGTGATGCCATCTGGGAGCTCCTTGTACTGTCTTAGTTTTAATTATAGACCTTTCATGGACTTGGTAACAAGTCAATCAAACCCTCTAACAAGGACACGTGGTGGCACAAGTGCCATCACAAAATGCCACTTTGTAGACATCAGTTGCAGCTGATACTCGCCTTAGCTTGGGGCCACTTTGCATCAAAGCCACCATTTTGTGTTATTATTGTTTATTGCTCCAGGTAGGAGCATATATAACAGTGGGGAATTTGCAGGAAGATTATCCACGGGAGTTACCATGGTCTCAGTGTTATAGTGTACCATCACATTCCTTCATCATTTTTTGGGCTGGGCTACACCCAGTGATGTATTCCGGTAGCTCAACATCCCATGTGACTATAGGAGGCAGTGGCAAGTGTTTTGATTAAAAATAGATAAACATAGCTAATAAATAATGAGAGCGACTGATAAACATAATTTTTGTTGATTTGGAATTAAATAATTGTATACTGACAAAACAGCAGAAGCCCTTTTATTTTCTACATCAATGAGCCGCCATAAGCAATTACCATGCGACATTTTGCTTGCTGCCTGCTTTGATGTTGCTTCCAGCAGCCCCACAGCAGATGCACATTTTATAAGAGCCTTACTGTTGGGAGCATAGAACTTATTCATCTTGCTCCAAAATACAATAATAAAGGCATAGGGTGTATATCCAATTAGAGATTTCTGCAGGCTAGTGGACCCATGGTACTAACTAACAGCCAATCATAGCACTGATTTAGTTCTGAGAAGTTATCTCATTCATGGAATACTTCATATATTTTATTATTGTAGTTCATCGTTTTTACCTTTTGGTTCTACAACACTTTGTACATATTAATTTGGCTTAAGTCCTCCTAAAAATGTTTGGGGCCTGTGATCTACAGTAGCTCAAGGGTTTTTGTGAATTACAACTTCCTAGCACCTCAACATATGTACTGGAGTGTGCTGTGCTAGACTCGTCAGTTCTAACTGCTGATTGGTTGCTAATTGTCATAAGCCCAGTTTAGAAATGTGATACTTGGTCTCATTTACAGTATCAATTGGCTGCCAGGTGCAAAGTGCAAAAATCAAGAGCAAAGCCCCATATATTTTAGCCATAACCCTAGCAGCCCTAGATTTGCACTTTGAGGCCTAAGATGCGTTCCTAAAAGGGAGCATAGAGAGTAACATATACAGTATCTTTGTATACAGCATTGCACACTGCATAAAGATCAGTTACATAGTTACATAGTTAAATTGGGTTGAAAAAAGACAAAGTCCATCAAGTTCAACCCCTCCAAACGAAAACCCAGCATCCATATACACACCCCTCTCTACTTTTAATTAAATTATATATACTCATACCTATATTAACTATAGAGCTTAGTATCACAATAGCCTTTGATATTATGTCTGTCCAAAAAATAATCCAAGCCATTCTTAAAGGCATTAACTGAATCAGCATCACAACATCACCCGGCAGTGCATTCCACAACTTCACTGTCCTGACTGTGAAGAACCACCTACGTTGCTTCAAATGAAAGTTCTTTTCTTCTAGTCTAAAGGGGTGGCCTCTGGTACGGTGATCCACTTTATGAGTAAAAAGGTCCCCTGCTATTTGTCTATAATGTCCTCTAATGTACTTGTAAAGTGTAATCATGTCCCCTCGCAAGCGCCTTTTTTCCAGAGAAAACAACTACAACCTTGACAGTCTCCCTTCATAATTTAAGTCTTCCGTCCCTCTAACCAATTTAGTTGCACTTAGTCTCTGCACTCTCTCCAGCTCATTTATATCCCTCTTAAGGACTGGAGTCCAAAACTGCACTGCATACTCCAGATGAGGCCTCACCAGGGACCTATAAAGACAGCACCGGATTTCTTTTCCGGCCACCCCTAGGCCGCGCGGTCCTAGCACCCGCCTTCCCAGCGCGCCGGCGAACAAACGCCGGTGCAGCTGGTGTAGTTGAACGGGGACACGAAAGTCCCCATAATGCGGCTGGGCGGCATGCATAGGCCCGGGCCTATGCGGCCTTGCCGCAAATCTGGGCCTGTATAAAGAGGCATAATTATGTTTCCCTTGAGTTAATGCCCTTTTTTTATGCAAGACAGAACTTTATTTAGTATTGCACATGGGTGCACCCTGACATGCACAGGGTAATGAAAGGCATTAGGGACCGCTATACAGGTATGGGATCCATTATGGGAAACCCATTATCCAGAAAACTCAAGATTACAGGATCGCTGTCTTCCATAGACTCCATTTTAATCGAATAATTTTTTTTAAAAATGATTCCTTTTTCTCTGTAATAAATAAACTGTACCATGTACTTACCAAACTAAGATATAATTAATCATTATAGGAAGCAATACATAAGGTATGATGATCCAAGTTACAGAAAGATGTTTCTGGAAAGGCATTTCAAAAGTACAGGGCTTCCTTATGCATGTTAGTTTTGCACTCTGCATCATGAAGCATTTAATCCAGCACAAAATGAGGTGTACAGCATGCCCAGCCAAATGGGTAGGCCCAACTTTATAGTAAATGCCACAATCCGCCCTAAGCGCTCCGGATCTTGCACTACCCATTTGTAAATGAGTCTGTCTGTCACAAATATCTCTTTTTCAGCTAAAACAAGTTGCACTGCAGTTTTTTCCCCCTGTACATTGAAGAGCAGAGGAATGGTGCCATCCTTTATTTGATTCTAAGTCTCTTTATTATTCCAGCTGGATTCAGGCTTGTATGGCAGTCTTTTTACATTTGTTTTAAATATCTACTTCTGATTTTTCCTTAGCTGGTCAAAAAGTGGACGCTCATTTCGTGGACACAGAAAAAAAAGTGCATATATGCCTTTTTCTTTCCCCCGAACCCTTGTATAATGCAATTATTTTTCACGGAGAACTCTAATGAGAAAGTAAATTGGATATGACATGCACTCCAACTCGATCTGCACTGATTTAAGAATGGAGATCTTAAAAACTGAATGACAAAATACATTTTTACATTTAAACATAAAATCTACCACACTTAACCCCACATGGTCAGCAATGTAAGACCATAAAGGGTTCAGTTGGGGACACTTTGTCTCTGCTCTTCTGCAAAAATTATAAGAGAGAGGGAGAATAATGTGCAATCCTTAAGAAATGCTTAGTGGCCAAGCCTATAAGATTGTCTTTTCAGCAACTATACAGTATATAACGAGCTAGGATGCTAAGAACTAATTGTTGGACATACGTTTATAGAAAAGATGTGCCTAGCAATTGGGCCACTTGGGAAGTATTAGTATGTCCTCCTCCATTGGCCCAAAGTCATACTATTTTTAAACATAAACTGCTTAAATACTGATGATTTAGTGATGGGAGAAATGGTCCTGTTTCGCTTTGCTGAAAAATTTACGAATTTCACATGAAATGCGAGAAACGGCGGTAAATTAGTGAAACGCATTGAAGTCAATTGGCATCAAAATTATTTGTTCATGCGTCAATTTCTGCCCCTGCGACAATTTGTATATGCGCGCCTATTTTCAAAATGCATTAAAGTCAATGGGTGTCCAAATTATTTTGACACACGAAAAATTTTATGCACGCGACTATTCTGACGCGCGCCCACATTTTTTTGATGCAGCAAATTTTCTTCGCAGTTTTACAAAAATGTATTCACCGGCTGCGAAACGCGGAAATGAACTGCGAATTCGCGCCTGGCGAATTTATTCGCCCATCACTAATAAAGATGTGAAATGTGAGCATTAAATGGTGAATTTTACATTTTTCACATTTTTGCCAAAACATCACTGTGTGTTAATGGCAACATTGTTTTCCCTTGGGCTTAAGGGCCTCAAGGTCCTCATCTATTTTAATACTTGGTGAGTACATGGATGTTTCTATGTAACAATTAGTTAGCAGCAATGTGAAATTCCTTTTTGACCACTACAGAGCTGATGTACATTGGATTTTCTATAAGATCTTTTAACAAATCCTTCTACAATGGACTTGTACATGTCAGTTGGAAACCAGGCTGGACCATAGAATGATGTATCTGCTGATAGATATCCCCAGGAATCAGATGACATATTTCCAATCAAAATTTTTTTTCTTTCATTTATACATTTTGCCTCTTGGAGTGGAAAAAAGCAAAATAGCTATGTTGAAGGTCAGGGATCATAAAGCGTAAATGAATTCTGAGTGTTCTCTCTGCACACAGATTGATTTTTGCAGGATGGAAGTCTAACCCCCTGGAGGGACTTTATTGCTTTTTCATTAACACTTTCCCATTTTGGCGTATATTCATTGAATGGTCATATTTATCTCGCATGAGATAAATACAATGTTGTTTCAAGAGGTTTGCCACTGGCACAGTTGGGCTTTCTTTTTTCATTGAGGGATATTGTATGAATTCTTTTTTAAAACAAGATATAAGAACTATACACTTACGGGGGATGCAAAGTGTTATAATGATTTGATCACATGACAGTCATGCAATGTAGATAATTATACAGGCTATAGAAATTCCCAGCCACAGGCAGCACATATGTGATAGCATAAAATATCCTTCAGGGCTATGGAGTTATTTATGAAGCAATTCCAGTTAAAACATAAGCCTGCTCTAGCAGCATCATGAATGAAACAGCTTTACATGTAGTACCACCTACAGTGACATTTCGTGGGGTGCAAGCATCTAAGCAAACAGAGATATCTCATACATGTCAAATGAAGCTCTTTTATCTCAAAGGCAGGAGTTATTTTTTGTTATATGCACTAGTCTGGCATCACAACAGCCAACGTTTTATGGCAAGCCTCCCAACTACTGTTTTCGGTACCAATTATCAATTTATATTGAGTAGGAAAATACAGTAATTAACTGGCCAAATACTTTTGATCAGATTTTAAAAGCAGGGTACATTATCAATATTGTTATTTTTATAAATACAAAACAAACATTTCACAAGGATCAGTGCACAGTTACAAGTGCCTAGGGCTAGGAAAACAATAGGGGGACAGCCCTGCTCGCTACAGCTTACCTTGATGTAAGAGATGCGTCAGCCAAAGCTGTCATTAAGGGTTTATGTAGGGGATATTTGGACCCAAATTGTATAACAGAAAAAGCAGGGCTATCCACAGGGCCAAAAATAAGTTAAAAAATAATTTTTATTGGTCAAAGTTAAAAATGTACATACATCTCCTAGGGCCCTACTCGTTTCGTACCTCTAGGATACTTAATCATGGGCTAAGCATCTTTTGACCCAAACAAAATGAGGCCCTGAAGAAGTTGAGTTGGTCATAGGGGTCAGGGCTCCCTCAGTCTTTGAATCAGGCACAGGTCTCCGTGCATGTGTACTACAATGTGGCCCAGTGTGCATTGTGAAACTGCATGGAATGCATCTGGATGCCACATGTGTTGCAATGGAAGGATGCTATTTAAGATGGTTCTGAAGTTGAATTGATGCTCAGACATTGTTTTGGCTTTGTACCTGTGCCTTCTTGGTCTCAGTAGTTCTGTGATTGATTGCTGACCCAAGATTAATCTAGACTCTACCTTTTGATTTTTCTTTGTACCTTGATGTCTACAGTTCCTTCCATCCCAACCTTTGTATGATTCTTGCTATGCTTCTTGCTGCCAGCCCTGACCACTGACCTGCCTGACCAAGTACCACTGACATGAGTCAAAGAGAATTACTCTCCGTATCTTCAATTTCCATGGCCTCTGTTTATAAGAAGTATAAGCATTTACAAGCCAAAGGTTTCATATTTCCAGTAAGTCTTACAATGGGAAAAGTGCTGGTAGAAGTATTGTAGGACAAAATGGGAAGATGGCACCAGTTTACATTTTCTGTGGGGTCAGCCTTTGCCCTTTCAGGTTTAGCTGAGGTACAACTTGCAGCTCTCACAAACCAAAAAAGGGCTTTGGGTTGCGTGCCTGCAAGTCAGTTTTGCTAAAGGCCCCATCACCACTGAAGATGGTTGAGGCCAAAGTAAAGATGCAACTGTTCTGTTGCTGAAAAACAGCAGGAGCAACCAAATATGATAAAGCATGTACTTTGTACAATGAACAGTTCCTTTTCTGTAGATCGATTGAAGGGTTATAGCTAAAATTTTTCAAAATTATCAAGATCCCACACAAAATCAATGAGATAAATCTAATAAGGCAGAAGGAACTAATAAGGCAGAAGTTAGAACACTAATAAGAAAGAAGGGAACTTAGGGTTCCTTTACTGCATCAAAGCAAACAGTAAGTTACATAATCTAGGTAATATTATGGGTCATTTCAACAACAAAGATGGATGTACGGATGTTTGGAAAGATGCAAAATATGGGGAAGAAGGATTTTTGTGAGCACTCAAGAGCTTGAAAGGGGATATTTGAATGTCAGAACATTCTTCAGGTTTCTGATTTATCAACTTTTTTTTTAATATCACCTGCTCCTAAATACCATGTGGCAGATTTACTAAAGGGTAAATTGTCGACAGCGACCACTTCTCACCCATCGCAACACTTCGGGAGGCGCTAATGCACTCAGACTACAGGGAGTCTTGCGCTCTAGTCAATTTGTATAGGGTGGGAAATTTAAAGTTGTATGGTCTTAAAATTAAATGTTGGTGCATATACTTACAAACTACTCTTTTTAAAACACATGTCCAGGGAACTTTAATACAGACAATAGAGTTCTTCTAATGCCCTATACATGTGCCCACTGTAAAATTAAGGTTCCATATGTTTGCAATGTATGGGAAAAAGTGGTTACTCAAATAAGTTTGTTAGGTCTTTTGCAGGCAATCTGGCTGAAAAAAAGGAAAAGACGCCAGTGTTTTTTGGACTTTGATGCATTTTCGGCTCACAGAATATAATGTAAGTGATAGAAGAGTGAGGAAGATCTAGCTACTTTAATGCACTTCATCTGGTCTGAGGTGGCAAAGGCAACTCTGGCAAAAGAGGTAACGTTCAGTAAAATCCGCACTTTAGTGAATTCGCGGAGCAACGACCAAAGCAAAAAGTCGCCTGGCGATAGATTGCTAATGACTGCTAGAGCAAGTCTCTTTCGCTAGCGAATTGGTGCCTGCACCAGTTTGTAAATTGGTGATGTCCCTGCAGGTGGTAACGCTAGTGAATTGTCACTAGCCTTAGCCACTTAGTAAATCTGCCCCATGTCTGCTATTAGTAAGGTAACTACTGCCCATAAGATGGAAGTGCCATGTGATTGATCAAAGGTTCTTCTCACACAGCAGCGATCATTGATCAGAAACCAGTTAACCTGTATGTATGTTTTGGGATGTAACCCATGTAGAATGAGAACATAACAACTCCTTTAAGCTAGTGATCTGATCAGGACACCAGTGCTGCGAGGCAACAGGGATACTCACTAAGCCACGGTGCTGCAAGCAAAAGGGGTAAATTACACTATAACTTAAGTTTAATTTCAATTTGAATACTGGAGTTGGATCTCTGCGTAAAGGATAGTATTGGATAAATACAGCATGGAGGTATAAGCCACCTCATATCCTGCTTTCTGTGCTGCTAGATTTCCTAAAATTCTTTAGTCCACAGCTTCCTTCTCTAGCCTTGTGCAACTGTCACTTGGAATGGTTGGATGTTACTCGCAGCAGTATGCATTATTGAATAGAAAAGTGATGTGTTAAATTTACATTTTCTTGCTTAGCCTTCCTGGTAATTTCATTTGTCAGCTGCCAGGTGCAAGTGATTGAAATGAGAAGTCATGCACTATGCAGCTATGGGACTTGTTATCCAGAATGTTTGGGACCGGGAGTAGTGATGGGCGAATTTATTCGCCAAGCGCGAATTCGCGGCGAATTTGCGCGATTCGCCGTCGGCGAATAAATTCGCAAAACGCCCGCGAAAATTCGCGGAAAAAATTCGCCGGCGTCAAAATTTTTTTTTCGAAAAAACGGACGCCGGCGCCAAAAACGGGCGCCGGCGTCAAAAACGGGCGCCGGCGTCAAAAACGAGAAGCCGGCGCCGTTTCGCGAATTTTTCGCCGTTTCGCGAAATTCGCGAATTTTTCGGCGAAGCGAAACTGCACAAATTCGCCCATCACTAACCGGGAGTTTTCCAGATAACGAATATTTCTGTAATTTGGATCTTCATAACTTGTCTACTAGAAAATCATGTATACATTAAATAAACACAAGGCTGGTTTTGCTTCCTATAAGGATTAATTATATCTTTGTTGGGATCAAGTACAAGACACTTTTTTTATTATTACAGAGAAAAAGGAAATTGTTTTAAAAAATGCGGATTATTGGGAGACTGCCTTTCATAATTTGGAGCTTTCCGGATAACTGTTTTCCGGATAAAGGATCACATACCTGTACTGTAGATGAGTTTCCAGGAAAAACCTTCTTTCAGTGTTGGTCAGACACTTATGTAAAGGATAAGGCACAGTGGGCTTATTAATAACCAGTGCATTTCCCGGGTGGGGTGTGGGGGGGGGGGAGTCCTTGCAATAATAAACCAGGGTCTAAGTATGTACTGGATCTTGTCACTAGCAATCAAGTGTTTGTTTTTAGTCAAGTGACCAGTTAATGATACCTGCTGTTTGTAACCTATAGGCTACTAGACCAGTGCAAACTTTGTACTTGAATTACCCTAGGTTGAATCTTGGTTGAAAGATGTCCACACTTTTGGCCTACAATCATCATCTGAAGAGAAGAACTTGAGTATTTTTGATGCTTTCTATGACAATCGGTTGTAAGGGAACTAGAACAATTGACAGCTATTATGGCCTACTGATGTACAAAGATCAGCTGTAAAGAAAAATACACTATTAAATCTTCAAGCGCTACTTTGATAGAAATGATGACAATACTCACTTCCTCCTGCTTTCTCTGTGCCAGCCTGATCCAAATGACTGCTTTTAGAACACTTTAGAACGCACAAGAAAAATCTTTGTATTGACTTTCTATGGTTCAAGACATTGGGGACTGCACTGTATATTAACAATATTGCACTTGGTTCTATTTTTTGTTTTTTCCATAGCCTGTGGTCTTGTATATGGTCTTGGACAGGGCTGGGTTTGTCTTTTGAGTGCCCAGAGGTCCATCCATCCTTTAATGCTGCTCCCACCCCCTAGGATCGCATGAGCAGAGGGAACAGGACACCCATAAATCTCTTGAGTGTGGTGTGTCTAGACACCGGTGACCAACTTCTGGTGGCAGGGCGACAAACTGCCCCTTAATTTGTGTCGCCTTAGGCCTGGACCTTTGTGGCCTTGCCACAAATCTGGGCGCATACCTCTTCCACATGCCGACCCCTATTCCAGGCCCTCGCCTTCCCACTGCCTCGTGCCCTGGAGCCCCCACGTGACATCACCACACGTGTGCAAGCTCGTTCACGCTCATGCCCAATTTAGCCCGGCTCTGCAGATTACCACTATGTGTTTCCAACCAAAAGTAAAATTATACCAATTTGGTGATATCCCTGTATGACCATCTTATTCCTCTATGAAGGTTAATACAGGTGCATTAATGCAGAAAAAATGTATTTTTTACATATCCATTAAAAGATATATTTAAGAATTATGGTAACCCCCAAATTAAATATAGACTTTTAAAAACAACGGGATTAGGGATGCACCGTATCCACTATTTTGGATTCGGCCGAACCCCCGAATCCTTTGCAAAAGATTTGGCCGAATACCGAACCGAATCCGAACCCTAATTTGCATATGCAAATTAGGGGTGGGAAGTGGTAAAATTTTTTACTTCCTTGTTTTCTGACAAAAAGTCACGCGATTTCCCTCCCTGCCCCAAATTTGCATATGCAAATTAGGATTCAGATTCGGTTCGGCCAGGCAGAAGGATTCGGCCGAATCCGAATCCTGCTGAAAAAGGCCAAATCCTGGCCGAATCCCGAACCGAATCCTGGATTCGGTGCATCCCTAAACGGGATGCTGCTTTTATCCAAGAATGGTTAATTTTACCATTACTGTTCTCTCCAAGAGGGAAGCTGTTTTTCAATTAATTTGGTATTAAATGTAAAATGAATAAAGCATGATTTTTCCCTTTGGCGTTTTTTGCCTCCCTGTTCCCAATGAACAGCCTTATGCAAAGCAGATCAATCAGCAATTATACAGAATAATTAATAATTAAAACCTGTACTTGCAGGTGGGCAGAAAGCTTCACTTCTACATGTATATCCATAGAGGTTTGCAAATGAAGTCAACCAGATGCCCAGTAGCCTTTGCTTTGCACAGGGGCGCAGATAAAGGAAAAGCTAATGATATGTCCTACCATTTCTATTTCATAATCATTTAACAAAGTACCTGTGGAGACTTTCAGAAGATGACTCCTACCCATATATCCTGTTCTCCTAATTTTCAAGACAATTAATTTTCTTCTGAAAAATGGATTTGATCAGCACTCTAAAACTTATGGATAAACCTTGGTGTTATTGCAACAGTGACTCCAAAATACCATAGATATGGGGACATTATCCTGCAAGACAAATCCCAGAAAGAGGGGTGAGAAAAAGGGAACATTGGATCATCTGAAAGAACCAAGGGCCCAAGTATCCTTTAAAAAAAGTAGAAATTTGGAGCTGAGAGGACCAAGAGCAGCATTTACAAAGTGCCCAAGACATCAAGAAATTAATATATTAAAATAATTGAACACCATCACTATCATGCATAGAAAAAGTTTTTATTTTTATCTAATGAATCTGCGACGAACCGGGACAAACCCCTGTTTCTGAGAGTGAAAAGTCCAAATTAGGAGACAGTAGTCTGCAAATGTGGGTGATTCTAATCAGAGATTTACATGGGCATAAAAGAATTACTCATCCCCCTCTTTATAGACGCAGTGTGTATGTCATGCCAGGATATATCTACCTGAGCTTCAGATCTGCCCATAAATATATATACAGTATATACTGTATATATTTATGTTTTTCACCCTCTGAAAAATGGCAGATGTTTCAAGATTAGACATCATATTTAGTTATAAATTCGGGAGGATTGAACTCACTGTGAATTGCTGTGTTTCGCCACCGGTAAATACATTTGCGAAACTGTGGCGAAAATTCGCCACATCAAACAAAATTTGGACACGTCAGAATAGTTTCACTCATAAAAACTGTTGCATCAAATTTTTTTGGATTAAAAAACTCAATACTTTGGCTCCTCTGAGTTTAAATGAACATTGCTCTTTCTTATGCTTTTTAAAGTGGACCTGTCACCCAGACACAAAAATCTGTATAATAAAAGTCCTTTTCAAATTAAACATGAAATCCAATTTCTATTTTTTATTAAAGCATTCATAGCTGTTGTAAGCTCATTTAAAAATCTCAGCTGTCAATCAAATATTGTCTGCCACTCCTCTATGCCAGTGGCATAGAGGCGGGGCAAGACAATTACTTTCACTTTCCATTCAGCACTTCCTAGATGTCACTGCTCTCCTCACTAGGGATGTAGCGAACGTCGGAAAAAAAGTTCGCGAACATATTCGCGAACTTGCGCAAAAATGCGAGCGGTTCGCGAACGGTTCGCGAACCCCATAGACTTCAATGGGAAGGCGAACTTTAACATCTAAAAAAGACATTTCTGGCCAGAAAAATGATTTTAAAGTTGTTTAAAGGGTGCAACGACCTGGACAGTGGCATGCCAGAGGGGGATCAAGGGCAAAAATGTATCTGAAAAATCTGCCTGTGTGTGCTTGGAAGAGATAGTGTAGGGGGAGAGCTGTTAGTGATTTCAGGGACAGATGATAGTAAGTTTGCTGGCTAGTAATCTGCTTGATACTGCTCTGTATTGGAACAAAAAAATAAATAAAAGCAGTCCTTACAAGGACTATTGCTATTGCAGCAGTCAGCAGATGAGATCAGAAGCAGGACAGCTGCCCACTGCAGCTACATACAGAGCACTGCAGTAGAAGGTAGATTACTAGCCAGCAAAGCTACCTAAGCTTAAATGTCCCTCAAACCCCTGCAGACTTCTGTCCCTCCAATAACAGAGCAGTATCAAAACGATTACTAGCCAGCAAACTTTCAACTGTCCCTGAAATCACTAACAGGCAGCAGCTCTCTCCCTACACTATCTCTTCAGCACACACAGGCAGAGTGAAAAAACGCTGCAGGGCTTCGGTTTTTATAGGGAAGGGGAGTGGTCCAGGGGAGAGCTTCCTGATTGGCTGCCATGTACCTGCTGGTCTGGGGTGAGAGGGCAAAAAAAAGCGCCAACAATGGCGAACCCAAAATGGCGAACGTCGCGCGACGTTCGCGAACTTCCGGCGAGCGCGAACACCCGATGTTCGCGCGAACAAGTTCGCCGGCGAACAGTTCGCGCCATCTCTACTCCTCACATTCCCCCATTCTCTTTACCATTTAATTGTGTAACCAGGGCATGGGAATGGACATCAGGTCCCCCAATCTGGTGCACAAACAAGATTCTGAGATGATGCAAGGCTTGTCTTAATAACAGTGTCCACAAAATGGCTGCTGCCTGCTTGCTATAATTTTGAAATCCCAGACTGAAGGAAGCAAGATTCAAATAATTTATATAGTGTAATTAAAGTTCATTTTGCTTGACTAATGTGATAAAATAGGATTTTGAATAATTTTTTTGGGTGACGGATCCCCTTTAAATCAACGCTGAGGCTTATGAATTTGTGACAATGTATATGTTTCTATTTAATATGATACATTTGTATTCAATTGGAGAATGATGTATTGATACAATTGACTTTAGTTTCCATCCTATTGCTGATATGTCCTGTATTTTTGCAATATCATACTTATGCTTGATACAGGGTTTGGTGGGTGGACACCTTTGATCACATGGTGTGGGAGGTGTGATTGGGTTGGGGGAGTGCACTTTGTTTTTACCTATTTATTTGTTTGTTTTCGTGCTACGGTGTGGTGATAAAGGTCTTAGGAAAGGCTGAAACATTGACCCTCTTTTTAATATGTGACAATCTTATGTGTTAGAATACCCACTTATAACCTAAAGTCACTCTATAGTTAAGGGTTGCATGGAATGTTAGACTTATGTTAAATACAAGTACAGATAGTAACGATGTGAGCGCACTCGCTGGCCTTCCTATGAATAATTGCCTGGTGCACAGTCCTCTAGGGAGACGGCACTCCCCCAAATTCACTGCAGAAAACCAAAAGGAGGAACCGGCACACAGGAGCATATGCAATAGGGGTTAACCCCATACATGTTTATTAACGTCACAGTGACGTTTCTTGGTGTGTTTTTTTCACGGTGGGAGGGTCTATTATGCTATATAAGGGCTGTACAAACTGTCTGTCATATCACCTGACGAAGGGGACAGCCCCCCAAAAGTTGTGCATCACTGTGAAGGTACTGTTTTTTATTGTAGAGAAAAAGGAAATCATTTTTAAAAATTTGAATTATTTGGATAAAATGGAATCAAGATCCTGATGACGGCCCATTGAGGGTTGAAACGCGTAGATGTGAGTCTGGAAATTTTTTTTTTTACCACTTTGAAATGATGGAATGTGCTGTGAGTGCTTTTGACTACTTGAATATATATATATAAATAAACACACATATATTACAGGTGAGTGCAGAGGACTTCTTGTGTTTACTACCTGTGTGAATAGAGTTTTAATAGATGCAATTTTACACTGTGCACTGAATCCTTAAGGATCCTTTATATTTTGTTATTTCTTATCTAAGAAAAATCTTTGCACTTTAAAGGGATCCTTTCAGAAAACATGTTTTTTTCAAAACGCATCAGTTAATAGTGCTACTCCAGCAGACTTCTGCACTGAAATCCATTTCTCAAAAGAGCAAACAGATTTTTTTTATATTCAATTTTGAAATCTGACATGGGGCAAGACATTTTGTCAATTTCCCAGCTGCCCCTGGTCATGTGACTGCACTTTAGGAGAGAAATGCTTTCTGACAGGCTGCTGTTTTTCCTTTTCAATGTAACTAAATGTGTCTCAGTGGGACATGGGTTTTTACTATTGATTGTTGTTCTTAGATCGACCAGGCAGCTGTTATCTTGTATAAATGGAAGGCAAGATCCCAAGGTTCTGCGGTTCACTCCCTTTGCCGGTATATGACCTGTTCTCCCTCAGATCGACCGAAATACAAACAACCTTTTCTTCAATTGAAGATATACCAGCGCTAAAAGCTCAGGGTAGACACAAGAAAGAAATACAAACACAATATAGTGTAGTAGTTTTTTGATCGAATGACAAGTATAACCCTTTGTGCGGTAGTTAAAATGATGTGGTTTTGGGGTCTTCCACCAAGGGGTTAAAAGGCCATTTTTCCGTGCTTTTGATAAATAATGTGGCCACCTCCTGTGTGGGGCAGTGGATACTTACAGACGTTTATAAATATCACCAGCATATAATAACATCCCTTGTCCTATTCTTGGTGAATATGTGGGGCAGTGGGTACTTACAGACGTTTAAAATTATCATCAGCATGTAATAAAATCCTTTATCCCAGTCTTGGTACACTCCAGGTTTCTAAAAAGCATATGCTCAAATCGTGTAAAAAACTTCTTTAATAGATTAAAAAATAAAAACATAGATTGCACTCACATGTGTGTGCTTAATATAAGCATAGAAAGCAGTTTGCATTGGGGTTTCTCAAGTCCTGCGGTCCGTTAAGATGTTACAATTTGCCTGGCGTTTGTTGGTAAGACACGCTGGTCCTGGTCCCCCTCTGATGACGTCACTGCTCAGCCGACGCGTTTCGTCTATTACGACTTTCTCAAGGCTTGTAATTTCTTAGTGCGCATATGCGCCTTTTTAAGACGGAGCCTAGCCATGGACGCGCATGCGCACCTCTTCTTCATTTGGAACGCACGCGTCTCCATGGCAACCCGCCGTCCTACATTACACGATGATGGCATAAGCTATTGGAGACTAATTGAAATGGGTTTTTTTAGCGATCTAAAAGGGTAGATTAGCCTATCCTTTGACATATTATTAGTTTGGCTTGTATGTAGTATAACAGTCTATGGTTGCCATGGAGATGGTATCACTCAGCGCCTTCAGTTGAGGTTAACATGAGTAGCCATGGCTAAACTGAATTTCTTATGTATACATATTTAAAACAGTATATTCATTAATTGAAACAGTATATTCATTATTACAACATTTCACATCCTGCCTAATTTCATTATTTACATCCCTGATTGTATATAAGGGGATTAATATATTTATTATTTTTTCTATAGAAATGCTCTTAGGTTTATGTCAATATTTAGGCCTTTAGGTACAAACGTTTCCAACATGTGTATCCATTTGCTTTCACATTGTAAGGTTTTTTTCTCTAAGTTCCCTCCTCTCCATTTATTTTTTACTTTTTCTAAGCCCCAGAATGTTAGACCTGTCGGGCTCATTCTGTGATGTTCTTTGAAGTGTTTGGAAACACTATGGTTTTCCTTCCCTTTTTTTATGTTATTTATATGCTCTCGGATGCGTTCCTTCAGTGTACGATTTGTTTTGCCTACATATTGAAGGCCGCAAGGGCATTGTAGGCAGTATATGACATTTGTAGTGGTACAATTTATATTGTCTTTGATTTTAAATTCTTTATTATTTGCATTTGATTTGAATATTTTACTTTTTTTTCCAAATTGGCAGGCTTTACATAGAGAACAGGGATAGAAACCAGGCCATATGCATTCCTTTGGTCTCTCTACAGTTTTTGTTGTTTCAACATAATTTTTGGTAAGCATCTGCTGTAGGTTGTTAGATTTTTTAAAAACCACTCGTGGTTGTTCTGGGAGGGTATCCTTTAGATCTACGTCACATTTCAATATATCCCAATGTTTCTTAATTATGTTCCCAATTTCATTGGCCAGGGGATTGTAAGTTGTTGAAAACACTAGTTCTGGTTGCCTATTGTCCTTTGGTTTTTTTCTTTCTATAAGTTTTGATCTATCTATTTTGTTTACTTTTTCTCTCGATTGTTTTATTATACTATCTTTGTATCCTCTCTCTTTGAACCTTTTGCCCATAATATCCAATTGTTTGTTCATTACCCCATCCTCACTGCAATTTTTCTTTATCCTGCACATTTGGCTATACGGGATACTTCGTAGCCATTGTGGGTGGTGGTTACTTGTGGATGTTACATAGTTATTTGCGTCTACCTCCTTAAAAAACGTTTTAGAGTGTATTGCGGAATCTTTTATGTAGATCTCAAGATCTAGAAAATTTATATGTTGTGTATCGTGAGTCAACGTAAACTCTAAATTTAGATCATTCTGGTTTAGGGAAGTAGTGAATTCTAAAAGGGTATCTTCTGACCCTTTCCAAATTACGATAATATCGTCTATGTAGCGACGCCATAGGAACAAGTCCGCACCCCTCTTTAGGACAGGAGCAATAAGTTGCTCCTCCCAATATCCTAGATGTAAATTGGCATAGCTGGGTGCGAATCTTGTTCCCATGGCTGTCCCACATACCTGGAGGTAGTATTTATCCTGAAACCAGAAAAAATTATGTTCCAAAATGAATTCGATACCTTTTAGGATGAATTCTTTTTGGATGTTTGGTATTGATTCATCACGCTCCAAAAAATGTGCCGTGGCTTTCATTCCCTGGACGTGTCTTATCGACGTGTATAAAGATTTGACATCCAAGGTTGCTAATATCATTCCTGGTTCCCATCGAATATTTTGTAAAATTTGGATAACCTCAGTGGAGTCCTTCAAATAAGCTGGAAGTGATACTACATATTTTTGTAGCATTCTGTCTATATATTGGGACAGATTGCTAGTAGGGGAGTCAATCCCTGATATGATTGGTCTCCCTGGGGGGTTGGTCTGATTTTTGTGAATTTTGGGTAGGCAATATAGAACTGGGACTATTGGGTGTTCAACTCTTAAGTATTTCCACTCGTCTACATTCAAAATTTCGTTTCTTCTAGCCTCATCTACCATTTGTTTCAGTTTCTTATTAAAGGTCTCCATTGGATTTACCGTTAGTTCTTTATATGTGTTCTTGTCCTCTATCAGGGTTTGGCACATCTGTAGATATTTGCTTTTATCCATAATTACTATCCCTCCCCCCTTATCTGCTGCTTTTATTATTATATTCTGATCTTTCTCTAATGTTTTTAAGGCTAGTTGTTCCCTTTTGGTAAGATTTAGATTTGGTTGTTTTTTGTTTTTAACTTGGTATTTATTCTGGGCTATTTCTAGGTCTTTTTTGATGAGTTCCTCGTATATTTTTATGTGATTTCCTTTTTCTTTAGAGGGGATATATTCTGATTTCTTTTTTAAGGTGGTATGGGAAAACTGGTCTTTTTCATTGGTGTAATTACTTTCTATGTGATTATTTTTAGCAAACATCTTTTTTAGCATAATTTTACGAATAAATTTCTCTGTGTCTATATACATTTCAAATTTGTTTGGTTTGTTTGTGGGTGCAAATGTTAACCCTTTTTTTAAAATATTTTCTTCTTCTAGTGTCAGTGTCCTCTCACTCAAATTAAAAATTCCATTTTGTGTGGTTTTTACCTTGTGTTTCTTTCCCCCTTGTGTGCCCCTACGTGTGGGTTGTTCCACTTCTTTTGTGTCCCTCCCATCTCCATTGGTAGTGGTGTCATTCGTGAACTGGTGTATGTTTTTTGATAAACATTTTTTGTTCCCTTTATTCCCCCCCTTTCTGCTCTCGGATCCCATCGTCCTCTTTCTAGTGATTTGTTTCTGTGAGGTTTTTTGTGTGCCTGTTCTAAAAAATTCTCAGAAGATACCCTTTTAGAATTCACTACTTCCCTAAACCAGAATGATCTAAATTTAGAGTTTACGTTGACTCACGATACACAACATATAAATTTTCTAGATCTTGAGATCTACATAAAAGATTCCGCAATACACTCTAAAACGTTTTTTAAGGAGGTAGACGCAAATAACTATGTAACATCCACAAGTAACCACCACCCACAATGGCTACGAAGTATCCCGTATAGCCAAATGTGCAGGATAAAGAAAAATTGCAGTGAGGATGGGGTAATGAACAAACAATTGGATATTATGGGCAAAAGGTTCAAAGAGAGAGGATACAAAGATAGTATAATAAAACAATCGAGAGAAAAAGTAAACAAAATAGATAGATCAAAACTTATAGAAAGAAAAAAACCAAAGGACAATAGGCAACCAGAACTAGTGTTTTCAACAACTTACAATCCCCTGGCCAATGAAATTGGGAACATAATTAAGAAACATTGGGATATATTGAAATGTGACGTAGATCTAAAGGATACCCTCCCAGAACAACCACGAGTGGTTTTTAAAAAATCTAACAACCTACAGCAGATGCTTACCAAAAATTATGTTGAAACAACAAAAACTGTAGAGAGACCAAAGGAATGCATATGGCCTGGTTTCTATCCCTGTTCTCTATGTAAAGCCTGCCAATTTGGAAAAAAAAGTAAAATATTCAAATCAAATGCAAATAATAAAGAATTTAAAATCAAAGACAATATAAATTGTACCACTACAAATGTCATATACTGCCTACAATGCCCTTGCGGCCTTCAATATGTAGGCAAAACAAATCGTACACTGAAGGAACGCATCCGAGAGCATATAAATAACATAAAAAAAGGGAAGGAAAACCATAGTGTTTCCAAACACTTCAAAGAACATCACAGAATGAGCCCGACAGGTCTAACATTCTGGGGCTTAGAAAAAGTAAAAAATAAATGGAGAGGAGGGAACTTAGAGAAAAAAACCTTACAATGTGAAAGCAAATGGATACACATGTTGGAAACGTTTGTACCTAAAGGCCTAAATATTGACATAAACCTAAGAGCATTTCTATAGAAAAAATAATAAATATATTAATCCCCTTATATACAATCAGGGATGTAAATAATGAAATTAGGCAGGATGTGAAATGTTGTAATAATGAATATACTGTTTCAATTAATGAATATACTGTTTTAAATATGTATACATAAGAAATTCAGTTTAGCCATGGCTACTCATGTTAACCTCAACTGAAGGCGCTGAGTGATACCATCTCCATGGCAACCATAGACTGTTATACTACATACAAGCCAAACTAATAATATGTCAAAGGATAGGCTAATCTACCCTTTTAGATCGCTAAAAAAACCCATTTCAATTAGTCTCCAATAGCTTATGCCATCATCGTGTAATGTAGGACGGCGGGTTGCCATGGAGACGCGTGCGTTCCAAATGAAGAAGAGGTGCGCATGCGCGTCCATGGCTAGGCTCCGTCTTAAAAAGGCGCATATGCGCACTAAGAAATTACAAGCCTTGAGAAAGTCGTAATAGACGAAACGCGTCGGCTGAGCAGTGACGTCATCAGAGGGGGACCAGGACCAGCGTGTCTTACCAACAAACGCCAGGCAAATTGTAACATCTTAACGGACCGCAGGACTTGAGAAACCCCAATGCAAACTGCTTTCTATGCTTATATTAAGCACACACATGTGAGTGCAATCTATGTTTTTATTTTTTAATCTATTAAAGAAGTTTTTTACACGATTTGAGCATATGCTTTTTAGAAACCTGGAGTGTACCAAGACTGGGATAAAGGATTTTATTACATGCTGATGATAATTTTAAACGTCTGTAAGTACCCACTGCCCCACATATTCACCAAGAATAGGACAAGGGATGTTATTATATGCTGGTGATATTTATAAACGTCTGTAAGTATCCACTGCCCCACACAGGAGGTGGCCACATTATTTATCAAAAGCACGGAAAAATGGCCTTTTAACCCCTTGGTGGAAGACCCCAAAACCACATCATTTTAACTACCGCACAAAGGGTTATACTTGTCATTCGATCAAAAAACTACTACACTATATTGTGTTTGTATTTCTTTCTTGTGTCTACCCTGAGCTGTTATCTTGTGTTAGGGAGCTGCTATCTGGTTACCTTCCCATTGTTCTTTTGTTTGGCTGCTGGGGGGGGGAAAGGGAGGGGGGTGATATCACTTCAACTTGCAGTACAGCAGTAAAGAGTGATTGAAGTTTATCAGAGCACAAGTCACATGACTTGGGGCAGCTGGGAAATTGACAATATGTCTAGCCCCATGTCAGATTTCAAAATTGAATATAAAAAAATCTGTTTGCTCTTTTGAGAAATGAATTTCAGTGCAGAGCAGCACTATTAACTGATTCATTTTGAAAAAAAAAATGTATTTTCCCATGACAATATCCCTTTAAAGGAATCATGTTAATTAATTGCCCTTTGAAAATGTGTCTTTATATATTATGTTGCTTCAGCAAAGACTGGGAACCAACATTCCCCACTTCCATATCTAAATTCCTACTAACACACTATGTCGAATGCACCGCTAGGTTTAATTCCGGCCTACACCCCTCTGTGATGTCACACCCATAAAAAGTGGCATTACTTTCAATAAGCCGATTATTATCGCTAAGCAAGTTGAGACTGCACGTTTCTTTAGTGCCAAAATAAACTATGTAATCTTCTTAGGCTAAGTGCATCGGCACTCTGACCCCGACTGTGAATATGATATCACAAAAGAGAACGGGTGTCTGCAAACAGGCCCTGCCTGGCAATAATGCTCCTACTAACTGCTGCTACATCAGCCAGAAAGCCATCAACACAGCTTTATTACTGCCTTCAAAGAAAGATTGGATACACTTTGTAAAAACATTTTATTAAAGCAAGCAATATAAAGTAAAGCAACTTCAAGGGGAAAGTCTTAGAAAAAAAACAAAACAAATAGACTTTATTGAAAAATATAAAATATATAGCATACTTTTAGCTGTGCCGGGTTTGCTGTAGTGTATCTTATAATTGCTTAATTTATAAATCCCTATGTAACTCCCTATGAGAAAAGAAAAATATATAGGGTTGTCTACTTATGTACATAAAACACACACATGCCTATGCCTTATGTACATTGCATTACTGCAAGTACACATGTCATGCATTCTAATGTATTTAAAGGGATTTTGTCATGATTTGTATGGTTTAGTTTTTACATCTAAATTACATTGTTTACATTACAAATAACTCACTCTACCATATATAAAAATTCCTGAACCATCAAGTGGATTTGTTTTAGTTGTGTAAGCAGTCATCTCAGTGCATTGTACCTAGGCATGTGCTTTCAGAAGGAGCAAACACTTCACAATGGAACTGCTTTCAGATGAGCTATTGTTTTTCCTACACAATGAAACTGAAAGAGTTGCAATGAGACTTGGATTTTTACTATTGAGTGATGTTCTTATATCTGCCAGGGAGCTGTTATCTTGTGTCATGAAGCTGTATCTTGTTGCCTCCCCATCGTTCTGTTGGGAGGCTTCTGGGAAGGAAAGGAAGGGGGTGATATCACTCCAACTTGCAGTGCCACAGTAAAGAGTGACTAAAGTTTATCAGAGCACAAGTCACATGACTGAGGGCACCTGGGAAACTAACAACATGTCTTGCCCTATGTCAGATTTCAAAATTGGATATAAATGAAATCTGTTTGCTCTTTTGAAAAATGGATTTCAGTGCAGACTGCATTTTGTTTACTTACATATGCACTTTTAGGGAGTAAATTAGAGATCTGTATGTGAACATTGGTAACTATTCTAATTTTAGAATAATTCTGCTGTCCTGAAATTATGAGTATGCTATAAATTCTCAATTCAGCAATGAACTGAGGATTGGTGTTGAAGAATATGAACACGAGAGGTGTAAACAAGGACAAGAAGATTGCTCTGGTGCATAATAATAAAAACTAGAGGGTGTCGTTTCTGAAGAAACCACGGGATGTTGGCTATGAAACGCTATAGGTGTCTTGCCCAGTCGCCCCCGGTGCCTAGAGAGTACACAAAGTCGGTAGAATCCGGATTAAAACGGTGAAATTTAAAGCCAATCCAATTTTACCATTGAAATCCATTCAAACAAACTGGCTATTTTTGGCTCCGCCCACTTTTAAAAATTTGCATCCCAGTCACCCCTTCACCAAATGGACCAAGTTTGAGCACTCTTACATTAACAGTGTAAGATTGACAGGAATTTAAATATTCCCATTGAATAGCGTTTGGTAAAATGTGATTGGCTGTCTTAAGCTCCGCCCAGTTTTCTGAATTTTAACCCCAGTTACCTAGTCATGGTCAGTGCCAAGTTTGGGGCCTCCGGTTTTAAAACTGTGAGAACGGCGGTAATACAAAATTTTACATTAAAGTCAAGAGGTGAAAACTGATTGGCTGTTTTTGGCTCCACCCACTTTTCCTAAATTTTGACCGCAGTCACCCAGTGAGTAATTGAGTCAAGTTTGGTACACCTAGCATTTAAACTGTGATAATAGCAGCAGTTTATCATTTTTCTTTAAGGTCAATGGCTGAAATCTGATTGGTTGTTGTTGCCCCGCCCCTTTTTTTCCTAATTATGAACCACAGTCACTCAGTGACTAACATTTCAAAGTTTGTGAATGCTGTCATTGAATGTGTAAAAATGGCAGCATTTTTATTTTTTTCTAGTGAAAATCAATGAATGAAATTCGATTGGTTGTTGGTGGCTCCGCCCACTTTTTCTAAACTTGAAGTGGAAACCCCCAGCGGCCACATTTGTGATATTCAAGGTCCCTGACGTCAATACTGTGAGAATGGCAGCCTTTTTAATTGTTCCCATTAAAATCAATCAAAGAAATCTGATTGGCTGTCTTAAGCTCCGCCCAGTTTTCTGAATTTTAACCCCAGTTACCTAGTCATGGTCAGTGCCAAGTTTGGGACCTCTGGTTTTAAAACTGTGAGAACGGCAGTAATCAAAAATTTTACATTGAAGTCAATAGGTGAAAACTGATTGGCCGTTTTTGGCTCCACCCACTTTTCCTAAATTTTGACCGCAGTCACCCAGTGAGTAATTGAGCCAAGTTTGGTACACCTAGCATTTAAACCGTGATAATAGCAGCAGTTTATCATTTTTAATTAAGGTCAGTGGCTGAAATCTGTTTGGCTGTTGTTGCCCCGCCCCTTTTTTTTCCTAATTGTGAACCACAGTCACTCAGTGACTAACATTCCAAAGTTTGGGAATGCTGTCATTTATTGTGTAAAAATGGCAGTATTTTTATTTTTTTCTATTGAAAATCAATGAATGAAATTCGATTGGTTGTTGGTGGCTCTGCCCACTTTTTCTAAACTTGAAGTGGAAACCCCCAGCGACCACATTTGCGATATTCAAGGTCCCTGACATCAATACTGAGAGAATGGCAGCCTTCTTAATTGTTCTCATTAAAATCAATCAAAGAAATCTGATTGGTTGGTTTTGGCTCCACCCACTTTTCTTAATTTTAATCCCAGTCCCCCAGTGACCAACTGTGCCAAGTTTGAGGACCCTGCCATTAACCGTCTAAGAGCGGCAGCAGTTTAACATTTTCCTATTTATTTGAATGGCTGAAATTTGATTGGCTGTTGTAGACTCCGCCCACTTTAGGTAAATTTTAGCCGAGTCACCCAGTGACCCACGGTGCCAAGTTTGGGAGAGCTCTAGCTTTAATACTGTGAGAATTACAGCCGTTTACATTTTCTCATTGAAGTCAATAGGGAAAATCTGATTGGTTGTTTGCGGCTCCGCCCACTTTTTTGGGTCCCCAAAATAGGACAGAATTTTTCAGTTTCACCCCATGACTAAATGAGCCAAGTTTGGTGAGTGTAACTTCAAAGCTGTACAAGTGGCAAAAGTTTCAAGTTTTCCAATGAAAGTCTATGGGGGAAAAAAGGGGTCGTCGGGGGGTCGCCACAGGGGCATGGAGGTTGGGATCGCTTAACAAAGCACAAGCAACCTATTCGAGTATGAGTCGAACAAGTGTGCAAAGTTTCATAATTGTACTCCTAAAACTCTGGGAGGAGTAGCGTTTAGAAAATTGCTCAATTTTCATTGGGCGTTGGTAGCTCCGCCCACTTTGGGGTGCCCCCCCAAAATACTTATTTTTATTCGGGGTGACATCAACTATATGTGGTCCGAGTTTGGGGACTGTATCTTCAAAACTGTACAAGTGGCAGCGATTTGAAATTTTTCCCTGTCAATCTCAATGGGAAAAAAGGGGTCGTCGGGGGGTCGCCACAGGGGCGGGGTGGGTCCCCAAAATAGGACAGAATTTTTCAGCTTCACCTCATGACTAAATGACCCAAGTTTGGTGAGTGTAACTTCAAAGCTGTACAAGTGGCAAAAGTTTCAAGTTTTCCAATGAAAGTCTATGGGGAAAAATGGGGTCGTCGGGGGGTCGCCACAGGGGCACGGAGGGTGGGATCGCTTAACAAAGCACAAGCAACCTATTCGGGTATGAGCCGAACAAGTGTGCAAAGTATCATAATTGTACTCCTAAACCTCTGGGAGGAGTAGCGTATAGAAAATTGCTACATTTTCATTGGGCGTTGGTAGCTCCGCCCACTTTGGGGTGCCCCCCCAAAATACTTATTTTTATTCGGGGTGACATCAACAATATGTGGTCCGAGTTTGGGGACTGTATCTTCAAAACTGTACGAGTGGCGGCGATTTGAAATTTTTCCCTGTCAAAGTCAATGGGAAAAAAGGGGTCGTCGGGGGGTCGCCACAGGGGCGGGGTGGGTGGGATCGCTTATTAAAGCACAAGCAACGTACTTTGCTATAAGAGGAATAAGTGTGGAAAGTTTGGCGCTTGCACCCCTAAAACTGTAGGAGGAGTAGCGTTTAGAAAATGGGGTTCGCCAATAATAATAATAATAATAAGAAGAAGAAGAACGAGCTGAACTCGAAGAACAGTATGTTGGCTATTTCATAGCCAACATAATAAGACACTATTTTGAAGTCTCAAAAAGACTATAAGTGGACATTTAGTATCTAGTAGGTGCTTTGCACACTTCCTATCTGCTTTGTACTAACGGAGCCTTGCTGCCTTCCCTATGAAAATAAGGACAAGGCTGGCCTTCGCCCCCTGATGCTGCGCTTCGCACCTTGTGCTGAATCATTTATGCTGTATGTGGTGCAGACTGCAGCCAATATGGGGCAAGAAGTTCTTGATGAATGAGCACTAAGGAATGTATTCTTGTACACCTTAGTGCTCTGTACAGTGGTGTAACTAGATGTTACTTGGTCCCACAGCAAACTCAACTTAGGGCCCCAAAACATTAGAAAGTTGGCCTGTAATATCTATTAAAACTGCTGAATTAAGGCCTGAAAATTAATATTTACCATACAGGCACTTGTGGGCCTGTGCCTAGGATAGAAGCTTTAAGGGGCAGCCCTTGGATGCCTATATGGTGAAAAAACTTTCCATAACTAAACTTCTCCAGCTGCCAAATGCGTTCCTCTTAAATCCAGCATCAGAGGTGGGGTGTAGAGTCTATCTAGATGAGCGCATCATGCAGTGACATCACGCAGGGACACCTGCAGGTCCAGACGCAAATACGCTACTGATTAGGGCTTTACTGGGCCCCCTACACTCCTAGGTCCCCTGCAACCGCTGGGTCTAATTCCTCTGTATTTAAGCCTCTGATTCTGCACATCTTTCCCACAAGTCTTTTGTAAATTACCACTGAAAGCAAGCTACAGTACAAGGGAATTGCATGTTTTAGGTTGCTCATTAATTGCTGTTAATTAAGAAGTAAGAAAAGGTATTTTGTGGCAGTAGCATTGGTGACATGTGGGAATACTGAAAGCAGCTCACACAATATTTTATATCATTTATAAGCCATATTATATCCCACATTCATAATTAGCTGAGCAGCGGATTTGTTGATCCATATAATTATTAATAAACCCCATGCATGGCAGGTTCATCAAAATACTGAAGCTGATTAGTGCATTTTTTCATGCTGCTGTCATTTAATGTCCTATTTTGAAACTTTGTCAGCCTAAACAGATGGATGACCTACTTAATACCTCTGGCTATAAAATTTGTGTTGTCTCAGGCAGTGGTGAGCACTTTGCTGTGTGGACAATTTTTTTATGCATTATTTACTTACAGACTTTGCCATAAAAAGACAGCAAAATTGTAAAACAAAGAACAAACGGAAAAATGCAAAGGCGAGTTAAAGAAGTGTCCAGACCTGAGTATGTCATGAATAATGGGAATTGTTTATGTCGACTTGAGTAAAAAAAAAGAAATTGCATCAGAGAGCTAAAAAATATTTTTGGAGAATTACCAACAAAAATATTATCTAGTTCTGAACCCACTATATATAGCACCATACGGGAATTTAAATGGCTTTAAAATAATTTTAGATATTTATAAAAGCTACCAATTAAAAAAAACTATTCAAACAATGGCAATAAAGGTAAGTACTGTCAACCGTTTCTCAGATTGAAGTGGGTTCTATCACTTTTCTTACTCGATGGAATTATCAATGGTTGGTTCAATACATATCAATTCAATTTGACAATTCTATAGCGTCGACAAATTTAACCAGTATTCACAGAGATTATACATTGGTCACATTAATTCGTGCCAATCTTAGGTCCCTATTAGATCCACTAGGGCCAGTTTTATCAGCAGCCAGTTAACCAGCCTGTATGGTTTTGGAGTGCAGAAGGAAACTGGAGTACCTGGATAAAACCCAAGGAGATAATGTAGAGAACCGGTTGGAGCCACCATGATGCCCAATCAGTGTTAACATTTGTGCTCAACATGGCAGATCTTTTGGAGTTAATTAGCTGCAAGACCAGCCACCTTGTTCTTCCCCTACCTTTGGTATAGAACATAGGGTTCTTGACACTGGACCTAGGTGATAGTGCCCTGACACAGCCACTTGGTGGGCCTAGACCCTTAGTCCAATGCTGGCAACAAGTGTAGGTAAAAGAAATTCCAATATATAAAGCATCACAATTAGATAGGATAATTCTCCAGCTTTGGAAAGCACTAGTAATGCCATGTCTAGAAAATGCAGTACAGTTTTGGTCTCCAGCTTTATTGAAATAAAGGACATTGAATATCTAAGGGTACAATATTATAAACTCCCTTTGATTGTCATTTAATTATTCCAGAGAACACAAAGACATCCCTTAGGGGGAAAAAAAAGCCAGAAAAAAACAAAAGCTAGAAGAAGACTTGGAAGACTTAATTTCTAAAGAAAGGCTTGTCAGGTAGAGTTTATCTTGTGTTTTTAAGCCATAGGAACAATGTACACAACATGTATAGAAGAGGACGATACCATTTTGCCTTATTCAACACTGAAAGTTTCCAAAATAAACAAAAGGGAATAAAGGAGGTATAATTTTAGGTGGCAAAACATTTTTTTTTACACTGAGAACTGCAAAGTTGTAGAATTCTCCTCCTGAAGTGGTTTTACTGGCAGAGAAGTGATAAAATACAATACTAATATGAATACAGAATTAATCCTAAAACTAGCCTGACTGTTTTTTTTAAACAAAGAAATTATTTTTCCCCGTGTGAGGCAAAGTTAAGAAGCTTCAGATGGGCTCTTTGTCTCGGACCCCCTAAAACTTAGGTAGGATTTGCTTGCGCAAAATTAAATAATGCAAATGTGTCTACTATTTAACCTCAACTGCTATGTAATGAAATACGGTCTTGAGACTTCTTTGGGCTCATGTCATCATTTATAGTCCCAATCGTCTGGTTGGGCACCTTAAATCAAAAAGATTACAGTTTAAAAATATGGTCCACATGATTCATTCTGCTATAGCTGAAGGTATAGCCAAGACAGTAAAGAGACCTAACTAAGCTGGACTTTTGCTTTCACTTCATTGGACCACCAGGAGGGCCAACCCACATCTTGGATATGACTGGTCTGCAAAAAAAACAACTAGGCCACAAATTTAGAAAAAACCTCAGTGAGCCAGTAGACATTTTTCCATTCCATGTATAATGTAAAAAAAAAGTCAAACAACAACGTTTGCCACAACAAAGAGCTGCTATATCCTACCTGGCTGGGTTTGATCCATTTGAATATTTGCTAAATGCAGCAAGGGTGAAGTAAATAATGTGCGTAACAGAATGAAGATCTATGGATGAAGATGCCAGGAAAGTCAAAGCACTAAACAAAAGCTACCGTATATACTCGAGTATAAGCCGTCCCGAGTATAAGCCGAGGTACCTAATTTTGCCTCCAAAAACTGGGAAAGCTTATAGACTCGAGTATAAGCCTAGGGTGAGCAGCAGCTTCTGGTAAGTTTCAATCAAAAAATTGAGGGTTTCTGCTCCCATTGGAGGTGCCGGCGTCTCGTTTTTGGATGCCGGCAACCATTCTTGGATGCTAGCGAATATTCTTGGAGACTATTCTTGGACGCCGGTGACTATTCTTGGATGCCGGCGACTATTCTTAGGCACTGGTGACTATTCTTAGACGCGGCAACTATTCTTAGACGCCGGCGACCGTTTTTGCGCTTGACCTGAGTATAAGCCGAGGTAGAGTTTTTCAGCATATTTTGGGGGCTGAAAAACTCGGCTTATACTCGAGAATATATGGTAATCAGAAGTAGGAGAGAATAAAAAGGGAATAGGGATACAACAGCAGATGCATAAACTCTTTTATCTTACTCACTAGAGCAAATCACATCAGTAACAGGTTAATCACTGTTGGAATATCCCAGTCACAGTGTCACATTGTACTGTTAAGGGCCAGCTAATGTTTAATGGAACAGCACCACTTTAATATGGAACATAAGGACCCATAAGCAGGGGTTCTCGTTACTTGAAACTAGCCTGTAGGTATCACTGATTATCTTGTGTAGAGGTGAAAAGCAATGATTAAAGGGATTCAGTCATGATTGTTATGGTATTGTTTTTATTACTAAATTACACTGTGTACATTGCAGTTAAATAATTCTACCATTTCATTCTTCTTAATTCTACTGTTTTATTCTTGAAATAATAAATGTTTGTTTTTTAGTTGTAATGTATCTGTGTAGGCAGCCATCTCAGGTCATGTTGCCTAGTCATGTGCTTACAGAAAGAGCCAGCACTTCACAATGGAACTGCTTTCTGATAAGCTATTGAAGAAGTCAAAACTTGGGTTAGCCAGCGGGACTTGGATTGTTATTATTGAACGTTGTTCTCATATCTACAACTAGGTGGCACATAGAATGAGAAGGAGAAGAGAGCATTTACATGTTGAGATGTGTGCCAATAAGGCAGCTATATCTTAAGTAAGGGCAGCACCAAGCAATGTATTTCTTTGAAACCCATAGCACTTACCCTGTTTAGCCATTGGTATAGCTATTTCCTACTGGATCAGGGTCTCTGTCAAATTGTGGAAAACTCTATTTTTACCCTTTGATAAACATGCCCCAAATCGGCTTACAATACACAGTACTATATTATAAACATGGTTACATTACTATAGTATAAACCAGAAGTCCCCAACCATATTTAACCGTAAACCACATTCAATTGTAAAAAGAGATGGGGAGCTACAGAAGCATGAATAAAGTCCCTGAGAATGCCAAATAAGGAATGTGATTGGCTATTTGGTAGCCTCCATATGTACTTACAGCCTACTGGAGGCTCTATTGAATTTTTATGCAACAAAAATGTTTTGCAATCAAGAATAAGCACCTGCTTTAAGGCCATCAGGAGCAACATCCAAGGGCTTGGTGAGCAACATTCATGAGCCACCAGTTGGGGGTATATATATATATATAAAAATAATGCACCTGGTTGTTACTCCTCTATAAGAACGCACAACTCATTTAGGGACTATATCATTTAGGGATATGATAAATTTATAAAGAGGTAGTAATGCTCTTAAACAACTATATTTAGGGTAGAGATGACAAAATGGCAGAATACTTCATCTATAGATAGACATACACTAAAGCTACAAAGCTGTAGGGATCCTGGAAATTCAGTAGCGTCACCTCTATACATGAGTGGGCTAGGGTCATGCGAATGTGTGTAATTAATAAGAATGTCTGGGATAGAATGGTAAGATTGGCTGTGATAGAATGATGGGCATCTTTGGGTTAGAATAGTAAGAATTTGTGGAACAGAATGGAGAGTGGTCAGAGTAATTCAAATCCAAAAGAGTATTATTTAATAATTTTTTTAAAAACAGTGGCATTTTTGGGAATACACTCTGTTGCATTGCTTTAAATATAATTAAATGTGTCTCAGTTTTATAAAATTTACTGAAACTCTTAAACTGAATATATATTTTGTTGCCCAGCACTGTAGGAAGAGAACAAAAGAGAAGGCATTAGGTATCATTTGCCTCCTCAAGTGCAGTGAGCATGATGCAATTTTGTGTGCAATCTCCGTGTTTTTCTTCCATGATACAATGTTTTTTCCCAGAATTCCAGCATTATTATTTTGTGCCTAATGCTGTTTTAGCAATGCATCAAAATTAACACAATTGAACACTATTGCTATAACGAAGTACAAAGTGCACACTCTGATGTAAGTGACTGCGCGTGAAATTTGTGAGAATGTAACTGCACTTGCGTCTGTAAATAACCCCTTATAAGTCAAGATCAAGCCCCAGGACACATTGGATCAAACACTGGAGTAGCCATCTAGATAAGAAAATGGTACATGAGACTGAAATACGGAGGACAATCCAAGCGATGAGTTGACTTTGATCGACAAAATGGATAGCTGCACATTGGTACATGCACACAACAGTCCTCACAAGATACAGGTATGGGACCTGTTATCCAGAATGCTGGGGAACTGGGGTTTTCCAACTAAATAGTGATGGGCTAATTTATATGGGCGGTGCAAATTTGCGGTGAATTTCCAAGTTTTGCCGGCAGCGAAAAATTCGTGAAAATGCTGTGAAAATTTGCTGGCGTCAAAATATATTTGACGCCGAAGACAATTCTGACGCCGGCGACAATTCAGAAACGTCGACAATTCTAGGTGCGACATTGACTTTAATGGGTGTCAGAATTGTCACCAGCGTCGGAATTGTCGCTGTTGTCGGAATTTGCGTTTCGAACATTTTTTGTCATTTCGCGAATTTTGCGGGAAATTCACGAATTTTCCGGCTAAGCGAAATGGGAGAAATTTGCCCATCACTACAGGTAACAGATCTTTCCATAATTTGGATCTTTATACCTAATAGAAAACTTGCTGGTTTTAATCAATAAGGATTAATTATATAGTTGGGATCAAGTACAAGCTACAGTAGAATTATTACAGAGAAAAAGGAATCATTTTTATAAATTTGGATTATTTGGATAAAATTAAGTCTATGGGAGACAGCCTTTCCGTAATTCGGAGCTTTCTGGATAATAGGTTTCCGGATAAGAGTTCCTATACCTGTACATATTTTGCTACATAAGAGAGCATTTAAGAGTAGGATGCATTAATACATGATTTGGATTTGGTCTGCAAGGGAGCATGCTATAAGTGTTAGCAATTCTTTTCTGCTTACAGAACTAAATAAGATATTGCTCCATACACAAGTAATATTTGTGTTAATGAATTATGAACTGTTTCAGGTAGTTAGGAATGGGCTCATAAGCTGGACCTATAGGTTATCTGCCATCACATTCTACCTTGCTATTATAGAATTATAAATAATATATATATATATATATATATCCCACATTGCTTGATAGGATTGGTGCATGCATATCCTAAACCACAGAGCCTTTGCCTATTAACTACTGTATAATTTCATAAATGCATTTTTTATTTTAGACATGAGTGATTTATTTATTATTCATTCATTATTAATTAATGAGTAAGTCATAGTAATGAATAATATACCAACCACTGACAAATCAATTAAATTCATGCTAGTGCTGAACCACAGTTAATGGACTAGGCTTTTATAATCGTTGCATTGCTAAAAAATGAAGCATATTGAGGTGTCAAAAAATTATACCAATCCTACAGGTATGGGATCCATTATTGTTTATTATTATGGGAAGCCCAGCTCCATTTTATCCAAATAATTCAAACTTATTGAAATTATTTAATTTTATTCTGTAATAAAATAAACAGTACCTCGTACTTGATCCAAACTAAGATGTAATTAATCGTTATAGGAGGCAAAACAGAGCCTATGGGTTTAAATGATGTTTAAATAATTTTTAATCAACCTTTAGTAGATTTAAGGCATAGTAATCGAAATTACAGAAAGATCCCTTATCAGGAAAACCTCAAGTATTCTGGATGACAGGCTCCATACCTGTAATAACAAAAGCAAAACCTGTGCCCCCAGTGTATCTGTAGAAAAACAAGAACATCTTTATGTATGTATGTATCTATATTTGAATATTTCTAAGCCCTATTTTATTTTTTGATCTACAGGTCATGTTTCACTGCAGTGCTGTCCAGCTGGAGATCAAAATACATTCAGTCATCAGTGTCTAAAGGGAAACATCACCTGTCAATCCCACGTCTGGGGTCTCTACATTATAGTGAATGGAAATCCCACTTTCAGACAGGATGACATCAAGAAGTTTAACATAAAATTTAGAGGACCAGTCACATCAATTTTTTTTCAAGATTTGCTAGTATACACGGAAAAAAAACAAATTTCCCTGATTTTACATTTTCCTGGATTTTACATCATTTTTTCCTGGTCTCCTGAAAAAACTTGAAATGGGGGTTCTACTGTATGTTAATTTAAAGGACTAGTAACATCATTTCTTTTTTTAAATTCGTTAGTATACAACAGAAAAAAACCTCAAAGACAACTTAAACGTCGAAATCGCGAAGTTGAAATTTGTAAAAGCAATTTTTCCTTCAAGTACTGAATTAAGATATAAGCACAGTCAGTTTTACTTTGAAATATAATATTTACTGCATTAATAACAAAGGTTTAGCATTGCAGAATTAATGTAACATTATGAGGGGCATGTGTAACTGTCCGATTTTCAGCTGGACAGTCCCGCTTTCGACAGTCCCGCTTTTGTAATGAAAAGTCCCGACTTTCTCTGCACTGAACAGCCAGAAAGAGAAACAACGTTTCTAACTTAATTGGGTTTAGGCAGAGAGCCCAGAACAGGCTCCAGGTGCAACTAAGATACTTTGTAACCGTCAGTAATTGTAACAATTTAGATAAGGAGGTCCCTTGGGAGAAGATAGACTCACAACTTAAAAGGCAATTCACCTTCATTAGCAAAACTGTAATAACTGGGGAAAAAAGACCATGGAAATATGTTCAAACTTTCATAACCTGACAAATTTTGTAAAATGAACATGGTAATTAGGGGGTGTTGCCACAAAAATGGGTGTGGTCAAAAAAATATTCGTCCCTCTTTATATTTCCAAAATGGTGAGAGGTATGAAATATATATCTGGTTAGTATGTTAAAGCTTTTTATTTCACTAACAATAACATTCACAGAGCACAAACAGCAATTTTTGGGAACATAAGGACAAATCCGAGAAAACATTACTTAAAATCAGGGAAATGCACCCACTGAAATGTATTATAAATTGGTGAAGATCACAAATTAAAAATGTAAAATGTGGGAAAACTTAAAATCAGGTTACTTAAATACTATATAAATACGTACATTAGATTTTTATTATAAAATGATTATGACATGGAAATTTGGGGAATCCCAGGCTTGCCAAAATGAATTTGTGATTGGGGTGTTTGTTGGGTAAGTGTCCAGATGGAGATTTCATGTATCTTTTTGGGGGCAAATGTCTAGATTAAGACACGAGGCACTAACTGAGCTATGATTTGCCCATGTGCTATGTTATCTACATCTATATGTATTTGTCTATGGTATATGGCCAATTGCCCAGTTTGTGGATCTCAGCTAATTAGTTGGCCAAGTAATTATAAAGTAACTTGGACAATCGAATTTTGTAGAAGAGGCCTATCAGGAAAACAAGCCTATTTCAAGCACTCAGGTAGTGGGCACAGGGCAAACAAGGACTCATGGATGTGGTGGTGTTAGGATGAGTCATGCAAGTGTCTTTTGTGTTTGTTATTGAAACATTGTTTTCACAGGTTACTTTTTCGACAATGGTAAACGACCACCTTGTTGGGATAGTCTTAGGCCGGAACCTGAGTTGTAATCTGATTCCATTTAAAACAGTCACTGATCAGACACTGGAATGTGAACTCTGGTTTATTTTTAACTGGGAAAACATTAGTCAGTCAGTCGATTCATCATCATACTCATCACTATTGATGGATGAACAAATGTGCCAGGAGAGAATTCACAGCAAATTTCCACGTTTCGCAGCTGGCGAATAAATTTGCGAAACTGCAACGAAAATTAGCCGGCGAAAAATCCACTGAATCAAAAAAAATTGGGTACGCGTCAGAATAGATGCATGCATAAATATTGTCGCAAGTCAAAATTATTCGGACGCCCATTGACTTTAATGCATTTGGACAAAATAGGTGCGTGTATATAAATTGTCATGGGCGTCAAAATTGAAGGGCATCAAAATAATTTTGACGCCCATTTACTTCAATGCATTCAATAATTTACGAGACTAATTCGCCCATCACTACTCATTAGTGCAAAACACCCTAAACTACATCTGAACAAACACCGACCTATCAGATCATCTCGCCTTTCTATACAAAGTTCATATCCGTGCCTAAGAAAGGCTGGTTCACTTTTCATGCCCAACTTCAGATTTAAGGGAAATGTTGACTTTATCTTTTATTACCTAAACTCAATCGATTGTGTATATAACATGTATATTCAATAAAATGATAGCAAAACTTACATATTAGTAGATACTCAGCATCACACGTGCAGCTTTAAAGCGAGGCAGCAGTCAGGTTAAACTGATTCCCCTAGACTAAAGGGAAAGTATTTTAGTTTTCTTGTTTGATCAGTGTAAGGAAATACTGCTTCCTACTATGAGTGAATAATAGTTTAATGTTCCAGTCCCCCATGGGCTTTGTCTCCCAAGAGCACCATTAAGATATTTCTTTTTATCTTTTATGTCTAACACATTTCTAATTAGTAATTATAGTTGCGAAAAAAATAGAGATGTAAAGAACAGGCCATATTGTACATATTGATCATTTTATGGGTTATTGCGCACATCACCACTAATTACTGTGCCAGTTGCTTTTTAATTAGTTTGCACTCGGGGAAGCCTGTATAAACAGCTTTTGTACGTAGCACTCATTTTGTTAGTAGTGATTGGGAGAGACTGTTCTGTTGCCTACTGTAGAACAGTTAGGATCTGTAATAATAGGGCTCAGTGATGCCGGTCCTCTGAGAAGTCAGTTTTCATGTAATGTATATGATACATAACTTTATGACGTGGATCTGAAAGAGCTATTATAGTCCCTTTGTTTGCAACAATAGAAGCAATCCTTGACCTTTTCATCTTAGTATTATCAAGGCCTGGATAACAACTTCTCCATCTGATCTCTCAGCTTGAGACCCTCCCTTTACTTATACACAGAGATTATGAAACACGTCAGCACCCTAATGTCTTCCTGCTGGACTTCGTTCTTGCATTCCATTTCTCTCCTCAAATATCGTTTTTTTTCCTGTATATACAAAGAATATAAACAATATTAAATATATAATTACAAAGATGAATCCAAACAAGGGCTTGGATCCTAACAGCTTACACTATCAGCACTGGTAACAAGAGTTTTACATCAATATTATGGTGGATATTGCTCTAAGATGTGTAAAACTGGAATGGGAAATTTCCAAGCTCCGTTTTTTTTTTGTCTTGGATGGGATCTATCATAAAAATGAAATGTAAATTTCATCTTATGGATATAAGAAACGTTTTAAATATAATCAATTAAACATTCTGTACTGTTTCTGTAATAAGCAAATTACTCTTTACTTACCCATCTCAGCTTTGTGTTGGAGTTGGTTATTTTGTAAGTCAGTTAGCTCTAATACATTGTCTAGGGCTAGGTTAAAGTAACTCACACCACTCATTTTGACTTAACTGCCAATCAAAATCGGACTCCTGCATGAAGAAAGGACAAACAGGATTGCTGAGGCAGGAATAGTGAAGAGTATTTTTTCATAAACTGCACAGAATTTGTAAGGGATTAAATTACAATGTTCTCATTTCCATTGTCACCATAATTCTGTTATGTGAAAACATGTTTTAAAACTCATCACAGTGCTGCCCCTGCAGAACTCTGTACTGAAATCCATTGTTGTAAGATTCCCAGGTGCCCCCAGCCATGTGACTTATGCTTTGATAAACTTCAGTCACTCTTAAATGCTGCGCTGAAAGTTGGAATGATATCACCTCCCTCCCCTTTCCCCCAATAACCTATCAACAGAACAATGGCAAGGCAACCAGATAAGAGCTCTCTGCTACTTCTGTGAACTGTAAGGGTCAGGGCACACGAGCAGATTCAGTGTGCCCGGCGACAAATCTCCTCTTCTTCGGAACGACTAATCTTCCCGAACTGCCTCCCCGCCAGCTAAAATGTAAATCACCAGCGGGATGGCACTCGGAGCAATTCGTTTTCCGAAGATGTGAGGCAACTTCGGGCGACTTCAAAAAACAAATCGCTCTGAGTTTTACATTTTAGTAGGCAGGAAGGCAGGGGAGGCTGTTCGGGGAGATTACTCGCCCCGAAGAAGAGGCGATTTGTCTCCCCAAATCTGCTTGTGTGACCTGACCCTTAGGTGTTCCATGGTGCTACTGTCCTGAATTTTAGTAAGTGGGTGGACAGGTAAAACTGCCTATACTGCCTCCCAACCTCCTAATAATTTAGAGAGGCTTCAAACATTTTTCTGCCAGCTAAAATAAACTGCCCCATGAACAATACATCCAGATACTAAATAACATTATACAGTGAGGGCAGAAGTAGTCGCATCAAAGAGGCAGTGGGAACTTTAGCCCCAAATACACTAAATGCATTGAGAAGCAGTGATTTCTGACACCTCAAACCCCCTTAACCCTCCAAAAAGCAGTTTTCCTGAAGGTTGGAGCAGAGTTCAGCATGGTAGAGGTCAAGCTACAGTCAGAAATAGTGATGAGCGAATTTATTTGCCAGGCACGAATTTGCGTGATTCGCCACCAGCGAATAAAATTGGCACAACGCCTGCGAAAATTTGCCAAATTTTTCGGCAAATCGCAACTGCGCAAATTCGCCCATCACTAGTCAGAAATCATTTGCATTGCTAAATGTGCTCCCATACCCCAAACCCTGCTTTGCTATTACACAACTTGGGTCGACATTACCTTGAGTGTGAAAAACAATAGCTTATCTCAAAGCAGTTCCATTGTGAAGTGCTGGCTCTTTCTGATAGCACATGGCCAGGCACAATGACCAAAGAAATACATTTATTGGTTGAAGAATGACATTTTTAAACAATAGAAGTAATTGCTTGCAATGTGCACAGTGTAATTTAGTAATAAAAGCGATGCCAGAAAAATCATGACAGCACCCTTTTAAAAAAAAGTTTTATTGCAATTACATACCACCCAACAATTCAGAACTTAAAATGAGGAAGATTTAGGTGACCCTCATCTAGTTCTTCAATGTCCAGACATACATCTACATTTAAATTACCCTTTTGGATAAGCCTGGGAGAAAATGTTCACATCACAAGGAAGCACTTTGCACATCTCTGATTTCAGTAAATACATTATTATTACAGTAAACAAGTAAATCAGTTAAAAAGGGGAAACGTATGTTGAAACATTAGACTTTGGGAAATATCATTGCCTGACAATGGGTAATGTTTGTAATACAGGTATGGATGGGACCTGTTATGCAGAATGCTCGGGACCTGGGGTTCTTTCAGATCTTTCAATAATTTGGATCTTCATACCTTAAGTCTATTAAAAAATCATGTAAATACTAAATAAGCCCAATAGGCTGGTTTTGATTCCAATTAGTTTGAATCAAGTACAAGCTACTGTTTTATTATTACAGAGAAAATTGGATCATTTGGATAAAATGGAGTCTATGGGAGGCAGCTTTTGTGTGATTTGGAGCTTTCTGGATAACGTGTTTCCTGTCGGATAACTGATCCCAAACCTGTATACCTTTCTGAATTTAAATATGTGGTTTACTTGTTCTTTGAATATAATGTATGTATCGATTTTTTCCCCCTTTATATCCAATTCTATTAAAGGTATTTCTGAGCTTATCCAGATTCGCTAATAGTCGTTTGTGCCTCTTTAGGAAAACAAGTTGGCCATTTTTATAATGGTAGTTGCACATTTAGTAAGAAAGAAGGCCACCATAAATCATATTCTTTATGCATGCAGTAATGTAGAGTTACAATAAAACTGGCTTAATTAACTAGCTGAGCGGCGCGTAACTGTTGCCCTTCCATTTCCAGTTATATGTATCACTGGGAACGTAGCAGCAGGTCTCCCTAGAGGATTTCCCAAGACTAAATCTGTAACCCCTTTAAACACAATTAGGGTGCATTTGCATTCTTCTGGGAATAACTGGGTATTTTTACTATTGGGCCTTGCAAATACTACCTACACCTGTGTTTTACCCCAGACCCGTATACCCAAACAAATAGCTTCAAGCAATTGTTCTCACTTCTCTGGAGGGTTTGAGCACTTCACCATCCTACAGATATGACACCACTCCCAAAAACAATCACTACCCTACATAAAACCTGGACATTCCTAGGACACCTGCTCTGGGACAAAACACACATCTACCACAGTTTAGATACTGTACCTCCTCATGGACTTTATCTTTTGGCTTATCACAACATTAAATATTAGGGCAATACTATAAACATTCCTCAGTCCCCATGTACACTTCGAAACAGAGGAAAGTCCAGCCACCCACATTTATAAACTCCTAAAACTGAGACATCCGTTTGAAGCCAATTCACTTCTTTCACTGCACAACTCATCCACATCACTAGTGATGGGCGAATTTGTCCTGTTTCGTCGAAAAATTGGCAAATTTCCTGTGAAATTCTATAAACTGCAAAAATTAGCGAAATGCGAATTTCGCCATCCGCGTCAATTCTGAAGCTCGCGTCAATTTTGACACCCGCGTTAAAGTCAATGGGCGTCTGAATAATGTTGACGTGCGACAGTTATGATGCAAGCTACTTTTCTGATGTACGCAAAACTTTTTCACCAGTGAATTTTCACGGCAGTTCATTAATTAATTCGCCGGCGGCGTTATGTGGAAATTCATCACAAATTCAGAGAATTTATTCGCCCATTATTATATATAACTAATGATGAGACCCTCAGTTCCCTTGCCTCAGCGAAACTAACCTCAAACCTTTACCAGAATCTGCTCCTAACAGGCCACAGGGGAGTAGTGGACCTCCTACATCTCAGAACTTGGAGGAAGCAACAGAAACCATGTATAATTAATTATTTCTGTTACAGACAGTCTAATACAGTGATCCCCAACCAGTGGCTTGCGAGCAACATGTTGCTCTCCAACCCCTTGGATGTTGCTCCAAGCGGCCTCAAAGCAGCTGCTTCTTTTCCAATTTCTGGAAAGCTTTAGTTGCATAAAAAGCATGTGTTCCATCAAACAATGCTTTCTGTAGTCTGCCAGTCTACATAGGGCCTACCAATAGCCAATTACAGCCTGTATTTTTGCCACCCTGTGAACTTTTTGCGTGCTCATGTTGCTCTCCAACTTTTTTTACATTTGAATGGGGCTCACGGGTAAAAAAGGTTGGGGACCCCTGGTCTAATACAATATAAAAATCTTCACTATCTCTGACTACTTCGGTTGGCTTGAGCCCAATGGACATTACCCAGTTTTGGCCAACTTTTTCCACCTGTCCGACATCCTACTACAGGGGTAGTTGATTTCCTAGCAACTAATTTAGCCTTCCCCAATATAGTTGCTTATTGGGAGTCTTAGATAGTATAATTTGAGGTATCCTAGACTACTAGAGTATTACTATTTTATTGTTGCAATGCACTGGATGGGCTCTTCTCCACCTATCATTAAAGCAAGGCTGAAATTAGTTAACAAAATGGTTATTTAAGTTTACTTATGAGATCAGAGGTTCAAAGGTTCAAAGTTTGTGACCCTTGGTACCACTTGAATGTATTAACCACCCCTACAAAGAGCTGACATACCTCACACTCACCATCACTTTCTCAGGATCCCACTGGGAAATGTAATTTTATTGGTCTTCCCTGATGATGTATATATCAGTCAATTACTAGTTTCTACCTTCTGCTATATTGCAGTCTCTAGGCATGAAAATCCTAGAATGTCCTGTTCTAATTAAATGTAGAACTATAAAACTGCCATTTACATATGTAAAAAAATATGTAAAATGTTAATCACATTCAGCGCTTTGCTTTAATAATGCTGATTTAACATCTAGTTATGCTGAAGGGAGCATTAAGATAATAATAATAATCTTCAGTTAGTGACAGAATAGAAATAATCCTTCTTGCCTGAAAAATGTCAATCAGACTAGTCTTTGATGAACATTGTGCTACCGGTTACAACACCATAGAAACAATAGAGATAAAATACTTTGTAATTAAGCTTATTACAGTTTTCTGCAGAAGCGCGTGCGTACGTAATCAGCTGGGACCATATATAAAAATTAGGGAATGTTGTAAAGGGCAAAAACTTAGCAATTTGCACTTTGTCCATTTGAATTTAAAGTAACGGTAATACCAAAAATTGAAAGTGTATTGAAGTAATGAAAATATAATGTACTGACTGTGCTGCACTGGAACAACTGGTGCAATTGCTTCAGAAACTCTACTATGGTTTATACAAACAAGCTGCTGTGTAGCCATGGGGTCAGCCATTCAAAGTTAAAAATGAGAAAAAGCTCAGGAAACACAGCAGATAACAGATAATCTCTATAGTGATGAAGAATCTGACCCATTTCGCTTCGCCAAAAATTTGCAAAACAGTAAAACAGAAAAGCCACCAAGCACATTAAACATTTTTCAAACTATGCAACATTTTATTTTACTATTAGTTATAGTTTGTGGGTGTTTTTTTCTCAGTTTAACGAGACAAAATATTTTGCTCAGCCCTGGTCTGTAATATACAATGGGATTCTTCAGAACTTATCTGTTATCAACTGTGTATCCTGTGCTTGAATGGCTGCCCCCATGGCTACACAGCAGCTTGTTTATATAAACTATAGTATAGTAGTGTTTCTAAAAAATGGTACTACTGGGTACAATTCCTAAACACAGACTCTTATAAGTGCTTATGTCTCTTGTGAGGCTTGCCTTAGCTGCTTCTTCTTATATAACTTATATCATATTCACCCACTGCTCGACAAAGACGACGCAGGGTCCAGTCAGCCTCTCGGTAAGGTTCTTTTATAGGACCTTCAACCCCATGGCTTTATCATGTTTTCTCTTGTTCCTTCAAGTAACTTACATAGATACAAGAAGTCTCTCACCAGCTAAGAGTCGAAATTGGATGAGACTAGTATACTTACAAGAGCTTCAAATACTCATAAGTTCATTGATTGCTAAAGGAGCCCCCCTGACGGGATTGTCATACCCTATATCTTCCCCCTATCCCTTCCAAGTTTATTTTCTCCTGACCCTCTCATCTCCTACACCTTCTCTATTAAAGAAAGTAAAGGGAAAGTAAAGTCTAAAATAGAATAAGGCTAGAAATGCTGTATTTTGTATACTAAACACAAACATGAACTTACTGCACCACAAGTGTAATCAAACAAATGATTTATGCTTTCAAAGTTGGCCAAAGGGGGTCATCAACTTGTAACTTTGTTAAACATTTTTGCAAGACCAAGACTGTGCACATGCTCAGTGTGGTCTGGGCTGCTTAGGGATTGTAAAAAACAGGGAAACAAACAAAGCTACTTGAGTTCTGCAAGGCTGGGAAGTAAGGCGGGGGTTCCCCCTGCTGTTCATAAGTATGATTGTTTCCCTGCTCAGCAGTTAGGGACCGTCTGACAATTCCTATCCACAGCAGTAAATGAAGGGAGAATTTCACTGCATACAGTCAGATTTCTTATAAAAATGGTGCACATGTTTTAATTAAAGTATATTGAAGATAGGTTTATTTTTCATTAAAGAAAGTAAAAATGGGATTTTATTTTTTTGCCTTTTCATGCCCTTTAAATGCTTTTGAAAATTAAGAATTATCTGCACTTAATGATGGTCTCCCCACCACAGGTAGCATAGTCTGAATCCTAGACCAACAGGAGACCTAAAGTTATCTTTTACGCATGTATTTCAGGTTAAGCTGCGTGTTTTTCTCCGCTTTTTTTGTCCTTTTTTTGTTTACCGTTTCTCAATATGTTTGATCATGACAAGTAATATTGATTAACCTGATTTTTGTTCAAAATGTGCCGATATAAATAACCTGTATTCACACTGGAAAACCAATAAAAATATTATGTATAATAATGTTTCTGAAGCAAACACACCCTTTTTACCAATGCAGGGCAACAGTGTATTTTATTACTTTAGAACACTCATTTTTTTACTGTTTCTTTAAGAGCAGCACTTACAGGTGCAACTGTTGGGGGGCCATCCCCTGTATAGCAAGAGGGGTATTTTATTTGGAGAACATAGGCAAACACTAGCATAATCTCATCGTGTTCTTGATTTATATTGTGGAATCATGGAGAGGCTGTTTTATCCCTCTGTCTCGCTGAAAAACTTGCTTCAAATCAGCTTTTTATTAACTGGTAACTGCCTGTTATGTCAGCACTAAATCCTCGGCACACTTGTCAGCCTTTACCTTGCAGCCTTAGGTTAAGCACCTGCGATTGGGCAGTTCCATCCCAACCATACAGTGATGCAGTCTGTGCAGGACTAAAATAGATTGTGGATCTGACCCCCATTCCCTGAAGAGCTGACCTGGACTGATTGATTTTTAGGTTTTTAAGGCTAGGGCTTCCGGAATTGCTTATTGACTGTCTCCATGTTATACTATCATACAGAGTAACTGTAGTGCAGATAATGAAAATGCTACATAGGTATTGTAATCACTGGTGATGACACTGAGTTGCACCAAATTACCAATCAGGGTTCGTTTATGAACCCAGGTGCTAAACAAGGACAGTAGCATGCAATCAGGTCTTTCATTGTCCAACTTATTTTAGACTAATAAAAACAAATCGCTATACTGATGGGAGTGAGTGAGGATGTGTTTTGAGTTTATGCATTTTACTCAGTACAGACCCCCATAGAGAAGACCCTGGTTGCTTAGCTCCTGCTTTCCTGTGGAGTGGAACGTTCAAATAAGCCACTGCATGAATATGCACACAAAAATGCCTGGTTATAAGCGAACTGTTAGACTTAATTGTTCTAAATTTTTACCTTGTCCCCTGCTGCCTTGTGTATTGTGCATCTCTGGGTATCATCTGATGCTCGGTTATACAGGTATGGGACCTGTTATCCAGAATGCTCAGGACCTGGGGTTTTCTGAATAAGATATCTTTCTACAATTTAAATCTCCATGCCTTCATTCTGCTAAATATCATCTAAACCTCAAATAAACCAAATAGAATTGTTTTGCCTCCAAAAAGGATCCATCATATCTTAGCTGGGATGATGTTCAAGGTACAGTCTTATTTCCACAGAGAAATCATTTTTAAAAATGTGAATTATTTGATTGAAATGGAGTCTACGGGAGATGGCCATCTCAGATTTCTGAGCTTTCTGGATACCTGTACTTTTCTCTGATCCAGAGTACTTGTTGTAACCATGAAATCCATTGGCTGAATTGTTAATCCTTTAGATAAACTAATGATATTTTATGAACTTTGCAGTCATGTTGTTCGTTTTTTAATGAAGGACCGGAATCATGAACATTTTGGTTTAAATAAAATAATATTTTAGTGTCCTGCACATTGAGGAGTACGTTGTTTATCTTTTATTTTTTGCAGACCATCATTTTTCATAACTTTCCTCTAGGGTTTAGATGTCTTTTAGAAGATACACGATTTTTTTCAGACTCATGTAGAACATTTATACTTTCCAAAGGTCCCTCAATTTCTTCCCACCCTTTACTCCCATGAACAAATTAGAGAACCTGAAATCCAAGAAGAACAATACCTTTCCTGAATATTACAAACGAAAAACACCTTCCCCTGGCTCTAGCCAGTTATTCATAGGTGGCTTTTCCCATCATCCTGGGTTGTATAAACTGTAATGCTCATGTTTTGGCTGAGGTTTTTTCCAGCAGGTTACTTTGAAACAGAACACACATGCTATATAGCTAATTAACAGTTCAGACATCTGCCTCAGGTCCCATTAATTCCTGTGTAGTTTTGCAGTAAGTGCTGTAGGTATATTACTTGATGATTTGTCACTGAGCATGACCATTGTGTGTATGTCTGGATTTAAAGGCATGTATGGACAACCCTACTTTCATGGTAGAATAATAATTTTCTTTTCTGTAGACTGGAAGAAGATGAGAGGAAATCACAGAGCTTAAGATGTATTCGGCATTGTTTAACTGCAGTCATTTCCATAGCAACATGTGCTATGCCCTTGGGAAATGCTGAGTCCAAATGCCCACTGCTGGTCTACAGGCATCACTGCACATGGAACACACCAGCATCTGAATATACCATGATACTTAAAGGGGAACGATCGCAAATATGTGGTGGTATGCTTGTTCTTAGTCTACAACTAGTTGAGCTGATCATGGATGAACCAATATGAGCAGCACGGTGGCTCAGCGCTGGAGTTTACCTCTGGATTGAGCATTATCTGCAAAAGATTTTGTAAGTTCTCCCAATGTGTTTGTGTGTTTCCTCCCACCAAACTGGCCATTGTCTTTGTGACTACAATAGGGACCTTAGAATGTAAGCTCCACCGGGACAGGGATTGATCTATAAATTGTGTAAATGTAGAAGTGCCGTATAAACAATAGGACATTTTTGTTACATGTGTGTTGTCCTGATAATCCATGGTAAATAGATATCAGTTGGTTTCTCAATTCAGAAATACAGTATACATTGGCATATGAGAAAGTAAAGTGAAACCAAGGCTCCTCTTCTTCATTAAAAGTGGCCATAGACGTAACAATTACGATCTTTCTTGGAAAAGATCTTTCCAAGAAAGATCGTTCGTTTCAATACACACGTGTAGAGCTGAATCGTCAGAGATACAGGTAGATATGCAGGTAGAAACAATAGAATTCTACCTGTATCTGACGATTCAGCACTAACAATGGCCGATGTTTGGGTCCCTTTGATCAACGAGCCAACCGATATCCAAGTCTTCTGCCGATAACGGTCGGCTCTTTTCCACCATACACGCACCAAATATCATACGAATATTCGTTTCGTACGAAATTATCTGTGCATCTATAGCCACCTTAACTGCAGTTCCATTCATTTGGGCTGTTGAATAGACCGTTGTCATGGGCAACTAAACACATCTTAGTGAATGCCCCCCTCTAGGGACTTTATTTCCAGAAGATGCTCTTACTATGTTAAAGAGATTCTGTCATGATTTTTATGATGTATTTTCTATTTCTAAATTACACTGTTTACACTGCAAATAATTCACTCTACAATAAAACTTTTCATTCCTGAACCAGCACGTGTATTTTTATAGTTGTAATACTGGTGTGTAGGTGCATCTCAGGTCATTTTGCCTGGTCATGTGCTTTCAGAAAGAACCAGCACTTTGGGATGGAACTTCTTTCTGGCAGGCTGTTGTTTCTCCTACTCAATGTAACTGAATATGTCTCAGAGGGACATGGATTTTACTATTGAGTTCCGTTCTTATATCTACCAGGCAGCTGTTATCTTGTGTTAGGGAGCTGTTATCTGGTTACATACCCATTATTCTGCTGTTAGGCTGCTGGGGAGGAAAGGGAAGGGGTGATTTCACTCTAACTTGCAGTACAGCAGTAAAGAGTGTGAATTCATCAGAGCACAAGTCACATGACTGGGGGTAACTGGGAAACTGACAAAATGTCTAAACCCATGTCAGATTTCAAAATTAAATATCAAAAAAATCTGTTTGCTCTTTTGAGAAATGTATTTCAGTGAAGAAGTCTGCTGAAGCAGCACTATTAACTGATGTGTTTTGAAAAAAAAAAAAACATTTTTCCCATGACAATATCCCTTTAAGTTTGCTATTGACATCAAGTTATCTCATGCTGGCCAGTTCTCTCTACATCTTTCTACTGGCCTTATAAAGTAACCTTGAAAAGTCTTTTTAGTCTTCACACTGGGGGACAGATTTCATGATGTTTTTTGCAACATATGTGCTATATTGTGAGGATTCATCAAAGGGAGTTGGTCACTTAGTGTTTTTTTAAATGGTCTGTGATGCTCTAAGTCCCACTCCTGCCACTGCTCTTTGTGACATGGACAAGTCACTCTCTGCCATAGGACTTAAGAAATGTACAGCCAATCCCCATCATTTGCAGCATACAATCAGACTGTTGTATCTTCCAAGGCAGTGGGTTCCAAATACCAGCTCTTAGAATATTGTTCTGTCCATTGTAATCACTGTGTGTTCAGAATAACGAATGCTTGCAAGTTTATAAGGGGTTTCTAAAGGAGATAATGCTAATGACTTTCAAGTCCCCGCAGGGTCTAATTAAGTAGCGCAAGGGAGAGTAGAGCTCAGAGTGGACTCACTCAGAGAAAAAAAAAAGACAAATAAACGGAGCATTTTTAAGTGAACAGTATGAAAAACTGACACTGTCAAGCCCCATCACAACAAAGGAATTCAGACACGTCACTTGAACCTGCAAAGAGCCCACATAAATGCCAATTATTCTGTCATGTCTAAATAGTTGGCCCAAGTGCTCCCTATCTGCTGTCAGCGTCTGCGTTGTGTTCCACTCAGACTCAAATCATCAACTTCTTTGACATTGTAGGGAACTTGTGATAAGATGGGGGCAGGAGGATATCAGGCGGAGAAACTTCTGACATATTGGCATTTTATGAAGAGGTGGCTGCTAATTTACATTACTGCACAGGGAGCATACATGTTCTCCATTAAACCAGATATCCCAATATAAATGGCTTCCCAGGAGTCAACACTGCCGTTAACAGCAATTTAGTGGTAACTTATTACACAGGGGTTGGCTACATATAAATGTGATAATTGGTATGCCCTGAAATTGCACTGCATTGACTTTCGGTGTGCTCTGAGCGTGCTTTAGGGAGGCAGATGGTGTGTTTAGTGCTGATAAGGAGTGCATCGTTTAGGAAGGGAGGCACTAGGCATTGCAATGAAGAGCTTATTTGGTGCCCAGATAAAGAAGCAGTAACGTTTTACAGCCACTTTTAATTCAATTGTGGGAAATAAGGGGAGTTTCAAAATGCATTTTATCGGTTTATTTTAAAGATAACATACAATAATAATATTTCAGTTTTATAGAGGAAAGGGAACATTTCCAAGCTGTGCCCATAGACATTAGAAGGAGGTTGCTCTGCTTTCTGCTTTGCTCTCTAGGCTTGCTCCTCGAAGAGAGTGGAGGCTTATCTATGTTTCTCTTCAACCCAGTTAATACAGAGATTGTCTCTTAAAGCACCAGACAGACCAAGCTGATAGCTCAGCACTCTTGATATAAAAAGGCTTCTTTGTTAAATGTCGGCCTATCTATCTGCCGAGGGAATTTACTGCAGTACTAGTGGTAGCTGTGTTAGCTCAAATGTTAACCTGGCGCTTGGAGAGCTGTACGAGGCTATCAACAAGCTTCAAACAACACACCCGGACGGATTTATCGTTGTTGCTGGCGATTTCAACCACGCGAACCTGAAGTCAGTGCTTCCCAAATTCTTTCAACATGTGAACTTTGCTACAAGGGGAGAGAATTGTTTGGACAAAGTCTACACAAACGTGCCCACATAGGTTCCTCCGACCACCAGACCGTGATGTTATCACCCACATACACATCGCTGCTCAAACACACAAAAACAGCCAGAAAAAACATCACAGTCTGGCAGATTGGAGCTGTGGAAGCACTTCAGGACTGTTTCCACTGCACAGATTGGAACATGTTCAGGGAGGCTGCTACCCACAATGGCTCCATCAACTTGGAGGAGTACATAGACTCTGTGACCTGCTACATCAACAAATGCATAGAGGATGTTACCGTCACCACGAGAGCCAACGAAAAACCCTGGTTTAAAGCAAGGTTTGTGCACGGCTAAGAGAGAGAGATGCCGCTTTCTGATCAGGGGACAGAGTTGCTCTTAAAATAGTCAGGGCCATCCTCTCTCAAACCATCTGACAAGCAAAGCAGGAGTACACACTGAAGATTCAAAATCATTTTGACAACTCAAAAGACTCACGCAACTTATGGCAAGGTATTCAGGCTGTCACACAGAGGAACTGAACAAGTTCTACGCACGGTTTGATGGGCTAAACTAAGAGCCTGTGAGGAAATTCACACCTCCTCTCACCGACCAAGTCATCTGTCTACCCACGGCCGGCATGAGGCGAACCTTAACCTAAGGTCAATCCACGAAAGGCTGCTGGACCAGACAACATTCCTGGTCGTGTGCTCAGAGACTTTGCTGATCAGCTGGCTGACATCTTCACTGACATTTTCAACACATCGCTAAGCCAGATGATCATCCCTCTTCAGTAACCTGCCTGAATGACTACCGCCATGTTGCACTAACCCCGGTCATCATGAAATGCTTCGAGAGACTTGTGATGGCGCACATCAAGAGCACCCTCCCCCGCTCACTGGACCCACTGCAATTTGCATATCGGCCAAACAGGTCAACTGAGGATGCCATATCTTCTGCTCTCCACCTCTCGATAACTCATCTGGACAAGAAAGACAGTTATGTGAGAATGCTGTTTATAGACTTTAGCTCAGCATTCAATACCATCAGCTGAGTGGGAAACTAAGGGAGCTGGGATTGAGCACCTCTTTGAGCAATTGGACTTTCTGTCAGAGAGGCCTCAGTCTGTTCGTTTCAGCAACAACGTTTCCAGCACCATCAGATTGAGCACAGGAGCTCCTCAAGGATGTGTTCTCAGCCCGTTGATGTACACATTGCTGACACATGACTGCATAGCTAGACACAGCTCAAACCACATCATCAAGTTCGCCGATGACACGACTGTGGTGGGGCTCATCAGCCACAACGACGAGTTGGCGTACAGAGATGGGGTTCAGCAGCTGGCGGTCTGGTGCAGTGAGAACAACCTGTCACTGAATGTGGATAAAACGAAAGAGATTATTGTCGACTTCAGGAGAACTCGCCCTGCTCACACACCACTCAAAATCAATGGCTCCACAGTAGCGACAGTAAAGAACACCAAATTCCTGGGAGTCCACATCTCTGATGATCTCACCTGGACCACCAACACCGCCTCCATCATCAAAAAGGCTCAGCAGCGTCTTCACTTCCAAAGGCGACTGAAATGGGCCAGCCTTCCGCCTCCCACCCTCACAGTGTTCTACAGGGGCACCAATAGAAAAAAAAGTCTTTATTTCTGGAGAACAATCTGAAAACAACTCAACTGAAAAAGTGTATGGAAGGTGAACAACCTCTTTAAGAGTTAAATATATTCAGTGTATCTATAAGTAATGTCCATCCTGGATCCCCCCCTAGTAGGAAAAAAAATCCTGAATCCTAACAACTTGCCAAACCCCCAATGAGTTTACTTTTCTTTTTTCTTTCATTTCTTATTAGATTTTGACATTATTGTCCTAGTTAGAATCTAATCATCCACTTTTTTAATTAGAAGCCTACTGTTTTCCCATCTAAATGGTCCATATTCAGGCAATAAATCAACCCTGAATAAATATATACTTTGCATCTTTATCTGAATCCCATTTATCAATGAAGATGGAGCAATATTAGTCACAAAGGTAGCAACCGGGGGCTGCATTGTATACGTCCCAACCCACTTGCTATAATTCAGTGATACATTTCCTTTATTGCCTTATTCCCCACTGATTTGCTGGAGGCAGCTTATTGATTATCAATGATGAATGATGAACTAATGTTCAAAAGTAGTATATCATTTTTGAGAAGACATCTTAATTGATTCTTTGTTAATCTGAGTATTATTAGTGAGCAGACTGATTTTGCTTCATTCTGGGTGCTATTTATAAGTATATTGAGCTCAGCCCTTTGAATGGTTTGAATCTGATATAATAACATACTGTAGGTGCTATATTGCACCAGTGCAGCTACCCGTAGCAACCGATTTTGGTTTGTCTTCTGCAAGTAAGATTAGTTACTGATTAGTTACTATGGGTAACTGCACTGATACAGTTTTATGTGTTAGACCAGTGTTCCCCAACCAGTGGCTCATGAGCAACATGTTGCTCACTAAACCCTTGGATGTCGCTCCCAGTGGCCTCAAAGCAGATGCTTATTTTTGAATTCCTGGCTTGCAGGCAAGTTTTGGTTGTATAAAAAACATACAGTATGTATTGCCAAACAGAGACTCCTGTAGGCGACCAGTCCACATAGGGTCCACCAGCAGCGACCGCACATACAGAGTGAGCGCAGCTGAGCTCACGGGAGCCATCTTATTCTCTTCGGAAATCTTTGTGTTTTCTTCCTCTCCTTCAATTTCCGTTTCTTTTAGCGCATGCGCAGTGTCACGAACCGGAACATTTCTCCAACTGCGCCTGCACCAATATGCCACTCAAAGAAGATTACCGAAGAATACAAGATGGCACCCGTGAGCTCTGCTGCACTCACTCTGCCTGTGCGGTCGCTATTTCTAGAGGGGACAGAATTCAGGGGTAAGACTATACAGGGGGGAGGCAGAGGGGGTGCAGTGGGGGTTTCATTTGGAGGGGTTGGACTTGGTCTTTTTTCAACCCGATTTAAATATGTAACTATGTAACTTGCAATAAAATCAAGAACAGATAATTAAATAATATCCTTATCATCACACACTCTTGACGGTTAGGGTTTCACAGGCCTCTGGTCCACAGCCTCCTTCCCTGCTCCTACAAACCCCCAGGGACACTGCTCCTTGTTGCAGACTATTAGCAGAGGGGTCGGCAAACTACAACCCTAGTCCCTCTTCCTCTGGTTACCTAACTGGGCAATTACCATCGAGACACTGGTAGCTTACTTGTTCCTCATTGGAGCCTCAGTTGCTCGTCTCTACCCTGCCACTAGCTCTCACCAACTACAGTGAGTTCCAACAACTGTTCTCCTGACACTAACTCAACTAACTTCTCCTATCTGTTTCCTTTCTGAGGTGCCAACTTCAGGCTTCCTGGCATCATGTGTAGTGATGCGCGAAATTTTTCAACAGGTTTTGCTGCGAAAAAGACCCATAGACTCCAGTGAGTGAAAAAATTTGTTGAGCCTCAATATCACTATATGTCACTTTCTATAGCTTCTCCTGGGGCATTTGTCTTTCCAACAGTGCCACCTGGTGGCTGAACTGAAAATACCAGTAGTTACGATAAAGACATTTTCCCACTCGCTGGGCGACTAATCTCCCTATATCTGCCTGTGTGCCCTGACCCATATGTATATACTACTAAATAACTATAGTTTATTTTTCTGATGCAAGCAGATCAGTTTTTACAGTGCAAGGCAACAATACATTATATTTTAATTATTTTAAAACACTTTCATTTTTTTTGGTGTTACTTATTACTTCATGTCTTGGGTAGAATGTATTTGATATGACTCTAGTGTGTCTAATTATCCCCAGCACTGTGACTTTATTCTTGGCCTATGCTGCCATCTGGGGGTTCAAATGGGGAATAAACCCAAGCCTAATGTCAACCGGATCATTTGTCCAGCAGCACACTGTTAATTATTATTAATGACACACAGAAAATCCATTAGTGCTTATGACACAGTGGTGGCAGTACATCCATAACATCCATAACAGCGAGTTCATAAAGATCATTTTTCCTCTCTGTATATTCTCTCTTCTCACTAATTAGATGTTCTTTTAGAAGGATTTGGCCATTAAGAAGAAGAAGAAGAAGAAGAAAGCTCTTCGAGGAACTAAAGGGATGAATTTTTCTTTTTTTCAGCCCAGGACATAAACATATGGGTTTCTCAACATAAAGCAAAATGTGTTTGTTTGTTTTTAAGGCAAAGCACCTATAAACTATTGTTTGTACCCCGAGGATCTAATTAGGCAGCACAAGGAATAAAAGAGCTTGAAAAGAGTGAGCTCTGAAGCGAGAAACAGTAATATTGGAATGAACCGATTGTGCAGTGAAAAGTTGCTGAGTTTAGCGCTCGCCTGGCAGGGGACAGAATGTGCATCTATTAACCAGCATGGGGCAAGCTCTGCATTATGTGATACATGCAAAATGCATTCTGCCTTAAAGGAGAACTAAACCCCCTTTCTAATAAAAACCATAATCCCCCCTCCCTGCACCCCCCCCCCACACAGTTGTTCACACAGGTAAATGTCCCTAAGCTGGTAATTACCCCTCACTGCAGAGTCAGCACAGCGGAGCTCACGGGCGCCATCTTTGGTAATGTTCAGGTCCCTTCAGCAATGTGCAGTTGTTTGGGACCGGAATATTGCTACAACTGCGCATGCGCTGATACTTGCTGAAGATGGCTACTAGCCCATCAGACTGATCATCAGACCAATCTGTTAGATCAACACAACCATGAAATACAGGTATGGGGTCCGTTATCCGGAAACCCATTATCCAGAAAGTTATGAATTACGGAATTACTTTCAAATAATCCCCATTTTTAAAAATGATTTCCTTTTTCTCTGTGATAATAAAACAGTAGCTTGTACTTGATTAAGATATAATTAATCATTATTGGAAGTAAAAATGTTTACATGATTTTCTAGTAGACTTAAGGTTATGGAAAGATCCATTATCCGAAAAACCCCAGGTCCTGAGCATTCCGGATTACAGGTCCCATACCTGTACATGGAGTTTTATATCCCATAGCATATTGAGATTATATAAATGACAGAGTAGCCTGCAGGATCTATGTTGGCATTAGAGATTGAAAGAAGTTACAGTGTGGCCTGCAGGATCTACAGTATGTTGGTATTACAGGATTGCTTTGAGTGCACAGCTTGGAATATGTTTCAGAGAAGTTGCTACCTGTGATGAGTTCATAAACCTAGAGGAATATACAGCATCTGTAATGGGGCCTTTAAATGTATTGAGGACAAGTCCCTCTCGGATAAGTTAAAGGGATGCTGTCATGGGACAAAAAAATTCTTGCAAAATGAATTAGTTGATAGTGCTGCTCCAGCAGAATTCTGCACTGAAATCTGTTTCTCAAAAGAACAAACTGATTTTTTTTATATTTAATTTTGAAATCTGACATGGGGCTAGACATATTGTCAGTTTCCCAGCTGCCCCATAGTCATGTGACTTGTGCTCTGATAAACTTCAGTCACTCTTTACTGCTGTACTGCAATTTGGAGTGATATCACCCCTCCCCCCCAGCAGCCTAACAACATAATAATGGGAAGGTAACCAGATATCAGCTCCCTAACACAAGATAACAGCTGCCTGGTAGATCTAAGAACAACACTCAATAGTAAAATCCAGGTCCCACTGCGACACATTCAGTTACATTGAGGAGGAGAAACAACAGCCAGCCAGAAATCAGTTCCATCCTAAAGTGCTGGCTCTTTCTGAAAGCACATGACCAGGCAAAATAACCTGAGATGCACCTACACACCAATATTACAACTAAAAAAATACACTTGTTGGTTCAGGAATGAAATGTTATATTGTAGAGTGAATTATTTGCAGTGTAAACAGTGTAATTTAGAAATAAAAACATCATAAAAATCATGACAGAATCCCTTTTAAATACTTTTTATGCGAGATTTGATGCACAAAATAAAGATTCCTCTCCCCTCAAACAGTCAGGCTTTGTGTCTGACTGTTGCTGAGGTATGGAGAAGATTTTCTAGAATTGATCCACGGAAAGCCATGGGCCTGATCATATCTCTGGCAGAGTACTGAAGGAATGTGCGGAATAACTGGCAGGTTTTTACTGACATTTTTAATATATCTCTTGCCCAGGGCAGTATTTATATATAGGCCCTCGAGGGGTGCCTATTTTTTCTGGTGGAGCTGAGGGGGTGAGGGGTAGAGGGGCCGAGGAAGAATGTGGAAGTGACTTCTGCTGAATACGTTGCGTGACATCAGGGTACACAACGCGTGACGCCAGCGTGCCGGCGTGTGAGTTCAGCGCACACGAGGTCGGGGCCATGTTTAGATACGATGCCTAGGGCGGCAGCGGACGTGAATACAGCCCTGCTCTTGTCCAGTCTATAGTACTAGAATGTTTTAAAGACCCGACTATCATTCCAGTGCTAAAAAGACAATCTGTTTAAATGATTATCGTCCGATTGCACTTACACCAATTGCCATGAAGTGCAATTATATATTAAAGTATATTAAAAATATGCTTCCTGATTCATTAGATCCGCTTCAGTTTGCCTATCGTCGGAATCGTTTTACCGATGATGCTATTTTAGCTGCCCTCCATTTGTCTCTGTCACATTTAGAGGAAAAAAATACTTATGTGAGAATGCTATTTATTGATTTTAGTTCTGCTTTTAATACTATTACCCCACAGAAGTAAATAATTAAGCTTGGGGAAGTTGGATTAACTATATCACTTTGTAATTGGATTTTAGCCTTTCTCACAGCATGGCCATAGTCGGTTAGGATTAGTAAAAGAAATTCCTTTTCGGGAAAGTTGAGTACTGGCTCGCCACAGGGATGTGTACTGTCCCCCCTGCTTTTTTACATTAATGACAAATGATTGCGTTGCGTGGTTTGATTCTAAACATCTCATCAAAATTGCTGATGATACAACGGTGATAGGCCTTATCAGAGAAAATAATGAAGCAGAATAGAGAGAGGAGGTTGATCAGCCGACGATTTGGTGTGCTGAAAACAATCTGTCTCTAAATGTGGGAAAAACAAAAGAATTGATTTTAGGAGAGCAGTTCACAAGGCACTTCACAGAAGGCACTTCCCATTAGGGATGCAGCATTCGGTTCTGGATTCGGCCTTTTTCAGCAGGATTTGGCCAAACCGGATCTTAATTTGCATATGCAAATTAGGATGGGGAAGGAAATCACGTGACTTTTCGTCACAAAACAAGGAAGTAAAAAAAATGTTCCTTATATGCATATGCAAATTAGGATTCACATTTGGTTTGGTATTCGGCAGAAATTTTCACGAAGGATTCGGGGATTCGGCAGAATCCTAAATAGTGGATTCATTGTAGAGAATGTCAGGAACACTAAATTGTTAGGGGTCCGTATTTCAGATGACCTTACATGGAGTCTTAACTCCTTTATTTTGGTTAGCAAGGCACAACAACGTCTTTTCTTCTTAAGATGGTTGAAGAAAGTAAATCTCCGTAAGAGTGTATTGGTGCCTTTTTACAGAGGAGCTATTGAGAGTGTACTGACAAACTCCATCATGGTGTACAGGGTCGGACTGGGGGGCCCGGAGCCCACTGGGCTGCTGTCCAGGGCTCCCCCCAGACCCCCCTGCTGTATCATTGCGCAGCCGCATGCAAACACACGCACTGGTCTTCAGCAGGTGCAGCAAGAAGGAGCAGCAGGAGGGAGCCTGCAAATCACAGGTCTGTGTGCAGATCTGGGCCAGTGGGGCCCACAGGAGCCGGGGGCCCACCGGGTTTTTACCCAGTGTCCCGCTGGCCCAGTCCGACCATGATGGTGTGGTATGGAAACTGTAGTGGTGCCAATCGCAGAATGTTGCAAAAGATTGTGAAAACAGCAGGTGAGATTACTGGTGAGATTTTTCTATCAATTGAAGATGTTTTTAACAAACGCTGTGCTGCAAGGTTACTAGCCCAGTAGCCGACCTTTCTCATCCCTTTTGCAAGTTTTTCGATCCCCTGTCATCTAGCAGGAAGTATCGTAGTATTCGTGCTCATACAGTTAGGTTCTGTAATAGTTTTATACCTTGTGCTGTGAGATTCTTAAATGAACAAGTACTCTGTTAATCTTGTGGTGAGGATGGTATTTGGATTGTTATTTTTAACTAGTATTAGTCATTTTTTCTGTATATTATAGGTTTTTATAGAGATTCCAGTTATAATATTTTCTTTATACCTGGTCTTTTAAGTCTAGATAGATATAAAGTGGTTTAAGTACAATATGCACAAGATGCACTTTATTGGATGGTGGTTAAGGGACAGAGTGTAATATATAAATTATTAGCACGGAAATATGCAGAATTTCCATGGATGTATATAAGTATACAAGTATTTTGCACAAAATGTTGCAAAAAAAATGAGAAGGAAGTTGGAATGTGAGAAGTGCAGTGACATCTAGAAATAAATGGAAAGTAATTGCCTGAGGCAAAGAAGTGGGCAGGCAATATATGACTGACAGCTGAGATTTTTGAGCTAGGGCAAAGAATGGCAAGAGGGGGTGAGCTAGAGAATAATTGGGAAGCTAGGGTAGACTGGGCAGTAGAAGCAGTGAGATGAAACATGTGAGTGGGCTGTGAATTTAAATCGTTACACCCTTCTTAGGTGGGACAGACAGATTAAAAGGGCGGAGGAGTGTGTTTGTATGTAAAACCTGAATTAAAGCCACGCACCAAAGAAATAACCATGGATGGCACTGGGGAGGATGTGTAATCCTTCTGGGTAGAGATCGCAACTGTGTGAAGGGTTAGAAAGAAAATTGTTGTTGGTGTATGCTAGAAACCACAATATATAAGTGACATGAATGAAGCCCAGCTACTTTTACAAAGAGAGGCAGTTTCATAACTAGGTCAAGTTATTATTATGGGTGACTTCAATTCTCCAGACAGACTGACTAGGGGAATGGGGTTGCCAAGTCAGAAAAAAATGAACTGGTTTGTAAACGTGGTCGATGAGAACAGAGAAAAAGTAAAGATTCCAAACTGTTATTTTTTGTCTGTCTACACAAATGAGGAACAAGCTATTTATGGTTTACTTCTTAATAGTCCCAATTGTAGTAATACAACTAAGGGCAAAGACACATGCAGCAATCCGGGGAGATTCGTCGCCCAATGACAAATCTCCTCTTCTTCAGGGAGACAAATCTCCCCAAACTGCCTCCCCTGCCGGCTAAAATGAAAATCAACAGCAGGATGGCACTTCATTTTCCAAACTCGCCCGAAGTTGCCTCACGAGGTTGAAAGAGTTATCCGGATGTTTCTACCCGCTCAGTATATTAGAAATTGAATTGCTTCTTCCCCTGACATCACATCCCTCTCTCTTGGAATCCCTTGCGATGCAGCCCTATTTAGAAAAAGATGCAAGTTGATGTTTTTAGATTTTATGGTCTGTCCTGCACAATCAGCTAAAGTCTTCATTCCTAATTGTCTCATAAATAATGGTAAGAATTCAAAATACACGATAAAATAATAAAAAATAGAATATTCTCTAAATACTGTATAGCCAATCAGTCCTGTGCTATTTATATGACCAGGACTGTAAAGTAGGGACCTATGAATCCAGATTCATATTGGAGCAGCTAAATCTTCTTTTCCTTTTGTGTCAGCCCAGTTCTTTCAGAATTCTAGTGCCTACCAGGCAAAGATTTTTATTTTTTATTTTGTCTGAATAGCAAAGACTGTTGAATTCATTCAAATTAATATTTTTATTCTATGATGCAAATAATCAATTATTGCTTTGACATGTAGCTATCATTTGATTTAAATATTCTATGGCTATACACATATTATGCACATATTAACCTGTAAATCCCACCCTATTTACCTCTTGCATTGGTTACTGTTGGTTTTAGGGCTGCCACCCTTTTTGTTTGGGGAAAATGGGCAGGGGGTGGACCGGTGATGATGTAGGGGGCGGGCCGTATGATGTCAGGTTTGGTGGGGTATGGGGTGGGTGGCATAGGGGGCAGGACTGATGACATGTCAATCAGTGATTGGCTGATCGCCAAGTCATTCACTTCAATATCCTGTCCGGATTTCCCAATTTGAAAATCTAGACAGGCAGTTTTCACCCGGGCAGCCCTTCCAAAAACCTGCCTGCCAGGTGGCAACCCTAGTTGGTTTTCGTGTGTTTTCTTTTATGTTTAATTTTTACACCCATTCATTGTACAACTCTGTGGAATATGTTGGTATTTTATAAATACGTTAATAATAATATCTATTTTTGAATTGGAAAGATGTTAGGAATTATGGTTGTTGTAGTTTCCTGGGCTGACAGTGAGGAAGGGTGGAGACATGAGGGGTTAACTATTTACAGCTTTCAGCAGCTCCCGGAGGTTAGAAGACAGTTAATTGTTGAATATATAAATGTAGTTGTTTACATTGCCCTTAAATGATGTTGCTATAAGTTGGTTGTCATATATGTAAATATGTTAATAAACAAGCTGTGGCCCTTTTCACCCCAAATATCTTAAGTTGTCTAGTATGTTAAGTTCTGATTTTATTAAGGCAACATTTTGTTCATGAATAATACAGCTCAAATTGAAGTATTTTAAATGTACACATCCATTTATTGCACAGCTCTGAGGAATATGTTGACACTTCTTAAATAAGTAGCAAATTGTATGCAGACTCTAATAATGTAGACTCTAATAATGTGCCTACTGGGAAGCCTAAGTGCATCGTGAGAGACAGAGAACACTGCATTTACTGCTGGGAGCTCTATAGAAAGTACATTATTACTCAGTTTTACTGATAAACTCAAATGTCTTTTAGTTCAATAAACCATTATTAGGACTCACAACAACTTTAAATGAATTGAGCACTTTCTGGAGGTTTATTGTGGGCCCAATTATAAATACAGGATTCTTTTACAGAGTAGTTGTACAGGATTCTCTGAAACCCTCGCTGGAACTATAAAATATGGCATTTGTAGCCACATTCATTTGGCTAAGTTTGCCATTAAACCCCTTTGGTTGAATAGTGTCTGGCAACCTTATCCATTTATTTTTTATTCTGCAACAGTATCTTAACTCTATCACCTCCCCTAAAGAGAGGTTCCACTTTATCCAGAACTCGCCATCTTACTTGTGAAACACGATGTTTGGCTTCAAAGAAATGTTTGGCTAAAAGGGATTTTAGGGTCAAAGTTTCTGATGTACCCTTTGTGTTCACCTATACATACTCGTACTGAATTACATAGCCCACTGTTTAGACAAGGGAAAGTTCCCTCTTTATGTTTACTTAGATATCTAGATGATTTATTCTTAGTAATAAAATCTGAGCTACAGAGGTTATCTTTTAATGGCCTGCCTTTTTCTTCTTTGAAGCCAAACATCATGTTTTGGTAAAGTGGAACCTCTCTCTAGGGGAGGTGATAGAGTTAAGATACTGTTGCAGAATAAAAAACAAATGGATAAGGTTGCTAGACACTATGCAACCAAAGGGGTTTAATGACAAACTTTATTGTATCCTTATTCTATGCAGCTTTCAGCAATAGAAAATGAAACTTCAAAAGTAAGTGTAGCAAATTTCTTGATGATTAAGTAGTAAGCTACATCTCTGCTCTCTATATTCTAGACAGGCATATATGCAGTGTCCTTTTGTGGACTTGGACAGGCTTTATGCAATGTCTAACATATGTATTTTAAATTAACCTGATAGATAATTAATGGATTGTAAATTGAATGGACATTCACTTGGCTATAAAGACATTTTTTGACACAAAAAAAAAAGTTTTCAAGGACCAACTGCGTTTTCCTCATCTGTTTCTAAATTTGTATTTGATAGTTGGAACCACGAGGTGGATGGTGTGTGTTTTGAAACATTGGGTAAAGACATTTCCTTGATCCCCTACTCTGCTATTTCTACAATTATCAATTAACAGGTCTTTCCAAATTTCTTGGGATATGGGACTGTCCATTGAACATTTTGGGTATATTTTGTCATTGTGGATGCATCAAACATGCTTTTAATTAAAAACAATAACATAAAGCCATTGCACAAACATAACTCCCAACTGTCCCGTTTTCTGAGGGACAGTACCAATTTTGACAGCTCAGCCCACAATCCCGGGTTTCTTACTGAAATGTCCCCACTTTCTCTTTGATCTCCTGCACTGACTCGAGAACAAGATACAAAGTTTCTGAAATTGAATTAAAATACGAGGCTTTTTTTGGCAGAGAGCCCAGAACAGCCAGCAGCTGCACTTAGATACTCTTGTAACAATTTAAGATAAGCAAATAAACAATTGTAACTATTATGGATAAGCAGGTCTCTTGGGAGAACTAAGACTTGCAGCTTAAAGGGCAATTCACTTTCATTAGCAAAACTGTTATACATAAAACATGGCACTAAAACTCCCAGAAACTTTCATAACCTGCCAAATTTTGTAAAATGGACAAGGTAATTAGGGGGCGTGACCATGGAAATGGTCAAAAAAAGTTTGCGTGGCACACGTTTTTTCTCTCCTTTAGTTTTTTCTAATGTTGGGAGGTATGCAAACACCCAATCATTGCATTCATGTAGCATATAAGAGACATGCCTATATTCAACCCCTACCCAACCAGATCCTTCTGCTCAAATAAAAAGAACCCCTAGTGCAGGGGTGTCCAACCTTTTGGCTTCGCTGGACCCCACTGGAAAAACAAAAACTGTCTGGGGCTACACATGAAATACACAAACACTTTTGATTTGTAAAAGTAAGGAAAATACAAAAAAAAAAAGAACTACAATACCAGTTGGATAACCAGATGGAGCTATACACTGGAATATGGGACACCTGGATATTAAATAGACTTATTATTATATTATTATTACTAACTGGGCAATAGACAGAGTCCCCCCTCCTCCTATATCCTTTGCAACATGACGTTTCCTTGGGAACCTAGCGTTTCAAGCTGGGCCGCATTCAAATGCATCCTGGGCCGTAGGTTGGACACCCCTGCCCTAGCGCTTCATAAAAATAAAATAATGGCTGAGGCCTATACATTTGCAATGTTCATCTTGGCTGACTACCTGCTCAACTTCCATGGTTTTACTCCTTGGGAATGGACATTTATTTCATTTTATTGTAAACTTTTTATTAGCCAGTCAGATTTCAACATCTACTGTACCTGCAAAGAGGAGCTGTTTTGAATGAAAGCAACAGCCAGTTCCAAATGTCTCAGGTGAATGTGTCTCCCATTTATCTGCTTCTTCTTATAGAATACAAACAACTGTTATGAGATTTTTAGCAGTTTCATAGCTGGACAAAATTCGGCAGTGGCAATGGGACCCTTTAGTGAACAGTCTGCTGCTCTTAGTTTGCATTGTAATTGTACAAAATTGCCACAAGAGGGCAGTGCTCATCAACCTTAACACTTCATCGGCTCTCTGGTAATGATAAACAAACCTTCACACAGCAAAGCTCTCTATAATATGTGTTTTAATAGTCTGGGCCTGTGTATGAAAGCAGTAGATAAAATTAAAAAGTGACTCAGCACAGGTGTGATATAGTAAAGCACCAATGGTACAGGACAAGCGCTTCCACTTTCTCTCATTCAGTCCAGACGGGCCCTTCACTGATTCTGTCCATTCCAGTATCTCTTGCTGCAGAGGCTAAACATGGCTGCCTAGTTGCCTTATATACTGTATTTACTGGCATTACCTGATTCTATTTATCAAACAGGACTCCTCTAAGTCAACCCATTAGGGATTTACATCAGTAGCAGCAGCAGCAGAATTGCTACTCAGGGAAACTGCCATTGTGATGTAAGATCCCATTCTGTCTTTAATTTCGTGGGAGACCAGCTGCCTACCTTTCTGATACTCTTATTTCAGGTGAGGTGGCTCTACAGCTCCAAGGTCTGTGGTACAGGAGATAGCTTGAGTAAGGGGGGAACTTCAATGCAGCAACAGGATCTACCTAGTCCTAGCTCCCTACACACTTGGTCCCTGTCTGTCAAGGTCCTGCTGGGGTGCTGACTTCTTCCTTACTCCTTCTCAAAGCCTCAGCTGTGCAGCTAGCTGGCCTACTACCATCTCGCTCACCTACATTGAGCTTCAGGGTTGGAACTATGGGTAGGCCCTGGACGGGTGCAGTTAAATGAGAACTAAACCCCCCATTTAATAAAACCCACTACCCTCTACCCAACATAGTACCCCCTCCCTCCTCTCGCCAGCATAGCTGATATCTCCAGTAATTGCCCCATATCCTGTAATTACCCCTCATTGCAGAGTAAGTGCAGCGGAGCTCATGCCACCTTCTTCTCTTTGGTAATCTTCAGAATGTAAGCACCGTGTGCAGTTGAAGCAATCTTCCTGTTCCGGACAACTGCGCATGCGCCAAAAGTGATGTAATAGCCGAAGGGAAGGAAGAGGACCCGAAGATTACCGAAGAGAAGAAGATGGCGCCCGGGAGTTCCACTGCGCTTACTCTGCAGCGAGGGGTAATTACAGGATTACTGGAAATTACTGGAGTTATCATCTGTGCAGGCGGGAGCAGGGAGGGGGACTACGTAGGGTAGGGGGGTTCAGGCCCGAATTTACAAACTGGCCGCCCTTAGGCCAGCTCTGCTCTTCCCCATCCCCTTGCGGTTTCGTCCCCCTCCGCTATCCCCTCCCCTTCCAGGCACGTCCCCTTTCCTTCTCCCTGCCAGGCGCCGTCCCCTTCCTTTGCGTGCATGCAATCTCAGACCCGTGCACAAACAATTCTTCTTAGTTAGGGAACAGCACTGGAGACTGCCGTGCATCCCCACTGCTAACAGCTAAGTTTGATGCGGCTGGGAGGCATGCGCCCCTCAAATTCTGCTGCCCTAGGCCCAGGCCTTTGTGGCCTCACCACAAATCCTGTGGGTTTTTTATTATATGGGGGGGTTGAATTCTCCTTTAATCAAGGAATGAGCTTGAGATGGTTCTATTGCAGGTTCTCGGCTGTGGATTACAGGAAGGGATTTCCATAGTAAGTCTGGGATTTGACTGAGGGGTCCGGGGTCCACCAGGCCTCAACCTTAAGGGCCCACTCCTCCTAACCCCTCATGGCAAAGTCCCCAGTACATGTCCACCTGCCTACCCAAAGCGCCGCCAGCCTGCTCCCAATGCACCGCCCCCCAACCATCGTCACATTGGAGAGTATTAACTAAATGGTGAAAGTGAAAATCAGGATTAGTTTCACCAAAAATGAAAATTCCCACTTAACCAATTTACTAAAAAAGAGAATACTAAAAGTTTTCGAGAATTAACTTCACATCGGTAAAAATACTATTTGCTGTGGAATAAATTTCCCCAGTGAATATTCTCCAATTGACACAATTTCTCCAAGAGAAATATCTCGTGGTTCAGGCTGGCAACCTGCCACTTTTCAATCTCTTCTTTTATGTTTTTCAAGGGACCAGAAAAAAATTGCATAAAATCCAGGAACATTTAAAATAAAAAAAAACATATTATGCATTATATGTTGGTGGGAGCACAACAAATTTGGGTTAACTGCGGGAAACTGCGGGTTTGACTGTATGCCTCATTATATACCCCTTACACTTCCCACCTGGTTAACTTAGCAACACCCCCAATTGCTCACTATAAAACACAACCACACTTACTCCTCTCACATGGGGCCTCACCTTTCACAGAAAGCCATTTCAAAGGGGGCAATTGGCCTTAATTTTTTCTTTCTTATCGTTTTCGAATTATTTGCCTTCTTCTTCTGACTTTTTCCAGCTTTCACATGGGGGTCACTGACCCCCCTCTAAAAACAAATGCTCTGTAAGGCTACACATGCCTTGTTATTGCTACTTTTTATTTAATTTCTTTCTATTCAGACAATCTCTTATTCATATTCAAGTCTCTAATTCAAATCAATATATGGTTGCTAAGGTAATTTGGACCTTAGCAATCAAATTGCTGATATTTCAAACTGGAGAGCTGTTGAATAAAAAGCAAAAATTAACTAAACATCCACAAATAATATAAAATTAAAACCAACTGCAAATTGTCTCAAAATATCTAAATACTAAAAGTTAATGGAAATGTGAACGACCCCTTTAACACATATCTACAGTAATAGAATAACACCACAGCATGGCTGGTGTTACACTGATTTACCCTCAACAATGACATGCACGCCTGTTATTAAACTACAGCTTCCAGCATGTTAGATTGTCAGCTCTACTGAGCAGAACCCCTCTGCCTCGAGCTGCCACCTGTTTGGAAGGGCTGTCCGGGTCAAGCCTTCCTGTCTGGATATCCAAATTAGGAAATCTGGACAGGGCATTGAAAGTACCACCCCTGATGCCACCAGTCTGGCACAGTGGCTTTACAGGGAGAAACGGTTGGGTTTCTCAGTCATGAAAACGTGAAACAAATATACACTTCAAGGCTGCCCTTGTGTTCCCAGAAGTGTATGCTGGTCAAAGCATCACAGAGTTTATTATATGGTCCCTTAAATATTTATAGATAGTTCTCATATTTCGCCTTTAAGCCCTTCTTTTCTCCTTTATCAGCTTAGTTTCTCTTCTTTCTTTTTCTGTTCCTTCTCGATTGGAGTAATATACAGTACTTCTTTTGGAAGAAGTACTAAATATTCCTGTCTGCATCAAACTAAAAGTGATTTAAAGGAGAACTAAACTCCCCTAATGTGAAAAACCCCTTCCACTACCCTCCATAGTGCCCCCTCCCTTCTTCCTCACCATATAGTGCATTATTGAAAAATGTGCTCCGATCCTATTCGGAAGTTTCTGTGGTCTGCGCTGGAATTAGCCTGAATCGAGCGATTTTGGGAAAAAATCTGAAAAAAAACGTACAACACGATTGGTGTTTTTCCCCCGATCAGAATAAATTGTGTTTTTTTAATAATACATAAAGTCCCATTGTGAATTCTAGTTTGGTCTGACTTTTTTTAATTAAAATACTCAGACTTTGATAAATAAGGCCCTTAAAGTGAACAAGAGCAGCTTTTTGCCACCCATAGAAACTTGTGAGTTGCTATTGTCCTGCCTCATGGCATATTTTTAAGATGAAAATAGCTGTGAAAGTCCTGACTTTTTAATTAATTTCCAAATTCACAACAAAAAGGTGGAATTACAGGTAACCTAGAATTATTTATTTGATCAAACATAACAGAGGTAATATACTATGCAATCTGCTATATTTTGCAGTATGCAGCCCGGATTTGTGGCTTACAAAGGCCCTAACCTGGGGCGGCAGAATTTGAGCGGCGGCATGCCTCCCGCCTCCCAGCCACTTCAAAATAAGCTATTAACACTTGAGACGCACGTCAGTCTCCAGTGCTGTGCCCAACTAATAAGACTAATAAGATGTGCACGTGTGAACCTGAGATCGCACACACATAGAGGAAGGGGACAGCGCCTGTCAGGGGGAAGGGGAGGGGATGGCACCTGGAAGAGGAGGGAACAGTGGAGGGGGACGAAACTGGAACGGGGCGAAAAGCAAAGCTGGCCTAGGGGCGGCTGGTTTGGAAATCCGGGCCTGGCAGTATGTGTTCTGCATAGTACATACATTGAGGCAGGTTTCTGTTATTTGGTGAATATGGTGCTGCCTGCTTTCGGCTGTCCTGAACCACAAGTATCCCCTTATCCATCCCCTGACCTGAACTTCATTCAGATGCATAACTTTGGGAGTGCAGGTTAGTACCCACTACAATAAGGCCCTGTACCTACTGCCCATGTGTGCCAATTATACAGTGCAGTCAGAAACTTGGATTAAAGTGCTTGCTTATTGGATAAGGGGAGCAAAAGTGCACTTCCATCCACAGTCTGTTCACAGGGGAGCTGCTGCCATGAGGTTAGTTTAGAAACTTGCAGCAAAAGCCACTCCTGGTAACTTTATGAGATGATTTCCCAGTCATTAAACTACATTAAACATTAAATTGCCCTGGAATAAGTGCAGACTTCCTCTTGGTGGATATACATTGTTAAAGCAGATTCACAGGATTTGAAAACACAGAAATATCTGATTTTTGTTTCCTTTTAACATAATGCTAAGTTTATAACTCACTCCCATCCCAATTTAAAAGCCATCACTGCACTGTGAATGCCCAGACCCTCACCTTCCCTTTGTTCTGCATATTGTTTAGTTGACATTTAAATTACAGAACATGTTAGGAACACTGGTGAGATATGGGTCACGGAGAAATGTGTCAGAAGCTCTTTGCTCTGCAGATGCTATGGCAGAAGTTTCTCTGCCAACGGGTTTTCTACTGATATAATGTTCCTATATTATACACTATGACCCCACAAGACAAATCTCGATTAATGGTTTTACCTTTAGTTATTCCTGAAACTAAACTGCGCTGCACCCATTAATGCAGGACACAAAGGGAATTTTGGAGCTACCATCTGGTCTGGATGTGGTGGTAGTTTCTCTGCGTCAATGGCCCTAAGGAGTGAGTGGTGCTCAGCCAGATCTAAAGATGTGCAAAAGAGCACATTTTGCCCCACGTACCTTTAAAGAATGCCTTAATGCACAACTCACTGCAGGAAAAATCACAACAATGCAACTGCAGTTGTGCATGTAAATAACAGAGTCTCATTTAACAGAGCCTCTGTGGCAAGTGCAGAACTGTAACAAAGTCAACTTACCCTGGTGAGTGCAGCTCCTTTGCACCCAGTACTCTGACCAAAATCAGAACTGAACTGATGGGGCTGCCGCAGTAACCCTACAGAGTCTCATTTAACAATGCCTCTACGACAAGTGTAGGAGCACTATGAGCCTAAATCACACCCCTGAGGCCTCAGTCTTAGGAGGACACGAGAGGAAGCCAAAAGACTACAGAACTGTGCTGCTAGACCCCCGGCTTGTAATTAATAAGTAGCAGCAACTGAAAGAAAATTGAAAGCAATTAAAAAAAGACTTTGTTTATAGTGAACACTCTGAAAACAACTGAACTGAAAAAAGTGTTTGGAAGGTGGACAACCCCTTAAAGATGTTTTGTATGCTGATTGACAGGTGAGAAATTCCTCTTATCATAGTTCTGGGGATCTAAATCCATATTCAGTATCAGAGGCGCACATATTGTGTAGCTGCTACAAAAACATACTTTTTTACTTCCACATCACTGTGCCCCATGGGCCTGCTCTTGGTTTTAATGTAGCTTTGATGCATGTGATGCTGCTTTACAGTACTGTGGGGTTGCTCCTTCAAAAGCATCAATCATTATTTAAGTATTTATATCCTGGGGGTTTTCTTTCAGTATCTTTTAATGTCTGGACAACTTCTTGTACTGCAATTCTCATAAAGAATAGATGATTTCTCTGTCAGTCTCACCGAGCTACAGTTTGCTTCCATAGAGTGATGACATGAAAAATATTGATAAACAAAGCCTTGGCAATATGTATCTGGCAGTCCCTGGGTTACGTTCGAGATGGGGTCTGTAGGTTTGTTCTTAAGCAGAATTTGTATGTAAGTTGAAACATATATGTTTACTTGTTAAATGCAACAAGATAGGTGTTTGTCTTTACATAGTATTTATTTTTGCAGAAAATTTGGAAAAAAATTGCAATTGGCTTTCGTTTTTTAATATTTAAGGTATTAAGCTCTTTATTCAGCAGCTCTCCAGTTTGCAATTTCAGCAACAATGCATTGATATGAATAAGGCACTGGAATGTGATTAGGATACATCCTGAATAGAAAGAAGAAGAATAATAAGTAGCAATAACTATACATTTTTAGCTTTTATTTTTACATAAGGTCAGTGACCCCATTTGAAAGCTAAAAACAGTCAAAAGAAGGCAAAGAATTCAAAAACTATTGTTGAAAAGTTGCTTAGAATTAGTCAGTCTATAAAATATTAACTTGAAGGAGTTGTTCACTAGTGATGGGCGATTTTGCGGCAAATTCCTGCGTTTCGTCGCCAGTGAATAAATTTGTGAAACTGCTGTGAAAATTCGCTGGTGCCCAAAAAAATGAGCAGTGGCGTAAAAAAACGAAACGTCGGCGTTTTGTGATTTTTTTTCGGGACAAATTCGTCCATCACTATGTTCACCGTCCAAACACTTAATTCAGTTTAGTTGTTTTTAGATTATTCCCCAGAAATAAAGACTTTTTTCAATGACTTTCCATTATTGATTTTTTACTATTTTTCCAAAATCTAAGTTTAAAGTTGAATGTTCGTGTCTCTGGTGTTGGAGTCTGGCAGCTCAGTAATTCAGGGGCAGATTCTAAACTGCTACAATTTTGCAACATTTGATTGATCCATTTCTCAGCAGCATCGCTGGAGTATTAGGGCTCTTACTCACGAGCGTTTCTTCATGCGCTCCCCTGCGCTCCGTTTGGCTGCGTTCAGCCGCAGGGGAGCGCAGGTCTAGACACTGTTAATATTTTTCTATGTGCCTGTACTCACACAGGCGCATGTAAGCGCTGAACCATTGAAAAACGCAGAAAAATGCAGCATGCTGCATTTTTCCTGCGTTCAGCGCTTACATGCGCCTGTGTCAGTACAGGCACATAGAAAGATATTAGCAGCGTCTAGACCTGCGCTCCCCTGCGGCTGAACGCAGCCAAACGGAGCGCAGGGGAGCGCATGAAGAAACGCTCGTGAGTAAGAGCCCTTAGCAACTATTGTATCAATTCTAACAGCTGCCTGTAATGAAACTCAGGGATTCCACTCTGCAGGGACAAAGATAAGAAATGTATGAACTAGATGTATCAATTTAGAACAGTTTACAGGGTCGGTGACCCCCCTCCCAGAGCTGCTTTAGAAGGTGAAAAATAAAAATTTCTGCTTCAATATAAAACAGTCACATATAGAAAATGGAAAGTATTTGAAAAAAGTTATTTCTGGTGATCTATCTGAAAATAACTAGTTGCTTGAAGGTGAACAACCAATTTAAAGGTCAACTACCCCTTTAACATGTCCACACTAGGGTAGCCATCTGTTCGATTTTGACCTAGACACCTAGACATCACAGTTTTCAGAAGGGCTATCCAGGTTAAAACTGCCTACCTGGTTTTCAAATTAAGAAATCCAGACAAGACTATTCTTGATTGACAGGCAATCCCACCCCACCCAGTAACATCACAGCCCCTTCTTCCTAGCCAGAAGGGGCAACCATAGCCGAAAAGTGGCAACCATAGTCCCCACCCACTGCTCATGAATAAAGCACTGCCAGATGCAGGTAGATCTCTATTCATCAGTGGAATGAACACCTTGTTGATCCATTTTGGAGTGAACAGACCCACATAAATTCACAGTGCAGGGCAGGGCTCAATGTGCAAAAAATGTGGCAAATAATGGCCATTTTGGTACATATTGCACCCTGCCCTGGGCTTAGTAAATTACCTTTTTATCTTTAACTGAAGATTCCAGTCAGTGCTGAGAGAACCCAGGCACAACACGTTAAGCAATTGGAGCAAATTAATCACCCTTGAGTCTTTAAAAATATCAGCAGGTTTTAAGTGTTAATTACATTCTCAGTTTGATGCTTTCTTAATAGAATATAATTGGCTTTGTGTGAGTTGTGAAAAAGAACTATAAATATTAAAGGGTAGGAACAATTAAATACATATATTCAGGTTTCTTTTTATATTTAAACAACAGCGTACAGTAGAGTATAGACAAGCATGTCAATATCTTAATATAAAGGTTGTTTTAAAGAGGATAATTGCCCTATCATTCATTGTTAGTACAAAGGCTGACTGATCTTCATGCCAGTGTCGAGGCCATGGTTTCAATAACAGACAGTAAGTAGCTGAACAGAAAAATAAGCACTAAAATATGAGAATAACAATGAAAATCAAGCTTCACAATGAATCTGCTTGTGTTAAACGCCGCTGAACCCCAGCAACCAAAGATCATTTTGTATTTTAATTTAAAAAGAGCAGAACAGAAAGGCAAACAACTCAAAAATCATATATCGAAAAGGAAAAGAAGAGCAAGTGGAAATTAACTGGGAATATCAATATCAACATAAAAGCTAATACAGGTATGCGATCTGTTATCTGGAAACCCATTATGCAGAAAGCTCCGTATCACCGAAAGGTTGTCTTCCATAGACTCCATTATAGTCAATAATCCAAATCTTTAAAAATGATTTCCTTTGTACTTGATCCAAACTAAGATATAATTAATCCTTATTGGAAGCAAAACCAGCCTATTGGATTTATTTACTGTTTACATAATTTTCTAGTAGGTATAAAGATAAAAATTATGGAAAGATCCATTATCTGGAAAGCTCCAGGTCCCAAGCATTCTTTACAACAGGTCCCATACCTGTACTAAAATAGAGTAATAGAGGGGGTGAGTTAGCAATGTTTTAAAATGATTGTGTATTTCTACATAAGTTGGACACAATTTCACTGAAAATCTTTGGTATTGGGATGTCACTATTCAGGCCTTTAGCATCAAAATTACATCTACCTGTTCCTTTAGGTGCAAGTTAGGTGTTTCTATATACACAGGCCACTATGGAAACTCTGGAGCTACCAAATGTAGTGTCAGTAGGTGCATTTTGTGCAATTCATCTGTAAGACTGCAGACAAGAAAAGGTGGTGCTACCGCACCGCAGCCATTGTTTGTTTTGTCCCAGAATTCCAAAAGTGAGTGCCAATGGCGGGTGCCTGAAAAATAGCGTGACCCAGAACTTGCATGTGATTTTCCAGTAATTAGCCTGCGCTAGTGCACACATTGTGCTATCAGCAAGGCAGTATTTATATTTATATATAGGCACCTGAGGGCCTGTGCATATGATGGCAGCTGTAGGGGAGCGACCCTCGGGTGACTATATAGTACATTTTTTTAAACAAAAGAAAAATTAAACTCACTTGGGTTATCAAATTGTCAGGCTCCCCCCCCTGTGAATATACCTTGGACTCGTCCATTCTCTGAAAAACAATTTAGTGAGGCATAAGCATAGTTTGCTTAAAGCCACATACTGTAGAAAACTTTCAAAGAATCTTTGTAGTTAGTAGCTGGAAATGTGTGCCCATCCCTGGCTCTCGGAACGAAACTTTCCCAAACTGGGAAGTAAAGCAGAATAAAAACTTACTGTAAATGTGAAATAAAGTGACTTGGACTGTCATACAATAAGAATCAGCTGTTAATTCCTTCCCTGCAAAGTAACGTAGCTGTACGACTCTCTCACCATTGCCAGGAAACAATATCAATTTGCAAATGACGTAGGAAATATGACAGATTTTACAAGACGGCGACATTGTTCCAGAAGGTGGTGGGTGTATTTCTCATGATGCATTTTAACTCTGCGACTCAATCTCTCTGCCGAGCGGTTGCTGTGGATTTGTAAAGTCAATGAAGAGATTCTAAAAATACACGCACTCATTTCAGACTATATCATGAGACTATCGTTGGCCAAATTGAAGAAGTGATTCTAATGCACAGATTCAAACATTTTCTCATAAAGGAATGTTGGATTTTTCTTCCATACAGACGTGTTAGCATGTGTTCAAATGCAAAAATCTCATAAAGGGACATTTCATGAAAGCAGCAACAAGTTTTGGTGGTGCTAAAATGGACACAAAGGTTGCGTGCATTGACATTCTTCATGAAAGGTCCTTGCGTCCAAACATGCCTCCTCTGTTGACTCATGAGCAAGGGTACCGGCAGTGTCGGACAGGGGGGGATGCAAGGATTACAAACGGAAATTCGATCGGACAACGCTAATTTACTAAAATACAAAGTTGCGTCCAGGGCGCCGAGCAAATCATAGTGAAGATGTTCTAGCGTTCAATTCTGACTAGCGCAACTTCATTAGATGTCTTCGCTCAGGCTCCCTCCTCCCCCCATCCTCCCCCCATCCTGCTACCCCGGGCAAATGCCCCTAACTTTTTACTTACCCCTCAGTGCAGATTCAGGGATCGCAGTTCATGGCAGCCATCTTCCGGGTCTTTGTGTCTTCTTCCGGTGCTTCAATTTCCGCCCATTTCAGCGCATGCACAGTTGTCGCAAGCCAGGAAATTGCTTCAACTGTGCATGCGATGCTCCACCGGTCTCATTCTCAGATTACCGAAGACCCGGAAGATGGCTGCCGTTAACTTGGATCCCTGAATCTGCACCGAGTGGTAAGTAAAAAGGTAGGGGCATTTGCCCGGCGTATCAGGTAGGATGGGGGGAGGAGGGAGGGTGGTCTATGTGGGGTGGGGGTAGGGTTTTTTTAATAAACAGTACCTGCTTAACTGCCCTTGTCACACTGCTCTGCCTTGTCATTGATTGATATGGAAGCTATGGAAGATTCTACAAAAGTATCATGTGTTTTGCGAGTCTAGGGGCCAATGATCTTGCTGTTTGGGCCCAATGATGGCTGAAAAGTTCATGTAGGAGATACTCAGTAAACATTTGGTATTGCACTAAAATAAGTAATTATATAATACAGGTATGGGACTTGTTATCCGAAATGCTCAGTACCTGGGGTTTTTCCAGATAATGGATCTTTTCATAAGTAAGATCTTCATACCTTACGTAAAGATAAAATAAACACAATAGTTTTTTTTGTCTCCAATAAGGATTAATTATACTCTAGTTTCGATCAAGTACAAGGTTGTGTTTTATGATTGCAGAGAAAAAGGAAATCATTTAAAAAAATCTGGATTATTTGATAATAATCCCAAATTATTGGGTGGGGCTGGGCATGACCCAGCTGTCTTAGTACATATCGGTACTAATGACAAAATAAATGGTAGATGGAAGACCTTAAAGAATGATTTCAGGGATCTAGGCTCTAAGATCAAGGAAAGGTCTTCCAATGTCATCTTTTCTGAAATTTTGCCTGTGCCACGTGCAAGTTTAGGAAAACAGCGGGAGTTTAGGGAGCTAAATGCGTAGCTCAAGTCTTGGTGCAGGAAGGAAGGGTTTGGGTTCCTAGAGCACTGGGCTGATTTTTCATTGGGGTACAACCTATACAGTCGTGACGGTTTGCACCTCAATGGAAGGGGGTCCGTGGTGCTAGGGGAAAGAATGGCTAAGAGGTTGGAGGAGTGTTTAAACTAGGCATGAGATAAAGAATTATGGGGAAGCTAGGGTAGACGGGGCAGTGGGGTTAGTAAGGGGTCATGGGCATACATGAGTGAGGGGGGCATACAGTTTACCAGCTAAGGAGGTCCCTCTGTTACAAGAAAAACAGAATAATACTAACTTAACGTATAATTCTTCACTAAGTAATGCAAATTTCAAAAGTTAAAGTAGTAACCTCCGCTGTATGCTGGCAAATGCACGGAGTTTGTCAGGTAAAATGGGAGACCTAGAATTAATTGCATGCTCTAAAAATTATGATATAATTGGTATCACTGAGACCTGGTGGGATGAAACATGTGACTGGATTGTGAATTTAAATGGTTACACCCTTTTTAGGAGGGACAGAGGGATTAAAAAGGGTGGAGGAGTGTGTTTGTATGTAAAGCCTGAATTAAAGCCATGCGCTAAAGAAATAACAATAGCTGGCACTGGTGAGGGTGTAGAATCACTCTGGGTAGAGATTTTGACTGGGCAAAAGGTAACAAAAAGAATTATCATTGGTGTATGTTATAAACCACCTCGTATAAGTGTCCAGTATGAAGCCCAGCTACTCTTGCAGATACAAGCGGCTTCACAGCTGGGTCAAGTTGTTGCTATGGGTGACTTCAATTATCCAGACATTGACTGGGGTAATGGGGTTGCTAAGACAGAAAAGGCTAGTAGGTTTGTAAATATGCTGAATGACAACTTTTTATTCCAGCTCGTTCAAGAACCTACTAGGAATAACTCTCTTTTGGACCTTGTAATAACTAACAATACTGAACTCATCTATAACATTTGTGTGGGTGAGCATTTAGGAAATAGTGATCATAACATGGTCTCCTTTGAGATTCTGTTGCAGAAGCAATTCTATAAGGGAGTAACTAAAACACTAAATTTCAGACGTGCAAACTTTGACAGTATAAGGGCATCTCTGCAACATATTAAGTGGGAAATGCTTTTCACAGGGTTAAACACAGAACAAAAATGGGAAGTCTTTAAAATGCTGCTTAATAAATATACTTGTCAGTATATTCCACTTGTAAGCAAGGAACGTCGTTGCAAAGCAAAACCTTTTTGGTTCAATAGAAGCGTTGGTGTTGAGGTGGGTAAGAAAAGACGTGCTTTTAAGGCTTTCAAGTTAGCTGGTACAGCCGAAACATTTATAAGGTACAAGGAGGCCAATAAATCATGCAAAGAAGCTATAAGGCAAGCTAAAATTGCTATGGAATAGGATATTGCAGCAAGCATTAAAAAAAATCCAAAATTATTTTTTAAATACAGTATGTTAATAGTAAAAAAATGAAGCAGGAAGGGGTGGGACCCTTACTATCAGAGGGGGGTCAGCTAGTTGATGAAAACAAAATAAAAGCGCAGATTCTGAACTCATATTTTTCATCTGTCTACACAAATGAGGAACCAGTAAGTGAAGGTTTCCTTCTTAACAGTCCCAATTCTAGTAATACAACTAATGATGCATGGTTCACACATGAAGAAATTCAAAAGAGACTAGAACATGTTAAGATTAACAAAGGTCCAGGGCCAGATGGTGTTCATCCCAGGGAAATTAGCGATCTTAGCTCTGTGATTGCCAAACCTCTTTACTTAATTTTTCAGGATTCATTGAGATCTGGCATAGTGCCGAGAGACTGGCGAATTGCTAATGTGGTGCCTCTATTCAAAAAAGGATCCCGTTCTCAGCCTCAAAACTATAGGCCAGTTAGTCTGATGTCAGTGGTAGGAAAGCTTTTCGAAGGGTTAATAAAGGATAAGATACTGGACTTCATAGCAAATCATAATACTATGAGTTTGTGCCAGCATGGTTTTATGCGTAATAGATCTTGCCAGACTAACTTCATTTCTTTATATGAGAAGGTAAGTAGAGACCTGGGATGGCAGTGGATGTGATTTACTTAGACTTTGCTAAAGCATTTGATACAGTGCCACACAAAAGGTTACTGGTTAAATTAAGGAATGTTGGCCTGGAACATAGAATTTGTACCTGGATAGAGAACTGGCTAAAAGATAGACTACAAAGAGTGGTGGTAAATGGAACATTTTCTAATTGGACCAGTGTTGTTAGTGGAGTACCGCAGGGCTCTGTACTAGGTCCCTTGCTTTTCAACTTGTTTATTAATGACCTGGAGGTGGGCATTGAAAGTACTGTTTCTATTTTTGCAGATGATACTAAATTGTGCAGAACTATAGGTTCCATGCAGGATGCTGCCACTTTGCAGAGTGATTTGTCTAAACTGGAAAACTGGGCAGCAAACTGGAAAATGAGGTTCAATGTTGATAAATGCAAGGTTATGCACTTTGGCAAAAATAATATAAATGCAAGTTATACACTAAATGGCAGTGTGTTGGGACTGGGAGTTTCCTTAAATGAGAAGGATCTAGGGGTCTTTGTAGATAACACGTTGTCTAATTCTGGGCAGTGTCATTCTGTGGCTACTAAAGCAAATAAAGTTCTGTCTTGCATAAAAAAGGGCATTAACTCAAGGGATGAAAACATAATTATGCCTCTTTATAGGTCCCTGGTGAGGCCTCATCTGGAGTATGCAGTGCAGATTTGGACTCCAGTCCTTAAGAGGGATATAAATGAGCTGGAGAGAGTGCAGAGACTAAGTGCAACTAAATTGGTTAGAGGGATGGAAGACTTAAATTATGAGGGTAGACTGTCAAGGTTTGGGGTTGTTTTCTCTGGAAAAAAGGTGCTTGCGAGGGGGCATGATTACACTTTACAAGTACATTAGAGGACATTATAGACAAATGGCAGGGGACCTTTTTACCCATAAAGTTGGTCACCGTACCAGAGGCCACCCCTTTAGACTAGAAGAAAAGAACTTTCATTTGAAGCAACGTAGGGGGTTCTTCACAGTCAGGACAGTGAGGTTGTGGAATGCACTGCCGGGTGATGTTGTGATGCTGATTCAGTTAATGCCTTTAAGAATGGCTTGGATGATTTTTTGGACAGACATAATATCAAAGGCTATTGTGATACTAAGCTCTATAGTTAGTATAGGTATGGGTATATAGAATTTAATTAAAAGTAGGGATGGGTGTATTTATGGATGCTGGGTTTTCATTTGGAGGGGTTGAACTTGATGGACTTTGTCTTTTTTCAACCCAATTTAACTATGTAACTATGTAATGGAGTCTTTGGGAGAAGACCTTTTTGTAATTTACAGCTTTCTGGATAACTGGTTCCAGATAATGAATCCCATACATGTACAAATTATGTAATTTGCAAATTAATTGCCCATTTGATTGGAGGTCGGTGAAGTTTGCCCCTGTCTGCTCTGCTTTGCAATTGCTTGATACACAATTGCTTGATGTCAAATTGTTTATCCAGAACGGAAAGGTTGTAAGTAAGCTATACAGGAAAGCCACTGATAAGAATGGCCTATTGCATGCTAGCAGTGGGCATTCAAGGGCTGTGTCAAGAACATACCAAAGGGACAGTTTCTCAGGGCTAGGCGGAACTGCTCCAGGGATTTAGATTTTTTTAGAAGAATGTCCAGTATTAGAAACCAGATTCAAGAAGAAAGGCTATAGAGAGGAATGGATACAAACAGCTTGCGAGTCTGCATCTTAAACAGACAGGAACATTTTATCAAAGGCCAAGCAAGGGTCTAAAGAACCAAATAAAAGGGTGTTTTTTTGTACCAGAAACAATGAAGCAGGTGGACTTATCAAAAAATATATCTTAAAACATTGGCATTTGATTACAGCAGACCCCATTTTAAACCAAATGTCTATTGACAAACCCAGTGTGTGCTTTAGGAGGGCACGGACTATCAAAAACATGTTAGCCCCATCTAGGATTTGGGGATATAGGAGACAACACCATTTTGGTCTAAAAGGCACTTTCAAATGTCAAAAGAATAGATGTAGTGCTTGCTCATATGTTATGCCCAAAAAATATAGAAGCAATGAGTTTCCTAGAACAGATATTTTTACTAATTGTTCCTCTATTTATGTTGTATATTTGATTTTATGTCCTAGCAAAAAAATGTACGTGAGTAGGACCAAAAGAAATGCAGGAAGGAGAATCGGTGAGAACATCTGCAATATCTGGATAGCCACAATAGTGATTCTAAAGGTACAATGTTTTTAGTTCTTAAACAAATACCTGTCAGTTTAAAAGGAGGAGACAGATTAATTAGGAATAGGATGAGGCAAAGAGCGACTTTTTGGATCTTTGAGCTGAATAGCTTACAACCTCGTGGTTTAAACATAGACTAAGGGAGTTATTTTCTAAATAGCAAATGTAAAAATCACAAATAATTCATGATTTTTTTTATAACATCTGACTTTTAAAAAATCACAAATTTTTCGGAATTTATTAAACCCAGAGGATGGAAAAGTCTGAATCGGAAAATCTGGCATCTCAGACCTGTCGAGGTTGCATATAAGTCCATGGGAGAAGTCCCAATGATTTTTTAATTTGTGCTGGGTTTCATGCAATACCCCTGAGTTTTTGGGTGAAAAATCCGAAAAATTTGTGAAAATCGGATGAAAAAGCTGTAAAATTCTTGAAAATCTGATAAAATATCTGAAAAAATCTTGAAAATCGGATTTTTTCCTGCAAAGAAAATTTTTCGGGAAAATGCAATAATCAATAAGAGGAAAAAACCTGAGCGGGTTTGATCGGAGTTTGTAGCAGAAAATATTGAGATAAATTCAGACTTTGATTAATAACCCCCTAAGACTTAGCAGCTTTATTTTACATTTTAACTTTCTTCGGCTTTTGTGTTTTTGGGATTTGTGTGTGCCCCTTGTTTGGGGCATGGTCAGTTGGCATGGGGGTCCCTTGCCTTATTGTAAAATTGTTTCAATGTAGGTAAATCCATAGTTTAAGGTATAGTTGGGAGAGCAGTTCCCTTGCCATATTTACATATGTGCTTATGATTGGCCATATAATTGATTATGCAAATGTTGCCACAAATAGTTCACCATAAGTAAATGAAACCTGAATTTTTCTATGGTTTGAGTGAGGGTGAGGTTAGTAATTTTCCTCCTGAAGAAGCGTGGCACTCCACGTGAAACGCGTTAAGGATCAGGAGCAGTTTTCATTGTACAACATTCTCAACTTCATGTTATTTTGTCTACCCAGTTGCAGGAGCACAATTTCAAATAAATACATCTGCAATATCGTATATTTCTTCTTTATATGAACATTGTGTGAATACTCGAGGACACCTTGGAGTCAGCACCAGTTTACTTTATGTGTACATCAGGTGGGCTGATTTACCATCCTTGGTCTAACTTACATGAAGGGTCTACAGCACATGGCACTTTTTAAAGACGTTTCAAATAATTAACACAGCACAGGGTGTTGCACTTGGCACTTTAATATACAAATGTAAGGGTACTGCAACATAGTATCCATTCTTGCGCTTCCCTACAGAGATTTGTTTTACACAAGTTACTAAGTTTCTATGTAAGGGAATCCTTGTAGAAGTATTCTGGATTCCTCAATTTGATATTGTATAAATCTGCCCAGTAATATTTGTGTAAATAATGGTCACATGAGAATAAAATAATCTGCATTTGTAAAATTACTGTCTGAACTGCTTATAAAGATGCTATGAAATAAATCAGCTGGGTCATTTTTCCCATACAAAATCCATACAATGGCCTTTTTATGAAATCATTTGCATGCTCAGATCCTCGCTAACAAGGAAAACGTGCTGACCTCGAGGATTTTATTCTGAAGGGTGTATAAGGGGGCAGAGAAAGATCCCATAGTTTCATTAGGAGGGATTGCACTTCAGTCTTTGTATCACACCTCTCTATCACAATCACAATCTCAGCATATACATTTGTAACATTATTTTTGGGTAACACTACATTATTGTATGCCATTCCCGGCTGCCGCACAATAGACCAACCATGGATTACACTACAATCTGCTAATACCCGGTCAATGCCCTAAAATATAAATGGAGACAGGTAAACATGCCCAGGCTAGGGCAACATGCTGCTTTAGTGGTTACAGCAGGGAGGGGGAGGAGGGAGAGAGGAGCAAACTGAGCATGCTCAAGCCCTAGCCCTGGAGGTTTTTGCTGAAAACAGGAAGTCTGATACAGAAGCCCATGTGTACACAATAGAAGGAAAGAAATGCTGTGTTTCTTTTGACAGAGAACTCAGAGCAGCATTACTGGTGTATTTATATAGAACTTTCTGATAAAGCTTACTTACTTTTAACCTTTCCTTCTCCTTTAATACAAAAGAATACTTTACTTTAATTGAGTAAGAGTTATGCTGTTGCATCATGACAAAGCTTCTTCTCTGCCTGTAACTGTATGTTTGCTGAGTTAGTAGTTGCCCTCAATGAGCCACATTCAATTCAGTGAGAAAAAACTTCTACCCATTGTTTACCATGTGAAAACTCCAAAATCTGGCATTGCATTAAACCCCCCCCCCCAAAAGTGAAATGAAAATTACACTAGCAAAAATCAGTAACCACATAAAAGTATATTAGGCAGAACAACTAATGGGGCATTTGAAATTGATTTTTGCCTTATTCACATTAAGATGATTATTTATTAAGTTCTGAATTTTTATGGTTGGACTTTTAAATGGGAAAATGTCCCATAAAAGTCCCTAAATCATTTTTCACTAGCTTACAAAAATTGATTAACAAATTTGTTCTGATTAACAAAACCTCCAGATTTTCCAATAAAATATTAACGCAACATCAAACAGAACTGGGTCTTGGAGTTCCGGATATAGAACTTTACTACAAAGCAACCATCCTAGAACAATCCAGATCTATCTGGACAAATGACACATCAAAACAATGGATAGTTCTAGAGCAAAACCAATCCTCTTACTCATCTTACAAAAATTTCTTAGAATCCAATCTAATCTGGGAAATTCCAAAACCAACATCTAATCCAGTCACTAAGCATACATTGAAAATCTGGAAGGAACTGACTAAACTCTGTAATAATAACCCGTTAGCTACTAATTTACCCATCCCCTTCATCAATATCTCAAATGTAGTAAAGAAGGTTTCATTTGATAACTGGGTAGAATTGGGTTTGGATACAATTGATAAACTCTTTGGAGAGTCAGGCCAAAAATCCTTTGAGGAGTTGTCTGATCTGTATAACAAACCTAGATTGGAGGCTCATAAATACTCTAAAATACAAAAATATTTCTCAAGACATACTCCTCTTACAATTTCTTTACCCCCACAAATTAATAAACTATTGTCACCTGATAAAACTTATATGAAAGGTACTGCCTTGCTTTATAGAACATTATTAACTAACAAAGAGGGCATCCCTAAATGGCAGCTAAGAAGCTGGCAGGAACACTTTCAAACAGACATAGAACAGGGTGACTGGGAATTAGCTATTAAATCTGTAAAGAAATCTTCCCACTGTGTTTCTCATCAGGAAAATTTACTTAAAATGATCTGGCGGTGGTACCTCACACCTGAAAAAATCTCCAAGTTTGATTCCCAGGTTTCACCACTTTGCTGGAGGAAATGCAATCAAGTGGGTTCCTTGGAACACATTTTTTGGCATTGTCCAAGGATTCAACCTTTATGGAAAAAAGTGGAAGTCTGTCTCAAAAAATTACCATATTCCCCATATATGTCATTACTGCATATAAAAACAATTGAATTACCCCCCAAAGAGAGAATCTTATTTAATCATATATTTATAGCAACGAGAATGCAGATAGTAGATAACTGGAAATCTGAACATATACCAAGATTTGAAGACATCCTTAAGATGGTGGAGTTCAACCTACGAGCAGAAAAGTCCTGGGCAATGAAAACAGACAACTTACAACCATTCCTCAATAGAACTAGCTTATGGTCCTCATTATATCCTCAGTCAAAATTATTTGAGATATAGCTTCTTGAAGCACTGAATTCTTGACCTCCCACAGTCCTATATTTTCTAGTTGACTCTGTGTAATATTTCCATCAGACAGAGAAAAATGAATAACTAAGTCTTAAGCAATTTGTCCGGCTGGATAATTTCCTTTTTCTTTAGTTCCCCCTTAGATTTAGGTTTAGATAATTTAAAAACAGTTACCTGATGACCATGGGGTAAAATAGTTTATTTAATAAAAATGTATCATTAAGTAATAAAAATATAGTATTCCACAAGTTTATTGTTAAGGGGCCGATTCACTAAATTCGAGTGAAGGATTCGATTGAAAAAAACTTCGAATTTCGAAGTTTTTTTTGGGTACTTCGACCATCGAATTGGTTAAATTCGTTAGAATTCGATCGAAAACGAACTAAATCGAACAATTCGAAGTAAAAATCGTTCGACTATTCGACCATTCGATAGTCGAAGTACTTTCCCTTTAAAAAAAACTTCGACCCCCTACTTCGGCAGCTAAAAGCTACCGAAGTCAATGTTAGCCTATGGGGAAGGTCCCCATAGGCTTGCCCAAGTTTTTTTGATCGAAGGATATTCATTCGATCGTTGGATTAAAATCCTTCGAATCGTTCGATTCGAAGGATTTAATCGTTCGATCGAATGAATAATCCTTCGATCGATCGATCGAATTTCCTGCGCTAAATCCTTCGAATTCGATATTCGAATTCGAAGGATTTAAATTCCTAGTCGAATATCGAGGGTTAATTAACCCTCGATATTCGACCCATAGTAAATCTGCCCCTAAGTGTCACACATCTTATGATACATATTAATATAAAGATGTGGATGCGACTTCCGGAGGTTTCCAGGGAGACTCTGCTCCACTTTGATAACACTGTTTTACAGTTAGTGGAATATTGGTAATTTGTTTATTGTGCTGCGATGCTGATGTTGGTCCGCTGCATATATGTACAACCTTTAATGTAAACATATTACTTATTTACAACATGCCTATTTTTTTTTTTTTTTCTCTTTCCAATGGCTGTAATAATTTTGTTGAAAAACCCCAATAAAAAACATTGAAACATAAATGGGAAAATTAATTTTTTTCTGAGGAAAAAACGAATGTTAAAAAACGAAAAAAGCGAAAAAAGCGAAAAAATGAAAAACAAAATGTTCAATTTTTTTAAGTCCGATGGTGTTAAAAAAGTACTCCAACTTTGACCTGCCAAGAACATGTAAAAGTCAATGGCAGACATCCCATTAACAATTGGAAGATTATATGAGATGCGCTAGGTTTCAGATAAAATCGTAACTTTCAGGCGATATTGCAAAAAACTTAGGTTTCAAGCTCAAAATTCCCAAAAAATCATAGGATTTGGATATTTTTACAATTTTATTGTGTCTTTTTCCGCTCAAGTATTTATTGATAAATGGGGGGGGGAGTCAGTGTGGAGTAGTTTTTAGAAAATAGTGAAAACTTTTTGGATTTTGATAAATAACCCCCTGAGTGTCCTAAAAGGATTAAAATTGTTGAAAACACCTACTGTATGCCTGATGGGCACAGTTCCTCCTAGGAGAAGATTAGGCTTCTCCCAGCAGTCTGCGCTGACCTGACCCAAGCCAAGCAGTGTGGATAAAAATAAATATAAAAGAAAATACAAATAATAATTGAAAAAATATATAGATCATCGTCCCCTCGTGTCTCAAGGTGCAGGAGATTGTTGTATTTTTTTTTTAACTTTTGGGAGTGGGAGTAGCCTAGAAGGGGGGGGCTATGGAAAGTGCAGCCTAGAGACCTCACATCTCATTAGTCCACCACTGGACAGGACACCCATACATATATAAGCTGGGCCACTGTTCTAGGTCCTATGCTTTATTTCATGAATATCATCGCCAAGTTGCCATGATTACAGCTCATACTATATTATGCAAAGCTCTCAGAGGATCAGTTAACAGTAAGAAGACATGGAGGCAATCGCAGGTTTGGAAGAAACTAAGCCACAATAACAAATGAGAAAATATTAAGTAACAACCTTGGTGTCAGCTTTTGCCAATGATTTGAATGTGCCTTTGAGGCTATTTGGTGAAACAGCCCCACATTATTCTCCACGGCCAGGATCAGAATATGTTATTAGCCTACAAAGCGGAAATAATATAAACATCATATGTAATTCCTGCCAAACTGTCAGCTTCAATGACCATCGTTGAATGCATTCTCATCTGCATATTTTGCCAGCGTTCTGCACACTGTTGCCGTGTTTAATGTGATTAATACTCTGCTCTTGTGCATTGATTTCTATGCAGGAGGCTGTAGACACTTGCTGAAATATTGCTACAGATATGAACGAAGGCACATTTTAATTTGCACTGCTAAGAATTGCTAGGTAGTTAATAAATCCATCTGTCTTTATTGTGCATCCATTCTGGTGCAAAATTCAATAAGTCGGTGGACAGTTTCTATAGCTCTATCTTGGAAGCTGCTTCTACCTAATTAGATTTAAAATACCTGGTAGCCAGACTTAATAAACAAGCTCGGAGGTGCTAAAAACCTAATTATCACTTGCATCTCCCTCAGAATCCCCTCTGTTTAGCAGAGAATTTGTCTGTGAAAAACTAAAAATAGTTTCAAGAACTACCAGAGCAAAGAATTACTGGATAACAGGCAAAGCGACAGTATTGGGGAGGTAGAGCAGGGCTGGGCAACCAGTAAACATACAGATAACAAGGCAACATGTTTTACATCTGGTCTCAACTAAACTTTGTGTACAAAGTTCTTTGCACAGCCCAGTGAAGAAATTTTAGACACTGGCTGTGTGGCAGGCACTGGTGCTGTAGTAATGAGACCATCAACTAATTGTAGGTTTAATGCAGCAAAGAGATCCCTTCCAAGTATAGCAGTACCATTATTAGGGATGTAGCGAACGTCGGAAAAAAAGTTCGCAAACATATTCGCGAACTTGCGCAAAAATGCGAGCGGTTCGCGAACGGTTCGCGAACCCCATAGACTTCAATGGGAAGGCGAACTTTAACATCTAAAAAAGACATTTCTGGCCAGAAAAATGATTTTAAAGTTGTTTAAAGGGTGCAACGACCTGGACAGTGGCATGCCAGAGGGGGATCAAGGGCAAAAATTTATCTGAAAAATCTGCCTGTGTGTGCTTGGAAGAGATAGTGTAGGGGGAGAGCTGTTAGTGATTTCAGGGACAGATGATAGTAAGTTTGCTGGCTAGTAATCTGCTTGATACTGCTCTGTATTGGAGGGACAGAAGTCTGCAGGGATTTGAGGGACATTTTAGCTTAGGTAGCTTTGCTGGCTAGTAATCTACTGTTCTCTTTAAACAACTGCCATACATTGACCTTGTAGGCATTGTTTGCCCAGTTTTTTTGGACGCAGCCACTGAAGCACAGTTGCCAGAAAAAATATGCCATATAAATGCTGAAAATAGTCATTTTTCGCCATACGTTGACCTTGTAGACATTGTTTGCCCAGTTTTTTTGGTTGCAGCCACTGAAGCACAGTTGCCAGAAAAAATATGCCATATAAATGCTGAAAATAGTAATTTTTTGCCATATACGTTGAGTCAACGTATGGCAAAAAATGACTATTTTCAGCATTTATGTGGCATATTTTTTCTGGCCTCTGTGCTTCATTGGCTGCGGCCAAAAAAACTGGGCAAACAATGCCTACAAGGTCAACGTCGTTGACCTTGTAGGCATTGTTTGCCCAGTTTTTTTGGCCGCAGCCACTGAAGCACAGAGGCCAGAAAAAATATGCCATATAAATGCTGAAAATAGTCATTTTTTTGGTCGCAGCCACTGAAGCACAGTTGCCAGAAAAATTATGCCATATAAATGCTGAAAATATAAATTTTTTTGGTTGCAGCCACTGAAGCACAGAGGCCAGAAAAATTATGCCATATAAATGCAGAAAATATGCATTTTTTTGGTCGCAGCCACTGAAGCACAGTTGACAGAAAAATTATGCCATATAAATGCTGAAAATATAAATTTTTTTGGTTGCAGCCACTGAAGCACAGAGGCCAGAAAAATTATGCCATATAAATGGAGAAAATATGCATTTTTTTGGTTGCAGCCACTGAAGCACAGAGGCTAGAAAAATTATGCCATATAAATGGACAAAATATGCATTTTTTTGGTTGCAGCCACTGAAGCACAGAGGCCAGAAAAATTATGCCATATAAATGCAGAAAATATGCATTTTTTTGGTTGCAGCCACTGAAGCACAGAGGCCAGAAAAATTATGCCATATAAATGCAGAAAATATGCATTTTTTTGGACGCAGCCACTGAAGCACAGTTGCCAGAAAAAATATGCCATATAAATGCTGAAAATAGTCATTTTTCGCCATACGTTGACCTTGTAGACATTGTTTGCCCAGTTTTTTTGGTTGCAGCCACTGAAGCACAGAGGCCAGAAAAAATTAAACCAGTAGGGTTTGCACCCTAGTTTGTAACGGTGGCGGAGGGAGGAGGACGCTAAAGGACAGCTGTGTGTGGAGTCATGAGGCTTGAAGAGAAGGACAGCTGCATAGAAGTCAGAACAAGTCTTCCGGCGTGCAGTAACCCTCCGAGATCCACCCCTCATTCATTTTAATAAAGGTCAGGTAATCGACACTTTTGTGACCTAGGCGAGTTCTCTTCTCAGTTACAATCCCTCCTGCTGCACTGAAGGTCCTTTCTGAGAGCACACTTGAGGCTGGGCAAGACAAGAGGTTCATGGCAAATTGTGACAGCTCTGGCCACAGATCAAGCCTGCGCACCCAGTAGTCCAGGGGTTCATCGCTCCTCAGAGTGTCGATATCTGCAGTTAATGCCAGGTAGTCCGCTACCTGCCGGTCGAGGCGTTCTTTGAGGGTGGATCCAGAAGGGTTGTGGCGCTGCCTTGGACAGAAAAACATTTGCATGTCTGATGTTACAGACCGGCCAAAGGGCTTTGTCCTTGCAGGTGTGCTCGTGGCAGGATTACTGGCACCTCTGCCCCTGGAATGTTGATGAGTTCCTGAAGTGACATCACCCTTAAAAGCATTGTACAACATGTTTTGCAGGCTGGTTTGTAAATGCCGCATCTTTTCGGACTTGTGGTATGTTGGTAACATTTCTGCCACTTTATGCTTGTACCGAGGGTCTAGTAGCGTTGCGACCCAGTACAGGTCCTTCTCCTTAAGCCTCTTGATACGGGGGTCCTTCAACAGGCATGACAGAATGAAAGACCCCATTCTCGCAAGGTTGGATGCAGAGCTATCCATCTCCGCTTCCTCATTATCAAGGACTGCATCATCCACGGTCTCCTCCCCCCAGCCACGTACAAGACCAGGAGTCCCCAAAAGGTCACCACTAGCCCCCTGGGAAGCCTGCTCCTGTTGGTCCTCCTCCTCCTCCTCCACAAAGCCACCTTCCTCCTCTGACTCCACTTCTGGCACCTCTCCCTGCGTTGCAGCAGGTGCCTGGGTTCGTTCTGGTGATTCCGACCATAAATCGTGCGCTTCCAGCTCCTCGTCACGCTGGTCTACAGCCTCATCTGTCACTCGTCGCACGGCACGCTCCAGGAAGAAAGCGAAGGGTATTAGGTCGCTGATGGTGCCTTCGGTGCGACTGACCATATTTGTCACCTCTTCAAAAGGTCGCATGAGCCTGCAGGCATCGCGCATAAGCACCCAGTAACGGGGGAAAAAAATCCCCAGCTCTGCAGATCCAGTCCTACCACCCAGTTCAAAAAGGTACTCGTTGACGGCCCTTTGTTGTTGCAGCAGACGTTCCAACATAAGGAGCGTTGAATTCCAGCGAGTCTGGCTGTCAGAAATCAAACGCCTGACTGGCATGTTGTAGCGCTGCTGAATGTCAGCAAGGCGTGCCATGGCTGTGTAGGAACGTCTGAAATGGGCCGACACCTTTCTGGACTGGGTGAGAACGTCCTGGAATCCTGGGTACTTGGAGACAAAACGTTGGACTATTAAATTTAACACATGTGCCATGCAGGGCACATGTGTTAAATTTCCCAGTCTCAACGCTGCCAACAGATTGCTTCCATTGTCACACACCACTTTTCCGATCTGCAGTTGGTGTGGGGTCAGCCACCGATCGGCCTGTGACTGCAGAGATGACAGGAGTACAGATCCGGTATGGTTTTTGCTTTCCAGGCACGTCATCCCCAAGACAGCGTGACAACGGCGTACCTGGCACGTCGAATAGCCTAGGGGGAGCTGGGGGTGCACAGGTGTGGAGGAGGAGAAGGAGGACCCAGCAGCAGAGTAAGAAGAAGAAGAGGAAGAAGACGAGGTAGAGAGCGATGGAGGAGTAGAGGTGGTGGCAGAACCGCGTGCAATCCGTGGCGGTGACACCAACTCCACTGTTGTTGTTGTTGTTGAGCTACCCATTCCCTGCTTCCCATTCCCAGCCATTACCAAGTTCACCCAGTGGGCAGTGTAGGTGACATACCTGCCCTGACCATGCTTGGAGGACCATGCGTCAGTAGTCATATGGACCTTTGGCCCAACACTAAGTGACAGAGATGCGGTAACTTGGCTCTGCACATGTTGGTACAGGTGTGGTATTCCCTTTTTAGAAAAAAAATTGCGGCTGGGTACCTTCCACTGCGGTGTCCCAATTGCTACAAATTTGCGGAAGGCCTCAGAGTCCACCAGCTGGTATGGTAAAAGCTGGCGGGCTAAGAGTGCAGACAAGCCAGCTGTCAGACGCCGGGCAAGGGGGTGACAGTCAGACATTGGCTTCTTACGCTCAAACATGGCCTTCACAGAAACTTGGCTGGTGGCAGATGACTGGGAATGGGAACAGGTGGTCAAGGTGGAAGGCGGAGTGGAGGGTGGTTCAGATGGGTCAAGGAGAGCAGAGGTAGAGCAGTAAGATGCTGGACCAGAAGGAGTGTGGCTTTTAGTTTGCCTGTTGCCTTTGAGGTGTTGCTCCCAAAGTGCTTTGTGCTTGCCGCTCATGTGCCTTCGCATAGAAGTTGTACCTATGTGGCTGTTGGGCTTACCAAGGCTCAGTTTCTGACTGCACTCATTGCAAATTACAATGCTTTTGTCAGAGGCACACACATTAAAAAAATCCCACACTGCTGACTTTTTGGAAGTGTGCGATCTGGCGGTAACAGTAGAAGTTGGCGGCATTGGCGGCAATGGCGGGTGCGTTGGCTGGCTGAACACAGGTGCCGATACATGTTGTTGCCCTACTGATCCCTGCGGGCTGTCCTCCCTGCTTCTTCTAAGTCTTATTCTCCTACTGCCTCTCTGACTCTCCGTCTCTCCATCTGAACTACCCTCCTCTTGCTCTCTTCTACTAGGCACCCACAAAACATCAATCTCCTCATCATCATTCTCCTCAGATGCATCAATTTCTTCTGACACATCACAGAAGGAAGCAGCAGCGGGGACCTCCTCCTCATCACTCATCATTATGTCCATCTCTGTCGTGTTCTCTGCCAGAATTAAATCTGGTGTAACGTCCTCATCTCCTTCATCTTCTTCTGCCAATAATGGTTGCGCATTACTCAGTTCAAGAAACTCATGGGAAAATAACTCCTCTGACTCCAGTGAAGAAGGGGCACCGGTGGTGGAGGAAGTGTTACGTGGGGTGGCCATAGCAGTGGAGGATGAGGAGGATGTTGTGGTAAAGTTAGAAACGGTAGAGGATGGGGTGTGCTGTGTAAGCCAGTCAACTACCTCTTCAGCATTTTGGGAGTTCAGGGTCATTGGCTTTTTAAAACTGGGCAATTTGCTAGGGCCACAGGATTGCATAGCAGCACGGCCCCTAGCACGGCCTCTGCGTGGCGGCCTGCCTTTGCCTGGCATTATTTTTAAAAAAACAACAACAACAAAAACTCAGTTGGTTTTTCTGGAAACGATAATACACACAGCTAGATGGCGGTTTGAAGAAAACACTGTGCAAATAATGCCTACAAGGTCAACGTATACACAGCGGTGGATACGGATTACGTAAAATATAAGAATGCTGCTTGACAAAAAAGTAACTCAAGTGGTTTTTCTAGAGACGATAATATTATCAATATTTAGACAAAATGTGAACAAGCTCACACAGCTAGATGGCGGTTTGAAGAAAACACTGTGCAAATAATGCCTACAAGGTCAACGTATACACAGCGGTGGATACGGATTACGTAAAATATAAGAATGCTGCTTGAAAAAAAGTAACTCAAGTGGTTTTTCTAGAGACGATAATATTATCAATATTTAGACAAAATGTGAACAAGCTCACACAGCTAGATGGCGGTTTGAAGAAAACACTGTGCAAATAATGCCTACAAGGTCAACGTATACACAGCGGTGGATACGGATTACGTAAAATATAAGAATGCTGCTTGAAAAAAAGTAACTCAAGTGGTTTTTCTAGAGACGATAATATTATCAATATTTAGACAAAATGTGAACAAGCTCACACAGCTAGATGGCGGTTTGAAGAAAACACTGTGCAAATAATGCCTACAAGGTCAACGTATACACAGCGGTGGATACGGATTACGTAAAATATAAGAATGCTGCTTGAAAAAAAGTAACTCAAGTGGTTTTTCTAGAGACGATAATATTATCAATATTTAGACAAAATGTGAACAAGCTCACACAGCTAGATGGCGGTTTGAAGAAAACACTGTGCAAATAATGCCTACAAGGTCAACGTATACACAGCGGTGGATACGGATTACGTAAAATATAAGAATGCTGCTTGACAAAAAAGTAACTCAAGTGGTTTTTCTAGAGACGATAATATTATCAATATTTAGACAAAATGTGAACAAGCTCACACAGCTAGATGGCGGTTTGAAGAAAACACTGTGCAAATAATGCCCACAAGATCAACGTATACACTACTACAGCGGTGGATACGGATTACGTAAAATATATTATGGCTGCTTGAAAAAAGTCACTCCGGTGTTTTTTCTGGAGACGGTAATATTATGGATATTTAGACAGAATGTGAACAAGGTCACACAGCTAGATGGCTGTTGGTTGAATAACACACTGGGCAAAAAATGCCTACAGGGCAAATAATGCCTAAAAGGTCAACTTATACACTACTACAGCGATGGATACGGATTACGTAAAATTTATTATGGCTGCTTGAAAAAAGTCACTCCGGTGTTTTTTCTGGAGACGGTAATATTATGGATATTTAGACAGAATGTGAACAAGGTCACACAGCTAGATGGCTGTTGGTTGAATAACACACTGGGCAAAAAATGCCTACAGGGCAAATAATGCCTAAAAGGTCAACTTATACACTACTACAGCGATGGATACGGATTACGTAAAATTTATTATGGCTGCTTGAAAAAAGTCACTCCGGTGTTTTTTCTGGAGACGGTAATATTATGGATATTTAGACAGAATGTGAACAAGGTCACACAGCTAGATGGCTGTTGGTTGAATAACACACTGGGCAAAAAATGCCTACAGGGCAAATAATGCCTAAAAGGTCAACTTATACACTACTACAGCGATGGATACGGATTACGTAAAATTTATTATGGCTGCTTGAAAAAAGTCACTCCGGTGTTTTTTCTGGAGACGGTAATATTATGGATATTTAGACAGAATGTGAACAAGGTCACACAGCTAGATGGCTGTTGGTTGAATAACACACTGGGCAAAAAATGCCTACAGGGCAAATAATGCCTAAAAGGTCAACTTATACACTACTACAGCGGTAGTAAAATAAAAAAAAGTAAAATAAAAAAAAAATGAATATTGAAAAAAAAAAATTACAGTTGGTGCTGCTGAACTACTAGGAGCAGCAGATTAGCACACCAGTCCCACTCCCCAACACTGCTAGACTAATAGCACTGGGCTCTTATAGTAGTAGTAGTAGTAGTAGTAGTAGTAGTAAAACAACAAAAAATAAATAAAAGCAGTCCTTACAAGGACTACTGTTATTGCAGCAGTCAGCAGATGAGATCAGAAGCAGGACAGCTGCCCACTGCAGCTACATACAGAGCACTGCAGTAGAAGGTAGATTACTAGCCAGCAAAGCTACCTAAGCTTAAATGTCCCTCAAACCCCTGCAGACTTCTGTCCCTCCAATAACAGAGCAGTATCAAAACGATTACTAGCCAGCAAACTTTCAACTGTCCCTGAAATCACTAACAGGCAGCAGCTCTCTCCCTACACTATCTCTTCAGCACACACAGGCAGAGTGAAAAAAACGCTGCAGGGCTTCGGTTTTTATAGGGAAGGGGAGTGGTCCAGGGGAGAGCTTCCTGATTGGCTGCCATGTACCTGCTGGTCTGGGGTGAGAGGGCAAAAAAAAGCGCCAACAATGGCGAACCCAAAATGGCGAACGGTTTTTATAGGGAAGGGGAGTGGTCCAGGGGAGAGCTTCCTGATTGGCTGCCATGTACCTGCTGGTCTGGGGTGAGAGGGCAAAAAAAAGCGCCAACAATGGCGAACCCAAAATGGCGAACGTCGCGCGACGTTCGCGAACTTCCGGCGAGCGCGAACACCCGATGTTCGCGCGAACAAGTTCGCCGGCGAACAGTTCGCGCCATCTCTAACCATTATTCACAATGTAAAAGTCACATTTTGCAGTATTTGATTCAAATTGTATAGTCGCTGACAAGCAACCAAACACAGGGATTGGATCCTTTAAGTAACTGACCAGTTTTAGGGCAGGTGCAACAAGCGGATCTTTTGCAAAGTATTTCAAGAAAATATCCTTTGGTAGTATAGGAACAGCTGAACCTGTATCAAGCATCAGGTTAATGGAGTGTCCTTTGTCAGCAGAGTCATGCCGGCATTACACAACAGCCAGCTTTCACTTCCTCTCACAGTATGTCTTGAGCACAGTGACATCAAGCTATTTGTACAAACACCACACCAGTGTTAGCCACTCCCTGTTTTTAGACCACACCCACTTTAAACCACACCCATGTTACCACAAGACCATGCCCACATTAATAGCACACAAAAAAAACTGATGGTTGGTGCTCACTGCAGGGATCAAGGTTGGAACTAGGGGTAGGCAGAGTAAGTCTAGCACTTATAATGGGGGTTTTTTTTTTCATTTTCTCAAGCGTTTATTTAATAATTTGTTTCAGTAATCATGGTCACTCAGTCAGGTGGAATCTCCCTCCTTCACCTTCTCCCTCTTGCCAGCAAGTAATAGTAATAATGGGTGGCCGAGAGAGGAAGAGAGCTGGCGGCCTTCTTGGTGTGGCTCGCGCTGCTTCTCTCAGCCTTGCACAGTTGCACTGAACTGAAGACATTCTTTCTATTACTGTAAAGTGTGAAGCTTCCTGCTGGCACAGCCAGGTACAGATTTGGGGGCCATATGTTTGCTGTTGCTGCTGGGCTGGGCGCTGGCACAGGTACATAAATACTTGGGGGCAATATGATGTGATCAGATTTATTTTTGGCTGCTGCTGGCACAGGTATAGATTGGGGGCATTGTATGATGGATGGCTGTATGATGGATGGCTGCTGGCACAGGTATGGGGGGCAGTATAATGGATGGCTACTGGCACAGGTATGGGGGGGCAATATGATGGATGGCTACTGGCACAAGTACAAGGGGGGCTGTATGATGGATGGCTGCTGGGCTTGCTCGTACAGGTACAGTGGGCAGTAATATAAATGAAAAAGTGTTGTACATTTTCTTGCTTTCTTTATTTAAAATATTTAACATCATGGTAAGGAGGTAAATGGTAATGCAGGACAGGGGGCGCTGATTGAAGCTCTTGTCTAGGGTGCCGAACTACCTTGGCCCAGCACTGGCAAGGATGTCACTCATATGTGAAAAAAGTTGTCAAATTAAGACAAACCCTTGAATCCATATGCCTCCTCCTCCCCTGTGTATAATACAGTACCCCAGCATATGATTAAACACCTTAGGGACCACTAACAATAATTTTCAAATGCTAACAAACCCCCAGAACAAATACCAACGTATGTCACACACAGGAGCATAAGGAAGGCAGAACAGAGCAGGAGACAGGAATCAGGTCCAGTCTAATATGTACTACATACAGTGACACAGTGCTGGTGCCCCATTAGCATTTTGTATAAAGTGTGAACAGGTGAACAATGCAGGGGGGTCACAGGTGTGAACAATACAGGGGATTACAGTCTGAATTTGAGGTTTAAACAAACACTAATTTTACAATAGTGCTACACTTATAAACATATATAGCTGCACTACTGCAGCAATATTACTCCATGAACTAGAGCAGGCAAAGATTACGTCTGTTAATACCCCTAATAGTAGTATGGGCCTATCTGGTAGAGGCCTAGAAGCCTAGACGTTAGGGTAGCAACAGCAGGTGCAATGCCAGCTCCCATAAGTGTAGGTTTGGGTCTCATTGGTACATGCATTTTTAAAAGCAGCTTGCTCAGGTCAGAGTGAATACAACATTTTACACAATTTTTTGTGTGCATTGGCCTCTGTTTAAATGCACATCTTAAAGGAAACATTGCTCCTTCCCCTTGCCAGCCCTCTCCACCCGCCTGCCCAGCCTCTCCTCTTGCATCCCAGATAGCAACCAGGGAGGGGGGTTTTATTTTGAGCTATAGTTATGGGCTCTGCTTTCTCTATAGTTACGCCACTGCTCCAGCAATTTGATTGTGAAGACATACAGTGACTTAAAACACCTTGTTCTTATCTGTGTGGACTCAAAGTGAGTTTATGAGGTAGTAATGCATGAGGTCCATTGTTATCAGCATCACTACATGATCGGGGTCATTTACAATGACCTGGAGAGATTTGCAAGTATCTATGTAATCTACCTGCTCCTAGTGAATATAGAAAATTTCACTGCATTAAATGAAGGTCCTTATGGAAAGCTCAAAAATGTCGGGGACTGCACTGTTCTTTTTTTCTAATCACTCCATATATTTATACTATGTAAAGTCTCCAGTCTGCTGACTCATTCAACAATTTGCCTGGCTCAAGATTAGCCGCCTGTCCCTATACTTAAAAAAAATTACAGGCTTGAAACATGAGAGACGTGGATTTATAATAAAACCCAATTCATCAGTTGGAATTTAAGACTAGGCATTTCATGAGCAGGTAATGCTGTGTCAGAAGATCTAAACCACTTCTGAGAAATTCTGTAATCTGGAGTCATTTTACCCAGGGATTAAATTCATGAAATATTAATAATTAGTATAGAACATATATTTCATACTGCACGTTTTCCATAGTTTTATCATAAATTAAAAATGAGGAGATTAAATTTCTAACATTGTATTAAAGGATGCAGCATTAAAAATAGTAACAATGGGAAAAATAGAAAAAACGATCAGAATATATTGTTACACCAGCTATAACTACTTGAAATTGATCCTGCTATCCTTGTATGAAAGATCACTGCTCTGCTTCAGTCTGTACATGGAAGGTCTAAATGGCCTGTGCTCTGTGTATTTGTGCTGACCTGCAACTTGTAATAACAAATCTAGGTGTAGCATTTGTTGAGGCTGAACACTAGCACAGATACTTTCCAATCCTACATGTAGATTTCAGTACTAGGGGTGAATGGTGTAGCAGAAGAGGACCCATAAATATTATCCACCTATTTGCTTATTCCTCGTCTGCTGCATTTATATTGACAAGTCATCCTATACTGTTTGTGGAAAAGTCATTAAGTCATATGCTAGTGAACCAAAAGTTCAAGAGTAATTCTTAGCTCATGAAAATCGAATGAATGCAAAAAGAAGGTTTTATTATGGAATCTCAGTACAATGCTGAAATAGTACCTAGGAAAGTATATCTTAGTGCTAAGTTCAGGCCCACAAAAACTTGAATAAATAAAGGTTCTTAGGGGCATGTTTACTAACATTGGAGATAAATATCTGGAGAGATTTCTGGAGATGTTGCCCATGGCAACCAATCAGCAATTAGATTTAAACAGCCACAGCCAAGTTAGAAAACAAAAGCTAAGATCTGATTGGTTGCTATGGGCAACATCTCCAGAAATCTCTCCAGATATGTATCTCCAATGTTAGTAAACATGCCCCTTAGCCATGAAATAGATGTTTATTTAACATAAATGAGATACGCAGTACACTTGATTCACATGAGGTTGCTAAAAGAATTGACTTTCAGATACACAAGGAGATATGCAGATACAAGTACCAGAAAGGAAATGGGATTTTGTAAACTTTAAGTTCACCAATAGAGACATTCCTTCTATTAGTCCAGATCCCCTCCAATGGAAAGCTCTAGCCTGCGTCCCTTATCAGCTAAGAGTTCCCTCATTTTAGGCCATGGCCGAAACATGTCGTGTGATTTGTAGTCAATAATAAAATGTTTTAGCAGTATCTGCTTCTATGAGTGCTCTATTCTAACTGCTATTTCACGGTGTACTACAAGAGTAGCTGTTAATGTTGTCAATAATACTTTATTGATGGGGTCCCTGGTTCCCAACTTCGTTAAGGGGTTGATTCCATTAAGGCACAGCTTCCTTACTGGGAACTTCTGCTCCAGGCTCTTTAGCAGCATCTACCCCAAAGCTGAATGTATCCAAAGAGGAAGAGTAATGTGCTGCCTCCAATTATATTAACTATGGACAGGAGGACAAGAACGTGTTATAATACCCCTGGATCAATAGACAATACTTCCCTCCCAAACGACACAGGAAACAGTAACCAGGACATCCTGAGCAAGCAGGGTAATTTACCCTGTGGCTCCCTATAGTTTTCAATGCAAACATGTGAAATGTGTCTATAAATAAACTAAAAAGCATTGTACAAAGTCTATGTAGCAAGTTTCACCTTCTATAACAAGTGTCAACTGGGATGTGAAAGGTCCACCTTATACTTACTTCTTACCTATAGCCCTATTGAATCTCGTCCATGAGTTTTCAGGGGATCATGAAGTAACTTTTTCTCACTGAATTGGCAAGATTCAATTCAAGGAGAAAAAACTTTTCTCCTAATTCAGTTCCGTTTTTTTACCCGTAGACTTTCCCCATAGACTTCAATAGAGTTATGCGATAAACCGTGAGGTAAGTTTTACTTAATTGAAATGTAATAAACCTTTTTTTTTCAAGCAATGAGACTGATACTAAAGATCAGGCTTGGTCTACATTTCAGTTTATCTGATATACAAATATACAGTTCAAGTACCACAAATCTCTTTCCTAAATCTCTATTTGCTGCTGTAAAAGTCTCTGCTCTTCTAAGACATTACACAAGATGTTGAAACATATTTGGTGAGATTTGATTCCCTTTAGCCTTAATAGCATTAATGATGCTCATTGGGCTGATGTCGGGTATCTGAAATGGCTTGTAGTCTACACTTCAAATTATCCAGCAGATTTTTGGCTGAGTAAAGGTAAGTTAAGCTGAGGTAAGGGCTCTGTACAGGTTAGTTAATACCTTACACTGAGCCTTCCATGAACTATTGGTACAAAGTTGAAAGCATGGAATGGTCAATAATGTAATTGTACATAGCAGTAATAAAGGAGAACTAAAGCCATTTTAAAACTCTATGGCCTCCCACCACCCTCCTGAAATGCAGACTGCCAATATTGGAGCATTTATCATATTAGTTCTTAAAGGGGAAGGAAACCTAGTCGGCGCAAACCCGCCACCCCCCATCCCGTTTGTTGTCCACCCTCCCTCCTCCCCCCTGGCCTACCCGTCCCGCTGGGCAAATGCCCCTAACTTGTTACTTACCCTTCTGCGCAGGTCCAGTCCAGGGAGTTCACAGAAGACATCTTCTTCCACGCGATCTTCTTCCTGCTTTGAACGGCACATGCGCAGTAGGATCATTTCGCCGGTACGATCTACTGCGCATGCGCGTGACTAGGTTTCCTTCCCCTTTAAAAAGCAGAGTAGGCAGTTGCCATCTTGCACCACTTGATGTTTTCTTGCCAGTGATGTACAACAGGACCACACAGAGTAGAAGGTTATACAAACTTGACTTGCTTCAGGTCAGTGACAGTGAGGGGAACATGAAGCAGTGCCCACCAACCGCACTGCTCTTAGGAACTGGTATGGCAAAGGGGGGCAACACGGGGGGTCCACAGTGGTGTAGTTTAGGAGGAGACTTACGATTTAAAAAAAAAAATGTAAGCTCTCCCTAAGATTTGCTTTTAGTGGAACCAGGGGACCAAGAAGATTGACCAAACTTTACCATCAGCATTAAGCTCACCATAGACATTAAAAATGTTCTATCCTTAATGACTGATTTTAGTGCGATCCAACAAATCCGTCAAATTATCGCGAGGTTAGTGGGCACTGAATGATCGTGCATCTAACGATTTATTTTTACATTGCTCAGAAAATCGATCGGCAAGGTTAGAAAATTTTCATCGGCCCCAGTGAAATGTATCCATTGTCCAATTGTTTGCAGGACCAAGCAGGCAGCTACCCACAGTTTTCCTGGATTCAACTAGACGATATTGCTTGAATTTATCACTGTGGAGGATACGTTTTTACTGCTCCAATAGCGGTAAACTTTTACACTTCTCCAGCCAATCATTGCCATTGTCCATGGCGATGTTAGACTTGTGTGCGGCCGCTCATCCATAAAAAAACATCAATCCCGATTTCTTGTTTTGAAGCTTCAAGAAAAGTTTCTCTTCTCTGTACAATCAGTATACCTCCCACTCCTACTACAGCAATATCTTTCTTTATTTTTTTTATCACAGAACACTAAATGTAATAAAATATCTGAATTCTACATGTTTCATTTTAGCATGGGAATAATGAAGTATAATTATTCATAGAGCTGGTTAATATTCTCATCAGTTTAATTAGAGTCCTACCAGCCAAAAAATGTGAACAGTCTGGGAATAATTATGGGGAAGAATCTAGAAGTTGCTAGAGGTTTGTCTGAATAAATTGCTCCCCTAAAATAGGCCATTGTTTGTAAGATTTATTTTCATCAGGTGTCGGTTGGTTTGTGGGTTGTTAAATAATATTGTTGTTATTATGATATCATTGCAATTAAAACTACCATTTTTATGTTCTTTTAATGATAAGAAAATAATGTTAATTTTTGCTTTGATTCCCACTAAACATTTATAGTTTTACAAGATCAGATATACTTTAAAAGGCACAGAAAAGAATCCAAAAGCCTATTTAAGTAAAGAAGGTTCTGGACTATTGTTGTAGCTATGAAGTAAGGTGATGCCATTTCCCATTGTGTTCTATATAATCAAATAGTAATTATTTTTTTACTGCTTTGTTTTTTCTGTGTAAGAATTAGAGCAGTGATCCCCAACCAGTAGCTCATGAGCAACATGTTGCTCCCCAACTCCTTGGATGTTGCTCCCAGTGGCCTCAAAGCAGGTGCTTATTTTTGAATTCCAGGCTTGGAGGAAACTTTTGGTTGCATAAAAACAGTTGTATTTCCAAATATGCTATCTATAGGCTTCCAGTTCCCATAGGGGCTACCAAATAGCCAATCACAGCCCTTCATTGACATACTCAGGAACTATTTTCATGCTTGTGTTGCTCCCCAACCCTTCTTACATTTGAATGTGGCTCACGGGTGAAAAAGGTTGGGGATCCATGAATTAGAGAATAACTTGCACTTTATGCTAACTAAGATCTCTATGATCTCTATAATCTAGCGTCATTCTGTAACCAATGGCAGAACTATCCTAATGTTTTGCGGCTTTTTCAATGTCAACATTTTTTAAAAGCCATAAAGTACTGCACATTACTAAAAAAAAGCCTTTATGTGAAGACCAAGCTTATTTTGGATAAAAGGCCCCAACCTGGAGAATTGAATGGAGAATGACAGCCAGTTACTTACCATACCATACAATTTTGAGTGCAATTGCCATGTATTTTTGCTAAAATGCTGAATTGTTAGCCAGTGTAATTGTGGTTTCTGAGGGAGATGATGTCATTGATGCTGATGCCTTCAAGAGTCTAAAAATTAATATGGCTAAAAATGCCTTATTTTATATACTAAAGTTATTGACCCACCCTATAGGTTCAGCATCTCTATAGTAGTAATGATTTTGTTAGGAGTGTCTGTGACACACACATGATCAATGAACATCTGTTGAGAAGCTAAGCTTAGGGGTCATGGCAAATCATCAAGTGAGGTTGGCCTATAATATAAGTTGCTGCTACAGGGCTGATTATTAAATTCTGATGCTCATTACACTGGTTTCTGTGCTGCCATGTAGTAATTATATGTATTAATTACTAATTAGCCTTATACTGTGACATTTCTATTCTATGTGTACTGTATATTATGAGTGGGTCCCTAAGCTCAGTAAGTGACAGCAGCACAGAGCATATGCAGTGAATCAGCAGAAAAGAAGATGGGGAGCTACTGGGGCATCTTTGGAGACAAAGATTTTCCCTGCTAATGGCAGTGGTTGCCTTGGGCTGGTACAGAAACCCAACACTAAGGGACCTATTTATGATTAAGTGCCCATAAGGCATGAAACGTGTAAGTCTTTGCTCAGATGCTTTTTTGCTAAAATAAATAATTTTTAACCGCATCAATTTATGGAGTGTGGTCCGGTTTGTGCCAGCCTATTACTGTATATTAGCACTTTGTTTGCCTTCCCGAGCTGAAGGTCTGGGGCTTGAGCACCTGGACCCCCCATCATCCTTGGTACGTTAACCCCTTTTTCTTACCACACTCTACAGTGAATGTTTCCCTATAAGTCATTTACCTATTTATTAAACCTCAATTTTTTCTGGTCGAATTTTTAGAGGGGGAAAAAACGCAATTTTTTGGAGATTTATTATGCTCTGAAGCTGCTAAAACTTGGAATCCGAAAATACTCCAGCTAAAACCTGTCGAAATCATGTAGAAGTCAATGGCAGATGGTCCCTTTAACAATTGGAACATGTTCTTTACCTTCAAGATTCTAGATAGTTTTGGGCTGTTGCACGATTCGAATTTCGATTTTGTTGCAACTTTTTGTCATACCAATTTTTTCCAGAATAATTTTTGGTAAATTAAGGCGATTCGGGTTTGAGAGTCTACATAGTTACATAGTTAGTTCGGGTTTAAAAAAGACCATCAAGTTCAACGCCTCCAAATGATACCCAGCATCCATTCACACACACTGACCCCTCCATGCACTCATATACATAAACTATATATACTCATACACTAACTTTAGTATCACAATAGCCTTTGATATTATGTTTGTCCAAAAAATCATCCAAGCCATTCTTAAAGACATTAACTGAATCAGCATCACAACATCATCCGGCAGTGCATTCCACAACCTCAGTAACGTAAGTAGAGGGGGGCGGGCCCTGGTGCGTGACTGGGCTTTCGTACGGCCCGCATTTCAGTGGCGCGCATGCTGTCGGGGGGCCCTGAGGGGGTGCAGGCCCTGGCCCGCTCGCACTCCCTGCTCCCCTGGTAGTTCCACCACTGCACAACCTCACTGTCTTCACTGTGAAGAACCACCTACGTTGCTTCAAATTAAAGTTATTTTCCTCTAGTGTGAAGGGGTGGCCTCTGGTGCGGTGATCCTCTTTATGAGTAAAAGGGTCCCCTGCTATTTTTGGTTGATTTTTTTTTTTTTATAACAGTGAAAAAAAAGTCAATGGCCTCATAATGTAGAAACATTTCTATCCCACTTCTTTGGTTAAGCTTTAGTTCTCCTTTAAAATTGGTGCAGTTGTGCTTACGCATTGGCGCGAAGCAGATTGAATTTGAAAATTTTGTAAGTCTGGTTGGAATTATTTCCTGCGTGAGAGCGGCATCTGATTGTTTTGGTGACCTATGCTGTGCCGATTGGCTCAGATCACTGTTGGAACCTTGGAGATACTGTCTAGTTTGAAGCGCTGGTAGCTCCTGGTTTCCCACAGTGGCCATCATCATTAGGGCACAATAACAATTGAAGTGACTGGAGAAATGCAGTGGTGTTGGGCATAACTACACAGAAGTGCAAGGATTGCATTTTGATAAAGGAACTTTTTTTTTTGCATTTTTTAATCTGTCGATCTTTTACATGGTTGCTGGTACGATTCTGACAGTCAGGAAAGTGTTCATAAATGGGGAATTCTGCAGGGTTCCCCATTGCAATATTTGATTTGATTCTGTAACAACAATGGCTAAACAGTTGCTGATATTTTCCTCTAATTATCACATGCTATATGGGTAAAAACCAACTCAGGCGTATGATGAACGCAGTTAGCCTCAGCCCAATGACCAATGATGACTAATCAGCAATTAGTTTTGGTTGGTCTATTGCAGTTAAAAATAATGTTTAAAGGGCTAAAAGATGCTCTCTTGACCTCTTCCAGCACCTGCATGTATAACACGCAAATAAAACTACATTTAAGCATTCAAATGGGTTGCCCCTGGTTTTAATGATGGCGGTAACCACTGCTAACATTACTGAATAAATGAAACGATGCATTCATGGTTTCTGGTACCTATAAAGAACATTACACTGTATATGGATTATGTATACATATATAGTATATATAAATGCACAGAAGGGTTCTTTATTAAATGAAACCAGTTTGTTCAGGAAATAACATTAAAATGTTGTAAACTTTTTGTGAATTGTGGGTGAAGCAAGAGAGCAGGTTTATATTTTTGAACTGACACTTAATAACGTTCGCTTGACAGGGCGGCAGTACTCAGGGATGATGCTGTACTGCACATGCCTATAGTATGGTAAAGAGGCTTGAGAAATGTTTATTAACGTTGCCTTCCCACCCCTATGGGTTGTAAAAACAGATATATTATGAGGGGAATGCCTTAATACATCATTTTTACTTTCTCGCTGCAGTATTTATTTATATTCCTTTGTCATTCATGTGACAAATGTTGCTTATAGAAACAATACATCTGTCTCTGCGCAGCGTATCTATGAACAGTCTCTGTTCTGCGAATAATGTGCCGTTCCTCATACAAGACATAAATATATGAATTATTTTCAGTTATTATATAATCACCCAGTTCACCATATATCTACCTCCCTGTCAAAGGAATGAGGAAGGAATAAAACTATTAGCTTATGAGCAGAATAATCTGATTCAGCTCATCTTCTGTCTCTAGTGGATCCAGACAAGTCACTAGGAGTCATAAATAAATGGCCACTGACCCGGGTGGGTGCTCTTAAATGGATGCAATGGAGAGCTAATATTTCTGCAAGTCATTAAAGGGGTTGTTCACCTTTAAGTTAACTTTTAGCATAATGTAGAGCAGTGATCCACAATCAGTAGCTCATGAGCAACATGTTGCTCTCCAACCCCTTGGATGTTGCTCTCGTTGTCCTCAAAGCAGGGGCTTATTTTTTAATTCCAGGCTTAGAAGCAAGTTTTAATTGCATAAAAATTAAGTATAGTGCCAAGTAGGGCCTAGGGTTGCCACCTTTTCTGGAAAAAATACCGGCCTTCCTATATTCTTGCCATTTTATCCTATTAATAACATTGGCATTAAGCATAATTTTTACCGGCCAGACTGGTAAAATACAGGCCAGGTGGCAACCCTAGTTGAGCCTCTTGTAGGCTGCCAGTCCACATAGGGGCTACCAAACAGCCAATCACAGCTTATTTGGCACCCAAGGGACTTTTTCATGCTTGTGTTGCTGCCTAACTCTTTTTACATTTGAATGTGGCTCACGTAGAAAAAAAAGTTGGGGACCCCTGAAGTCGAGAGTGATATTCTGAGACAATTTACAACTGGTCTTATTTTTTTAAAATTATTTATGGTTTTTGAGTTATTTAGATTTTTTAATCAGCAGCTCTCCAGTTTGCAATTTCAATGTGGTTGCTAGGGTTCAAATTATCCTAGCCACTATGCACTGATTAGAATAAGAGACTGGAATATGAAGATGAGAGGCCTGAATAGAAAGATGAGTAATCAAAAGTATCAATAACAATACATTTGCAGCCTTACAGAGCATTTGTTTTTAGATGGAGTCAGTGACCCACATTTGAAAACTCGAAAGAGTCAATTGAAGAAGGCAAATAAATAATGAAAACTATTTAAAAAGATGCTTAGAATTAGCCATTCAATAACATACTAAAAGTTCCTTCTGCCTCTTCTAATAAATGGTGCACAACTGTACCTATTGATGCTGGGGAAGCCTGGAGCTAAAGCCAACTTGGATTTGGCAGTTGCTCCAGGCTTCCCGCAGTAAGTTGTGGAAATAGGTGAATTAGATACAGATGCCGTTTTGAGCACACACTAAGGAAGTGACTCATTCCCTACTCTAAAAATTCTAGACTCTACTTGCACTTGATCAGTATCATATACATTGTATACATATACAGAGAGACATAGACATAGTAGAGAGGGAGAGATCACATGGAACTAGCTATGACTACAGTACATACCTGGTCTTCTAAGAAAGACCTCTTGGTCAACTACCAGATAATCACCTTCAATTCTTGCACAAAACTGTGTTGTCCTTCCATTGTCTCCATCCAACAAGCTCAATAATATAAACTGCTGTGTACTGTTGTTGGTAATAGATTGAAACAGAAAAAGAAAAGGTGCTCCAGAATGTCAATATAAATAGCTCACCAAATATATCCAGTGGTCCAGGTTGTCAGGGTACCTGGGGTGCGGCGGGGTCGTCCGCCAGCAAGGACGCCCGCCGCACGTCCTCTTCTCTAGCCGCGCCAGCGGGTCTTGCTGGCGTCGGCTTCTCTCTAGGGCGCGCGCGGCGCGCCTCCCGGAAATTTAAAGGCGCGCTGACGGCATACGTCAGCGCGCAAAGGCGCAAAATTCAAATGTATTTAAAGCCCTGGGTGGCTGCTTGTAATTGCCCATGATAGGATTGTATTCCTGGTGCTCCTGAGCTTTGTGCTATTGTCTGATTCTGTCTGATTCCTGTTTTGACCCCTGCCTGGCTATTTCGACTACTCTGAATTCTGGATCCTGACCTTGCCTGCTTACGACTACTCTACAGTTTAACCCTTCGATTTATCACCCGGTTTTGACCCTTTTGCCTGTTTGACGATTCTTATCTGCCTGCCTCGACCCTGCCTGTCTGACGATTCTGTTGCCTGCTCCATTTGTACCGTGACCTTCGGCCCAAAAGACTCTGCTACCTGCTGTGCCCCTCTGCTAGCCAGAACATCTCGCCTTGTACCCCTCGTAAAGTCCAGGTGGCACCCAAGTAAGCTGAGGGCTCCTCCCGAAGCCCAACGGTGGTCACACTACTGGTGAAGCCGAGCCGAGACCAGGGTACTTGGCACCTGTTCTGGTATTGGGTGCCGGCCGTGACATTATCACGGGCCATGGAGGACGAAAGTCACGTTGAAGCTGCTGCCGCTGTTGCTCCTCCAACTACCACCGAAGTGCTGCTTACCACTCTGTTACAGCGCTTGGAGGATCATGAACAGAAGCAAAATTACCTCCTGCAAGGTTTCCACAATCTTACGCGACAGCTGGAGGGTACTCAAGCTTCACGGCAGCAATCTGTTCCTGTTCCAACACCTTCTGTGGGTTCCTCTGCCAATTGGGGAGACTCATCTAAACCCCATGAACCCAAAATTGTGTTCCCCGAAAGGTTCAGTGGGGATCGTACTAAATTTTTCGTTTTCAAAGAGGCATGTAAGCTGTACCTTAGTTTCTTTCCTCCTTCTTTCCAATCGGATGAGGAGAAAGTAAGGTTCATAATGACCCTGCTTTTGGGTGACCCCCAAATTTGGGCCCTCAGGCTGCCTTCCTCTGACCCTGCTCGTTATTCCCTAGACACCTTCTTTAACAGCATGGCCATTCTTTACGATGACCCGGATCGCGCATCATCTGCCGATACCGCGATTCGTAAGTTGCGCCAAGGGAAAAGGGATGCGGAGGTGTATTGCACCGAATTCCGCCGGTGGGCAGTGGAAACTGGGTGGAATGATTTGGCTCTAAGGAGTCAATTCCGGTTGGGGTTATCCGATTCGGTAAAGGATAGTCTGGTTAATTACCCCCTGCCTTCTAACCTGGATGGTCTTATGTCCCTCGCCATCCAGGTTGATAGAAGGCAAAGGGAGAGAAGGGGTGAGCAGAGTACAAACTTCCCTGGGGTTACCAATATAAGATCCAATGTGGTGACTAATGTAAAATCTCCTAACCCCTCTGTGCCTCTGCCTCAGGAGGAGCCTATGCAATTAGGCATATCCCACCTAACTCCTGAGGAAAAGGCACGCAGGCGTTCCATGGGTCTCTGTATGTACTGTGGTGAAAAGGGACATTTTTTGAACCAATGTGTTAAGAGGCCGGGAAACTCCGAAGCCTAGATGGAGAAGGGGAGCTCCATTTGGGTGCAGGAGTTTCCTCTCCCCAGTCAGCCTCCAAGGTTTTGTTACCGGTTAAACTAACCTGGCCTACTGGCTCTGTCAGGGTGTCTGCTTTTGTGGACTCTGGGACGGAGGGTAATTTTCTGGATACTGCTTTTGCTGCTAAATTTTGTATCCCTGTAATTTCCCTAAATGCTCCCATGAGAATAATGGCAGTGGACAGAAGACCCTTAGGGTCCGGTGTAATTTCCAGGGAGACGGTGATTCTTTCCATGTGTATTAATAATGTGCATTGTGAGGAGATAGCTTTTTACCTCATAGAGGGTGCATCCTCTCCTCTTATTTTGGGGTTACCGTGGCTCCAGAGGCATAACCCTCTGATTGACTGGGTCTCAAGGGAGGTGGTTCAGTGGGGTACCATGTGTGATGGAGTATGTGTTCCCTTTGTAGTAGCAACTACATCGCTTGAAGGGTTACCTGCTGCATATGCAGAATTCACTGATGTCTTCTCTAAAAAGGCAGCAGAGACCTTACCCCCACACCGGCAGTATGACTGCCCAATTGATTTGGTTCCTGGATCTACTCCTCCTCGTGGTAGAACCTATCCTCTTTCATTGCCCGAAGCCCAGGCAATGAAAGAGTATATAAAGGAAAATCTAGAAAGGGGTTTCATCAGGCCTTCTAGTTCCCCTGCGGGGGCGGGCTTCTTTTTTGTTGGGAAAAAAGATGGTGGTCTTCGCCCCTGTATTGATTATAGGGGGCTCAATAAGATCACCATAAAAAACCGCTACCCTCTCCCTTTAATTTCCGAACTCTTTGATCAGGTCAAAGATGCTAAAATCTTTTCCAAGCTTGATCTTAGGGGGGCTTATAACCTGATCCGTATTAGGGAGGGTGATGAGTGGAAAACTGCATTTAACACCAGGGATGGCCACTACGAGTATCTCGTTATGCCTTTTGGCCTCTGTAATGCCCCCGCAGTGTTTCAGGAGTTTGTTAATGACATCTTCCGGGACCTGCTGGGGATCTTCGTAGTGGTCTACCTAGACAATATTCTAATTTTTTCCTCTAACATGAAGGAACATCAAAATCATGTTCGTGAAGTCTTACGGAGGCTAAGGGGCAATAATCTTTATGCGAAACTAGAAAAATGTACTTTTGGGGTTTCTTCTGTTCAGTTTTTGGGGTTTAACATTTCCAGCAAGGGTCTAGAAATGGATCCAGGCAAGGTGAGAGCAGTCCTGGATTGGACCCAACCCCTTTCGTTACGTGCAACCCAAAGATTTCTTGGTTTTGCTAATTATTACCGTCAATTTATCAAAAATTTTTCCCTCATTGTGGCTCCCATCACTAATCTAACTAAAAAGGGCGCTGACCCCAGCATGTGGCCCCCTGAGGCCGTTCAAGTGTTTGAATTCCTCAAAAAGGAATTCAGTTCTGCTCCAATCCTTCGTCACCCCGACACTGCGCTTCCTTTTATTGTGGAGGTTGACGCCTCTGAAGTGGGAGCTGGGGCAGTCCTTTCTCAAAGGCACCCGACTACCAACAAGTTACATCCCTGTGCTTACTTCTCCAGGAAGTTTTCACCCGCAGAGGTGAATTATGATATAGGTAACAGGGAATTGTTGGCAGTCAAATGGGCCTTTGAGGAATGGCGACATCTCCTGGAGGGTGCAAAACATCTGGTGACGGTCTATACTAACCACAAAAATCTATTGTATATAGAGTCTGCTAAACGCCTTAATCCGAGGCAGGCTAGGTGGGCTCTATTTTTCACAAGGTTTAATTTTTCTTTGACTTTCAGGCCTGGGACTAAAAACACCAAGGCGGATGCACTCTCTAGGAGTTTTGAATCCATTTCTTCTGACTCTAGTGAGTGTACTCCCATTATTCCCAGAGAAATGATCATAGCAACTCTTGAATCTGACCTTTCTTCTTTGTTGCTCCCTCTTCAGACATCTGCTCCTGCAGATACCCCTTCGGGGAGATGGTTTGTACCACAAGAGTTAAGGGAGCAAGTATTAAGGGAGGTGCATGATTCTAAAATGGCAGGGCATCCGGGCATTTTTAAGACTGTGTCCCTGTTATCCCGTCATGTTTGGTGGCCATCGTTCAAACTGGATGCCAAAGCCTACGTTAATTCCTGCCCAGTCTGCCAAAGATCAAAGTCTTCTCGAAATTCCTCCCAGGGTCTGTTAATTCCTTTACCCATTCCAGTAAAACCTTGGTCCCATTTGTCAATGGACTTCATTGTGGATTTACCCCCTTCTCAGGGGAAAACGGTGATTTGGGTGGTGGTGGATAGGTTTAGCAAGATGAGTCATTTTGTTCCCCTTCCACACCTCCCTTCTGCTAAGACTTTGGCTGACCTATTTATTACCCACATTTTTAAGTTTCATGGTTTTCGTGAAAATATTGTTTCCGACAGGGGGGTTCAATTTGTCTCTAAGTTTTGGCGTGCATTCTGTTCTTTGGTTGGGATTGAGTTATCCTTTTCCTCTGCTTATCACCCCCAAACCAACGGTCAAACTGAGAGGGTAAACCAGTCCCTAGAACAGTACCTCAGGTGTTATGTGTCTGACAACCAGTCCGCGTGGGCGGAACTGTTACCCTGGGCAGAATTTGCATATAATAATGCTACCCATTCTTCCTCTGGGGAATCCCCTTTCTTTATTGTCAATGGTCTACACCCCAAAGCCTTTTCGTTCTCTGGGTCGGGTTCCCCTGTACCATCTGCCAATTCCTCAGTTGAGTTATTTTCTAAGGTTTGGTCTCAAGTGCATGAATCTCTGTCGGCAGCTACATCAGCTCAAAAGAGGGCTGCTGACAGATTCCGTAGAGAGGCACCCCAGTATAAAGTGGGAGATTCAGTCTGGTTATCTACCAAGAACATCAAGTTGAAGGTGCCTTCTCTCAAACTGGGTCCTAAATTCATTGGTCCATATCCTATTACTGCTATAATTAACCCTTCCTCTGTTCGTCTTAAGTTACCTGGTAATTTTAAAATTTCTGATTCCTTTCATGTCTCCCTTCTCAAACCGGCTTCACAAATCCGGCAGTCATCTGTTCCTCCCCCAGTACTGGTTGAGGGTCAACCTGAATTTGAGATCCAGGAGTTCCTTGATTCTCGCCTGGTTAGGGGTAAGCTCCAGTATTTGATTAAATGGAAGGGCTATGGCCCCGAGGAGAACTCTTGGGTCTCAGTTGGGGACATCAAGGCTGACCGTCTCAGGAAGCAATTCCATCAAAAATTTCCTGAGAAGCCTGGGGGTCCGGTAGCCCCCCCTGGAGAGGGGGGTAATGTCAGGGTACCTGGGGTGCGGCGGGGTCGTCCGCCAGCAAGGACGCCCGCCGCACGTCCTCTTCTCTAGCCGCGCCAGCGGGTCTTGCTGGCGTCGGCTTCTCTCTAGGGCGCGCGCGGCGCGCCTCCCGGAAATTTAAAGGCGCAGGCGCGCTGACGTCATACGTCAGCGCGCAAAGGCGCGAAATTCAAATGTATTTAAAGCCCTGGGTGGCTGCTTGTAATTGCCCGTGATAGGATTGTATTCCTGGTGCTCCTGAGCTTTGTGCTATTGTCTGATTCTGTCTGATTCCTGTTTTGACCCCTGCCTGGCTATTTCGACTACTCTGAATTCTGGATCCTGACCTTGCCTGCTTACGACTACTCTACAGTTTAACCCTTCGATTTATCACCCGGTTTTGACCCTTTTGCCTGTTTGACGTTTCTTGCTATCTGCCTGCCTCGACCCAGCCTGTTTGACGATTCTTGTTATCTGCCTGCCTCGACCCTGCCTGTCTGACGATTCTGTTGCCTGCTCCATTTGTACCGTGACCTTCGGCCCAAAAGACTCTGCTACCTGCTGTGCCCCTCTGCTAGCCAGAACATCTCGCCTTGTACCCCTCGTAAAGTCCAGGTGGCACCCAAGTAAGCTGAGGGCTCCTCCCGAAGCCCAACGGTGGTCACACTACTGGTGAAGCCGAGCCGAGACCAGGGTACTTGGCACCTGTTCTGGTATTGGGTGCCGGCCGTGACACAGGTGCACCAGCCCCAGACCCTCAGCTTCAGGGAGCGGCAAACCAGCATATACTGTATAAACAGAAAAAAACAGGGCTATCTGGCACTCAAAGGAATCCACAGGACCAAAAATATAAAGTAAAAACTATATTTATTGATAGAAGTTCACACACATCTCCATGGGCCCTACACATTTCATACCCTAGGGCACTGGCTCAGGGGCTCTTTGTGCAACCAGCATAAATTTTGCAGCCCAGATGCCCTCCATATTCATTGCTCTATGTGATTAGAATGCTCATGTCACTCAGTGCTCAGTCCTTCTAAAAATTGAATGCTTGGGGCCTAGGGTTTTCCGGATAATGGAACTCTCTGTAATTTGGATCGCCATACCTTAAGTCTGCTAAAAAAAAAAAAATATTAATTAAAGCCAATAGGATTGTTTTGCCTCCAATAAGGATGTTAGTTAGGATCAAATACAAGGTGCTGTTTTATTACTATAAAGAAAATGGAAATCAATTCCAAAAATTTGAAATTCTTTGATTAAAATGGAGTCTATGGGAGATGGTCTTCCTTTAATTTGGAGCTTTCTGGATAACAGGATAACAACAAATTCCATACCTGAACCAATATCCCAATATAAAAACATTGAGTATAGTATCTTCTTGATTGTGAATACATGACTAGTGATGGGCAAATTTCTCCCATTTTGTTTTGCCCGAAAAATTTGCTAATTTTCCATGAAATTTGCGAAACTCAAAAATTGATGCCCATGTCAATTTTGACGCCGGCTTTAAAGTCAACGGGCGTCTGAATAGTGTTGATTTTTTTGATGCAGGCGATTTTGAGGACGTTTCACGAATGTATTTGTCAGCAGCGAAACGTGGAAATTTGCCACTAATTCACTTCAGGCAAATGTATTCGCCCATCAATATACATGACCTGATGCATCTGTACTGGGCTCACCAGCAGGACAGTGCCTCCTGATCCAAACCAGCCTTCCAATATCATTGTACGTTTTCATTTAATCTTAATGGATTTCTTTTTATTCAGCAGAGCTTGAAAATGTCGACTCACATTAACAGGTATAATTTTGGCAGGCTTTTTGTAGAGTGATGCTGCCTGTATAGCCTGCCAGGCTCTGCATTATTCTGCTCTCCCGGGCCATCCACTTGTGTCATGGGAGTCTCATTTCTGCTAAGCAGCTAATGCCTTGTGTGAAAAAATATTACACAAAAATGCTGTTTTTTTTCACTCAGTCTCACTATTTTCTCAGATATGCCATAAACTCACACACACATGTATAGAGGATAATTTGCCGACTAAAAAAAGTAGTAATTCGTTTTACTAAATGGTCATGATCAAAAAAATGCATTTAATGTCCCCATTGCACCCTAAGGCCTTCCATTACATTAGCAAAAGAACAGCTTCTGGAATAGGAAGTGAGTCCCGAACGTTATATATATTTGAAATTATCCCAATAATGCAGGTACTGGGTCTCCTTCAGAGAACAACGTCCCAAGGTGTTGATCAGGGACACAATATAATAGTAATATAGTATAGATCGGCTGTATATTAATAGTGATAACCGGTGGTATTAGGAATCCAAATGTAAAAAGTCTAACGACATCCTTAGCAATTTAGCAATCGCAATACTCCATAAAAGATTTGTTTTGTAGCCGTGATGTGGATAACGAGGCTCATGGAATCCTATAATGGCACTGTCCTGTCCGATCCAAAGTAACACAAGTAAACATACAGACCGTGTTCCTGAAGTTTCACCACTGAGCCGGCTTAAGGTGAATGAATAAGTTCAGCGTCCATAGTTCAATGCCTTGTCACCACAAATCTTTGGAGAGGGGCCCCTTCTCCCAGAACGCCGCACAAACCTCAACGACCGTTTCTCCGCCAACCGCAGCTTTGTCAAGAGGCCGACTGTGAAACAATGGACAAATCTTAAGGGTGTCGTCATGTGACCCTTCACTTGCATGTGACGTCACACATCGTCGGCGTGATATGCCCTGTTGAAATCTTTAAAGGGGTAACAATCTTTTAACCTGTGCATTTCTATCATCAGCATCAAGGCACTCACATTCAACTGCGGCAAAGTCCAATCTCAGCAATCATCCGCAGGCACAAACGCCACTGTGTGAATACCAAGTGCCGACCCCATTATTTGTTAAATAATATATCAGGTACAAAATATGCAATATAATCAAGGCATTCCCACGACATGTCCCACCCCTCGGACATGGTTGTGAACTTATTAACAATAGTTATGATATTAAAGTCAATTTTGAACAAAATTGTAATATTTAATTCAATACCAGGGCCAAACAGCCCTGAATAAGATTTATTACAGTTTAAATTAATTTTGATTTGCACAAACAAAATGGACCAAAATGCATTATATTACACCTGGAGCATAAGATTTCTTCTCCCTACACAAAGTATACCCTAGTACATCAATCCTACTTTAACTAGCTATGTCTATGACTGAATGAATGCTTGAAAATGTAAATGGCCATTGAGTCCCAATTCAGACTTGTATGTGTTAAGATTAAAAATCCAGGTGGTTTCTCGTTGAAATAATCTATTGTCGAAATTACCGTCCCTTAGATCGCCATGGATTTGGTCTATACCTTGAAAAAAAGAGCCTCATATATTCCCCTATGCACAATGGATATGTTTTGCACTGCTGGATAATAAATTACAGTTTCTTTTATCCAGTAGATGTTCATAAATCCGTCTTTTAAAGGTCCTCTTTGTTTTCCCCACATATACGCTGCCACAATGGCATGTGAATAAATATATCACATGAGTGGTGGTACAACACGTATAGTGATACATCTTCAACTCTGAGACAGTTTTTCCAAACGTATTGGATGGTTTCATGAAACGGCATTGCTCGCAGGTGCCACATCTAAAGCTACCCAATGTTTTACAACAGAATTTATTAGATTGTTTTTGAAAATGACTTTGTGTCAATAAGTCACCAATACTGGTGTTTTTCTTATAGGTAAATAGTGGACGGGGGGGGGGGTGACCAATTGATTTAAAGTGGGATCATTAGATAGACTGTCCCAATGCTTGTGGATTATATTCCATATATCCCCATCATTGTCATTATAAGTCAAAATAAGTCTGGTCTGGCCCTGATTTTTAGTGCCAATTTTATTGAATTTGGATTTTGTGGGTTTATAAAGTAAGTCCTCCCTGTTTTGGGAAAGGGCCCATTGATAAGCTCTATGGAGGGACCGAGATTTGTACCCTCGCATTTTAAATTTTGGTATAATTTATATGCCTCATGTTTGAAATCCTCATCCGAGGAACAAATCCTCCTCAGTCTTATATATTGTCCCTTGGGAATGCCCTCAATGCATTTAAAAGGGTGCATAGATTTAGCGTGAAGTAAACTATTACTCGCTTTTTTCTTTCGAAAATAAATTAGTAGACACTAAACCCTGATGATCCTTCTTAATTTCTATGTCAAAAAACTGGAGTTTGGAACTATCAGAGTTTATGGTAAAAGAAAGGTTGAAATTGTTAGTGTTACGTTTGGTCACAAATTCTCTCAGAAGTTGCTCCAAGCCCTGCCATATCATCATGATGTCATCGATGTACCTGTGTCATCAATGTACCAGTGAGAATATGGCACAGGTACATGTCATAACCATCAAGACATGGCACTCCCATTTGCCCAGGTACAAATTTGCATAACTAGGGGCGCATTTAGCACCCATGGCTACGCCCTGATGTTGTAGATAGTGAATACCGTCAAAAAGAAAAATATTGTGATATAATATAAAATCTAAAGCTTGTCGAATAAAGCTGTGTTGTTCAGTAATAGGTGTCTGGATTCTTTCAAAAATTGACCTAATAGCTCTCAAGCCCAAGGAATGTGGTATGCTCATATAAAGAGCCTCCACGTCTAGCCCTATCAGTATACAATCAGAATCTAAATTAAGTCCATTAATTTCCCTTAGCAGATGGGATGTGTCTAGTACAAACGAATCCAGTTGGGTCACCAAAGGTTGCAATTCCATATCTAGGAATGCACAAATGGGTTCCGTGAGTGATGCACACCCAGAGACAATGGGTCTCCCGGGGGGATCACAGATGGACTTGTGCACCATTGGTAAAGCGTAAAAGGTTGGAATTCTAGGATGTTTTACCTTTAGGAAGTCACATGTATGTTGGTCAATGACTCCAGCCTGGAATGCCTCGTCCACCATGTTGAATCAGTTATCTCTATATTTGTGTAGCTGTGGCAAAAGCAAAGGTTGATACCAGTGTCTGTTGTCCAAAATTTTTTTACACATGGAGACAAATTTAAAGAATTCATGACCACAATGTTAGAACCCTTGTCAGAAGGTTTAATTATTATGTTGGAATTATTTCTCAATTGTTTCAATTCCAGAGATTCATCTCTGGTAAGATTGGAATGTCTGGTATTTTTCACAATTTTCAATATATCATCAGTCACTCTGTGTACAAATATTTCAACTGCCCCATTTTCAGAAACATTGGGGTAGCGACTTGATTTGTTATGACATGATGGTAACTTCAAGTGATCCCCTGAATTTTCAAACCATAACTGAATATCCTGCAAATGCCTCACTGTCTAGTTCTTCCTCGACACGTGAGTCATCCCACAGTTCCAGTAGGACCTTGAGGGTTTTAAAATCATTTCTATCAAATTGACTATAATCAAAATGCCCCCTCTGGTTATTCTTGAACCACTGGAATTGTAGTTTACGTGCAAAGAGGTGGATATCTTTATTTGTAGAGAAATTATCAATTGGTTTTGATGGCACAAAGGAGAGACCTTTTTTGAGTACATTCATAAGTGTATGATAGAGGGTTATATCTGACAAATTAATAATTTGTAAATCTTCATTATTTGACTATGCAAAACATCTAGGGGCACATTTACAAAGGGTCGAATATCGAGGGTTAATTAACCCTCGATATTCGACCGTCAAAGTAAAATCCTTCAACTTCGAATATCGAAGTCGAAGGATTTACCGCATTTCCTACGATCGATCGAATCATTCGAAGGATTTTAATCCATCGATCGAACGATTTTCCTTCGATCAGAAAATTGTTAGGAAGCCTATGTGGACAATGATGTTTGGTAGGTTTTAGGTGGCGAAGTACTTGGTCGAAGTTTTTTTTAAAGAGACATTACTTCTATTATCGAATGGTCGAATAGTCAAATGATTTTTAGTTCGAATCGTTCGATTTGAATTCGAAGTCGTAGTCGAAGGTTGAAGTAGCCAATTTGATGGTCGAAGTAGCCAAAAAAAACATTTGAAATTCGAAGTTTTTTTTCTTCTGTTCCTTCACTCGAACTAAGTAAATGTGCCCCCTAGAGTTGCCTGTTATTTGTGCAGGCTTAGTAATTCTAAAAAACCAACCAAAAACCAAATCTTTTTTTTCAAGGTATAGACGGAATCCATGGCAAACTAAGGGACGATAATCTCGACAATAAACTTCAACTACTGTAGAAACCACCTGGATTTTTAAGATTAACACATACAAGTCTGAATTGGGACTCAATGGCCATTTAAATTTTCAAGCATTCATTCAGACATAGACATAGCTAGTTAAAGTGGGATTGATGTACTAGGGTATACTTTGTGTAGGGAGCAGAAATCTTATGCTCCAGGTGTAATATAATGCATTTTGGTCCATTTTGTTTGATGTGCAAATCTGTTAGCCCTTAGATTTAATGTTTAATTTAAACTGTAATAAATCTTATTCAGGGCTGTTTGGCCCTCATATTGCAGTAAATATTACAATTTTGTTCAAAATTGACTTTAATATCATAACAATTGTTAATAATTTCACAACCATGCCCGAGGGGTGGGACATGTCGTGGGAATGCCTTGATTATATTGCATATTTTGTACCTGATATATTATTTAACAAATAATGGGTCGGCACTTGGTATTCACACAGTGGCGTTTGTGCCTGCAGATGATTGCTGAGATTGGAATTTGGCCGCAGTTGAATGTGAGTGCCTTGATGCTGATGATAGAAATGCACAGGTTAAAAGATCCTTACCCCTTTAAAGATTTCAACAGGGCATATCACGCCGATGACGTGTGACGTCACACGCACGCGAAGGGTCACGAGACGACACCCTTAAGATCCGTCCATTGTTTCAGAGTCAGCCTCTTGACAAAGCTGCGGTTGGCGGCGAAATGGTCATTGAGGTTGGTGCGGCGTTCTGGGAGAAGGGGCCCCTCTCCAAAGATTTGTGGTGACAAGGCATTGAACCATGGACGCTGAACTTATTCACTCACCTTAAGCCGGCTCAGTGGTGAAACTTCAGGAACACGGTCTGTATGTTTACTTGTGTTACTTTTTGGATCGGACAGGACAGTGCCATTATAGGATTCCATGAGCCTCGTTATCCACATCACGGCTACAAAAAAAATCTTTTGTAGAGTATTGCAATTGCTAAATCGCTAAGGATTAAGTCGTTAGACTTTTTACAAATGGATTCCTAATACCACCGGTTATCACTATTAATATACAGCTGATCTATACTATATTACTATTATATTGTGTCCCTGATCAACACTTTGGGATGTTTTTCTATGAAGGAGACCCAGTACCTACATTATTGGGATAATTTCATTTATATATATATATATATATATATAATGTTCTGGACAGTTCCTATGATCTATGCTTTATTGCGCATTACACCGTTCATTGTTTCAACATATTGCTTAATCAGCTGCGTAGCAACCAATGAAGGATACAACAAGTGGCATAGATGTATGCTTAATAAGTTGAATGTCGACATGTCATACTTCTTATAGATTAGTCTTATGTCTTACAGCTGTATAAATACTATTTGCTCCTCCTACCTGATTTATTTAAATCGGGTTGTGTGGTTTAATAATCCAAGGAGAGGGATCCCTCCTCCCATGCGTTGCATTTGTTTTTAAATTTGTTTTTAATTGATACTTGGGGCATGGTTGTGAATAAATATTGCCTTTTTAGAAAAATTTTTGGATTATTTAAGAAATGTTCCTATTCAGTGATAAAGTCTTGGAGGTTAAGTCCCATTTTTCAGGTCTAGATATTTTGAGTTATTATTGATGCGTCAGTCATATCACTTCAGGGGTTACTATCTCCAAAACATAAATTCAGTGAATGTGCCTGAAAACAATATACAAAGCTATGCCTATGCTTGAATGAGGAAGACTAATAACATGTGTCTCCATCTTTTCTCTCATTAAGTAGCAGGACTGTGGTGCTTTATAGATTCCATCTTTCTTTATAATTAAGCATTGGAACCACAATTGTTCAATATGCTAATGTCAGGGAATAAGGGACTAACAGGCTATAAGTCCAATGGGATGGAAGTTGTCTAGGTAGGCAACAATCAGGATAGTCTGGCAACAGCCAGACAGCACCAACCAGAGGGGATTGGGGCAGTTGGTTTATTAAAGCTAAACCCTAATAAAAGTCAATAATAGCCCTGTCTGTAAGTGTGAGTTGTATGAAAATATATAAAATATAATATAAATATATATATACAGCGTCAGACAGGCAGTCCCCTCTGCACACCTCAGTAAAAGCCGGTTCAGTACCAAGTATATTTGTTGAACAGTATAATCCCAGTATAGTGTTATTTGAATTATTAGTGTACATTTTTATTGCAGGACTTCTTTCAAACTATAAAAGTATGCATGTATTACATGTTTCATGTATCTATTATGTTTGTATAGCAACACCAAGACTTGCTTGTTTCTTTCATTATTTGTTGTATTATATAAACAACATTCAGTAAAAGGAACTCAAGCAAAGGTACAACTGTAACTGAAGCTTCATTAGATAGCAAGCAAAGGCTGGCAACAACTCAGATGCTGATAGTTCAGTATAATCACTCTAGAGCCCAATAAGAACATAACAGCTCCCAATTTCTTCAGGATAAAATGAAGTGGCTCAGTGCCCAACAGGCATATAAACACCAGCAGTGGATTCTGTCAGCTATGACTATAAATGACATCACATTGCTGTTTATGTATTAGGGGCAGCAAGTTAAGCAGTGGTTTGTTATATTTTCATATGAATAGAAGCAATAAAACATTTGGATATTGAGTACATTTGTTTATAAAGGGATTCTGTCCTGATTTTTATGGTATAGCTGTTATCGCTATTGAAAGTAATTTAAAAGGTTATTCTTGAACCAATAAATGTATTTTAGCTTTGTACAGGCAGACATCTCAGGTCATTGTATCTGATCCTGTGCTTTCAGAAAGAGCCAGTTCTTCACAGTGGAACTGGTTTCAGTTAACTATAGCTTCAGTGTAATTAAAGGAGTCTTAGTTGAGCTTTAAAAGTGTTTTAACGGAATGACGGTATAATGTACAGTTGCCATGCACTGGTAAAACAGACTTGCTTGCTTTAGAAATACAACTGTAGTTTATATAAACAAGCTGCTGTGTAGCCATGGGGGCAGCCATTCAAGGACATGAAACACAGTAGATAACAGATAAGTTCTGAAGAATCCCATTGTACACTACATAGCTTATCTGTTATCTGCTGTGTATCCTGTGCCTTTTCTCCCTTTTCAGCTTTGAATGGCTGCCCCCATGGCTACACAGCAGCTTGTTTATATAAACTATAGTAGAGTTTCTGAAGCAAACACACAAATTTTACAGTGCAGGACAACAGTACATAATATTTCATTACTTTAAAACACTTAAATTTTTTGGTGTTACTGGTCCTTTAAGTGCTACTCACATCTTCCACTAGGTGGGGCATCAGGGCCTTTGTAGCAATGCAGGTGTCAGGGAGCCGGTTTCTTGTTACTTTCTATTATTCTACACCACAGTATCTAGTTACTAGATTCTCATTCATCCAGGTCATGATATACAATATCTGTAGAATTAAGTCAAAGGCAACTTTTTTCAGAGTTGAACTGAAGAAGCCACTAGGATGAGTGGTGAAACGTTTTCAAGCAAACTCTAAAAGTCCAGTTGCCTTTGACTTAATTCTACTTGATACCACTGTATATCATGACCTGAATGAACAATAATCTTCATAAACTTCTATTGCTGCTGGGGGTGATATCACTCCAACTTGCAGCATATCAGTAAAGAGCGACTGAAGTTTATCATAGTCCAAACCACATGGCTGAGGGTACCTGTAAGACATACCGGCAGGATCCTGGCTGACAGGGACCACCGCTAGCATGGGCATCTACATGTCTGCACCAGGTTGTGGGTCAATGTGAGTTCCAGCACGGACGCCAGCATGCACAACGCCAATAAGTTCAGAGTCATTACATTCAGCTTCATTATGGCCAACGGCATTATGTCCAGTGTCATTACATCCAGTGTCATTATGTCCAGTGTCAATACGCTTGGCGCCAAAACCTCCCTTTAAATAGATGCTCAAGGATTTCCACAGTGCTTGGTTATTATCCTAGCTGTGTGAACTTCTTCTTGTGATATTTGATCTACTGTTTATGATCTCTGCTTGTTATTACTCTGCTTGAACTCCGCCTAAACCGACCTCGGCCTGTCTACTCACTCTGCTTGAACGCTGCCTGCCCCAGACCTCGGCTTGTTTTGGTTACACTCTTCTGCTTCCCCTCACAGTACTCAGCTCTGTTCCACCTCCAGGCGCTGCTGTGCTTGTGGTGTAGCGCATGAGATGCTCCTCACATCTTGAGCTCCTCCTACCAGGTAATCGTTACAGTACCAAGGAAACCAACAATGGGGCAAATTCACTAAGATTCGAATTTGCGCCAGGCGCAACTTCGCCGCACTTCGCCAGGCGTAGTTTCGCCAGCGCTCCGCAAATTCACTAAAATCCGAAGTTGCGCACAGGGGTAGCGTAAATTTGCGAAGTTGCGCTAGCATTGATTCGCCAAGCGAAGTGAAGTTTCGCTAGCGATGGTTCATTTGCATACGGCGCAAATTCAAATTTCAATGGAGGAATACGTATCAGCACTACAAATGCCTAGAAAACCTTCAAAACATCAAATAAAAATTTTATTTTGCCCTACACATGTGCCCACTGTATAGTTAAGTTGCCATGAGTCAGGAAATGTAGGGGGAAGGAGGGGAGCCCCAAAAAAATTTTCGATCTTTTTCAGCCTATCACCCATAATATAGAAAACACGCCAGCGTTTTTTGGGACTTAGAAAAAATTTAAACTTTTTTTGAAGCAATCCCTATCTACTCTATTGCGCTTCGCCTGGTCTGAGGTGGCGAAGGAAGTCTAGCGTAAAAGGTATCGTTCAGAACAATGCGCATGTTAGTGAATTTGCGTAGTTACGTCCGTAGCGAAAATTCGCCTGGTGTAAGGGTGCGAAGTAACACTAGTGAATTTACGCCAGCATTCGTTAGTGAATTTGCGAAGTACCGAAAATGCCAAACACTAGCGAATTGACGCTAGCGTTCGTCGCTTCGGCGCTTAGTGAATTTGCCCCCATGTGTCTAGCCAGTGTTAGATTTCAAAATTAAGTATAAAAATGTCTGTTTGATCTTCTGAAAAATGCATTTCAATTCAGGATTCTACTGGAGAAGCATACGTTTTTTTCAAATGCAAAAAAAAAAATATATATGCCAAAAAATATATATATGCCAAAAAATGCATATATTTCATTAAAAAAAAAAATTTTTTGCCACAGCCAAGCATATTCCTTTACGCTCCAAAAGCAACCCTCTATTCTATTTATAGTTGTAGCGCAAGAAAATGCAGCATGCTCCGTCTAAACAAACACACTCAAACGTAAAGGGAGTAAAACACAACTCAGAACGCTTAGTACAGCCTGGCAAAATATAATGGAATCAATTAGAAAATGCGTTTTTTCACGCTTAAACCTATGTTTTAACGTGCATCAAATGCAAACAAAAAATCTGTGTGTAAAAGCCCTAACCAGATAGTAGTGACTAGTCACCAGTATGGAAACTCCAGCCAGAGCCCTGATAGCTTTCAGCTGAGGGCCATAATTAGCTAATTATATTCAGACTTCCCAGTGCACTGACACAGTGGATACTGAGGATCACACTCACTGGATTCAGGTTAGTTTATCCCTCACCTATATCCATACCCATGGCTTGTTTTCCCAAACATCTAGACAAAATCAATTAGGCTTACAGGTAGGGATGCACAGAATCCTTTATTTTGGATTCAACCAAACCCCCGAATCCTTCGCGAAAGATTCAGCCGAATACCAAACCAAATCCGAATCCTAATTTGCTTATGCAAATTACTGTTGGGAACGGGAAAACATTTTTCCTTGTTTTGTGATTTCCCTCTGCGCCTCTAATTTACATATGAAAATTAGGATTCGGTCCGGCTGGGCAGAAGGAATCGGCCGAATCCAAATCCTGCTGAAAAAGGCCTAATCCTGGCCAAATCCTGAACTGAATCCTGGATTCAGTGCATCTCTACTTACAGGTTAGGAATACTAGAAAGTTCACACCTGTATACCTTCCCAATGAGCACCAGTTTCACTGACGCGCACAATTGGGCATGAAACAGGGGTGCTATTTTAGCACAAGGCTAGGACCAGTGGTATGCTCACATCTGCATGCCCTCCCAGTCAGCAACAATTTAAACTTGTGTGTCATGGGGCATCAGGTAAATGCTTCTCCATTTTCTGGGAAACGACCCTCTGTGCCTAGACAAAAGTAAAAAATAAAGTAAAGAATAAATAAAAACTTTCTCCAAAAAGAGTGAGGAAGGAGATCCTACCTACTTGTCCAGTAGAAAAAAAATAACAGTGGTGAAGAGAAAGTCAGGTGGTATTATAGATCACGCTTAATTTTGTTGGCTGTGGTATAGGTCCTGCCTCCTTGTCTGGACAGGCAATACCCATCTGTAATGACATGGAGGATAGCAGAAGAAACTTGAATTTTTAGAGGTTTTTATGGCTCCATGCGAAAAAACTCGTATTTAATTAAGTTTCATAAAACTTTGTATCTTTTTCTGGCTTCAGTGCAGGAGATCAAAGAGGAACTTGGTACTTTTAATAAAAATCTGGGACTGCGGGCTGAGCTATCATAATCAGGTCAGTCCCGTAGAAAACGGGACAGTTGGGAGGTATGCATTATTATCAATTAAACTTTACCGTGTCTTGACAACAAAAAAACACTGTTTATAATAATGGAACTGTGTGAGATTCTGTATATTTTAGTATATTTTCTTCCCAGAATTTAAATACAGGACATCTTCCTTTAGAGTTGCTTATAGCTTGACTGCTTTGTCAACAACCTTCAGGTGACAGATTTATTTTTGCTGTGCATTGTTCCCTTTTGTGTCTTTGCATGAGTTGTGACTGAAAATAAAGCAAAAGCCAGAATTGAATTCCCCACACTTGTATTTGTGCTGTTCTTCTTGATAGAAATAACCTCTTTTTATCTCTTCTGATACAAATTCTGCATTGCAATAAAGGCAATATATCAATCTGCAGACTTTTTTTGTACTGCAATTAAAGGGCAAATAACAACAGGAAAACACTGTGCATTAAATACATTTAAAATCCATAATTACAAAATAACAAAATAACTTTCTGCCCTCCTCTGTACTTGCACCATACACTGATTTGCTTGCTTGGATACATAAGCAAGTGTGCAAAGTTCAAAAAATAAATGTACACGCACTCCTGCAGCCGTGACAATTGAGGTAAAAGTATAGCTTTATTCCATCATGTTAAAAGCAGCGTCCCAACGCTGCTTTTAACATGATGGAATAAAGCTACACTTTTACCTCAATTGTCACGGCTGCAGGAGTGCGTGTACATTTATTTTTTGAAGATTGGTTTCGCCTAAGCTACGGGTTCGGGGCATGGCACCCGGGCCATCTGACAAACGTGGTGAGTGCCAAGCAATGCTGAATTTACCATATTCGAAGTAGAATTGTTCCTTTTCAAGTGAAGGGCCTGGGGTTTGGACACCCAGGCCATCCTGCTCCACGCGGTGAGAATTACCTAGTGGTTGCCTGCTGGTTTTGTTGGTGTTTTTGTTAATGAGCGTTATGCTCGATTTATTTGAAGTGTTTAAGCATTCAACAATTTAAAAGCAAGCCTACAGATAATCGATAAGTTGGTCCATTTAGAGATTAGAGCCAGCAATCCATTTTTGTGCAAGTATGCAAAGTTCTACTCATGCAAGATTTAATTCCAGTGCTCCCTTTGTGTGTTGCACCCACAGGCACTTCATGTTGTTTTTAGTGAATTTCATACCAACAACATTCCTAAAACCACTTGCATGGAAATGCCCACATTGGCGCTGGGGCAGCTTGCTCTACATTTGCCAAACTGGCGTGACCCATTAGGTGCAAGATACCGAAAGCCAGTGGCATAAGTAGAGTGTGCCGTGCCCCCCTGCAAAAAATCTTCAGAGGGACTTAGCCCACTCCGATCCCCATCCTCCCGCTCACTTCCTATCCCGCCTCCGCCCACCTGCCTCCTCCCACTCCAACTTGCATCCTAGCCCTCAGGTAAGAGAGCGGCTGGGGAGAAGGGGGTTTTCTACTAGCTATAGGGGAATCAGAACCCACAGTCCGGGGCCCCCTGTTCCCAAAGGCCCCCTGAGACTGTGGAGTCTGCTCCCTTTATAGTTACGCCACTGCTGAACATCAAACAATTACATGCAGTACAGTACTTGGTACTTTTATCTGTAACAACCTCAAGGGGCCCTCTCATGAAACACAGTAAATACCCTCTTTGCCCTTTTCTTAAAGGGTTGTTCACCTTTAAATATGGTGAAGACATTGAAAAACGATAAAAAAAAATAAATAATGAAAAGCAATTGCAAAGTTGCTAGGAATAGACCATTCTATCACATACTGAACATTAACTTAAAGGTGAACCGCCCCTTTCAACTGGCCTATTTACCAATGAACGCCCCTCTATAGTTTTCATAGGTCTTCATTTTTCCTGCTTTATTGGTCATTAGGGCTTTGTTATTAAAATAGTTCTACATGCAGAACACTTTTTGACACTAACTGCATGTCTTTTGGCAATGCAGCATTTTTCCAACTGGATTCATAAATATGGATACAAAACTTGCAACTGTTTGGCAGTGGAGAAGATGGGAGCATGTCATAGTTTTGCACATTAATTGAGTTGGTACAAGTGGTAGTGCCTATTGGTGCCACAAGCAAAGGGAACCCTGGAAATACTGCCTGCTCAAAGCAAGTGTAACAAATAGGTGTCGTGCAAAAGGTTGCTGCACTTTATTCTCCTAAATGGCATAATAAGTATAGGGACTAGCAGTAATAGGCACAATTTTGCTCCATGCTTTGCAACCAGCACTGCACCTTGCACCAGTAAATGAACCTTCTTATTAAATATTATGATTTTGCAATAATACGTTTTTCTATCCACTTGAATGAAGTATTTTGTCACATGAGGTTCAACTTTTCACCTTATGCCCAAGTGTGAGTTCCTGCAGTTCCTATAGGTATTTAAAGTACAGTATACTGTAAATTCTACATACTTTCCCTTTTCATGACCTTGTTCTGAGCATTTTGAAAGAAAAACTGCCTTCAAAGATGCAGTGTTGCACAGTTTACCTTACAGCACACATAAGGTTATCCTGCTGTCCAATTAATAAAGAAACTGAGACCATGCTGAGCCAAAAATAGACAGAGCTAAAGCCCATCTATTATTGTGTTGATAAATCCTATGGTTGGACTGCACACTGCTCTGACAGGAAGCCAGCACAGCAAGATTCAGCCGTGATAATGTCAACTGGAAATGAAGAATAAGAATCAAAATCACCTAAGAAACCAGGCATGCTGCCTCCTGGACAAAAATAAAGTGTCTCTACAGTAACACTATGTGTTAATTCTGCCATTAACTGCAAATAAAGGGACAGATAACTATTCACCATTTATTTTAAGGAATACTTTACCAACAGATCCTATTTAAAGAGGTGATTTGTACTAAAGGAAGACGTCTGATGGCTATTTATTTGGACAAAGACCCCCCAAATGTTCCTCTTGCCTTCAAACGGATGTATAGAAGCCATCCAGTGGCTGAAAGAAACATATGAGATATAGAGGATGAGTGATATGCTTTAGAGAAGGGCAATAAACACATATGGCACTCATATACACTTACATATTACCATATCACAATGAATCTTGGGAATACAATATGATCATTTGTAAGAAAGATTGGTGGGCAGACTGGACATGCATGTAAAGCTGCCAGTTAGGAACCAGGGAGGAAACATTGTATGCTCTAGCATTCTATTCCTATTATCATATTGACTCTACACAAACAGATATTATCGTTCGTCAAAGCTGATCAAAATGTTCATATTTGCTCAGTGTTCACAATAGCTAATTTCCATGGAACAAAAATGTCTGTTCTCATTGTTTCTTGCACCCCCAAGTGCCAAAATTGTATGAACTTTGTATCTAGCGACAATATCTGAACAAGTCTGGCCAGCTTTAGAAAAGGATGTACAAGTATGGGACCTGTTATCGGACCTGGTATTTACTGGATAACAGATATTTTTCATACCATAACTCTGCTAGAAAATCATGTAAAAATTACACTTTCACTACACACTTTCACTACACAAATTAGTCTTTAATTACCCCCTCTGTGCAGATTCTGTCTAGTGGAGTTCACGGGGCGCCATCTCCTTCTCTTCCGTAATCTTCGGAATGAGACCGGCATATAAGCGCATGCGCAGTTGGAGCAGTTTTCTGTTTCGCGACAACTGTGCATGTGCCCGAAACTCACGAAAATTTCCGAAGGGGGGGTCTCATTCTGAAGATTACCGAAGCGGCTGAAGAACTCCAATGCCTGAATCTGCACCGAATGGTAAGTAAAGACTTAGTGTGAATTACAAGAAGCAAATTTTAAATAATTTGTGTAGTGAAAGTGGTTTATTTTGCTTGACTATCATCATAAAATAGGATTTGGAATTATTTTGTATGGTGACAGGTATGGTGATATAAGGAGCAGCTCATTATAAAGAAGGCTTCTCAGTGGACTGCTGGTTTGTATTGATTACCATATTGATGAACCATGAAGTAGATTGTGGCTTCACTTCAGTTGGAAGTTTTGCCTGTTTAGTGCAAGAAATAATAAAAACCACTGACATCTTCTAATTAAAACAGAAGTGTCATGTTCTGGGCACAATTCCAACTTTGGCCTATAAAAGCCGCCATTCATGTTTGGAGAAGCCTTTAGCTACTCAAATGCTGCCAGAGAGAACCAAGGCAAGAGTTCTGGGCAGGCAATGGAACTGAAATGTATGACAAGAGAAATAGGAGAAGAGTAAAATGTATTTGAGAAACAGGCCGGGGTCAATGACCAATCAGTCAGTGCTGTACAGAATCAGGATCCAGAAGAATAGTCAGATCAGACAATGGTCGGTTCAGGCAGCGAAAAAGCAAATGTCAAAGACAGGTAAGGGTCAAGAACAGTAAATTAGACAACGAACACATACAACTATCTCAGAAAAGACCTACACTGGGTGATGGCAAAATGGTTGTGGTGCTTCCAAACCTGATGATGGAAACGAAGAAGAAGGATGTGGGGTTGTCCCCGCATGGAGTGCGCCACCCCACTAGACCACCAGGTATTATTACAAATTGAAAAAAATGTGTTAAGCATAAACCCTGCCCACTGAACTTGCTAAAAAAATGCAGACTGCCTGTTGCTAAATTGCCCTTTTAAGAAGCTGCAGCAGAATATATTCTGGGTAAAGTTGTTTATCTAAAGGGAATGTAGTTTAATCTAAGGGGAGTAAGATACCTATTGTTACAACAGTTAAGGGTGGATTTGATCTCTATCCTTGCTACAGGCTCAGGGCTGCTGGACCTAGGCCACCAACAACATTTGTTGAGTTCCAGCCTAAATAGCAGCTTAGAAGTAACTTTTATGTTTTGATGTTTGTCTGGTTGGAGTGCGAGGAACTCGAGGGCTTGACCTTGTGTAATGGCTGTGTTGGATAACATACAGCTCTCACCTCTTCTGCAATAGTCAGCACTAAATAGATTGTCCTCAATAATACAATGAAATACTGATAATAGCATTTAGAAGTTTGAATAAGGCCTTAAACTCATCAAAGCTCAATTGGAGTCCTTGGGGCTCCAGCCAATACATGTTCCTATTCGTAAACCTAGACACATTGGTAATGATTAATCTATAAATATAATTATGAAACTGCTTCTTAGGAACACATTGATTGGAATGCTCAGGAGAGTTTGCACTAGGAGGAAGCATATTCTACTTACAACGCCATTTCATGCACTACAATCTTACCAATGTGACACAATGCCATCCTATTACTGGTTCCAAAGGACCAACTGCAATGTCTAATTCAAATAAACCAAGTACTTAATAGCTCTTGGTGAGCACAAACTAAACAGACATGAATTGGTATTCAAATCAAATCAAATTCTGCATTTTCTCATAGTTTCCCTTCATCAGGGGCAGGAGCAGGATTTACATAGTGGGTGCCCCTAGGCCCTTTGCCGTTCGTCGCCCCTGTCCCCTCCCCTTTATTCGTGCAAATTTTCATCATCAATGGGGATTGGCGCAGAGGAAAATACTGCCGCCCAAGGCCCAGGCCTAGGTGGCCTTTCCAAAAATCCGGGCCTGGTGCTTGTGCTTCAAAATTAATCACACGCAGTTGCAGTTTGCATATTTTATGCCATTCATTGTTCCCACGTGGAGCTGAAAACAAAAAGGCGCCATGTAACACAGGGTCTTCTTTTTTAATGTTGCGCACATGGGCCCTCAACAGTACAGGTACAACTGGTTTGTTCCAATGTCACTGTAATGAAACCCATATTTATCCCCACTAGCCCTTTAATTACATTATATTATCTACTTCCTAAAGAAATGACAGGAAAAACCTTTACCAAATAAAATATACAAAGCCTGTTTCTGTCACACAACTGCATCATGTAGGTGTAAAACTCTGGGATTTTAGTCTAACTCTCTGGATCGCCCACTTAAAGCCCAAAAATATCTCAGTCTATCAAGTTAATTAACCTTAAATTGGTGGTAAAAGTGATTTTCTTTTTCTCTGTAATAATAAAACAGTACTACAGTACTGTGTACTAAGCTAAACTGCACAAATCCACATTGGTGGCAAAACAGTCCATAATGATTTTTAGCAGATTTATGATATGGAGGTCCAAATTATGGAAAGGTACCTTATCCAAAAAAAACCCAGTTCCCAAGCTTTGTGTACTTAAATGAAGGTTTCCTGCTAGTCAGGCAGTTCTACTAACTTGTTTGTTCACCACCACCTGACTTAGTTACACAGAAGGCCTAGTAATTAGGGATTCTGGTGCCATGATTACAGAGAACACTTTTGTCACCCTTATTTTGTTTGTGGTTGAGGATCTATGGATTCTGGCAAATACCAGAGGGGCTGCTGTAAGATTCCATAAAAGTCACTATGTAGTGAGCTGGTAGGGGTCTGTTTGGGTCTCTGTGTACTTGAAATGTCAGAGGCTATTTTGAATTATAGTCCAAACCTGCTGCTAACCATAGCCATCCCATACTTCAAGAGAACCTCAGCCAAATAATCAATGGGTAGGAAATGTAATTTTGGTCATTGCCATACGTCTAGGAGAATCAAGCGCAATGGAAATAAATCTTAGGGTCAGTGCAGCTGTACACTGTGGTGTTAAAGATTTTCTGGGGCCAGGGTCGGACTGTGCCTGCAGAACACCAGGAAAACACCCGGTGGACCCAGACCCGCTACCCTAATATGCGTCACATTCGGCGTCCGAGCAATTGCGCTGGCATTCTCGCATGCATGACTTATAAAGCTGTATAATAAAAGTCCTTTTTAAATTAAACATGAAATACAAATTATTTTATTTATTAAAGCATTCATAGCTGTTGTAAACACATTTAAAAATCTCAGCTGTCAATATAATATTGCCTGACCTCCTCTATGTCTTAGGCATAGACGAGGGTCAAGAAATTACTTTCACTTTCCATTCAGCACTTACTAGATCTCACTGCTCTTCCCACATTCCCCCATTCTCTTCAGTGTACAATTATGTAGCCAGGGCATGGGGATGGACATCAGGTCCCCTATTCTGGTGCACAAACAAGATTCTGAGATGATGCAAGGCTTGTCTTAATAACAGTGTCCACAAAATGACTCCTGCCTGCTTGCTATAATTATGAATTCCCAGACTGAAGGAAACAAAATTCAAATAATTTATATAGTGTAATTAAAGTTCATTTTGCTTGACTAACGTGGTAAAAAAGTTTTTTTTCAGGTGACGGGTCCCCTTCAAATAAGACAGATTATAAAAGCCTCTTTAATGTTCCACATACCCAGGGCCGGATTTACATAGTTGGCCCCCCTAGGCCCACTGCCGTTCGTAGCCACTGTCCCCTCCCCTTTATTTGTGCAAATTGTCATCATCATTGCTGAACTGGAGCAATGGGGATTTAAAAAAATTATTGTATCTCCAGCGCAGCCCCAGTGTTTTTGAACCAATGTGGGTGTGGTTGGGAGGCATGCCGCCCCCCTAAAATCCTGCCACCCTAGGCCTGGGCCTAGGTGGCCTTTCCACAAATCCGGCCCTGCATATAGCCCCATACTTTTATATTATGGCAAAGGGAATAATTGTATTTAGTGTGGGGAGTGGTCACTAAGTATTTGCCCTATGAACCACCAGAATCCTTAGGGTCTGGCCACACGGCCAGATTCAGGGAGATTAGTCTCCAGGCGACAAATCTCCTCTTCTTCGCAGCGACTAATCTCCCTGATCTGCCTTCCGCCGGCTAAAATGTAAATCGCCTGGGGGCAGGCACACAGAATGCTTAGTTTTGCCTCACCAGGAAACTTCAGGCGACTTCGGAAAACTAAGTGCTCCATGTGACTGCCTCCAGGCTTTTTACATTTTAGGCGGCGGAAGGCAAATCGGGGAGATTAGTCGCTGCAAAGAAGATATTTGTTGCCTGGCGACTAATCTACCCGAATCTGCCCGTGTAGCCAGACCCTTAAGCTGCTCATACGTGCTACACAGCCCACTGCTTGTCAAGCGCATTTTCCCACAGTTGTGCCATTTGCTCGGTCGAGCGGGACAGCGCTTGAGAAGTAAAGGTGGCCATAGACCTAGAGATCCGCTCGTTTGGCGATGTCACCAAAAAGGCGAATATACTCGCATTGAAGTGGGTGATACAGGATGATACAATCATGCGCCCTAGGGCCCAACGATCAGATCATAATGCATCCGATAAGAGCGGTCAGATCACGGGACGCATAAATGCACAGATGCAGCCGCAATCCAACGGGATTCTTTAACCTGCCTGATCCTGGAAGCCCGTCGGATGGCCCCACACACGGCCAATTAGCTGCAGACTCTGTCTATCGGGAGCTTTTATCGGCCAGTGTATGGGGGCCTTAGGGTAAGGCCAGACGAGGAGATTCGGCGACTAATCGCCTCGGCTTTTGAGCGACTATCTCCCCGAACTGCCTCAGCGTTTTTCCCCATATGTTGCAATGAAAAGTCGCCTGCGCTAATCCACACGCGGCAATGCGTTTTCTTTAGTCGCCCGAAGTTGCCACACTGAGGCAACTTTGGGCGACAATTGATAATGCATCGCCGCGTGTGCATTAGCGCAGGCGACTTTTCATTGCAACATATGGGGAAAAACGCTGAGGCAGTTCGGGGAGATATTCGCTCAAAAGACGATCAGTCGCCAGGCAACAAAATCTCCCCGAATCTCCTCCTGTGTACTAGCCCTTAACAGTAGGACGTTCCCCTGACTGGCAGCAGGGCGTGTATATTTAACCAATGTCCCTAAGAAATCGCGTCGCTTGGCGGGGGCTTTTTGGCACATTGGGAGCAGCAAGTTGCGCCACGACCATCCCCAGCTTTCTGGAGGACTCGAGGACAGACACGTGAGTGTGTAGGAAAGTGCACGACGACACGCACGCGCCAGGCCGGGAGCAGCAGGCTTGGGAGCGCGCCTGGGAGCTGGTGATGGCGGAGGATAGTGTGAGTGAGTGAAGCGCTCGTTCTCTTCTTCTTTCCCAGCCTGTTCGGTGTGAGTGCTGCTCGCCTCCCGCTTCCCTGCGGCCCCTCTCCCCGCACACACTGACTGAGGCATGGGGAACGAGGCCAGCCTGGAGGCGGGAGAGGGAGGAGGGGGTGTCGGGCAGCCTCTTCCAAGCCCCGGGCCCGGGGGTTCAGCACCAAGCCGCGGACAGCTCCCAGGGCCCAGCAGCGCTGGAACATCACCTGCCGGGACGCGCCATGGAGAAGTCAGGTGAGAGACATTGGGACGGACAGAGAGGTGAAATAGACAGCGAGGTAGAGGGGCAGGAGATAGTAGGAGAGGGCAGTCGGGTTATAAAACAGGAGCGCTTAGCCCCACACCCTCCGCTTGTGCAAATACAACTTCCGGAAGTCTCCTGCTGACCAGGCATGCTGGGAGTTGTAGTCAGTTACAGCTTGAGGAGCGGAGTGTGGACATTCCTGAATATACAGCTACTTCCAGGAACAGGCACACTGGCACAAAGGACAAGATTATGCTCCACCCTCAGAGGGAAAGTGGGGCACCGGGCTGCAATCCAATGGCAGCTTCATCCTAGCCAAATGTGCGGGGAGACAGTCTGACAGCCTTCTATTGCTCTCAATACATTGCAGGGAATATACAGGGAATGGACTGCTATACTGATCCTGGACTGGGCACTCTGCTGGGGCTGAACCTTTATTTAGGAGTGAGGGGTCCTACTATTCTCCCTTCCTCCGTAGCTGTCACACCATTACAATAATGTGTGGCCCTCCCTCCCTCTTAGTGTGTGGCAGTACATTATCCCAGTTATGTGCCTGCTCCCACACTCATAGATAGGACTCCGCACTATATTATGTATAATGGAAATCACCCTCTCTACTCTCTCCACTCTCTCCACTCACACACACCAGACACAACCTCTGCTAATGTTCACTTACATGCACATGCTAGTTACACAGTACATTCACATACATTCACATTCTAGTTAGGCAGTATATTCTCTTGCATGCACATGCTAGTTACGCAGTACATTCACATACATGCACATGCTAGTTTGGCAGTACATTCACTTGCATGCAGATGCTAGTTTGGCAGTACATTCACTTGCATGCAGATGCTAGTTAAGCAGTATATTACCTTACATGCACATGCTAGTTAGACCGTACATTCACTTACATGCACATGCTAGTTACACAATACATTCACATACATGCATATGCTAGTTAGGCAGTATATTACCTTACATGCACATGCTAGTTAGACCATACATTCACTTGCATGCACATGCTAGTTACGCAGTACATTCACATACATGCACATGATAGTTGGGCAGTACATTCACTTGCATACACATGCTAGTTAGGCAGTATATTACCATACATGCACATGCTAGTTAGACTGTACATTCACTTGCATGCACATGCTAGTTACGCACTACATTCACAAACATGCACATGCTAGCTGAGCAGTATAGTCACTTACATTCACATGCTAGTTAGACCGTACATTCACTTGCATGCACATGCTAGTTATGCAGTACATTCACATGCATGCTCATGCTGTTAGGCAGTATATTCACTTACACGCACATGCTAGCTCAAACGTACATTCACTTGCATGCACTTGCTAGTTACGCAGTACATTCACAAACATGCACATGCTAGCTGAGCAGTATATTCACTTACATGCACATGCTAGTTAGACTGTACATTCACTTGCATGCACATGCTAGTTACGCAGTACATTCACATACATGCACATGCTAGTTGGGCAGTACATTCACTTGCATGCACATGCTAGTTAGGCAGTATATTCACTTACATGCATACATTAGTTAGGCAGTACATTCATTTACATGAACATGCTAGTTAGGCAGTACATTCACTTACATGCGCATGCTAGTTAGGCAGTATATTCACTTACATGCATACACTAGTTAGGTAGTACATTCACTTACATGCACATGCTAGTTAGACAGTACATTCACTTACATGTGCATGCTAGTTTCACTCACACATGCTAGTAATGTCATACTTTCTCTATGAATACATGTACTCCCACATGCATTTTGCTTCTCTCCATCAATATATTCAGACACACACACACGTATATTAGCCCCCCCCCCTTAATCACACATGCTACTTTTGTCTCCTTTCCTCTATCAGTACATGCAAGGGACATAAACCTTGCTAATGCACAGACTACACACATATCCTCCTCCTCCTCATATACTTAACATAGACAACATGCACTCATCACTCTCAAGGGCAATTACCTTCAAAACACATGGAATATGTGCATTTGTGGGACTCAGGGCTCCAGTTACTGGTAGGTCACCCACCCTCCTTTATCATGCAACACACCCAAAGATCACGACCATACAAACACAGCCCAGTTATTTCTGTCCCTCTCCCAGAGCACAGTGTAAACAGTGACTGGCACCACACTTTTATATCATTTTCCCCTGTTTGTTACTGGAACCAATATATGAATATACCCATGTCTATTTATTATAGCTCTTTATAGGCAATAGAAGAAACACAAGAATAATTCCAAACAAATCTCTATACAATGCTGTAGTATTTCTTTTGTACACCCCTATTTCACAGAGCATCCGTGTGTTGTACATGACCCTCCCATTATTAACTTAGACCCCATGGACGGCTCCCCCCCCACACACACACACACAGGCTGTGTATTCCATAATATGTCTTTTGATAAGATTATTTTTTACACTGCTCAGTACCATACTGAGTATTTATCTTGTATTCATGCATATGAACTGCTTGCTGTTTGGTTTCCTATTTTTAAATCTATTAATTGCTATCAGAATATATGTTATCAGAATAACACATTTTCATTGGCGTAGTAGAGCAAATCTGCCTTCAATTTCCTCATCATCTTTAAATTGACTGATTCCTACTGACATCCATATGTTTCACCTGGGGTTCATATGTGAGGCATGGCCTTTTACTGTGGGCTCTGTAGGAAATCAAATCTACTATTATATAGCGAATTATCAATATTCCAAAGAGCTTGATTTTCCTCCCAGATGACCATTAGCGCTGATTCAACAATTCTGCGTAGCAGGCAAATCTGTTGAACGGTCAGGGTTAATCATGCATATTAAATATGGTAATTAGTTCTGTTCCATAGGCTTTTGACAATATCAGAACCGATTCACAGGTTGGGTTCATTTGTTTAGCAGCCAAGGTTTCAAATGATGCATCCTGGGAAGGAGGGCTGCTGTATAATCTCTCCTTATCCCTCACTTGATTTTTTCCATTCATTGGATTTTTATGGAACTGATTGTTGACGAAGGGAATTAGCCCACGGCTGTTACACGGAGTGAAACTGGTCAAATACATGTTCCATTACCTTCATTCTTCTGAAGGGTGAGGACCTCTCATCTGGAGGGAAGAAAAATACTACACTAGTAGAAATACTAGAAAAATAGAGACAATTCTAAAAAGGAAGGGAAAGAAAAAGAACAGACGTGCACTGAGAAAAGAAAAAGAATTTGCTTGAAAAAGCAGAGAGAGTGGAAGCATACAGTATATGAGATGGCACCAAAGGCAGTTAAAGATAGGAAATAAATATAAAAAGGAGTATAAAGTAGAAGTGATTTAGAACAGCAGCCTAGTGATAAAGTAATGACATAGCACCTGTGTGTTTGTGCCATACTATTCACAATCCAATTATTGGTAAGTTCAGTTGCAATATAATGAGGGAAGTGAGAATGCTGACATGTTGTCATACAGGAGCACTAGATCCCAAAGAGATCTGTATCTGTGATCACATCATTTAGAGAGCGAGAGACATTTCAGAAGCTTCGGTGAAGAATGAACATTACAGTGGGGCTTTATTATCCAGTGCAGTCATCCAGCTTTTTTGCCAATAATGAAAAACAGATAAGAGAACTGTCTCCAATGCAAATCACCTCTGTGCTCGTTCCTACCAACAGTGCAGTTAGAATGTTGTATTTCACTTCTCTGGGTCAGCCCTACTTGCTGTCCATACTGCAGTGTTATGTCTATTGTGACCCCTTTCCACATTGCATTATCCACATCTTATCCCCTCTCTGGATTCTCATATTATTTGTATGGCTGTTTATAACAAATGCAGAGGGTGTTTCTGGAGGTTTAGCGGGAAATTATGTTTTTTTTTTTAAATAAATAAAAATAAATATTAGACATGCAGCACCCTTTAGAGTGGGTTTTACATGTATGTACTGCAGTCAGATGGAGCAAAAGCCAACGGGAGAGAGTTCTGAGAGTGAAGCAGAGGCTGCATGCAATTCCAGTACATCTCAACCTTTCCTACCTTGGCACAAAAACTGAGACTATAACAAGGATGTATATTGCCTGTATGATTAATCTGGAAATTGTAGATGTTGTCAGAAGGTTCTGACTCAGAGAAGCCTTAGTTAAAAGCCTTAAGCTTGCTTACAGGTACTGGAAAGCTTCCGCCCTTAAGATCATGTTGAACTGCTACTGCCAGCAGAACTCTAAAGCCATTGCCTGTGATACGAGTTGAATTTGAAAACATGCAATTATGGGCAGATGGGGGGTTGAATTACATTTCCTAGCATCCCATTGGCTACCCCTTACATGTGGGCAGGGGGGGAGGCATTCTAATTATTACTATTATATATGATAATTTGTAGTTTTATAAATGTGCAATACAATAAACTTATATTAAGTTACTGTTATGTCTTAATTCTCTGGGTACAGAAGATGAAGGGTTGAACATGGTTCCTGACATACAGTTGTTATCTTGTGTAGAACATTCACAACTCACCAGCAGTGCGTCTGGAACTCTTTGGAAGTGGCATTACATAGCAATAAGGCTTGGGTAGTTCAATGCGAGTTTTGGCTGTATCTATGTCATGGGCTAGAGTCCTGCAGCGGGTCGGGTACCCGTAAAAACCTGTGGTACCCTGCGCGTTGCGGGTAAAAGTTCCGGGTGCAGGTTTAGACGTGGGTAGGCGGTTCTGCAGATTTGCGGTCGCGGGTTTTCTCAATAGCGATTTTAACTCCTTTTTTCTGATCATGCCTACTTCCGATGATGTCACTTCCGGTTTACAATGAAAGCACTTCCTGTTATACACTTTTTTCTCTCATTGCGACTACTTCCGATGATGTCACTTCCGGTTTACAATGACAGCACTTCCTGATTCTTGATGGCCAGTGGGTCACAGGTCCGGGTTGCGGATAAGGTACTTGTGGGTCGGGTAGCGGGTCCAAGCGGGTAAGAATGTGGGTTGTGGGTCCAGGTTGCAGATTGCAGGTTGCGGGTATGGGTCAGTTACGGGTTCCAAAAAAAATGACCCACGCAGGACTTTATCATGGGCAGCTTATTGTCAAATTCCTGCAATCTAAGTTGTGTACAGTAGGGATGCACCAAATCCAGAATTCCGTTCCGAATTTGGCCAGGATTTGGCCTTTTTCAGCAGTATTTGGATTCTGCTGAATTGAATCTGAATTCTAATTTGCTTATGTAAATTAGGGACAGGAAGGGAAATCACTTGAATTTTCATCACAATACAATTCTAATTTCCATATGCAAATTAGGATTTGGATTCGCTTTGGTAATCGGCCGAATCTTTCACAAAGGATTCGGGGACTCAGTCGAATCCCAAATAGTGGATTCAGTGCATCCCTAATATACAGAGGCATTAAAATAATAAAATGCAGTTGCCAGTTGTACAGGCCTGACATTTGTGTGTGTATTCACTAGCATCCAGCCAATAAGGGAGTGGCGCTTACTCTTCTACTATAATACTGTACTCTACTACTATAGTGACCTAAGCTCATCTATGATTGTGGGGTTAAACAATTGCAAAGCACAACCTTCATACAAAGCCTTTATACTCTGAAGAACACAGAGGAGAGAACTGCAAGGCCATCTTACTAGGATGGGTACAGTAGACTTCCCTGGGTATAGTCCATGGGTTTTATAAGTAAATGAGCCTCATGGAAACACGTTGAGCTCTAATGAGTTTACTAGGCATCTATAAGTTTACAGAATAGTGTTGAATAATGTGCTGCATACAGTATGAGCTGTATATGCAGTATCTGTATAATCTATGAATATTCAGATTTTCTGAGATTATTGCTATCAGTGGGAATGGAAAGCAGCTGTGGAAATTGTAGAGAAAGGGCCGTCAATGTCATGGCACATTCAGTGCATCTTTAGTATCTTTATCAAACTTTAAATAGCTGTTTAACATGTTGTTGATTTGCATACATTAGTATAACAATGTCTCTGTCGCTCGTTGATGAAAAAAAAAACACAAATGGATTTTGTAAAGTGTTTTGTAGAGCCATTGGGACTGTGCACAGTATCATAATGATGTTTTTGAGACATTATATGGTGACCTTCTAAACAGTGGCATTACCAAATAAAGTGAGGAGCACATACTGGTAAATACATTAGACATTATGGTGTCAAGGCTTTTTGTCTTCCCTTGAAACATTTCATTGATTATAGAATAAGGAGCTGATGATGACGTGGGAGGGTAAAAAAGGCTGCACTTTGATGCTTCTTGGGGAGGGGTGAATGTCACCAATGAGAGTGCCAAGTGATTTGGATGTAATAATAATTCATTATCTTTTTTTTGTATAATTAGCCTTCAAGTACAGCTGCATAGAATGGGGGGTTACTGGCTATCCCACTGTGATCAAAGAATACATTATTTTGTCATATTGTTTTACAGATCTTTAACTTTTCTTCCTTGCCCTTGGATGGTACTTATGGGATATAATATTTGTCATGAATACGAAAGAGTTGTGAAGGGCATGATGTCTTATTTATTGTTAGATTGAATGTTTGTAAACAGGCTACCATTCCTAGGGCTGTGCTCTAGACACAGCCCTAAGAATGGTTTAAGGCCAAAAATACGATGGAAGGACAAGGATGGGAAGAGAAGAATGTAGGCAGAGCAGAAAAGTGGCTCAGGAAAGGGAACACACTTTAAATAAAAGGAAATAGAGACACAATTCTGATGAAAGGGCATAAAGGGGTTTAAAGGTTGGTATATGTTAGTTGAGAAAAAAACAAAGCAATAAGAAAAAGCGATAGGTTGAAAAGGCAGAACAGGAAGAATAGGATGAGCTAATGATAAAAGGGAGAGAAAGAAAGACTGTTCTGGATAGTGGAGTTACCACACCCTCCTCATATTGTATAAATCAGTCAGTCTTCCACTGTCTCTTTACTTGTGGACATATGTCTTGATGTTCTGCTTAATGTGTTGGCCTGAATCAGTCTTCAGCAGGTTCCTGGCTTCTTTTATTTGGTTATTGTTTTACCTGTTTCTGACATGCCACTTGTGTCTAGCTAGAACAAATGTTCATGTTACCATTTTTAAAAGTTAAAAATAGCTGTTTTGTGGAGAAGCACAAGAGTGACCCCAGTGGAAGTAAAGGTTCAAGAAGATTTAGCAGGAAGGGAAATCTGGACAGTGCAAACCATTTCATTAACAGAACTAAACAGAAACTGGTGCCGTCCCTGAGGCTTTATGTTTGTTGGGTTTTTTAGTCTGCCAAAAAAAACATTCCCCAGTCCAGGGGCGAAGTCTATGACACTATATACAGGTATGGGATCCATGATCCTGAAATTCGTTATCCAAAAAGCTCCACATCACAGAATGGCTCCCATTGTCTTCATTATAATGAAATAATCCAAAAATTTAAAAAAAAGATTTCCTTTTTCTCTGTAGTAATAAAAACAGTATATTGTGCTTGATCCAAACTAAGATATCATTAACCCTTATTGGAAGCAAAACTAGCTTTCTGGGTTAATTTAATATTTACATGATTTTCTAGTATACCTAAGGTATGAAGATCCAAATTATGGAATGAGCATTATCTGGAAAACCCCAGGTCCTGAGCATTCTGGATATTAGGTTCCCATACCTGTTTTCCAATTCCCCAGCCTTCCTTCCCGAGAAAAATATATTGGTGTCAGCAAAACAATCCTCTCCAGGAGAAGCTTGTAGTCTGTTACTTTTGATCAGCGGCATGTGACTGAAAGGGTGAAAGTCACAGGATCAATATGAGGTTGGCTCCATTATTCAAGCAGAACAAGATGAGAAGAGAGACACTCAACTGCATAATATGGAGTACATCGTTTTTAGTTACAAATAAACACTTTATTTCAAGTGATAGAAAAGAGCAGTTTGAAGGTAACAGACACAGTGCAGGACTCTGCATTAATACCGTCTTGCCTTCTATGTGTGTGCTGCATAAAAATATGGTTTAAACTACCGAGAGAAAATATGATTGTAAACAACTGTCTGGTGCATTAATTGGACATTTTCAACAATTTCAAACATATATAATTTATGGCTATTCCTTGCACTCACTGCTGTCTCTATTAAAATAAAATGCATAAAACAGCTCTTATGTAAACCCTGCTTCATGTAAATAAACCATTTTTATGATAATATACTTTGTTAGTAGTATGTGCCATTGGAGCCATTCAAGAAATAAAGACCACCCCCTGGGATCCTACAATTCACGGTGCACACAAACAAACCAAACATGTTAGGTCACATGAACCAATTAACAGACAGAGTTCTGTCTTTTGCTTCCACACTTCTTCCTATTACAGGTAGAGTTGTAGTATTTCTGGTCAGGTGAAAATGGTGGTTCAAGGCAAGAGATGTGAAAGGGCATTATTTACTTAAATATATATACCAGTTCTTTAATATTCCACTCAATTTAAAATAAACTATAAGTTGATTAAGTATCTATTTTGGGGGTATAGTTATCCTTTAATGTAGCAAAAACTAGCAGTGTTTTAGTAAAGAGTTCAACTCCCATAATGCATTGCTTGCTTCTTCAGAGGTTTGTTAAAGGGGTGGTTCACCTGTAAGTTAAGTTAACTTAAGTCAACATATGTTATAGAATGGCTAATTCCAAGCAACATTTGCAATTGGCCACCATTTACTCTTTCTTATAGTTTTTGAATAATTTGCCTTCCTCTTCTGACTCTTTCCAGCTTTCAAATAAATGTTTCGCTCTGCGGGGCTATGACATGCGATTAGCCGATAGCGGCATCAATCATAAGGAATCCTGCCCTGTTTTCCTAATTTGGAAAAATGGACAACCAGTTTTGACCCGGGCAGGTCAAAACCGGACAGGTGGCAACATTAGTTGGGGACGCCACCTGCATATACTAGGGATGCACCGAATCCAGGATTCGGTTCGGGATTAGGCCAGGATTCGGCCTTTTTCAGCAGGATTCGGATTCGGCCGAATCCTTCTGCCCGGCCGAACCGAATCCGAATCCTAATTTGCATATGCAAATTAGGGGCAGGGAGAGAAATTGCGTGACTTTTTGTCAGAAAACAAGGAAGTAAAAAATGTTTTCCCCTTCCCACCCCTAATTTGCATATGCAAATTAGGGTTCGGATTCGGTTCGGTATTCGGCCGAATCCTTCGTGAAGGATTCGGGGGTTCGGCCGAATCCAAAAAAGTGGATTCGGTGCATCCCTAGCATATACACGTAACTCTAGTACTTCAATAGAACTTTTGAACCTTTTAAAGAGGACCTGTCACCCAGACATAAAAATCTGTATAATAAAAGTCCTTTTCAAATTAAACATGAAATCCAAATTCTTTTTTTTATTTTTATTAAAGCATTCATAACTGTTGTAAACTCATTTCAAAATCTAAGCTGTCATTCGAATATTGCCTGCCCCTCCTCTATGCCTAGAGGCGGGGCAGGCAATTACTTTCACTTTCCATTCAGCACTTCCTAGATGTCACTGCTCTCCCCACATTCCCCCGTTCTCTTCACCATTTAATTGTGTAACCAGGGCATGGGGATGGACATCAGGTCTCCATTCTGGTGCACAAAGAAGATTCTGAGATAATACAGGGCTTGTCTTAATAACAGTGTGCACAAAATGGCTCCTGCCTGCTTGCTTTAATTAGGAATTCCCAGACTGAATGAAACAAGATTCAAATAATGTATAACGTGTAATTTAAATTCATTTTGCTTGACTAATGTGATAAATTAGGATTTGGAATCCTTTTTTTGGGTGACGGGTCCCCTTTAATGACTGGACTGATCACTATATGACAGTACAGCTGAGACCCTATTGATCAGTCAGATTTGTATAAACACCAAGCCAGAAAGAACACGTTTGCTCCCCTTTAATCATGTGTTGTGCGTCTCACAGTCAGCTGGTACGTGTAAAGGGTTAAGGTGGAACTGAGAATTCTATTGATTCTACAAAAAGGGAAGAAATTGGCATTCTGCTGGAAGGCAGTATAAACTCTAAACATTATACATCTGCTGTGTATCTTTACCAAAACACCAAGGGACAATACAGATGTGACTTGCATTTTTATTTAGCATTTAACAGAGATTCCTATGTGGTTCATTGTTTTGCTGAAAATCCTTGAATGACCCAACAGAACCCAATACAATTTTGAGATGCACATGTTTCTTGCCATAGTGCAATACTATTTTCAGACCCTGAAGGATAATTAAACACAATACAACAGATTCATGGGTATGTTAAAATCCAGCACAGCTTTTTTGTTTCTCTCCTATATTTTCAAGCAAGGTCACCAGCTTGAAGGGTTTGATCTATTTCATCTTCTCCCTGAATCACAGTTTCCCAGGCTTTTTTTGATTAAAGCTGAATAGGCCCAGAGACAATACAGAATACCCGAGTACCACAGTCATTGTAATCATATGGATTGATATGGCATGCAACCCATCGACAAAGGGAGGGAAGAAATACCTTAGTACCTTAATCATAGTTCTAATGTGTCCCTCATACCTGTACATATTATTCTGCCACTAAAATGTTAAAATGATATGTTATGTGATTATGGGGGTTATTTATTATGCTCCGAATATCTGATAATTCGTAGTTTTTGGAATAAAAAAAACGATGAATTTTTCAGAATTTATTAAAGCCTGATGGTCTTAAAAATCCCGACTCCGAAAGTCCGGCATCTCAAAATTCTCGAGGTCCTGTATAAGTCAATGGGGAAGGTCCTGGTGTCTGCGATGCTGTCCGTATTGATATTTAAAGGAAAACTATATCCCCAAAATGAACACTTAAGCAACATCATATTAAGTGGCATATTAAAGAATCTTACCAAACTGGAATATATATTTAAGTAAATCTTGCCCTTTTACATCTCTAGCCTTGAGCCACCATTTTGTGATGGTCTGTGTGCTGCCTCAGAGATCACCTGACCAGAAATACTACAACTCTAACTGTAACAGGAAGAAGTGTGGAAGCAAAAGACGCAACTCTGTCTGTTAATTGGCTCATGTGACCTAAGATGTATGGTTTGTTGGTATGTTTGTGAGTACAGTGAATCCTACGATCCCAGGGGGCGGCCCTTATTTTTTAAAATGGCAATTTTCTATTTATGATTACCCAATGGCACATACTACTAGAAAAGTATATTATTATGAAAATGGTTTATTACATGAAGCAGGATTTTACATATGAGCTGTTTTATGCAATATATTTTTATAGAGACCTACATTGTTTGGGGTATAGTTTTCCTTTAATAATTTTGGGGATTTTGGACCAAAAAGTCAGAAAACTCAGTAAAATTTGTAGTATTTGCGGAAAAGTACGAAAAATTCTCGGATTAATTATCGGATTTTTGCCCGACCTAATTTTTTCAGACTTTACTGATAAATAAGGTCCATTCGGGCAGTCGGAGTTGATCGGATTTTAATGTTAGAAATAATTCGGACCTCGATAAATAACCCCCTAAATGTGTGCTGTAGGGCCATTACCCCAGATTTACCTGCAGGAATGTACTTTATCCAAACAATACCTACACTGGCATAGATTTGTCATATACAGCATACCAACCAACATTTCGGAAATAGAAAGAGAAATTCGGACCTTGATAAATAACCCCCTAAATGTGTGCTGTAGGGCCATTACCCCAGATTTACCTGCAGGAATGTACTTTATCCAAACAATACCTACACTGGCATAGATTTGTCATATACAGCATACCAACCAACATTTCGGAAATAGAAAGAGGGACAAAGATTTGGTGAGCATAGCGCTGTGATTTTTTGACCATGCCCACTTTTGTGGTCACACCCCCTAATTACAATATTCAGTTTACAAAATTTGGCAGGTTATGAAAGTTTAAACACATTTCTGTGTTTTTTATGTGTTATTACAGTTTTGCTAATGAAGGTGAAAGCTGCAAGTCACTGTTTCCCCAAGAGACCTGCTTATCTTAAATTGTTAAAATTGCTTCTTTGCTTATCTAAAATTGTTACAAAAGTATCCAAGTGCACCTGCCATGTATTCTGGATTCTCTGCCAAAAGCCAAGTACATTTTAGAAACATATATTTTTCTGGCTGTTCAGTGCAGGAAATCAAAGAGAAATTTGGGAGATTTCAGTAACAATCCAGGACTGTGAAAAACGGGACAGTTAGGAGGTATGTACAGGTATAGGATCTATTATCCAGAAGGCTTGGGACCTGGAGTTTTCTGCATAAGGATTCTTTCTGTCATTTCGGTCACCATACTTTATGTCTACTAAAACATTTGAACATGAAATAAACCCAATATGATTGCTTTGCCACCAATATGCAGATTAGTTAGGATCAAGTACTGTTTTATTAGTCTGTACAGAGGAAAAGGAAATTATTTTAAAAAATGTCAAGCATTGGCTTAAAATGGACTCTGTGAAAGCTTTCTGGATAGTGGGTTTCCGGATAAGAGATCTCCATACCTGTATCTGTGTACAAACTTAGAGAAAACAGAGGAATTTGCCAATGCTATGGACAATTCCACTTATTGTCCTAATCCATTCACTGTACCCTAGTGGCATCATAGAATGTCAAATGACTTTGTTCGGGGTTTATAAATCAGTAATAAAGTCCTCACATGTCACATGTGACATAACTAACACGCTCTTCCTTTTTGTTTGGTTTCCTTTCAACTTATTCTCCCTCTAATAGGGCTCTTCAATAAAAAGAAAAAACAATTGCTGGTGACCAGCACTTAATGGATTATGGCTTTTATATAAATGACCATGCTATATATTCAATAATATAACATCTAATATACATCTCATTGGTCTTAAAGCTATTTGGAAATGCAATTGCTATTAAAAGCAGCATCTGTCTGGCTGTTCTCAGCCTCTGCACTTTTGATTTCTAAATCAAATCAGCTCATTAACAGATCTGGAGGAGAACTGATTCTGCTATAGACCTAGAATAACAATTCCATTTACAAATAGCTTTAGAAACGTTGAACATATATTGGAAAGTTGCTTACATTAATATTTTCCTTTGGGTGGTTGGCCCCTTTAAAGCATCTGTGAATATCAATGATGTATAGCAGATTACAGAATCCTGTAAGGATGCCACACCAACAGCCTTTTTTAGGCTTGTATATCTGTTTGAGGAATATAATTAGGCTGCCAGTGTTAAAAAATACTTCTGCCAGTTCTATCCTCTTTTTATTAGAACCCCAGAGATTAATTTTACATCTGTAGAGTCGGTGTGTTAGTAAAACTGAGCCAACATCCCTCACATTTTTATAGTACCTTTCAACACCTCCAAAAATATATTATAATCTGTTAGGTTGGTTCGGAGAGAATGAAACATGACTTGTTCTGCACCATAGAGCCTCGCTCTCACATTGGTCAACACTGATGATTAAAATGCATCCATGATAAACCCTTCCTCCAAGCATTTATTGAATCATAGCTGGAAGTTGCAGAACACAGACATATGAATATTAGTACTGTATTTTCATTTTTTAAAAATAAAGCAGACGTTATTTTTAAAATATTCTCAGTTATAAAAAGCTTTTGTTTTAGTTTGTGCATTGTAGACAAAATGTATATCTAAGCATTGAACTTTCAGGTAATGGTTGGTGACATTCAGCTGTATTATTAGGTGCTATTTACCTGTAATTGAATTAAGATGGGAGGGAATGGGAGTCTTTATATAGCCTGTCATTTTAAATACAAGTATATCATTTATTACCCATGGTTTTCTGGATAAGAAGGCCTTCAGTAAATTGGAGCACTATGTCGTAAAAAACAAATATAAAACAGGTTTTGATCTTGCTTAGTCTGCATTGAATACAAGTACAGGTGTGGGATATCTTATCTGAAAACGTTATACAGGTATGGGACTATTATCCAAAATGCTTGGGACATGGGGTATTCCAGATAATGGATCTTTCTGTAATTTTAATCTTCATGCCTTAAGGGGGTTATTTAGTAAACTCTGAATGCAAAAATCACGAAAAATTTGTGATTTCTTTTTAAATAAAATTGGACTTTTAATAAATCACAAAATTTATTAAACCCAGAGGATGGAAAAGTCTGAATCTGAAAACCCGGCATCTCAGACCTGTTGAGGTTGCATATAAGTCAATAGGAGAAGTCCCAATGATTTTATGATGTGTGCTGGGTTTCGTGCAATACCCTGAAGTTTTCAGAGTTTTTGGTTGAAAATTCAGAAGAAATCTTGAAAATCGGATGAATAATCTGAAACAATTGTGAAAATCTGATTTTTTTATTTGCTGCAAAGCAAATTTTTGGGAAAATGTAATAATAAATAAGTTTAAAAAACCGGAGCGGATTTGATCGTAGTTTGTAGCAGAAAATATTGAGATAAATTCGGACTTTTATAAATAAACCCCTAGAAATACTAGAAAATCATGTAAATATAAAATAAATTCAATAGGCTGCTTTTGCCTTCAGAAAGGATTAATTATATCTTAGTTTGGATCAAGTACAAGGAACAGGTATGGGACCTGTCATCCAGAATGCTCGGGACCTGGGGTTTTCCGGATAACGGATATTTCCGTAGTTTGGATCTTCATACCTTTAATCTACTAGAAAATCATGTAAACATTAAATAAACCCAATAGGCTGGTTTTGCTTCCAATAAGGATTAATTATATCTTAGTTGGGATCAAGTACAAGTTACTGTTTTACTATTACAGAGAAAAAGTGAATCATTTTTTAAAATTCAGTTTATTTGGATATGATGGAGTCTATGGGAGACGGCCTTTCCATAATTCAGAGCTTTCTGGATGACCTGTTTCCAGATAATGGATCCCATACCTGTACTGTTTTATTATTACAGAGAAAAAGGAAATAATTTGATTATAATGGAGTTTATGGTAGACAGCCTTTTCGTAATTCATAGCTTTCTGGATAACGGGTTTCCAGATAACGGATCCCATACCTGTATTCAGAAAGCTCCAAATTACCATCTCCAATGGAGCCCATTTTAATCAAATAATTCACATTTTTAAAATTGTTTATTATTTTCTTTTCCTCTGTAATAATAAAACAGTAGTTTTCACTTAATGGAAACTAAGCTGCATGAACCCATATTGGTTGCAAAACAATCCTATTGGGTTTTGAGTGTTTTCTGTTAAACTTAAGGCATGGGGAGACCCCTTTTCAGGAAAACCCCACATCCCAGACATTTGGATAATACTGTAGAACTTGTACTATCTTACCTATAGTACAGGTGAATGTATTCTCCAGCAGCAGAGAAGCACCCGATTTGGCCATCCAGCCTGTCATTTCACCTGGATAATGGGGTTTTAAATGATAGATCCCATACTTGTTTATATTTGTTGTAGTTAGCACTACCTATATATTGCTTTTATGTTATTTTGCTAAACAAAATGCCTTTTAATAAAATATATTTTCATGGATGGATAAAATACCAATGGCTTTTTCTAGACTAAGAAAAACAGTAATAAGCTAGTTTATTGATTTATATGTAAAAGAATAAGAATGCAGAAGTAATTCTATATATAGAAAGAGAGAGGGTGGGATATTGCATTCCATTTTCCTGGTATTCTTTTGCCTTTGTGTAAAATGTTGTCTAACAGAATATACACTTATTGAAGAGTTGTATTAACCATGGTATTTTTATTGTGAATTTAATTGCTAACTTTAAGTGCACAGTGGATATTTTTTATCTAGTGTGCATTTTTTTCTCTCGTTTCTTTGCTATGCTTACATCATTTTTCATTTTCATATGTATGCTCAGCAAAGTACTGCTGGCCAACTCTCTGTTGCTAAGTTTAGCAGTTTTCATAAATATTTTGAAACTTTAATGAATGTTTGGGCTTATTTACCAGAAATAGGACAAAATGCAAAGTGCAGAAAAACAGCCACTGGTGGGTGATTATATTTGTTACTGATTCTAAATGGGCATAGGTTTGCCCCAACTGGAAATGGCATTCTGCCTGGTGCAGCTTATTCCCACAATGTAGCAGCACTATGATCAGCCAGTGGGTGTCCACATGTATGCACATTAGTTGAGCAATTAACTGTCCATTAACCTGCAAATAGAAGCACACTTTGTACTCCACCATAGGACTGCTACGTGCATGGTTCTGGGGGAGCTATTTTGCACCCCTTTACATGCCAGTTTTTGCACCTACCCTTTGATGATTAGCCCTTGCGTCACTGTATTATCTTGTTCTTTCGTGTCCTACTTTATCTACTGCAGATAAAGCAGTCCTATCTACCTTTATTCCTTGGGTTCTGAATAAAGAAGAAGAAACCTTTGCCCCATGTACCTTTCTTGTAGCATATTGGCGCATAACAAAGCAAGCTGAGTGTTAACTGTCTGGGGCAGCCTAAGATATCAGTCTGAATAACAGCTGTTCCATTTGTATGGGATGATAATGCTGTAATAGTGTCATACATCCCACGCCAATGGCAGTTTATCAGAATGACGTTGTGAGTTGAATTGTTACATTTACATCATCATAACTAAGAAAGCCTAGACTAATCTTAAAGGCACAAGTTTTTTTCTGGTTAACTGTTCCAATACATTGGAATGATTGTGCCATTTATAATGTTTTCTTCTCTTGCTCGACAGTGAGCAAACCTAGGGTTTATGTCTCACTTATGTTTGCAGCCTGCCATTTTTATGCTTGTGAACTTTCCAAAAAGTCTGTTCTATAAAGAGGTGTTTTACTGATAGAGATAGGGAGAATTATGGGAAAACAAAGAAGCAAAGACTCTCTAGGGCATGCTAAATAACTAACGATATACATTATCCTCCCCTTCATCCTTTAATGGCCAAAAGGGATGGTTTTGAAGCCACAACATAGAGGACATGTCCTGTGGTGGGGTGGGATCCCCCTCATAGACTAGGATTTATGCTTTTAGGATCCTAGGGGCAGGTTTACTAAAGGGCAAAGTGACTAACGATGGCGAAGCTTCGCCAAAGTTACCGTTTTCAGGGACTTTGCCAATTTACTAATGGGCGCAGGTGTTACTTCGCTAGCAAAAGAGACAGACGCTAGTGGTGTATCACACTCTATCGGCAGGTGAATTTTTGCTGTGGTAAATCGACGTTACTCTGCAAATTCACTAAGTTGCGGATTTTACTGAACGTTACCTCTTTCACCAGACTTGCCTTCCCCAGTAGTGATGGGCGAATTTGCGCCGTTTCGCTTCGTTGAAATTTTTTTTTTTTTCGTGGGCGTTTGGCGAATTTATTCACTGGCGGCAAATTACGCAAATTCGCCGTGAATTCATGCCTGCCGAATAAATTCGCCCATCACTATTCACCAGCTCAAACCTGGCGAAGTGCACATGGTTCCCCCATAAATTTTCTAACATATGGAACATTAACTTTACAGTGGGGGCAATATAACAACTCTATTGTCTTTATTAAGGGTCCCTGGACTTGTGTAATGTAATGTATTTGCTGCAACATATACGTCCATTCAACTTTAAATTTCCAGCTGTATGCAAATTAGCGTGAAGAGTGAAGACCTCTAACGCAGTTGCACTAAGATTTGCTCGCATTGGCAAGTAACGCTAGAGAAAATTCACCAGCATTCGGCGCCCTGGGCGCAACTCCGCATTTTAGTAAGTTAGCGTTGTCTGAGCGAATTTTTGCCTCGCGAAGTGTTGCAATGGCTGTGAAGCCGACGCAGGCGAATTTTTGCTGCTTAGTAAAGAAGAAGAAGAAAGAAGGTCTAAGGAAGAGTAAGCACTGGGTTATGAGTAAACTTCGATAAAAGTTGGAGAGAGTAAACCACACATGTATATTATCTAATGGAGGGCTAGATCTCAAGCATAGCCACCCTAGAAACAGAATCAGTTGTGTGTACCTTAGTGAGGAGACTAAAGTTACACCAAAGTGTATAGCCAGTTGGTACCCTTGGTGTGTTTCACATTACATTAACTCAAGTGTGTAGATTCAGAGTAGTAGCGAATGCCTTGATAGCACATCTTGGAGGTCTTTGTTATGCTGTTGCTAACTGTCTGGGGTTCTGAAAGTATTGTTTCTAGTATTGTACCTGTACTCTCCAAATATCTGTTAATAAACCATTTTCAAGACCCACTGGCATCTATTAGTGTGTGAGTAAAGTTGAGTGAGATCCATGGAGATTGCTCTGCTCACTAAGGTGGATGCATTAATATTTAAAACCACATCTCCCCAAATAATAATGTAATATAATTAAGGCATTTTATAATTAAAAGTATCAATATGAGGGAAAAACCAACATAACCCTTCCATGTATCTATGCATTAGCCCCAAATAATACTCTTTCATAGCACTGAGCAGAATATATTGTCAGTGTAATTACTGCACACAAATAATGAGTGAATTAGCTTAGCCTCACATTGGTAGAGTTTCCTTAAAGGAGAAGGAAAGCCACGGAGGCATTTTATTGGCAAAAGATTAGCTGCAATAGTGCAAGCTAGAATGCTATAATTATTCTGTATAATGTTTTACCATACCTGAGTAAAAAGCTCTAGAAACTCTCTGTTTGTTTAGAATAGGAGCTGCAGTATTAACATGGCGTGACATCACTTCCTGCCTGAGTCTCTCCCTGCTCTGGGCTCAGATTACAGTAGAGAAGGGAGGGGTGGGGGGAGAGGATCAAACTGAGCATGCTCTTGCCCAGGGCAATGAGGTTTAAGCTGAAGGCAGGAAGTCTGATACAGAAGCCCATGTGTACACAATAGAGGGAAAGAAATGAAGTGTTTCTTTTGACAGGGGACTCAGAGCAACATTACTTTGGGGGTTTACTGGTATATTTAGATGGACCTTTCTGATAAGGCTTACTTAGTTTTAACCTTTCCTTCTCCTTTAAGGTTTAGCCTTGGGAGTTTCTAATCCAAAAGTTTGAGGTTCATTTGCCCAAAAACATAATAATTTTTTTCACATTCCAACAATGCTAATGACTTTGCTTGAAAGCCACCCCTGCAGATGTGCTACAAGCTTAGACCTCACTATAAACCTTGACAAGATCATGTATAAAAGATTATCTTTCTCTAGGGTAGTCACGGGGGGGCTGAAAGTCATGCTGGTTAATCCAAATGTGTTCAAAAGAATAAAAGATTAGCCCACAGCCGATCATTTATTTCATTAGAGAGCAGGGTTATTTTTGGAGGCGGCAAATGTCATCCTTAAGCACAGCAGCAAACATATCATCCATGGCATATTTTTAAAACATAGTTTGAACATTTTGTTTATAGTACTCAAACCACACACACACATATATATATATGTGTATAATAAATGTGACATATCTGTGTTAGATGTTTACGTAGACCATGGATTTTTATTAGACCATTGATAGTGTTTCCTGAATGGAAAGGCATATGAACTTTAATATAATTACTGCTTCCAAAAGATTTGTTTATTAGATAAATTGCTCAAGTGAGTTCTGAAATAAGTGCTGTGTGAACAGGGTAAATTAGCACCTTGTCAGGCGGAGTGTTAAGCTAGGCAGAATTGCACGAAGGTGGCAAAAGGGGATACTAAATGGCTAAATACACATTAAACATTGTCTTTGGGAGCTGTGATTATGTTGCATCCTCGTTAAAGGAGAGATGATGCTAAAAAAACTTTTTATTAACGGTCAAAATATCTTATTTTCCTGATTTTATATTGCCATGTGTTTTCCTATCTGTCATTTCTATTAAACCATGCAGTTAAAATATATAGGAAATTTCAATTCAATTGTGTGACCAGACCTTAAGAAATGTCAACCTGCAATCTGAGATGTCTACTAACCCCATGTCATTATCTTGATAATGGGCCACTCCAGACATATGGAAACCATATTTCATGTTATCAGAGTGAAGAGGAATTGGGTTTTAAAAAAATCTTGAACAGGATAATTAGCATACTAAAAATACATGCACATCATACACCAAACAGACAAGAGGGTAAGACGCGCCGGGAGATTGTTGCGGTCTCTTACCTCCCGGCGCATCTCTCCAACAATGTCCGTGTGCAGGCGTTCACTTCTGGGACAAAACATCTTCAAAAGCCCAGTCCTCCATTTTGTGAGTGCCCAAGCTGGCTTCAGTTTATCTGTTCCTGCTCAAGCATTTATCCTGTCTATTGATATTCTGGTTTTGACTTCTGCTTGATCTTTGACTATGATTATTGCCGTCTGCCTTGAACTCTTCACCTGATGCCGACTATGCCTTCTCTTTATACCTGCCGGTACCTCTTTTATGCTCTTGTTACGCACTTCCTTGTTGGCTTCCGCAGCAGAAAGCCCGGGCCCCAAAAGTTATCGTTTCACAATAAGAGAAGAGGAAACTAGGGCTGCTTGACACTGTGAACCTAAAAGGGGTTGACCAATGGTAATTACAAGTCAAAAATTCACTATAGTGGTCTAGTGTTTATGAATCTTTTTCACTTAAGCATAATTGAATGACCTTATTTCTACAGGGAATATTTTTTTTTCTCATTCCTTTTCAGCAAGTGCTATATTAATTATAAGCGATTCTTGCTCATAGGGGTTTTGAGAATTTACTGAATATTGATGGGCGAATTCTAGCCCTTGTTTTGGTTTGTACTTATATAATAATATATGATTGTTTCATATTGAAAGTTGTGAATGTGAAGTTGTGTATATATATGTATAGATATACATTGTCAGCCACCTAGTACAGGTAACGGATCTTCATGCCTTAGGTCTGCTGAAAAATCATGTAAACATTCAATAAACTTTGCACATGCCAAACAAAGTATATATTAAAATGCATGCAGTTGACTATAAAAGTTTCACAGTTCCCAAAAAGTAAGATATTTATTGTCACTGAACTTCATAAAAGAGGTTCTCTAATCACAATAGAGCCTATAGACTGGATCTTTAGCTTTAGCTTTTGTCAGTCAGACACTGGACAATAAACATTTTTTTTTTATCCAGGTAAAAATGTTAATCTAAGACACAGGTTACTTTCCAATATGCTGCCCAGGTCACATATAAAAGATAGACCTATACTGTCTCAAGTATTAGTGTTAGGTCCTATACAGTTAAATTTTTCTACTCCTGCAACTATGCCTGATACTGTGTCCTTCCTTTAGTCTAAATAAATGGGGGGGGGCTTGCTCTTACTTCCTGGACTCCATCCTAGCAGGAGGTGGATCAGTCAGAGGGCCTGAGGTAGATGTAGACCTCAATAAGGGGGTCCAGTTGAGTCTAGTAACCAAAGTGTGAAGACTCACCCTGGTGATCTAGTAGTATCGAGGGGCCAACGGGGACACCCATCTGAGTAGCTGAGGGCTCCTCCAGAGGCCAAAGGCAGCTTCTACAGGCGGAAGACTAGCATTAGTCCTGGATTCAGGGTACCGATCATGACAAAAAGCCTTAAGTCTGGCAAGAGGGACACTTTGAATGAGGCATAGGAAGATTATAGTAGAATTCCATATAGCACACTCATAAACGTATGCTTATGGCACAAGTGATTTTCTGGGTTTTGGCTGGTGCTTTTTGGAATGCCCCGCTGGAACTTCAGAATGCATGAAAGTGGCAGATGTGTATTTTTAGATGAATGTGAAAATTTATTTTTGCAATTTTGATTTTAAAATTGGGCACATTATATTTAGGGGCATTGGCAACTGCACAATAGAAATGATGTTCTAAATCAGCTGTGTGGAGCAGAGGCAGAGCCAGGAGAAACCATCGTTACAATTAAATTTGTGGTTGGAGCTGTGATCAGATTTGTGCTGTAAGAAACCCACATGGCCATGCTGCTAATCACTCAACTTCTTGGTCACGTGTGGGACTTATTGTGCAAACTTGCACTGCTTCAGGCAAGAAGGGTCTCTGGGGCCCGGCTGGACAGCTAATGGGTTTAATTCAAGAACAGGCCGTCAGCAGGCAAAGTACATTGGGTGTCTGCAGTGCACACCAGACACATTGTTTAAGAATAGCTGGATGATTCCTGGCTGCATGCCAGTGCTTCCAGCTCTCTATTGAACATTGTTGAAAGTTAGCCTGCAGCCACTTGCTTCTCAGGTCCCAATGGATTTGTTGCTGTCTCCTTCTCACCTTGCCAGTGCAGCTGTAAGATTCATTGCGTATTTCTTGAGAAAAGGGAAACTGATGTAATCTCCACCTCCCACTGCCTGCTATGGGGATGCATGGGACCCACAATGCAAAAAGAAATCAACATTTATATACATCCTTGTGCTAATAAATATATTTTTCTCTGTTTTGAAGAGTCTAGAAGAGATGTTCACTGTACTGTTACCTAGCAGTGGGAGGGTAGGTTGGATATGGCAGAATTAAACTCTTGGATTTTAAGGACAGGTCAGGTCAGGTCAGGATTCCAAATTAGGGGCTCCAAATTACACAGGTGGGATCAAATGAGAAAAGATACTTAATGTAGTGTGATTCTAAGTGGTACTATGGTTCTTACTGTATGTGTGTATGTTAAAGGCAGTCACAGGTTAATTATGTACAGTAAGAAGTGTAAAGGGAAAGTCTGACTAATGTATTATACTCTTTAACTTTAAATTGGACAGTGGCTGATAAAAACCAAGCAGCTATTGGTTTTGAACCATCTACTACAGGTATGGGATCCGTTATGCGGAAACCAATTATCCAGAAGTTCAGAATTACAGAAAGGCCATCTCCCATAGACTCCATTATAATCAAATAATTCAGATTTTTACATAATAATAAAATAGTACCATGTACTTGATCCACACTAAGGTATAATTAATCCTTATTGGAAGCAGAGTTAGTTCATTGGATTTAATCAATATTCACGTGATTGTCTAGTAGACTTACTATACTTAGGTATAAAGATCTAAATTACAGAAAGATTATCGTTATCCAGAAAACCCCAGGTCCTGAGCATTCTGGATAACAGGTCCCATACCTGTACTAGAAGTAATAAGAATGAAAGATTGACTCATATTGGAAACTGTACTTGTGCAATTTAAGACTTATGTATGTAAATGAGCTGCCTCATTTGTTCTTCTTTAACTTCATTAAGGCAATATGAGCATTTCCATGGACTACATCTAATGAATCAGTGGCAGCAACATTGCTTTACCTTTGTTGTTAAATTGTATTCGGCTTTATTCTATAAGTAACTATGGTACCTCCCTGAAGATACTCTCAAGGGTGAGAATTCAACAGCTTTTTACAATGAGTAAACCCTTTCAGAAACTTGAAGATGAAATTTCCATTCTTCTGATCTCATCTCAATACATACTTATTGGTGAATATGTGCACAGACCATTATGTATCTAGACCTGAAGCACCACTTGTCCATTGTAAACAAGCCCACCTTCACTTAGTCACCCTTTACTAGAGATGTCGCGAACTGTTCGCCGGCGAACTTGTTCGCGCGAACATCGGGTGTTCGCGCTCGCCGGAAGTTCGCGAACGTCGCGCGACGTTCGCCATTTTGGGTTCGCCATTGTTGGCGCTTTTTTTTGCCCTCTCACCCCAGACCAGCAGGTACATGGCAGCCAATCAGGAAGCTCTCCCCTGGACCACTCCCCTTCCCTATAAAAACCGAAGCCCTGCAGCGTTTTTTTCACTCTGCCTGTGTGTGCTGAAGAGATAGTGTAGGGAGAGAGCTGCTGCCTGTTAGTGATTTCAGGGACAGTTGAAAGTTTGCTGGCTAGTAATCGTTTTGATACTGCTCTGTTATTGGAGGGACAGAAGTCTGCAGGGGTTTGAGGGACATTTAAGCTTAGGTAGCTTTGCTGGCTAGTAATCTACCTTCTACTGCAGTGCTCTGTATGTAGCTGCAGTGGGCAGCTGTCCTGCTTCTGATCTCATCTGCTGACTGCTGCAATAACAGTAGTCCTTGTAAGGACTGCTTTTATTTATTTTTTTGTTCCAATACAGAGCAGTATCAAGCAGATTACTAGCCAGCAAACTTACTATCATCTGTCCCTGAAATCACTAACAGCTCTCCCCCTACACTATCTCTTCCAAGCACACACAGGCAGATTTTTCAGATACATTTTTGCCCTTGATCCCCCTCTGGCATGCCACTGTCCAGGTCGTTGCACCCTTTAAACAACTTTAAAATCATTTTTCTGGCCAGAAATGTCTTTTGTAGATGTTAAAGTTCGCCTTCCCATTGAAGTCTATGGGGTTCGCGAACCGTTCGCGAACCGCTCGCAATTTTGCGCAAGTTCGCGAATATGTTCGCGAACTTTTTTTCCGACGTTCGCTACATCCCTACCCTTTACTAGAAATGTAATGCTGAAAAATTGCTTTGTTACCTAGTAATGGTGGCTGATGTGGCTTTGGGGCACAAGGTGCAATAAGTATGATAAAGAACTATTTAGCATTTTCCCTATGGTGTTTTATTGATGCAAAATAATAGGTTTTCTAGCCTTGCAGGGCACCTTGGTGCTTTGGCTCTCCAGAGAACAAAAGGTTCAAAGGCACATGGTGTGAAATCTGGGGCAGGACACAGTGTAGCTTTTTTACTGCACACTAATACAGGTGTTAGTGCTTTGCACTTACAACCTTGTGTGTGGGTCCTTGGGGTGCAATATTTTGCCCTATAGTGCTCCCATCACTTGCACCTATAACAATGTTAAGTAAGCTCCATGTGCAACAAGAGGTAGCAACAGGTTTAGATAATCAAGAAAGGCATTTCAACAAGCATTTTGATGATATGAAATGTATGAGCAATGAAGTATCTAAGCTGGTGTCATGGTTAGAGATTGGAAACATTTAACCAAAACTACTTTTAGTCTATAGGGGTCAATTTCTTTGTCAGTTTCTTAGAAACCGACAGCTGTCAAATAACAAATGGACAGTTTCCAGCTTTAATTGACCAAGTGCTGTTCAGTTTGCCTTACACTGGCCATGCAGCTGGTATTTATAGTCCTATAACATTGAATAAACAAAACTGGGGGGTTTTGTGTGTCTCGTCCCCCTGCACTTAGCAGATAACAAAAAATTCAATGGCGAAAAAATTCGCTGCAACATGGACTTCAATGCTTTTTTGGTGAATTTTTTGGAGTTTCGCGAATTTTTGCGGAGTTTCGCAAATTTTTCGGTAAAGCGAAACAGGACAGATTCACCCATCACTAGTTGCCAGAATAAAAAGTGCATGCAAAAAAAAAAATGAACATTCATCAAATATCAAGTAAAATCCTTCGACTTCGAATATCTAAGTCAAAGTATTTATTGCTATTCCTACGATCGAACGATCGAAGGAATAATCGTTCGATTCAAATCGAACGATTCAAAGGTTTTTAATCCATCGATCGAAGGATATTCCTTTGATCAGAAAATTGTTAGGAAGCCTTTGGGGACCTTCCCCATAGGCTAATATTGGCCTCGGGGGGTTTTAGGTTGCGAACTAGGGGGTCGAAGAATTTTTTAAAGAGACAGTACTTCGACTATCGAATGGTCAAATAGTCGAATGATTTTTAGTTCGAATCGTTCGATTCGAAGTCGAAGGTCGTAGTCGAAGATCAAAGTAGCCCATTTGATGGTCGAAGTAGCCATATTTGACCATTCGAAATTCAAACTATTTTTCCTCTATTCCTTCACTCGAGCTACTGTAAGTAAATGGGCCCCTAGGTCTATTAAAAAATCATTTAAACATTAAACAAACCTAATAGGAGTATTTTGACTTAATTAAGGGTTAACTATATCTTTGTTTGGTTCAAATACATGGTACTGATTTATTATTACAAAGAAAAAGGAAATTATTCTTAAAATTTGTATTATTTATTTAAAATGGGTCTATGGGTTTTACTGTAATTCAGAGCTTTCCGGACAACATGTTACCAGATGATGAGTCCCATACCTGTAGCACATTAGGACTTCTGACATTTCAGATATTACACCAGCCCTTTATCAAGCCTTTAGGCTGTTGGCAGATGGGACATTTTGCTTCCTGTGTTAAATCTCCTCCAGTGTGAACGACAGAACATCCAAAGTTACCCTCCTACTGGCATAAATGTAAATCACCGGTGTTAAAACCTGTGCATCCCCAAGTTGCCTTGAGGCAACAAACATCTGCTATGGCCCCTTAGAGGTCTCAAATATGACCTACAGATGGAGCAAGCTTGTATAGTGTATCTGGCTCAGCAGTGTACAACATGCCCTTTATTTTGCATGCTCCATCTTTATGCCTGAAATATGATCTCTTTCTTTTCCACCCGGCCTCCTTTTATATAACCAGCAGTTCTGCAATCTGTATTACATTTCATGCTTACTTTCGAGTAATTTACAATTATGATCCCTCGACTCCTTTCCTTTGTAGCCGATAACGTGAAATCATGATTCAGTTTGGATTTTTGTGCCTTTTATGCATTCTTCTCTATTTGGTGCCAATAAATTTATTCCCCTTGTCAGTTGTTCCAATTTGCCGAAATCATTACTCATCTGACCTCCCCTGCTGTGTCAGCCCAGCTGCACACAGTTATTGTATATAGACACACCTCATAAATTTATAGTATAAAGCAGGAGCAGGATCAAGTAGTGGTCACTGACGTGCACACCTTTTTGTCTTTCCTTTCTGCTTACACCCTTAACTGCAATGCTTTGCCTACTGTTCTTTAGACAGAATTCCATAGCTTCTACTATCTTGTCAAGTGCTGAACCCTGCAGAATTCTATTCACCCAACAACCCTGGTCTGTCCATTTATTTAGTTAATTTATGTAATCCACAAAATTTGACAGACATGATCTGCCTTGTAAGTTGACTGTACTCATTAATCAAATATTTTTTAGCCCAGAAGCACCCGCATGTTTTTGCCAATTTTTCCTATTGATAACATTGGCATCAAGCTTAATTTCTACAGGCCAGGCCGGTAAAATACTGGCCAGGTGGCAACCCTAGTTTGGAGGTGCCACTTAAGGCAAGGGGATAAGTTATTTGATAAACCCATTGAACTGAAAGGCTTCATTTGACTCATTGATCAACACTGGGCAAATGTGCACCTGGGCAGTAACAAATGGCATATTATAATATAACCCAGAGGCTTGGAGGTGCATTTACTGCTGAATGCAAATAAAATCCATCTATCAAGTGTCAAAGCATATGTTATGGTTGATGCCCTGCCCATAATAAAAGCAAGAGGGGTCAATCAAACATACAGTATTTTTCATTTCTTCTCTAAGCATTGAATGGAAAGATCTCACTTCTAAAAGTGAGCTGGAGGGTGAACTTTTCCAACAAATAATTTTCCATTGAATAACCTATAATTAATTGTGGATATAGGGGTTGCCACCTGTGCCAAGGGTTAAAACTGGAAAAGGGTAGTGGAGGGGTGACAATGTCGGGGCAGTGCAGGATTTCCAGTTGAAAACTAGATGGGCAGTGGCGTGACTAGATAAGACCGGACCCCACAGCAGATTATTTTTCAGGCCCGCAGGTTGGCCAGTTTTACCAATATTTATTTAAATTGTATAGGAATTATGACCTCATGGGACCTCTATACTTTCTGGGCATCAGGGAGGGCGGAACCAGAATGTCTGCTGCAATGTAGTTCCCTCTCCCAGCCCCTCGTCCTTTAATATAGAGGTGTGATGCGGCCCAGTAGGTGCAGTGTGGGAGAAGGGACTGTTTGCACTGGGCCCCCTCAGAAGATATTTTTTGCAGAGGGCCCAGAGCTCCCAAGTTATGCTGCTGCAAACCTATATGCGTATATATCAGTTGATCTGTTTTTGGGGAGCTCAGTCCTTTAATCTTAATTATGCTTCAACTTTGGAAAGCAAAGATCTTATTGGTTGCTATTAACAACTTCATTGGTGAAGCTATGTTAGTAAATGAACCAAACAATTCATTAATTAATTATTGGCAGGGAATTATTTCCCTTTTTTTATCTGTCACATATGTTCTTTAGCATTGTTTTGTCAAGAATGGTAAATTTCCCTTACTGAATGACAGGGACCTGATACTCTGGTGCATTTAAAATAGCCTTTTCTACTATATTTACTAATCTGTGCACTACACCTATCATGAACTCTCCATTTATTTTCCAGACTACACCTGCCAAATATGAATATGTCTGGGTGCATTGATTATTCTCCAGCTAGAAATGTCCCTGGCTTATGTAATAAGGCTTGTGTCTCCCATAAAGCATTGCCTGCCAGAACTTTCCAGAAACTCATAATATAAAATATAAATGTAGAAGAACAACAACACACACAGAAATCCCTGTGTTGAAGTCATTTGTTGCTCAGAACCAGAAGGATGCCAATTGTTGCTCTACTCTTGTACCCAAATTGCAAAGAACTGCAATTCACTCTCAGAAATAATTATAGGCAAATACAAGAGTCCTCTGCACTCAACCCATTATCAATATATTTAAGACAGAGACATTTTGTGCATACTGCTACTGAAAAATGCCTTACCCTTTAAACAAAACAGGGATTGTTTGTCCATATATTGCAATATATTTAAGTTGGCCAACTACGTCAAAGTCATCCCATATCTGGCCAGTCCTACGCTCAATTTGCATCTGATTCATTAAGAATTCTATTGCTTCATTATACATTTTACAAAGGGACTACCGGTAAGTTTTACGTGCAACTTACTTGCTGCTTTCAAAGTAAAACTCCCAAACTTGGCTGCCCTTTTATTAGACACCAGTGGGATCACCTGACTATAGCTGGGAAGGGTGGGAGCTACAACATGGAGCTGGTCACTGCTCTTGTATAACTATAACAAACAAGGGAAAGTTGTGCTCACCACTAATTTTTAAAACCATTAGGAGGGGGTGCAATGAGGCTGTGACCACAAAATACATATAGACAAATACAAGAGTCCACTCAACCCAGAGGAGTGCAGAGGACTGTGGTCACAGCCTCATTGCACCCCAGCCTAATGGTTTTAAAAATTAGTGGTGAGCACAACTTTCCCTTGTTCTCTCAGAAATAATTGCCATTAATTCACCTCTACTGCTAGTAATTTAAAGTACATTTGAGCAACATTATTAAAGCATGTTGTTTTAGTAAATTTAACTATTTTTTTTTTTTTTTTTTTAGTGCCTCTGGAAGACTAGAAAATTCTGGACGTCTGGCTGGACAGAGCTCAGCTCCTCAGTCTTTTAGACAGACCACATCAAGCACAGAAAGCACAAAAGATATGAAAAGCCATGCTTCGCCTTCCCACCAACAACCAGACAGCTCCAGGAGAACTCTGCAGGTGGAAAGTAAAGGTCCAAGAACTGGAAGATCATCTTCTGTATCCCCAGATAGAGCTACCACCCCAACATCTCCATATTCTGTCCCACAGATTGCTCCACTCCCCAGCAGCACTCTTTGCCCTATATGCAAAACAACAGACCTCACCTCCTCGCCTAACCAGCCAAACTTCAATACATGTACTCAATGTCACAATGAAGTGTGCAGCCAGTGTGGATTCAACCCGAACCCTCATATCACAGAGGTAACACTTGTTTTACTTCTCAATTCTACTATTATTAACTTGTGAGCAGTTGTAGTTACTTTAAAAAAGTTTAAGTAACATAATGGTGTGCTTTAAATGGTGTAGGCCTTATTTTAATACTGGCTGCAAAGGTCTGTTTACTGTTTAATATTTTCACGGGCACCTATATTGACCAAGTGGCATAGAGTCTTGCCCATATACCTGCATTTATCCATAATTTCAGGCTGCAGGATTGAACATTTTCATGAAAGTAAGACCAACTATATCGAAAGACTCATTGTTCATTTTCACAACACATGGCATTTGTCTGTTGTTCTTTTCATGTATTTATGAAATACATTACCAACTGGTTGCAATGAGTCCTCTGAAACATCAAGAGTGTGTATCTGTGCCTTTATAATACCTTTATTGTTCTCTTCAAACTGGATCTTGTGGTAATTTATTCTTCATACAAATACAATAACTTAATAACGGCTAGCCTAGTAGTCATAGTAAATTCACTTTTGACTTTCTAAATACTGAGCACTGAACCACCCCTTTACCAAATTATATGATGCCATCAGTAAGGCCAATGTAGTGATATTGTATCAGCTACACCTTATCCCTTTTTAAAGGATTGGGTTGCCAGGTGCACCAGATGTATGTATGATAGACAATTTATTTTGATCAGTCTACTAGTCTAGACAATGAGTAAAGATGCTATTGGTTTCCATGGATAACCAAAGTGGTTCATTTTACTACCTGTGCTAGCGGATTAGCCCATGACTTTCAGAACCGGGGATCAAATCCTAGTGGCAGCAGTGTGCCCTGGTCAGATGCCCTGTTGTCCTAGTGTACTTATGGTACCTATGGTGGTCGCCTGGAATTCTTCAAATGGCTTTTATTTGAATCCCACTGAAGAAAACTGCCATAAAAATATTCTCTTTCCTTTAGTAATTTTGCTTTAAGTAGCATGGCTTTTGCTGTTGGTTTCATGTTGAGGTGAGCCAGTCAGATGTATTTGAAACTGTGACTTAATCAACCCAATGAAAATCTTTGTAAACCGCATGCGAATCACTGATAAGCACAGGGAATCACTGAGATTTGTGCCATTCATATTGACTCACAAATCGATTTAACTGGCACAAATTGCAGTGATTAGGATGAAATGACAGTCATCCTAAAAATGATTAGCTGAGCTCTGTTTATGATTACTGTCATATACCGTATATACTTGAGTATAAGCCGTCCCGAGTATAAGCCGAGGTACCTAATTTTACCTCCAAAAACTGGGAAAGCTTATTGACTCGAGTATAAGCCGAGGGTGAGAAATGCAGCAGCTTCTGGTAAGTTTCAATCAATTTTGGATGCCGGCGACCATTCTTGGACGCCGGCAAATATTCTTGGAGACTGTTCTTGGACGCCGGCGACTATTCTTGGACGACGGCGACTATTCTTAGACGCCGGCGACCGTTTTTGCGCTTGACCCGAGTATAAGCCGAGGTAGAGTATTTCAGCATATTTTGGGGGCTGAAAAACTCGGCTTATACTTGAGTATATACGGTACTTAATGACCTGCCTGTATGGTATAATGGCTTTATACTCAAAAGCCAAAAGATAAAAATATTTTTCTTCAGTTATGACATGCTGTATAAAGACATCATTTAATAGTCTTATATACAGATTCATTATTTAAATTGCTAAATTACAACAAAAACGTTTTTGGAATTCTATATTTCTCAATAGATTTTATTTTGATCTGCCCCTGTGTTGTGTACAGGATCTGTTATCCAGAATGCTCGAGACCTGGGGTTTTCTGGATAAGGGATATTTATGTAATTTTGAACTTAAAAATAATTTAAATCTTAAACAAACCCAATAGGCAATTGTTTATCCTCCAGTATGCCTCCAATATGATTGTCCAACTTTCCATTTTATAATCAAGCTTTGACAGAGCACAGAAAAGTGGATATATGGACTGATTGCTGGTACTTTGAATACTTAGAATTATATACAGGTATGGGATCTGTTATCCGGAAACCCATTATCCAGAAAGCTCTGAATTACGGGAAAGGCCATATACGCCATTTTAATGAAATAGTTCAGATTTTTAAAAACTCTTCTCTTTTTCTCTGTAATAATAAAACAGTACATTGTACTTGATCCCAGCTAACATATAATTAATCCTTATTGGATACAAAACAATCCTCTTGGGTAAATGATTCCTTTGTAGACTTAAAGTATGGTGATCCAAATTCCGTTAAGATCCCTCATCCGAAATACCCCCGGACCCGAGCATTCTGGGTAACAGGTCCCATACCCAATGGGCTTTCCCTTGTATCCAATAATCTGTGCTTTAGGTATGCCCTTCATGCCTTGCAGAATATTCTTGGAAGGCCGCATCCGGGTCTTCTTGACAACTCCGTAAATTTACTGATTGTGTCTGTAGTCATTACAGTGTGCCCAGTATCACCTGCTGTTTACTGAGGGAACCAAGAGATAAATTGCATTAAGCATAATGGGAATGTGATTTAATTAAGTTTTTTTTTAAGTTAAGTTTTTGAGCAAATATGAGGACTTTAGCTAAGCTGCTGATTTCTTTGCTTGGATGGAAGAATTTCTTTTCTTACGTCAGGGAATTTTGATCAAAAAGAAGTGGCAAAGCCAAAGTGCCTGCTTAGTGTTTTTTCCAAGAGATCAAATTCTCTGCAGTTTAACTGTCTCATCTCACATGCCTCATTACCGTTTTGTTAGTCAGCAAAGGTAAATTATGTCTGACAGTGTGCAAACTGTAGCAGAGCGTCTAAAATAGGCATTGCTATATGAAACACTAATGTTGTTTTGTCTTATCACAGGGTATCATGAAGAATAGACAGACAGGTAGATACAGGTAGATTCAGGGTTGGACTGGAGGGCCTAGGGTCCACCAGGACCACTGTCCAGGGCCCCCCTCTGGCCTCCCCGCCCGCCCCCCTACTATGAGGCACCGATCGGCGTGCACAAATGAAGGCACGAGGGCGCGCTTGGCGCAATGCGCACGCGCCGCAGGCAAAGCGACACCAAATTATTTTTTCATTTTGTGGAATCCCACAAAATGAGGGTCGGGGCCCACCGGGTTTTTCCCCGGTGTCCCTGGGTAGATTATTTATCAATAAAAAAACTTTAAAAAATCTGATCAGGAAAAATCGTAACTTTTTCAGATTGTCTTGCAAAGAAAAAAATAACAAATTTGTTGCTTTTGATGCCCGAAAAATGTGCGTTTTTGCTGAAAAAACCAGCAGCACACCCCGAAAACTCAAAACATTTCACAAGGGTTAACATATCTTCTGCCATTGAGTTTTACATGAATTTGGCAGGTGGCTTATTTTCGGATTCGGACTTGGAACAGCTTTGGGGCATAATAAACCGAGACTTTTACAGGCTTTCGCCGTCAAAACCGGCACCGCGAAAAAAACACGCATTATTAAATAATAATCTTTTTTTTATTACCAGGAGGTTTTGGCTTCCAGTAAATATATATATAGCATTAGTGTTCAAGTATGTGCATTCATTGTGTAATGATGTTAAAGGAAAAGTATACCACCAAAGTGAACACTTGAGCAACAAATAGTTTATATCATATTGAAGAATCTTACCAAACTGGAATATACAGTACGTATATTTAAGTAAATATTGCCCTATTACATTTTTTCCCTTGAACCACCATTTTGTGATATTCTCTGTGCTGCCTCAGAGATCACCTGACCAGAAATACTGCAGCTCTACCTGGAACTGGAAGAAGTGTGGGAGTGATTAAAGAACTTTGTCCATTGATTGGCTCATATGACCTCACAAGTATGGTTTGTTTGGTTTGTTTGTGTTCACGTTGAATCCATAAAATGGCAGTTTTCTATTTTTGATTGCCCAGTGGCACTGAAAAAAGTACGTTATTATAAAAATGGTTTATTTACATGAAGCAGGGTTTTACATATGAGCTGTTTAATATATTTTTATAGAGACCTACAGTGTTTTTGGGTCCTGAGCTTAAGTGCTGATTTTTATTAATAATGATTCATCATTATCATTTTTTAAATAAGAAAAGGGTTAATCATAGAGGTTATAATTGAATATATTGCACACCTCCTTGCTGGAAAATCACTGATATGGGTATTCTACTGAGCAATGTATCGTATCTCCCCACCCCCCTTTGGGACCATTACAGTGGAGCACCAAAATGTATTAATAAGTTCCAGTTTTAATCCACTGTTCATACGCAAAGCCGAACCAGACACAAGGCATCCCATTGGAAGGCAAGAAGAAGTTTACTAGTATAATACCCAGAACTGGCATGTTTCAGCAAAAAAGAGCAGCACATGGTCTGAAGTAAGTAGGGATGCGCCAGGTCTTGGATTCATTCTGATATTTGATGAAATCTGCACCTTTTTCAGCAGTATTCGGATTCAGTTGAAACCAAATCTTGCTGACGAGTTAGGACACAATGGGGGTCATTTATCAGCACTGGGCAAATTTGTCCATGGGCAGTAACCCCTGGAAACCAATCAGATTGCTACATTTATTATTCTACTTGCAGCTGGCTTATAAAAAAAAGCTTATCACTGATTGGTCGCTATAGGTAACTGCCCATGGGCAAATTTGCCCAGTGTTGATAAATGAGCCCCAATAAAGTTGTAATACAAAGGGATATAACTGCCCCATGTATTTAATTCTAGCATGGAAATATTGACTGAGAGATCAGTCCCTGGTGGAAAAAATGCAAAGGGTGGGCTTCTTGGCCACCAATGCAGAAACAGGACAATTAGTTTCACTTTTGTACAAGCCCACAGAAAATAAAGAGGTCTTGGGAAAGGGCAGGTTTGTTTTTGCCTGTTCTGCTGTTGTACCCTTGTTTGGGGATAAAATAGATTCTCTCTTGTCCTGTACATCTTTGTAAATATACAGAATTCTTTCTGCCTTAAAATAAGAGGTCATAACAGTGAGGAACAGCTTTAGCTAAGTGTGAGCTAACCACTGTAAAATGTCATTGCTCTCTGTGCATTCCTATGGGATAAATACACATAGTGCTGCATTTATCAATGGATTAAAGAGTTCGCCATCTCATGAATAAAATCTTACTCTGGTGAGCTCCAAATGCACATTGTGCTAAATATGCTCCTTACTGTTATGACCAGTGTATCTAATACATATCTGCAGTGTCACAGCACCACCCCTCATAGCATGGACTTGCCCCCATATGGCATGCTCATGCACAAATATAATTGGTTTTCCCCCCTTGTTAGGTTTTGCCAAGACCAAAGATAACTACCCTAGGCCATGGGCCAAGTGATTCTATGTTTTCTATATCTCTGGACTGGTCTTCCAATGCCCCATACATCCACAGATGGCTTACTGGCAGATTCAATTTCTGTCATTCTAGTGTAGGGACCTATAGGATATCCTATCCCTAAAGAGTTAATTCCCTACCTTCTGTATGTAGTTCTCTTTTCCCTTGTTATTGGGCCAAGCCCTTGTAACTGGTAAAGTGTAACAACCACACCTATTGGACAAAGAGTGTAATGACACTCCCCTGCCACACTGCTATATACAGTAGTGTTGTGCAGGGAGTGTCCTCTTCGTCTTTGGCTCCTGGTGCTGCTGCTAGGTGAATCCCCATTGAGCCTGGGATCACCATAGGCCCCAGTAAGCATTTACCCCAGAGGGACCTGACACCTTTAATGCTAAGTCGGGGACCAGGTAACCCCGTGAACGATGACCAGCTAAGATAGTAGGATCTTGTTATAGTCTCTCTAGGAGAGAAAGACAGAGAGGTGTAGCAGAAAGAGCAGTTGTCGCTCCAACGAGGATTGTAGGAGGAAGTAGCTTCCCACAAGGCCTGTTTGCCTTAAGAGCAGGGAACTCAGTTGATAGGTATCTAGGTGAGCAAAGGACTACCTGTACCCTACCTGATAGATCCCGATCCCCTCACTGTGCAACGTCGGTTGAACTGGGAATTGATGTACACCTATCTGCAATATCCTTTGGGAGTCGCACCTGTTTGACTGTGAACCTTGTACTGTCCAAAGTGACTCCACCCGCTGTGTCCTCAGAATATTTGTAAGTAAACCTGTGGTCATTTGCCTCTGGCATAATAAATCTGTGCTCCTGTTTTACCTTTTTAAAGAACCTCCTGGCGTCCATTATTCTATTTTTCACTTATATGCCTGTGAGTTGTAGTTCAACTACAGTTTAAAGGGGACGCTTCCATTTGGCGAAGGCTCTGCCCTGGGTGAAGATTCGCAATGTAGCCCATGCTCACTACCTAGCTGGTCACCCTTAACTTCTAATTGGCAGAATAGGCCAAGAAAGTGTTACACTAGATTACCAAAAATACAAAAAATACAAAAATGGAATTACAGGACAGTCAGGTGAAAGTGAGCCTATAGGTGCCCATGCACAAAGGCCCAGGCCTATGGCAGCACAAGCTCAGAGGCAGCATGGTGCCCAGCCGCACTTCAATTTACTACGAGCCGGCGCACTAGGGACTATGTGGCCTCTCTCTGACTGAAAATAAGACAGATGCACATGCGCGAGATCCGAGGGGAAGGGGCAACGGAGGATGCCAGCCTCCTGGCGTGCGCAGCATAAATCCGGCCCTGTCCATGCATGCACTGATTTTGCCTGACAGCATACTTGTTATTGGCCAGACTGCTGAACCAAATCTCTGCAAGTTGAATTCTGTCCCAGGTCTTTGGCAACTTGTTGATAGTATTCTTGGCCTGGTTTGTGCTCACTTACCTTATTATTTTATTAAATGATCCCCTGGACTGGACTCACTAAAGAGTATATACAATAACTGGAGGTTTTTAAAAAATGGATCTAAAAATAATCCTAAGAACCCTTAGTCATGTTCTCATGCCATTGGCTCCTTTGCACATCAGCTACCTGTATTTCAGCTCAGGAGTTGTTTTTTTGTGTTGCTTCAGTGCAAGTGCAAGTGAAATACAATACTTATATAAAGGGAAAGTTAAGTGAGCATGATCACCTAACTATTCAGGCAGTATATTGCAATCCTTGGAACTACAATGCTTTTCAGTTGTGACCTCATTTAGGCAGGGCAAAACAGCATGGTACTGGAATTCAATTACACTTCTTTTCCACGACAGTGCTTCTTTGCTAGAAATAGCCTTTGAGAAAAACTTCTTGAAGTGACGTTTGGAGAAATTGGAAACAGGGGAAATCACATCTTACAAGCTAATTGTTTGTAGAAAGCATATTTTAAAAACACCAAGTAGAAAAATAGTATAAAAAAGTTTCATATGTTGAAGCTTGTTGCATTGCAGCCAGCAAACCTCTGCCAACTGGAACTATATGTTCATAAAATTATGTGAAAGCCTCAAAGCTGTAGGGTTTTGTGCACTTCATCTTAGGCCTACGATTATATACCCAGACCTTGCACATGATGTCTCTGTGGTCTAGTAGGGTTTGTCAGAGAAAAAGCCTTTCCAAAATGTGTAGATCAACATTTGGTTTAAAGAATTGAAAGTCGATTTGCAAAGTGTTCCATAAACCTTTTGCAGCTTGGGTCTTTATTTGTTAAAATGGGTATTTGCAGCTAGGCTTGGCACCTTCCTATATAGTATCTCTCCTCCCTATTCATTAAGTTGTCATAAAGTCTTTTTATTGATTGGTATGAAATTATGCCAATGTTATTGATAGGGAAGATAGATATAAATATAGGAAGGCCAGTATTTTTTTTACATAAAAGTTGGCACTCTACTGCTTGGGAAGGTAGAATACCAGCATGGTGGTAACCCTGTTCTCAGCTAAAGCAAACTTATAAACTGAAGACATAACATGTCCTTGAATAAAGTGTTCATACCAAAGGGAATTTAAGTGCTGGATTAGGGCATAGAATGAGACTGAAAAACTAGCACTCACTACAAAGACTACACATGAATACTCACAAGAGAATACTACAACCATGGCTTGGTTTTAATGGAACCTATTGGGTACCACAGGGTTTCAAGACATTTTAAGGCATAGCATTGAATTATAATGCTAAACATTTTGTTTAAAAACAAGTTAAGCTTTAAAATAATATTTTATCTTTAATTAATTCTCCTTGTAGAAACTAGTCTAGAAAATCTGAGTGTGACATGGTTAAGCTGCACTGCAATAATGTGTTAGTCCCACCCCTGAAGGTGGCCGCCATTGAGGCATATGTTATCACTGAAAGTAGACCCAGCAGTGAGACCAGGCTCCTGTTCGAGCCTTTGATATGGAGGCCTACTCCACGCTAAAAGCATAGGGGTGCTGGACCTCAGAAGCAGGGAATGCATGAGGACAGGGGTGGGTTGAATGCAATATCTTGAAGGCAGCAGAGGATGGTAAATGCAAGTGCATGTATTATAACTTACCATGCCCAGCATGTTGACTTTAAATTAGATTTTAATGTGAAATCTTGTCCTTTAAGTAGGGTTGCCACCTGTCTGGATTTCACCCTGACAGACCGGTTTTTGGAAGGGCTGCCCGGGGAAAAAAGTGCCTGTCCAGATTTGCAAATTAGGAAATCCGGACAAGATATTGACGTGAATGACATGGCAATCAGCCAATCACTGATTGACATGCCATCAGTCCTGCCCCCACATCATCTGCCGAGCCCCCTATATCACCCACTCTGCCCCGACCTCATTCTGTCCGCCCCCAATGTCACCGCCCTGCCCCCAACATCACTCGGTCAGATGCCACCATCACCTGGCCCGCTCCCTGCCCGTTTTCCCAAAGAAAAAAAGTGGCAACCCTACCTTCAAGCAGTATTTATGGATCAGTAAAAGCAAAGGATTTTATAAACGTGCAGTTCTAAATGCCCTTCTGGTCAGTGCGTTTATAGGTTTAAAACGCGCTGGGCCAATTCTGATTATGGGTTTTTATATTTGATCCAATAAAACCTTTTTCCTTTATTTATTGGAGTGTGCGGTTCTCATTCATCTATTTTCATTGGAGTCATTAAATGGGTTGATTCCGGAGCACTTGTGCCTCATCTATGTAAGGGTGTGCGTTATTTAACTTTTCTTTCAGATTCACAAGACTCCATCTTCAGGATAACCAGGAAATACAGTGAAAAGGACGAACATTTACAACTTAGTCGGTGTAGACAAGTACCTCCAGTGTGTAAATTATAGCAGCAACACTATCTCATATTGAATATGGAAATATTTGTTTTCAAATGAGTAATTGCTTATCTCAAATGTTTTTTTTTAACGGAATTGAGTTTGTCACGGTTGCCACTGCCTCCCACATGCAAACGCTTCTTGCTGCGCAATTTCTGTAATCAATGGAAAATCACAGTTTTCCATTTGACCAAGCTTTAATATACTTGAAAGAGGTGATCTGAATGTATGCAAAACATTGCTAGTACCGCCTACCTAAATTGTTTTTTAATGCTCTAACCTGATGGAGTCACAGCTTCTCCAAATGAGCAGCTCTGCAAAAAGCCCTGTAATTTAACCACATCAGTCCCTTCTCTGTGAGGTGCCCCGGAAATCACTGAATTGTATAAAAGGGCAGTTTTATTACTTAAATATACTATATATGCTTGATTCTACTATAAGGATTGTAGTTATATTGATCAATAACATTGCATATTGATCACCAATCATATTACAGGAATGGAATCCATATATCCGGAAACTCGTTATCCAGAAAGTTCAGAATTAAGGAAAGTCCCTCTCTCATAGACTCCATTTTATCCAAATAATCCACATTTTAGAAAATGATTTCCTTTTTCTCTGTAAGGGCTTTTACACATGAGCGTTCCGACCTGCGCTCCCCTGCGTTCCGTTTTTTGGCGTTCAGCCGCAGGGGAGCGCAGGAATAGACGCAAGTCATTATTTGAAATGGGGCTGTACTCACTCAGGCGCGTGTAGGCGCCGAACGCAGGAAAAATGCAGCATGTTGCGTCTGAACCTGCGTTCGGCGCCTACACGCGCCTGAGTGAGTACAGCCCCATTTCAAATAATGACTTGCGTCTATTCCTACGCTCCCCTGCGGCTGAACGCCAAAAAACGGAACGCAGGGGAGCGCAGGTCGGAACGCTCATGTGTAAGAGCCCTAATAATAAAACTACCATGTAATTGATCCAAACTAAAATATAATTAATCCTTATTGGAAGTAACCCAGACTATTGGGTTTATTTAATGTTCAAATGATTTTTTAGTAGACTTAAAGTATGGTGATCCAAATTATGGAAACATCCATTATCCACAAAACCACAGGTCCTGAGCATTCTGGATAGCAGGTTCCATCAATGTAATAATTTTTAAGTAATAAAAGAAAATTACGGAAAAATAATGACATTCATTTTCATAATGAACCTCAACATAGAAGAAACTGTGGGAACTGTCATCTTGATATGGAAAGTATTCTTTTATTTATAAGGATAGAGCATTATATTCACTGCAGTAACTATAAACTTCAGCACCCTATTAAGCATGCAGCTCTTGTGTCGACTAAGGTGCATCAAAGTGCATAAAGAGTTTTGAGGGAATAAACTAAAAATACAGTGAAAGTGGGAATATTGATGGGTCAAGAGGACAGTAGTAAAGGAAGAGAGAGTTACATGAATGAAAATACAGGTATGGGATCTGTTATCCAGAATGCTCCGAATTACAGAAGGGCCATCTCCCATAGACTCCAATTTATCCAAATTTCCTTTTTCTCTGTACTTGATCCCAACTAAGATTTAATTAATCCTTATTGGGAATAAAACCGATCTGTTTATGAGTTACTGGTTTATTATAATGTTTATATTATTTTCTCTTACCTAAAGATTTATTAACCGGAGAAAATCCGCCAGCGCTCAGGTCAATTTGCATAGGGCAGGAAATGTAAAGTTGTATGGACGTCTTTATGTTAAATGTTGGTGCATATACAGTACTTACAAATTACACTTTTTAAAACACAAGTCCAGGGAACTTTAATAAAGACAACAGAGTTCTTCTAATGCCCTACACATGTGCCCACTGTACAATTAATGTTCCATATGTTTACAAATGTATGGGGGAAAACCGGTTACCCCAAAAAAGTTCAAGTTAGGTCTTTTGCAGGCTCAGTAAAATCCGCACTTTAGTGAATTTGCGGAGTAATGTCCATTCGCCAGAGCGAATTGTTGCCTGGTGCCAGTCAGTTAGTAAATCTGCAATGTCCCTGCGGGCGGTAACGCTAGTGTTAGCCACTTCGCCCTTTAGTAAATCTGCCCCTATGTATGAAGACCAAAATTACGGAAAGATCTATTTTCTGGAACACTCGTTATCCCAAGCAGTCTGGATAAAAGGTTCCATATCTGTATTAGCTCAGGGTCAATAGGAATTGAAATATAGCTGACACTTCTGTAGTCCCTCTGACTCAAGAGGAGTACTGGCTTCTTGGTGAAAGGGTGCCAATATTAAACCTTAGGTCACATCTTATTATAGTAATATCCCAGCCAAAACAGAAGAGAGCAGTTATCTGAGAGGGTCTTTTGCACAAAACTGTGGTGCCAATGTCAAATATTCCCAGGTTGTACCTAGCTGCTCCGGTTTTTGTCCTGGTTGTGGATAAGGTTCTGCTTCTCAGGAACACATTTCATTGGACAATGGGACTTAATTGATCTACCATAAAATGAATCCTTAAACCATAATGGATTTAGTCTGTCAACAATACTACAACTAATTATACAATTAATATACATACTAATATTTGATGTATAAATCTCCAGAGTTTTTCATATAAACACATACATTTCTTCGAGAAGATGGAACCTCTTACAGAGAATGAGTAATTAACCTAAATCTATTCCAGATCACTAGCCAAATGCCTTTTGTACTTCAGTGAGCATCCGCTCTTAAAGGCGTTGTACACCTTTGAGTTAACTTTTAGTATGATGTAGAGTGTGATATTTTGAGACAATATGCAATTGTTTTTCATTTTCTATTATTTGTGGATTTTGAGTTATTTAGCTTTTTATTCAGCAGCTCCCCCGTTTGCAGTTTCAGCAATGTGGTTGCTAGGATCCAAATTACCCTAGCAATGATACATTGACTTTAAAAAAGATTCTTGAATATGAATAGGAGAGGGTCTGAATAGAAAGATAAGTAATAATAAGTAGCAATAATAATAAATGCGTAGCCTTACAGATCATTTGTTTTTAGATGGGGTCCCCCATTTGAAAGCTGGAAAGAGTCAGAACAACAAGGCACATCATTCAAAAACTATAAGTTGAAGATCAATTGAAACATTGCTTAGATTTTGCCATTATATTACATACTAAAAGTTAAGTGAACCACCCCTTTGTTGTTTGTTTTCTTTCATCTTTTGAAGGTTTACCCTAAGTAAACACCCAAACTATTTAATGGCCTATCTGTGCACATCCTGAAATATAATTCATGTGACATGTCAGTAACATTGCAGTGGACAATATTATGCTGAACTTGCAGCGTTATTATACCATCTACTTCTTTTGACAGGGACAATGAAAAACAACAGACAAACCAGAATGTAGTTTAGCTCTACACTGCAAGGTAAATTATTCATAGGCATAAACTGTACTTACACCTCTAAAGAACATATGTTGTTCTTTACATTAATGGCCAGCAAGTCGAGAAAACTGGATGATACCATGTTGAGAAATGGGATATTTGTTTTCTAAACAAGACCATGGCAGATGGGTTCATAATCTCAGTATGTTAACTAATTCTCTGGAGGAAAATAGTTTAAAAATAGTGTTTAGAAACTCTATGAAAGTGTGCTTCACCTATGCATAATTGAAATAATGCTTGTATTTGGGTGCTGCTTCACTGCATGATTGTAAAGCAATGTCTCCATAAATGCATCCCTAGTGTGGTTATAAATACAACACTTAGGGGCAGATTTACTATGGGTCGAATATCGAGGGTTAATTAACCCTCGATATTCGACTAGGAATTTAAATCCTTCGAATTCGAATATCGAATTCGAAGGATTTAGCTCAGGAAATTCGATCGATCGATCGAAGGATTATTCATTCGATCGAACGATTAAATCCTTCGAATCGAACGATTCGAAGGATTTTAATCCAACGCTCGAATGAATATCCTTCGATCAAAAAAACTTGGGCAAGCCTATGGGGACCTTCCCCATAGGCTAACATTGTGTTCGGTAGCTTTTATCTGCCGAACTAGGGGGTCGAAGTTTTTTTTAAGAGACAGTACTTCGACTATTTTTAGTTCGAATCGTTCGATAGTCGTAGTCGAAGGTCGAAGTAGCCCATTCGATGGTCGAAGTAGCCCAAAAAAAACTTCGAAATTCAAAGTTTTTTTAATTCGAACCCTTCACTTGAATTTAGTAAATCTGCCCCTTAAAGTATTTTCTGTATCTGACAGAGCTTACTCTGTTGAACCTTCTGTTGGACTGAACGGTTCCAAAAACGTAGGATTGGCCATGGAACCATGGCAAGGTTTCTCCTGAATGCTACTTAGGGTAAAGTTTCATGAGAATGCCTGTTTGCTCTCTTAGATACATTTGAAAGACCATTTTGGTCAGGGTGATATTTAACAGGAATTGTATTTATTATTTTAGGTATTCCTAGAACTGTGGCTGAATTAACAACATAATGATATTTTCCTGTTTCTGTAAGCTTGTACTGAGCTACTGGTGTCCCTGGCCAAATGTTAGACCTCCAATGAGTATATTGACTGAAAACAACAACTACTACTTTAGCCCAATATCTTGTTATGATTTGTGCCTTCTATCAGACATTCAGGTTGACTTAACCGTTGCTGCACTGCCCTACACACCACCTTGATAGGAGCGGCCATCTGCACTACCCAAAAAGAAGAAATGCCTCTAGTAGAGTGTGCCCTGATTCTCTGCAGGCCTTAAAGAAGATATGCTTTTTTGATTTTGATGCCAACACCGGTCGGTAAGGAGGGAAAACCACTCCCATTTTCCCAGTGAGGGAGAACCCTGACATTTTAACAGGGAAAACAGAGATAGACTCCAAAATCCTAGCCATGAGCTGCTGCTTCCAGATTAAAAAAAAAACATATTTCCTTAAGCCACAGGAGTATGCAGTAGGACAAGAAGGACAAAGACTGGCTATAGGTGAGAAGGTGATTTAAAATTTAGAGTCCTTATGATTGGGACATGGGGAAGGACTTACCCATACATAGCTGACATGGTAGCTGACATGGTATGGTGAGGGTTAAAAACTTTGTTCCAAGCTAATTTCTTCATGACGTTGGGCAAAAGTAATTGCCAACATATTCATATTTTGCAAATAAAGGCACAATGTTTTTCCCAGCACTCAATGCTGTACTTTGCTGTATTTCAGGTTGTTTCCTTTACCTTGACATGCTGATAATTATTTAATATTTCTGATATATCTGAATATTATCTGATTTAGGGTAACCTGAGCTTTCCAAAGCACTTTAAAAGTATACAGCTTTTGGTACTGTTTTCTGTTTTCTAAAGCTACAGGCTGTCAGAAAGTGAAAGCAGATAGGCTGCTTGATTGCTCTTTTTTGTATTGTTGCTTAGTCACCTAATGGGTCTTCTGTTGAAAGGGAATTATGGAGCATCCTACTACAGTAATAGGCCCAATTTTCTTCTTCTACTATTATGCAGGCTTCTTTTCTGCAGAACAAGGTGGGACTTGGCACTAAAATGCTTTTGAGAAGAGAGAACAAAAACTCTCTTTTTTAAATATTGATTTATCTGCTATGCTGTTGTTATTAGCAATGCAGGGTTTTATAGTTCGCTTTATATCTGCATTGGCAACAGTTGCTGAGAAAGTCATTTGCCACTAAAGGCTAGTAACCAGTCAAATTAATAAATGCTTCAAATAGTAAAGGAAAAGTAACAACAAAAAATGATGTACTGTTGCCCTGCACTGGTAAAACTGATGTGCTTTAGTAACTATACTTTATATAAACAGGCTGCTGTGTAGCCATGGGGGCAGCCATTCAAGCACAACATACACAGTAGATAATAAATAAGTTCTATACTGCAGAGCATATCTGTTATCTGCTATGAATCCTGTACCTTTTCTCAATTTTTATCTTTGAATGGCTGCCTCCACGGCTACACAGCAGCTTGTTTATATAAAGAGTAGAGTAGAGTAAACCTTCATACTTTTATTCACATTCAATAAATCCACAGGGTAGCCTTTATGTTTTGGAGTATGCACCTACCACAGCTGACCACAAGAGGTGAACTTATTGTAATAAGTGTAATAAAAGAAGAACTGGCACTCAGAGCTCAATGCATGCGGGCAAAGCCCTGCGTGTTTATTACAATGTCATGACAGTTCTTCTTTTATTACGCTTACTACAATTGGGGTTGCCGATCCCTTCTGACTGTGCACCGGGCCAACTTATGCTGGAGAGGCCAGGGTGTGCTGGTGGGTTCTGGAATTTGAACTTATTGTAATACACATACGCCACGACTTTGGTGGTGGAGAAAATATTCGCCAAACAGTTTTGCAAATTGCAGATTTAAACTGCTGCCCCTATATCTCCTGGGCTCCCCTATAGGGTCTGCATCCCATGTAGTTACGCCTCTGGATGTGACATCTTGGAAGTGCAGAATGGAAAGTGAAAGCAATTGCCTGTTAGGCATAGAGAAGGGGCAGTCAATATATGATTGACTTCTGAGAGTACAAGTTTACAACCGGTATGGCATTATTTATGGTGTTTCTGCCATGCAAGGTTCTTTCTTAGAAATCCACTGGACATATGCCCGTGGGCCTCCCACAACCCATGTGCCATTGGAGAACCACAGAGGGCTCTTTTATTTTGTTTCTATAGGTCTGGCAGTTCTACAACCATTAGTACTGCTTGATACTGTCAGTAATATAAAAGGAGAAATTTGTAATGTTATTGTTAACAACAATAAACATAAATAGATACACCTGGTGAGAAGAACTGAGCAGAACATAAAAAACAACGCAGGATATTAGATATGTAAATATATGTATGAAATGTATCAGAATATAACAGAAAACAGAAAGCTAAGTGGATTAATGGTTTACTAAATTCCCTGGGTCAGGGATTGAAATGAATTCTCTAATACATAATGTGATGAGATACACAAATGAATATATGAAATGTCAGAACAACAAAATGTATGTCACTATTTTCAAGTATCTGTATGAAACACATTGTAACAATAGGCCCGGATAAGCAATAATCCCCTAGTTTTTCATTTCTATATACGTACAGTATTAGTGGTGGGAAGTTCAATGTTACTAAATATATCAGTTCACTAATGCCAAATCCTTCAGTGATGTAAAGAATGATTTTTAGACATGAGTGGACACTTCTCAAAGGATGGGCAGGGTGCAAATATTGCTATACCATAAATGCCCACATGCACAGGTCTGGATCTAGGGTTTCTACCTTTTCTGGAAACAATACCAGAATTCATATATTTTTATGTTTTCCCCTATTAATCAAGCAATCAAGCATCATTTTTTACTAGCCAGGCCATTAATACACCAGCCAGGTGGCACCCCTATCTGGATCTCAAGGAACTGTGCTTTCAACATGAATTTTCATGAGATGTGAGATGGGGCAATATTATAATTATTATAGTTCATTATTATTCCCCAGATGCAAGTTCACTCAGGGATGCTGTCATGGAACCAGAAACCACTTGTCATTAAAGACATTTATTTGGCACAAGTTCTGTGGATTCTGGACTCACATAGGGTCAGAACCCCAACAAAGGAATCAAAGGAATCACAACGTTTTACAGACTTTGGAACATATAACATGCATACCTCCCAACTGTGCCGTTTTCAGGTGGACAGTCCTGCTTTTGACAGCTCAACCCACAGTCCCTCATTTGTAATGAAAAGTTCCGCTTTCTCTGCACTGAACAGCCAGAAAAAGATACAAAGTTTCTAACTTGGATTTAGGCAGAGAGCCCAGGACAGCCACCAGGTGCAACTAAGATACTTTTGAAATAATTTTGAGATAAACATATAAGTAATTTAGATAAACAGGTCTCTTGGGAGAAACTAGACAGTTTAAAGTGCAATTAAACTTCATTAGCAAAACCGTAATAACTGAAAAAAAAAACACAGAAATATGTTCAAACCTTCATAACCTGCCAAATTTGTAAAATGAACATGGTAATTAGGGGTGTGGCCACAAAAATGGGCAACTTTTTTCGTCCCTCTTTTTATTACCAAAATGTTGGGAGGTATGAGAATATACAGAATAAAAGGGAGTTACTGGTGGGAGAATAGAGATAGCTCCTCACAGTAGAGAAACACAAAGAACTGCTCTTTCAGCCAAGCAAGTGGCTCTGCCATCAAGGCCATGGTACTAGTGACCAAAGCTAGCTTGAGAATATTCATCCAAATCAGGGGGACTTCCTGGGGGAATCTGCATACACAGAATTGTATGCAAAATCGTTTCTGTTGGTTAAATTGTTTTGTGTCAGGGACATTTCTGCATCTGCCAGAACTAACTTGAATGCCTAAATCAGAGCCAAATCTAGTCAGAGCTGTTTACATATAGAAACACATGTCCTGCTCCCATGGCATTGTCTGCAGGAAAAGGTGCAAAATCTGAAAAACATGGCAGATTGTGTCTGTTGTTTGCACATTGCACTCTGCCCCCTGCCTGTAAATGAGCTATTATATGATGAGTTTCATACATAAATACAAAAAGTTGTTTATTTTTTGATTGTAAAATCCCTTTAGTAGTAGGGGGTGACTGTAAATATGTTCATTATGTATCATACATTGAACAGTTCTTGCTGGTTTTTCAGAATAGCACAATCCAAAAAGTGAGAATCACTTCCATGGGTTCAGTGAATCCAACTCCCAATCTTTTTCCTGCCTCTCAGATCATTTTTATAAGGTATCCTCCTCTACAATATTATTGTTATATGTATGATGCTAATTATATAGTGAATAAAGTCAGTGTCGGACTGGCCCACAGGGATACCAGGAAAACTCCCAGTGGGCCCAGGTGTCAGTGGGCCCTCCTGCTTCAAAACATTTGGCATATTTCATGGCCATTACCAACAAAGAGACTAAATAGATTAATAATAGATTGTAACATGTTAAAAAAAAAGAGAATAGCCGAATAGAGGTTGTGTGATGAGAGGAATTATAATAGTACTGAGAGTGGGCCCCTGATAAAAGGTCTTTTGGTGGGCCCCTGGTCTAAGATTTTTGGGTGGGCCCCTGGTGTCCCAGTCCGACACTGAATAAAGTACCCCCCTATTGTAAAATGTATAAATATTATAAGCCACAGAGGAGTTCCAGGACCAACGCAGAGTCCTTTTATACAGATCATGTAACTCCAAGGTTACTTCTAATATGCTCATATTTTCCAACAAGGGGTACTTTATTTATTATAAAACAGAAGTTGTAGTAAGTCAAAAATGACATCACTGAGCTCTGTTTATAACTGATGACATCACTAAGAGCCATTTATAAGGATATCATTTAAAGGATATTCAAGGCTTTTGTGTATTATATACATATATATAAAAATATATATATATAGAGAGAGAGAGAGAGAGAGAGAGAGAGAGAGAGAGAGAGAGAGAGAGAGAGAGAGAGAGAGAGAGAGAGAGCGTGCCTAGGTATTAGGCCTATCAACAATGGCCTCTATAAATCTGTTTAAGTGTTTTCTATCTTCACCTGGGTTTACTCTCACTTCCCGTTATAAAATACTTTTGCTTAGGAGTAAATTGTCTTCAGTACTACTGAGATATCCACCTATTCTGGGAATGAAGAAAATCTATGCGGGACAAAGTATCTTTAAGAAAAAAATACATAATCACTCTTCTCACAATCAAGTCCTATGTATTTAGTGCTGATTATCCTATAAACTGCATTCTATGTCAATATGTGTACAGCCGCTCAGCTTCTTGGGGATTATACTAATCAAAAGATTCACAGTTTCCATGCAGCCTCTTTAATTAAGTTAATTCAGACATTAGTGTTTTACCAAGAGACTCTCTCAATGGGCAAATATTTAATGTATTTCCATTTATTCAAAATACTTCTTTACTTTTGAATTTGTAAGCAAGTGCAATGTGTTTTCCTTTTCAGAATGACGATCAGCCATGCATATTTTGAAAGGGGTGCTAGGAGTGTATGACATATGTCCCTTATATTGTAATCATAAATAGAGATTGCTGTTGTGCTCATACTGTGCTCATTAAAGCTTACACCTGGCTGAAGCACAGGCCCAAGCTGTTGCTACAAAGAGGACAGTGTTATAATTAGGGTGTATCACCCTGAATCCATAGGAAAGGAAACGTTACATAGAGTTGTACATGTATGTATAAATTTGGTGTCTGATTATTTACAGCAAAAAGAAGAATAACACAAGTGACAGCATCTAAAATGTATTTTTGTTTATATCTCAAAGGTGAGAGAATGGCTGTGCTTGAACTGTCAGATGCAGAGGGCTCTGGGGATGGACATGACTACTGCTACGCGATCAAAAAGCCAGCAGCAACTGCATTCTCCTATTCTCTCTCCATCACAGTCCCCTGCCAAACAAACAAAACCCAATGCTTCTCCTCAGCACACACAGCAGCAGCAACAACAATCAACACCACAGCATCAACTGCAGCCCAAATCACAGCATCAGCCTCATCTACAGCAGCATGCACAACAAGCCCAGCCACACCAACATCCTCAGCAGCCTCAACCAGAAACCCATCAACAGAAGCCCCAATACCAATCACAAACCCAAAGTAAAGTGCATGCTCAAAACCAACATCAAGCTCCTAAACCTCAGAGCCAGCATCAGTCACCGCTGCATGTACACGCAGGTAAAGAAGCATCCCATGGAAGTGGACGGATGGAAAACATTCATAGTTCTGCTACCCAACTGCCTCAACAAGCAAAAACTCAACCAGCCCAGCAACGAGAACAGTTAAGCCAAGCATATCCAAAATCCACCGCCCCTCAGGAAGTTTTGCAATCTTCACCACAACATCAACCAGTAGAGCAAAGAAAAACTGTTGGTAGTTCTCCAGCAAAAACTCCAGCAACTCCATCACATGGAGCCCATGATCAAACCCAGGAAGGTCTCACTGGAAAATTATTTGGCTTTGGGGCATCACTTTTGAACCAGGCGAGCACACTTATTTCTGTTCCAGCAGAAACCACCACACAAACCCAACAGTCCCCTGGCAAAGTGCCTCCAAAAATAGTCTTTAGTGATGCAAGCAAGGACAGTGGCGCTAAACCACCGGGACCCATGTCTGCCGTACCCAGCAGATTGGAGAGCTCCCCTGTTCATAAACAAGGGAAAATTGAACATGTTAAGCCAAAGGATGTGCCGAAAGTCATGTGCCCATTGTGTAAAACAGAACTTAATGTGGGTTCCAGTGAGCCCACTAATTACAGTACCTGCACTTCATGTAAAAAACAAGTTTGCAACATGTGTGGATTCAACCCAACCCCTCACCTGCTAGAGGTAAGGAAAACACAATTATTGATATTTATGTGCTCATTTATTTAGTGAGGCTGCAGATTATAGGTTGAGGTTATTTATTTAGACTGTAGAATTTTATGGAATTTGAGCTGAAAGGTAAACGAAAACTAACATCATGGTATAAGAGGAAAGGGGATTATCAGAAGGTGACACAGCCTTTCACTCACAAATAAATCATTCACTACCATTTCACACTACTATAAATCTCTCTGTGATTGACCTCTACCATTTCTTTTCAACCAAGCTCTGTCATACATTCTAACATCTGCATTTATCTATATTGTGTTTAGTCTTGCTAGATCTAGGATAAGCCAGCGCTTAAGCATTTCTGTGAATTACGGTGGGTACATACAAGTCCTTCCACTTGACTTCTTTTGTGTGTAGGAAGCTTCAAGAGCAATCATCATGGATTCGTTTTTGCTCCCTGGTTTATTTTGCAAAAGTATACATAATGCATATAAGGCAGTATAATCTCAAATACAATGGGACACATGCATTATCTACCCCCATTGTGTACATAAACTGTATTGTATATCCTGATTCTTCATCGTGCCAGAAGTTGCACAGATTTCCCTGCATGATTTGCAGCAGAGCATGTAGCCTTCACTAGAATAAACGCACTTTAGGCATAAAGGTCTGGGAAGCAAGCCCCTGGCATTTTCTAAATACACTGTGGGGTAATGAATGGGTGGACTTAAACCCTTTCTTTGCCTTGGATTTTATTGTATATCCCCCTAACTCCGTGTCTTACAAGCAACAGAGTTTTTTAACGGTAATGTCCTAATTTCATTAGCAAATGCAGTAAAAGCTGCAGAAGACAGGAGCTTGTGAACTTGTGAAACTGTTAAGCATTGCTGACCTTTGTAGTAATTACTTCTGATAAGACATGTTAAATTCACTTAGCAGGTCAATATCAAGACTTCAGCACAGATTCCGAAGAGATAACCTAATGTTGTAAAATGAGAGCTGGTCAGACATTTTCCTGCCGTAGATATCAGGTGTTTCCACTGATCATTTTGCTCTGTAGACATGCTACCTAGTAATGAAAACAAATATATTTTTAGAAACACCTGGTACTTCTCTCTGGTCAGCATTCTAACTTAATGGGCAGAAACTAAGGGTTCTCTTTCAAACATGACTACTTTGTCACATAAGGGAAATAGACATAATGAATAGTAAGGAAGAAATGTATATATTAGGGAGGTATAATCTGCAGCTTTTGAGTGTTGGTTTCCTGGGGTCCCAGACATAATGAAAAGTAAGGAAGAAATATATATATATTAGGGAGGTATAATCTGCAGCCTTTTAGTGTTGGTTTCCTGGGGTCCCAGACTGTAGACAAATGCCTTTTTGCTTCGCTTGTCCTTGTCATTTACAGGGAGCAACCTTGGTAGTATTTTTAAAAGTGCACAACAGAGTTGTGAAGACCAGTGATATAGTTCTATAATTTATATAGCTTGCCCAAAGCTCCCATTAGAATCAGGAATTGCTTCTAATGGTGCTTCATGACAGAGCAGAATGTTTTTCAGAGAGCAATCTTGGTAGTGTTTTCTAAAGTGCTTACAAGTGTACAAGACATGCACCGGGGCTGCCACATCAGGCCCCCCCACCACCTTCAGGCCCCCTCCTAAGCCACGAATCACCCCCAACCCCCCCGCCTACCTGTACTTTCCATTTCTTCGATCAGACGGGGGTGGAGGTCAGGAGGGCAGGCTGGCTACGTGAAATGGGTCTGGGCCAGCACGGCCAGCAGAGCTGGTGGATCAAGGCCCTCGCTCCGCTCCCCAGCAGTAAATCACGTCTGCCTCTCTGTTGCATCACCTGCCGATTCCCCCGCCAGCACGTACCAGTGTGCGTCAGGCAGGGGTTAGGTGTTCAGAGAGCAGGCTGCGTGGACCGGTCTGGGCCGGAGGGGCCCACCGGGTTTTTTCCCGGTGTCCCGCCATGCCATGCTCTCACCCTGCCTGCAACATATTCGTGTTTGCACTATGTTTTTATTGCAACATTTTTGAATAAAATTGGAATTTTTAACTACTTTGGCCTATGGATCCCATGTCTATGGCAGTCTATGTGCCTTTTCATTTACCAGACTTGCCTTCGCCACCTCAGACCAGGCAAAGTGCAATATAGTAGATAGGACTTCCTCAATATTTAGTTGAAAAAAAAACAATGCCGGCATCTTTTCCTTTTTTCAGGGTGATAGACTGGAAAATAGCATATTTTTTGGGGTAACTGGCTTCCCTCCTACATTTCCTAACATATGGCACATAAACTATACACTGGGCTCATGTGTAGGGCAATATAACAACTTTATTTTCTTTTATTAAGCTTTCCTGGACATGTGTAGTGTAATTTATTTGCTGCAACACATACGTCCATTCAACCAGTGGCGTAACTACCGGGGGAGCATGGGGTGCGATTGGGCCAGGGCCCCTCAGGACTCCCCTGCAGCATGCGCGCCGTTGATTACAGTGAGAGGGGGGTGGACCGGCTGCACGTCCCGCACCAGGACTCACCCCCTCTAGTTACGTTACTGCATTCAACTTTCCGCCGCATGCAAATTAGCCAATGCTAGCGCAACTTCGCTCTGCTTGCCGAATTAACGCTAGCGCAACTTCGCCAGCGTTCGGCACCCTTAATGCAACTTCGCATGTTAGTGAATTAGCGTTGTCTGAGCGAATTTTTGCTAGGCGCTGCCTGCGAAGCCATCGCTGACGAATTTTCGCTGCTTAGTAAATTTGCCCCCTAGTATTTTGATAGCACTACAACTGTCTGATATGGACAAAAGAGCACCACTTGTTGAGAGCAGATCACTGGTACCTTGTATTAGTGCAGTCACAGCGTCATTTTACGAAAGCAAATCAGATTGCCAGGGATCAAGTAGAGTATCTGAGGTTAGAAACTGAACTAGCCTTAAGCCGAGTGAGCAGCTATATACAAGCTTTCCAAGAAGCTTAAAGGAAGCAAACAGATGAACCGCTTCCCCTGTTTGAATCGTACAGGAAATAATGCCCACAACCAGTTAAAAGTGGGAGTTTCCATCTCCAACCTGTTTCTTAATCCGTCGTCTTTCCCAAAGCATCCATGCTGATGTGTCATGCTGGTTACTCGAGGTACAATGTTGTCGGTTACCTGGTTATAAAGACACACTTTTTGTTGCATAATGCAGTGTCATTGACAGCCACACTTGATAGGCATGAAATGCTTAAAAGCACTTTATTCCTCCATGATAACTTTGCTTTAAAGGACCAGTAACATAAAAAAATTACTTTAACTGATGAACACTTATTATTTGCTTTCAGTGAACTATTACAGTTTATATAAATAAGCTGATTTGTATCCATGGCCACAGCGATTCGAGCTCCGTATATATATTTACATAGGGTGCCTAACTTTTGGCACCCCCAATTAAATATGACTTTCCTTCTCCTTGAAAGAATGACATTAGCAAGCAATACATTTTTAGAATGTTTCCCGCTCACAAAGGATCGTCTGCATGGAACAATGAGATTGCTCTTGGAAATGTTTTTCTTTCCAGATAATAAACACAATAGTCATTGATTGCCTATGTTTGTTTTTGAATTCAAATTCTGAGCACAGCTCAGCTGATTGGGCATTGAATAAAAGGAAACTCCTGATGCTATTGTTTTCTGCGTCAAGATAATAGCAAGGAAAGGATTCCGGCAGCATAAAAACTCTACTGATGCAGGTGACTACTGCAATAGAAAAAAACTAGTTGAAGTTCACTTTTGGATATTTAGCTTTATTTAAATAATTCATCATAAATAAATCATACATATGGGGTAAATTTGCAAAGCGCAGAAAACTTGCCAGGGACAGCGTCACACCCAACTCAACACTTTGCCAGGTGAAAATTCGCTCGGACAACGCTAATTTACTAAAATGCGAAGTTCCGTCCTGCCCGTTATATAAGTGCTAGTGTTAGCAAATCAAAGCAAGATGCGCTAGCGTTCAATTCTGCCTAGCACAAATTCAGACTGAAGATTGGGTAAGTTCTATGCACTCCATTGCACTTTGTCTGGCCTGAGCTGGCGAAGGCAAATCTGGCGAAAGAGGTAACATCCAGTAAAATCCTCATTTTAGTAAATTTGTGGAGTAACGTCTATTCACCAGAACGAAAAGTCGCCCGGTGAATGGTGATAGAGTGAGAAGTGACGCCTTCACCTGTCAGTAAATCGGCGAATTCCGTGCGAGCGATTTTGATGGGGAATTGTTACCAGCGTTTGCCACTTCGCCTTTTATTAAATCTGCCCCTTTGGAACTGGTTTTACGTTTTCCCCTTTTTTAATGGAGTTTAATTTTTGCCTTGTGTCCGCCACTGCACCTGTCCCCCAAAAGTGCAATAACAGAACAATTCCACATATGCTGTCAGGATAGAATGTTTATCTATCTTTCTTTCTTTTTACTGTTGACAGTGCCTTTCCCACCACATTATGTGGCACTGTTCATCCTTCTGTGTCTCCGGCTCATATACCAGAGCCACTCACGTTAAAGTCCATGGACATGTGTTTGGGTGCTGCTCTTGCCTTCAGTGGCTAATGTGGGACACTGGGCAAAAGCAAACCGACGCTAAATTCACAAACTAATTGTAAATATTTTGTTTTCTTCATTAAAATTCAGTTAACATTTTTGAAGGTGAGCTTCCCCTTTATGTCAAAAGCCATGGTTGCAGATCCAGAGACCAAGGGTAACAGTTGTGCTGCACAATCCTCTGACAGCAGGAAAAAAATCAATGCAGATTAAGCTGTTTTAAACTGCTCTGCCAATACTGCAGTATAATGGGCAAACACAGTGCTGCAACTTTCCCTCTCACTTCAATTTTCAGGAATTGCTGCCCAAAAAAAACTTTAAGTTTATTTCTCTTTTAATTGCTTTATATCACAAGGTTTTGGTAGCTGGAAAAACATTTGCTTGGAATCTAGAGCAGTGGTTCTCTAAATGTGTGACTGGCTCATTGTTGCCCAGAACCTTGACTGGAGGGGCCAGTTGGTGAAATTTGGGAAAATGTCAATTTTTTGTCTTAGATGCTCCTGAAATATAAGTGAGATTTGGGGGCGAACACTTACTTGCAGCATACCTTCAAATTGTCCCATTTTCCCAATTATATTTTGACACAATTAGCAATTGGTTTTTATTTTCTATTATTTGTTGGTTTTTGCGTTAGTTCACTTTTAATTTAGCAGCGTTCCATTTTTCAGTTTCAGCAATCTGGTTGCTAGGGTCCAAACCACCCTAGCAACAATGCATTGATTTGAATAAGAGACTGGAATAGGAGAGGGCCTTAATAGAAAGATGAGTAATCAAAAGTATCAATAACTATAAATGTGTTGCCTTACAGAGCATTTGTTTTTAGATGGGGTCAGTGACCCCCATTTGAAAGCTGGAAAGAGTCAGAAGAAGTCAAATAATTAAAAAACTATAATAAAAAAAACTTATTAAAGATCAACTGACAAGTTGCTTTGTATTGCCCTTTCTATGACATACTAAAAGTTAAAGGGATACTGTCATGGGAAATCTTTTTTTTTTTCAAAATGAATCAGTTAATAGTGCTGCTCCAGCAGAATTCTGCACTGAAATCCATTTCTCAAAAGAGCAAACAGATTTTTTTATATTCAATTTTGAAATCTGACATGGGGCTAGACATTTTGTCAATTTCCCAACTGCCCCCCTGTCATGTGCCTTGTGCCTGCACTTTAGGAGAGAAATGCTTTCTGGCAGGCTGCTCTTTTTCCTTCTCAATGTAACTGAATGTGTCTCAGTGAGACATGGGTTTTTACTATTGAGTGTTGTTCTTAGATCTACCAGGCAGCTGTTATCTTGTGTTAGGGGGCTGCTATCTGGTTACCTTCCCATTGTTCTTTCGTTTGGCTGCTGGGGGGAGAAAGGGAGGGGGGTGATATCACTCCAACTTGCAGTACAGCAGTAAAGAGTAATTGAAGTTTATCAGAGCACAAGTCACATGACTTGGGGCAGCTGGGAAATTGACAAAATGTCTAGCCCCATGTCAGATTTCAAAGTTGAATATAAAAAAAATCTGTTTGTTCTTTTGAGAAATGGATTTCAGTGCAGAATTCTGCTGGAGCAGCATTATTAACTGATTCATTTTGAATTTTTTTTTTCCCATGACAGTATCCCTTTAAAATAAAGGTGAACCAACCCTTTAAAAAGGCTGCTGTTCTCTGCCTTCTCGTGAAATAATGGAGTCTAGGGACAGGAAAGCTGTTGATTGGCTTTGGAACATTAGGGGCCAAACAGAAGGGGGTGTAAGGAAAGTAGGGTTACTATTGGCTAGGAAGGTCAGAAGCATATTTACCATATGGACACTCAAGGGCCTATGTCTAGGTCAGCAGCTTTAAGAAGGTGGCCCTCAGATGCCTATATTGGTAGAAAAAAAAACAAAAAAACCCCACTTACCCTGCTGGCAAATGCTGTCCTATCAAATCTGGCAGCAGAGGTGGGGGACCCTCTGATGGTGGTGCTACAGAAGTAACATCATGCACACGTGTGTTGCACATCTGCTAACGTCACGCAAGATGCACCTGCAGGTCTGGTTCCTTGGGCAGCATCGAACCTGAATACGTTGAGGAAGGGTTGTCTAGAATTCAGGACAGGCAATTTGCTTCTACAATGGTTGTGGATATAGCATATCCACAACTTATTAGGCAAGCTTTTTGTCTCTGCTGGGACCCTCTTTATGGTATCTCGATGTGCAGTAGTCATCTGGCACAAACGCACTGGGACACGTCTTGAAATGAGTAGAGCTGCTGATCACAAGGCCTGTGCTTTGAATAAGAAATATATAGAATAGTGGTGCTTAAGTGGCCCTTTATGGTAAGCGGAAAATTTGGGAGCTGATACTATTAACTAATTCTCCTTCGATTCCTGTTTCTTCAAAACATCCGACACGTTGCATGCGTTTCGTTGCATTGTGGAGTTCCTCCCTTAATATTGTGGTGGTGGGGGGGTTGCACTAAGACTCGGGGAGGCACATTTATCAAAGTCGAATTTTGAATTCATGTGAGTTTTTAAAAACTCCCCAAAACTCCCATAAATTTGAAATTCGACCTAAATTCGATCTAAATTTAAAATTACATTTTTTAATAGAATCGACCCGAGAACAAGAATCGGATTAGATTCAAAGTCGATTCGATTGTCAGGAAGGCTGCAAACATCTCCAAATTGATCTCCTATTAACTTTTCAGGTTTTAGATGGCGAATAGTCGAATTCGAGTTCTTAAAGTGCCAGAGTATGATGAATTTAGAAAATCAAATAATTTTTTTTTTTAAAAAAAATGTAATTTGAATAACTTCATAGTCGAATTTGACAGTTTTGACCATAAAAAAATGAGAAAATTCGAATTTTCAATTCGACCCTTGTTAAATCTGCCCCATGATGTCAGTCAGAGGTCCCTAACCGCTTTATATTACTACACAGCAATGTGTGGCATAACTGTAATACCTTCAAGAGCCGTGTAAGTCCCCAAGGTGGAATCTCTGGCAGAAGACAAGTGATGTGCTGCCGGTCACTGTTCTGTGTGTTATTTGAACCATTTACTAGTTGCTTTGATTTCCCCTGAATACTCCATTTTGTCACAAGGTTTTCATCAGATGCACTTAATAAATCACTAATACATCAAATGAAGTGAATTGTGTCATCTCTGCCATTTATTCCCTGCACACATTAAACTTTGATGCCTATTACTCTTAGCACCTATTGCATTGATTACCTGCAGTTATATGTCACATCGAATTCACTGACCTTGTAGCAGCCTGGTAAATACAATATTTCCTTCCTTCATTGCCTCAACAACAAAAGGAGAAACTATGTTTATGCTTTATTCTTCCCAACTGCCAAGTAATCTGTGGGACAGTCCCGATTTTGACAACTCAGCCCGCAGTCCCGGGTTTCTTACTGAAATGACGCAAGTTTCTCTTTGATCTCCTGCAGTGACGCCAGAAAAAGATACAGAGTTTCTTATTTATAATAAAAGTTTTTTTGGCAGAGAGCCCAGAACACTGAGCAGCTGTACTTAGATACATTTGTAACAATTTAAGATAAGCAAAGATACAATTGTAACTATTTAAGATAAGCAATTCTCTTGGGAGAACTGAGACTCACAGACTAAAGGGCATTTTCACCTTCATTAGCAAAATTTTTATAACACATAAAACATTGCCCTAAAACTCACAGAAATGTGTTCACATTTTCATAACCTGCCAAATTTTGTGAAATGGACATGGTAATTAGGGGGTGTAGCCATAAAATATGAGTGGTCAAAAAATTTAGAGACCTGCATTGTATAGTTTCCTTTAAATTATAATGCATTAAGTATATAAGTAGCCTATCAGGAGTAGTCTAGATATGGAACTTATATAATCAAATAGCCATGCATCAAATAGGCAATTGTAAACATATTACTATTTTTGGCCTTGGTTACATGAGTGTAGGACCTTTAAGGATGCTACTAAATTAAGCTCTTTATAAACTCATAGGTCTTCCACATCGGTATCGCTAAAGGGAATGCTTATAAAAAAACTTGTATCACTGCAGTACTGCAGCATTTTATAAACACTATGGGCAAATTTACTAAAGGGGAGAAGTGGCAAACGCTGGTGAAAATTCAACAGCCAGTTGAGACTTTGGCGCAACTTCGCACTCTAACGCCAGGCGCATTTTTGTTCTGGCGAAAGAGCGTTACTACGCAAATTCACTACGTTTTTGATTTTACTGAGCATTATCTCTATCTTCAGACTTGCCTTCACCACCTCAGACCAGGCAAAGTGCAATGGAGTAGATAGGACTTAGTTGACATTTTGTTGAAAAGTCCCAAAAAACACTGGCGTCTTTTCCTTTTTTCAGGGTGATAGGCTGCAAAAGATTGTAATTTTTTTTTAGGGTACCCGGCTTCCCCCCTACATTTCCTAATATATGGCACATAAACTATACACTGGCTCATGTGTAGGGCATTATAACAACTTTATTTTATTTTATTTGGGTTCCCTGGGTTTGTGTAGTGTACTTTATTTGCTGCAACATATACGTCCATTGAAATTTAACTTCCCGCTGTATGCAAATTATCTAACGCTAGTGCAACTGCGCTATGCCTTGCGTAGTAACGCTAGCGCAACTTTGCCAGCGGTCGGTGCCGGTGACGAAACTTTGCAACTTAGTGAATTAGCGTTGTCTGTGCGAAGTTGTGCCTGGCGAAGTGTGGTGAAGGCAGCGAAGCCGTCGCTGGCAAATTTTCGCCCATTGTTCTCCTACAGGACTGATAAGGAGCCTGAAGCACTGAGCAATTGGTTTAGCCAAAACCAGAATTATCCATAACTGAATAAATCTATGACAAGCAGACTTCAAGTAATCTAATTTATATGAGACCAATTTGTTAGACATGTTTCTGATGAAATTAGAAGGATGGATACATATGAAAATGAGCAGAACTGGATGGGAGCTTTGAACCCTTATTAACTGCTCCCAAGAGTCGTAATTAGTAGACATTCTTCAATCAATATTAGGGGTTTAGAATCACATAAAACTGAGCTGATTGCTGAGGCTGATGTTCCACTTTGGCAGATGCATGTGTATGTTCTGCAGTATCTTTGCCTTATTATGATCTAGGGTCAGAATTAAAGAACAGGTGGGCCATTGAGATGCCATAATAAAGGGACCACATGTCAGCATCACCCAACAGCCTTCAGCCTTACTATTGTGTATATATCTAACTATTGTTCCACTATGCTTTATATTTTTCTTTAAAGTGACCCCTCTGCTACTTGAGGTCCATACTGTAGCTTATGCTCTTTCTGGCCTACATTAAAACTAGGGCTTGACAAGTATTAACTCCAATAAGGATTAATTATATTTTAGTTTGGAGCAAGTACAAGGTACTGAATTTATTATTACAGAGAAAAAGGAAATTGTTCTCTAATATTTGGATAAAATGGAATCTATTGGAGATGGCCTTTTTATAATTCAGAGCTTACCGGATAGCGGTTTTCCAGATAACAGATCCTATACCTGAATTAAAATAATGAGATACTGAGATGTCTATAAAGCTTCTTGACGGACTGAGGGATATAATGTAAACAGGGCTGGATTTCACGGCCAGGCTCCACTAGGCTGCATGGTCCTAGTGCCTGCCCACACTACCTCCCCCTGCACGAGGAGCACGGAGTAAGGGCCGGAGCACTGGGGAGCTGCGCGTCCCCAGTTCTCCCGAGAAAGTGCCTGGAGCGACATGCTACCCCAAATACTTTGCCGCCCTAGGCCAGGGCATTTGCGGCCTCTCCACAAATCCGGGCCTGAATGTACAAACCATATTATTATATTATTATTATTTTGTAGACCGTCTCTTGTGGTGTTGTTGCCAATTAATGCCTTAGAGCAGTAATCCTCAACCAATAGCTCTTAAGCAACATATTGTTCACCAACCCCATGGATGTTGCTCACAGTGGCCTCAAAGCAGGTGCTTATTTTTTAATTTCTGGCTTGGAGGCAAGTTGTGGTTGCATAAGAATTAGGTGTATTGCCAAACAGAACCTCCTGTAGGCTGACAGTCCACATAGGAGCTACCAAATAGCTAACCACAGCCCTTATTTGGCACCACCCATTTTTTTATGCTTGTGTTGCTCCTCATCTTGTTTTACATCTGATTTTGGCTCATGGCTGAAATAAGGGGGGACCCTTCTTTAGAGGGTCATAGCTGATCATTCAGTGCTCCAGATACACGTCAGGGGTACTTTGTGCTTTTTAATATCCATGTTTGTGATTTTCTTTTTCAAGGCTATCATCTAGGAAAACATGACCAAGACAACATTCCCTCTCATAGCCGTGACTCCTACTCTTGTAAACAAAATATGTGCTGCAGTTCTGAAAAGCACCAATAACAATAACAAAAAGCTCTAAAAATACATACGGAAACAAACACAGATGGAATTGTAGCAAATAACTTAGGAATTTCAAGCTATGATACCAATTAACTAATTAGCGGTAATATCCAGTTATTCGATGACTTCATATTGTGTCATCTTTGCAAAAACCCTGTATTTATTTATTTTTTTTATCATTCATTTCATTTGGCTACATGGCATAATGCCTTTCTGCTTCTAACCCATTCGTTTTCCATTATGATATCATGCTGTACAGAGGAAACATTCACCCTAATCATTGTTTTATTCCTTGCACTTTGTCATTATCGGTGGCCTAAATACATATGGCTGTTTGACTCTGATAACAGCATTAAAAAGGAAAGGCAAATATAGAAAAGAAGATACGGGATTAAGAGGTGCCATATTTTGCTGATGTTGCTGCGAGTTTGAACGGCAGCCTCGTAAACGGAACCTTTAAAGTCGGACTATTCACACGCACAGATTAATGGCTGCCTTTCTCTTTTTTATGCCTGAAATCTGTTACATGGGAAAAAAATCTTTCCCTAGATTTTATCTGAAATCCAATTGCTATAGTTGGAACCGAAGATACATCGAGAAATAAATGCATTGCATGCAATAGATTCCTGTCTTTATGGTGGATATTGTGATTCATATTGATCCCCCATTAAATACACCTAAAGAATAGGCAATTTGGGGACTTTTTGGGGCCGATTCACTAACTTCGAGTGAAGTATTCGAAGTAAAAAAAACTTTGAATTTCGAAGTGTTTTTTTTGGGCTACTTCGACCATCGAATGGGCTACTTCGACCTTCAACTTCGACTTCGAATCTAAGGATTCAAACTAAAAATCGTTCGACTATTCGACCATTCGATAGTCGAAGTAATGTCTCTTTAAGAAAAAACTTCGACCCCCTAGTTTGCCATCTAAATTTTGATCCTAGCAAGTGGATTGCTCAAATTGCAAACCAGAGAGCTGCTGAATTAAAGCTAAATAACTCAAAAACTACAAATAATAAAAAAAATGAAAACCAATTGCAAATAGTCTCAAAATTTGACTCTCTACATCATGCTAAAAGTTATCTCAAAGGTGAACAACCACATTAATAACTTCTATAGCAAAAACCAAGGAGTGCAAAATAAAAATCTTTATTGTGTGCATAGCATGCAAGTGGTAACTTTACTACAAAACATTTAAACATTTAATTAATCCAATCAAATCATTTAGCCACAAATATGGATTCATGCAGATTAGTTAGCATCATATACTGAACTTGTTACACCAGCCTAAAGTTTCAGCCTCTCAATAGCAGCAATGATCCAGGACTTCAAACTTGTCACAGGGGGTCACCATCTTGGAAAGTGTATGTGACACTCACATGCTCAGTGGACTCTGAGCAGCTGTTGAGAAGCTAAGCTTAGGGGTTGTTGCAAATTATCAAGCAGAAAATGAGGTTGGTCTGTAATATAAGATGATGCTATAGGGCTGATTATTAAATCCTGATGCTAATTGTACTGGTTTCTGTGCTGCCATGTAGTAATTATCTGTATTTTATTACAAATCAGCCTTATATTGTGATATGTCTATTCTATGTATATTGTGAGCTCGGTAAAGGTGGCCATAGATGCACAGATAATATCGCACAAAAAAAATTTCGTATGATATTCGGTGTGTGTATGGTGGGAAAAGAGGCGACCAATATCAGCAGAAGACTTGAATGTCGGTTGGCTCGTTGATCGGGCTGGATGGAAAATTTTGATTGGGTGCCTTTGAAGGGACACACACATCGGCCATTGTTAGTGCTGAATCGTCAGATACAAGTAGAATTCTATTGTTTCTACCTGTACAGTATATCTGATGATTCAGCTCTACCATCTTTCGTGGAAAGATCTTTTCCAAGTAATATCGTAATTGTTAAGTCTATGACCACCTTTAGTGACAGCAGCACAGAGCAGGTGCAGTGAATCAGCAGAAAAAAAGATGGGGAGCTACTGGGGCATCTTTGGAGACACAGATCTTCCCTGCTAAAGGGTTGTGGTTGCCTTGGGCTGGTACAGAAGCACAAAACATAATGTACAACATTTCTACACTACTTGTTTAGTTAAGTTTTAGTTCTCCTTTAAGCACTGGGCATTCCCAAAAAAGGCAACCGATGACAGTTCAGCAACTTCAATGCAAAATATTCAGGGTTTTTCACCATCTGGGCTCACACCATCATGGGAAACTCTCACTGTCCAGGAAAACTCTGACCCTCTGGAACTTCAGAGCATTCACTCAGCCCTGCTGGCTTCCCCTCCTGGGACTCAGGCTCATTAGCCTCTAAAACACACTTGCTGACAACAAGACCCCTTCTGCCAGGCACTGTCTCTCCCAGAAGCACCACTCTTCTCTCCACTCTAGGAGGTGTTTGGAGAGCTCTGATGTGTAGGAACACATCCCTTTTACCTTCCTAGCTAGCTCCTTTCTCAGCTGCCACTTAATTACTTGGCTGAGAGGTAATATTAATCCTACCTGTGCTGGGTATTCGTCTGCAACTCTTTTCAATGTGTGTGTATATATATATATACTGTATATAGCCTCTAGAAAAGTGTATCCTAGAGTGTTTTGTATAGCATGACAGTGGTTGTACCCAAGAGAGATGGGAATGTCAAGAGGAAATGCAGCAGGGATTTGTACAAGAAGAGACTAAAAAAAAGGGAGTTATATTTAGATTGAGAAAAAAATCCCTAAATGAGAATACAGGATTAGGTATATTTAGGTGACTGGGGAGTTTGCCAGTGATAAACAGAATATAATCCAGTGGTTAGATTCATTCTATGAGTTTTAAAGCAGGGTGCCCTGTATTGGGTGTTATCCCATGCCCAATGGTGGATAACAGATGATCTGGTAGAAAAGGCCCTACAACAAGCTGTTCATTCAGTGAATGGAAGAGAGGCATCTGTGTCACAGAGCAGCGTAAACATTGGATTATCTGATCAAGCATCCCGTAGGCTCATCAGTCACACCATGTACAGTATGGCCACAAACACAGGGACTTACAGTAATTGCACTGAGCCCTCAGCACACAGCGTTCTATTTACAATTGCCGCTTGTGTTAATCACAGTCAAATCCCAGCTTCATCCGTTTGAAACAGTGCAATTGTTTAGCTCTTGGTTAGTTGCCCATATGTTGGTTCTTGTTTGTGGCTTCTGTAAAGCAGGGGCTTACCTAAACTTTCAGCTCTAAGGACCCTTATTCTCCCTGGCATCAGTCAGGCTACTGTCAGAGAAAGTCAATGGTTTTAGGATAGGGAATTCAAGGAATTGTAATCTGTCCTCCATTGTGATGCACCTTGGCATTTTGTACAGGAAAAATGTGAAAATGTGCCCAATGACATTAATGCAAATTGTTGCCACTTAATGAATTTTCTAGTAGTTTTGCAGATTTGTCGGTGAAGAATATTTTAGATTCACTCATTATTAGTGGTAATTTGATGTAAAATATTTTGCAGAACTCCTTGCAGGATAAATACGGTGCCACTTCCATAAACAATGCCCAAGAACACAATATAGTTGAAATAAATATAGTGCCAATTTAATATATAATACCACAGAATACATGGCAGGATGAATATAGTGCCAAATAGATATATAATTCCTCGGAACACATGGTAGTATCAATAGAGTCTCAGGGGGTTATTTGTTTAAGTTTGAATGCTAAAAGATGCTCAAGGATTTTGAGGTTTTTTTTACTATAAAATCCCAATTCTTGGTGGGAAAAAAACTGCAAAAAATCAGAATCCGAAAATCTGCCATATCAGACCTGCCGAGGTTGTATATACAGTAAATCAATGGGAGAGGTCCCTATCCTATTTGGAAGTTTGTGTGGTCTGCACTGGAATTAGCCTGAAAAGCTGACTATATTGGACTTTTTGGGCAAAAATCCAAAAAAATCGGGCTTTTCGGGAAGCCCGAAAAAGTTTAGCGATTTGGGGGGAAAAAACGTACAATTTGGGTTTTAGCTCGATTTTATTGAGTTTTTCCCTGATCCGATTGAATTGAGCTTTTTTAATAATAAATGGATTCTAGTTTGATCTGACTTTTTTATTTCAAAAAATCAGATAAATTCGGATTTTGACAAATAACCCCCTCAGCTTTGTGTATATTAACCCCAGAAAACATGGCAGGATAAATCCAGTGCCACATTCAGCCAACTGCATGTAAGGAAATTCATTGGTGTTGGTTTTGGGAGGCTTAGCCTTCATTTAATTCCACCTGTGGAGGTTTCGTTGGTAAAACAAATCAAATTGCATTAGTAAGTGTACTGTTCATATCAGTTAAAAGTGGAAAATATATAGAATTGCCTAGTGTAGGGCAAATATATGTAAAGATACCCCATGCACAAGGCATTATTCATATAGAAATGCTAGCAGCATATATACTCAACCGTAAACTCTTATCATCAGAAAGGAATGAGTTTGCAACCCAGTGCCTTCCTTGGTTTTTCTATATAATGGTGACTGTTGGGCGTGCTATGACTTTCCTTTGTAAGATTGCTATTTATTCTTTTAATATCAGCCTTATGAAACCTACATACTGTATGAATGATTAAATCAGTTCCAGCGAATGCCAGTGTGGCCTGTAGCATAAATCATTTCTGCTGATTACGTATTAGCCTTTCAATGGAGAGTACTAAAGGTATATATTGTAACTGTACATGGATGCTTCATAGGAACCCTCTATAATCCCAAAGACTAAAAGATGCACCCTGCAGATCCATGCTGATCCATGCTGAAACCAGGAGTTGAAGTTTTAGTTATCCATACTTCTTAAAGGAGAAACCAACCTGTGGGGGAAAAAAACCATACCCCCCACCCCAGGTAGTCCTCCCTCCTCCTCCCCCCAGGCTAACTACCCCCCCTGGGGAAATGCCCCATACTCCATACGTACCCCTCGGCACAGATTTTTCCAGGCGTTCATCTTCTGCGTCCTCCGTAAACTATAAAATTTTCAAACCTTCTTCCACTGTCGGAAATGGTAACTAAACAGTTTCCGGGTTGGCAAAAGCTTTATTAAATTTGCACATTCCCCCATATGGATTTATATAAATCTTCAGGTGTCATGGATTCATATGTATCTTGACTGTAATGGGTTCATATAAATCTTGACATGTTATCAGTGTTACAAAAAGTAGTGACTCATATAGTACCTTTTCAGTTAGAAATGTTGTATAAGTGCCTTTACATGGGAATGTCCTAATTATCACTTATAGTAGCATGAAGTCCAACTCACAACATGTTCATGACTTCACTGCTAAGGTAAAAGACATACAAATATATCATTCAGAAAAAAGTGAACGAAAAACCAAACCAGATATCCAGCTAAGGAGGATGGAAAGTTCTAACAATCAGTTTCCATGACCATGACCTTCATGCTCTTTCTACTTGAAGCTCATTTACTTGCAGACATTGGCGTATGCAAAATGCAGATAGTGATTGGCAGGTAATCATGGTAATCTACTTGACCAAAGGTTATACAGTAGGAGAAGCTTCAGATACAAGTTGCAGTTTTACATTTAGCAGTTTAAAGAGAGATACATGATATTAAGTCTTGAAGGCTCATCTACGGCCACAGCATAGTGTGCAGAGTGCATTTTTCAGAAGCAGATTGCCTTGTTCTGTTCCCACAGTGCAGCATTGTTGTCTCACTATTTCACCATCATTGTAGCCACTTGGACAAGTTGCAACTAACTTTATTAGAGGTGGGATATGTCACCTATGGCTCCCTAAATTCAGAACTAGTGCTAGGCTCCCTGGTCATGGCTCAATCTTCTGCCTGTAGCAGCCGCCTTTGGCCTCAGGAGGAGCCCTCAGCTACTCAGATGCCGCCAGGTCTTAACTTGAGAGGAGCAAAGCAAGTGTTCTGAACAAGCAAAGGGGCACGTTCGTTTCCAAGGTTTTGGATGGAAGGCAACACCAGGTTCTCGCGGTTTAAACGGTAATGCATAGTCAGGCAGGCCAGGGTCAATACAGGCAGAGTTCAAGGATAGTCAGACAGGCCCGGGTCAGTACAGGCAGAGTTCACAGAATGGTCAGGCAGGCAAAGGTCAGGATTGGCAGAATTCAGAAGAGTCAGACAGGCAGGGATCAAAACCGGTATTTAGACAGACAAAATCACACCCAGATACTAACAAGTTAGACAATGGGCAAAGACTTATAGCCCAAATTACCTTTAAATAGTTTGAATTTTGTGCCAAAGCATGATGACGTCATTACTTACGATGGGTAAAATGCAGAAGTGTGATCCGCATGCCCCATAGGAACTCGGCACTAAGAAGAAGAAGCAAGACGCGGTGGGCCCCCGCCGGCCCACTATACCACCACAGTGAGTTATTACAGGATGTTGTCACTTCTGGTGTACCACAGACTGAGGCTTAATAGCGTGTGATTTGTTTATAGAAGTAACCCTCTTTGGGAACCACTGGCGTAACTATAGAGGAAGCAGACGTAGTCGCTCTCATACTTTCTCCAAAGCAAGCAGCTGGGGGAGCAGGGGATGCGACTGGGTGGATGAGTGGAGGGAGAGCTGCAATACGCGGTGCCCCTGTGAAGTTTATTTGCAGGGGGGCTTTGTTACGCCACTGTTGGGAACCCTGGAATTACTGTCATGTCTGGGGTTTAAGTATCTCCAGGTTCCCTAGCTTCAATAGGTGCACTTGGATGTAATTCATCAGAGGAGCTGTGGTGGATGCATTAGCACTCCTACAAGTACTTGCACATGTACAGTATGGAGGGTGCATGAGTGTAGGTAACTGTTATAAATGTAGTCGATATGTACCCAGCCTTGCATACATTTAAGTGCACCATGGGCTTGAGTGAGCCTTATGGTTTTTGCAGATCAACTTACCCTGGGTTATCAGGTCAGCAATTATCCACTTTGCATATTTGTAAACTTAAGGGTTCGTTTATGAACAGTGGGGCAGGTTCAAAAATTGCCATGTACTTTACACATGAATGAAACACTGCCTGCATTTATGGAAGGACATTTACCATATTTTCAGCAGTGTCAAAATATCCTATTGATGTGAACGATGTATAATCTCTTAAAGCCTTATACAAATTAAGGCTAATAATGATATACTGAGGATGTGGTCTTCAGAACACAATAGTGTAAGTGTGATCTGAATTCCCGTTACACAACTCCTTCATATTTCCATACAAACCAATGCCCTGTTAGCTTATCATATTACCTGGCTAAATTGTGGGCTTCAGTTATCTGACCCCCCCCCACCTTTCACATTCAATCCATGTTTGGACTAACATGCTCTATATGTTTTATTATATATTTTTTGACATTGCATTCCAGGTCTGTGCTCCTCTCTGGAGTTGCTAGGCAACATTTATTTTTAAATTCATATAAATGGAATGCAGGGCCATAGAATTCATGAACCATCCTTGCCAGTGAAGTACTGTAGATTCCACATTATTGGGAGGAAACGGGTTAAGCAGGAGTATTAATATATAGTTAATCCCTCCATCTTAATATGAGTTTAGATAAACCAAATGACAGATATTGATATTGTTTCCTTGTCACAAACTCCTATATCCTGTGTAATTGCCTATTATTTACTGTTTGTCTACATTACATGGTTCTTGGGGATACCTCTAATCCTTGCTAAGCCCCCCTGATATACAGTAATATACACTCTCCTCATATTTACCTGCTATCTCTGGTGCTATTTGTTTGATTTAGTTGTTTATTCCCACTCATGTACTGTCTTGTTTTGTATTTCATTCTTTATCCATTTCCATTGCATTAGGTTTTCTTTTTCTATCTCTAGTAATGAGTAAAATTGCCCTGTTACACTTTCTAGAAAAAATTTGAAAATGAAAAGTGGGTGCTTTTGTGCCATGTTTATTCCTTGTCAAATGCATTGGAGTCAGTGTTTTTTCCCCTCCAAATCTATTGGAATCAATATAATTGATGTTTTTTGCAGAGAGACAAAATCCTAGCAGAGAAAAAAATGTCATCACTTGCAAAAATAACAATTTTGCTGCAAATCTATGTCAGCCAAAAACAATTTCTAGTCCCTACTTGTATCACAGTACCCTCTTACTCTTCCAGTCTAGATTGATTCTGATACATGTGGGGGTTATTTACTAAAACTAAACCTTTTCTCACTCTATTAATGTGGTCAAACTCCCAAACCCTAATCCCCTGAATGTACCAATAGAACTTCTCGAAAAAATTGGTGCTACAAAATCAAAAGTCAGTTTGAATCATGCAACTTTTTCGAACTGTTGCTCAAAAAAAATCTAATTTATTGGATTACCGAACAAAACCAGCACAAAACTATTGAGAATCCTGAAGGCAAAAAACATGTTCCATCTGCCATTGACTTCTACGTGATTTCAGCTGGTATATTTTCGGATTAGAATTTTTAACAGCGTCAGAGGATAACAAAATCCAAGGTTTTTTTCCTCTAATAATTCAAGTTTTTCCATGGCTCGAAGTGAAAGGAGGAGATATTAGAGGGGTGATGGGTGGTATATGGTAAATGTCTTGTGAGAAGATGGGCAATAGAAAATGATTGGCAAGCTACACCAGGCCCCCAGGCTTTTATTGGAACATCCACCAAATCCAGGGTTTGATTCAGGATTCTGTCATGTTCAGTTGGATTCAGATTTGGGCAAAGCCAAGTGCCTGGTTGAACTGAATCTAAATCTGTATGGGGTTCTGCTTAATCCTTTCTAGACCTAATTGACATATGCAAATTAGGGATCAGATTCAGTTTGGTGTTCTGGAGAATCTTTCACAACGGATTCTGGAATTGCCCGAATCCCAAAATAGTGGATTCAGTTCATCCCTAGTGCTTATAAACTGTAGGTCTCCTGTGGACCCCCTATTTCTACCTGAGCATCACCACAATAGCTGTTTGCATTGAAAATTGGATCGAACTGGTCACAAGGCTAGTGGAGCGAATTCTGAGAGTGTCCTGAAGCTTCTAGCAGCGGCACAAGTGGATGTGAGCAGTGTATATCAATATACAATTTCTTCGGCACACAAATTACTTTATTCACGTGCATTTTACTCCTCAAGCTACTTCCAAACCAGCCATCATATTCGATTTCCCATAGGGAGGAAGCACACCAATACATTCGTCAATTCCTTAAAATCCTTTATTCAGCAGAATGTGGCACAAGCATTAAGGAATCAACCCCTTCCTCAGGTGCAATAAACATCCAATGAACAAAATTGCATTAAATACCCTTAAAGGAGAAGGTAAGTTGTTTGCCACTTGGGGGTGGCAAATGTTAGGCACCCCCAAGTGAATGTATTTACTTACCTGAAAACCCCAGGCTGGTGCTCCTATCAGCAGAAAACTGCACCGACCCAGGGTTATTCCAGTTGGCACCATGGATCGATCCTCTTTCGGCTTCTTCTTTCTTCAAATTTCCCGGGGCAAACGCATGCGTAGTAGAATGAAAAAGCCGACTTTTTAGTTAAAGTTCGGATTTCCACTCTACTGCGCATTCTCTCCAGTTTGGAAATAATATTGGCAGGGAGTGTGCATTTAAAGTGGACATTAAAGATTGCATGATTTATCAACAAGTGAAGCTGCAGACTGCTTCTTCCCAGACTGAGACTGACAAACCCATGGCGTGCACACGCTTTGTGTCAGGGATACTGCCGGTCAGCTGGTCTTGCGGGGCTCACTATGGATATTAATGCTTATCTTGGTAACCCAGTGCACATTAGTAAATCAATACTGTAAGTATATTTTCATATTTTGATGGTCGATTGTCGTCACGGAATCTTTTCACTGTCACAGCGTTCATGTTTCATGTTGGAATTATTCTCATGGCTGCAAAATTCCTATTGACTCAGTCAAGCTGCATTGGGAGAGAGAGATGCCTTTAATTTGATGTTGCGGAAGTTAATATCGATTAGTAATTAGCACAGAAGCTGTTGCCGCTTGGATGGGCATTGGGAAGGCTCTATCACATATTATTGAAGGAAAACTGGTTATTATATCTGCAACCCAAGGTTTTTCAGATGCAAAAACTAGTGTGTTGTTTCCCTTTTCCCCAAGGTGGTTTGTATTTCTGCTGAATCATGCTCTTTATGGAGAATTATGGCTGGTGTACCCCATTCCTTGTCCATTTTAATGTCTCCAGTCTTATTCATTCAGTAGCAAAATCCTTAAATAACATTTTCAGTTGGAGAATGACAGTGTTGCCCCCATTCAGTAATATCCAGAGATGTCCAGCCTGCAGACTTTTGTTATAAAGCTGCCAATTCCAGCGTTCTACAGCAAGGTTTTTCAGGTGAGTTAATAGCCTTACAGCTGGGGGTTGGGAACCCCTGTTTCAGGCACAGACAACCTGGGTCCCCAGATATTGTTGAAGTATGACTCCTAGCATAATACTGATAGACAAGAGTTTTTTGGGGGGAGGGGGGGTACCAGGAACTGTAGCCTAACAATATATTGAGGTTGCCTTTATATGGATACACTTTATAATGTTGAACTGTGATGCCAGGGACTCCCCAAAAACCTTAGACCATGGGCCCACTTTCCATATTATTATTCCTCCTCTTCTCACTCAACCTCTTTATTCTCCTAGTCTTTTAGATCAACTTACTCAATTCTTCAATTAATAAACATTTTCCCCCCATAAAGAAATAGGGAATGGCCATGAAATAGGCTAAATGTTTAGAAGCAAGAGGCCCACTGACATCTGGGCCCACCGGGGGTTTTCCTGGTATCCCGGTGGGCCAGTCTGGCACTGGGCAGATTAATAAAATCTGATTGGCTGCTATGGGTTTCTAGACCTGGTAAAAGCATTGTAACTTTTAGTGCAATACTCTATTAAAGAGGTAGTTCACCAATGGCAGTTGGCAGATTTTAAATTATTTGACTTTATGTTCAGCAGCTGTCCAGTATTACATTTTAGCCGATATATGGTCCATTTACCCTATCAACCAGGCAGTGGTTTAAATGAGAAACTGAAACATGAATAGTAGAGGGGATGAATAAAAAGAGACATAATAAAAAGTAACCATAACAGTACATTTGTAGCCTCACAGGTAATAAGGGGTCATTAAGATGGGGAGGGGTAGAGCAAATGAGCTATTTTGTTTTGCTACTGGGATTCCCATTTGAGATCTGGAAAGAGATAGAAGAAGAATGCAAATACAGGTATGGGCATGTTATCCAGAATGCTTGGAACGTGGGATTTCTAGATAATGGATCTTTCTGTAATGTGGATCTTCCTACCTAAAGTCTACTACAAAATCATGTAAACATTAAAGAAACCCAAAAGGATGGTTTTGCTTCCAATAAGGATTCATTATATTTTAGTTTGGATTAATTACAAAGTACTATATTATTATTATTATTACTACAGAGAAAAAGGAAATCATTTTTAAAAATGTGGATTATTTGGATAAAATGGATTCTATGGGAGATGGCCTTTCCATTATTCAGAGCTTTCTGAATAATGGGTTTCCAGATAATGGATCCCATTCCTGTATGTAACACCCGCCGCTGGTTTTGAGCGCTGGCGCATAAGCGCAGGCACACGTCAACTTGGGCGCCGGCATTGAGGCGCCCACGCACGTCAAATCAGACACCTGCGCTCACATACTTAGGAGCTATGACCTCTAATTTAGGCGCCTGACTTCCTATTGGTCCCTGATGTGTCTGTCTTCCTCAGCCTGCTCCTGATTGGTTCCTGTTCCCTTAAATACCTTCCTCTTCCTCCTCACATTGCCCAAGCTGGCTTCAGTTCCTACTGTTCCTGCTAAAGCCCTGGTTGTTCGAGTTTCCTGGTTTTGACCCTCTGCCTGTTTTCCTGACCTCCGAACCTTCGCTGCCTGAATTCGACCTCTGCCTGCATTTAACTACGCCTTAGCCTGACCCCTTGGTACTTCGCTTCTTTGAAACCTGTCTTCTGGAAACGACCTTTGCCTGCACTTGACTACGCCTTGCCTGATCCCTGGTTACTTCGCTCCTGGTAACTCGCCTGGCTTCTCTACCACCTCCGCAGCAGAAAGCCCGGGGCCCCAAAAGGGCGTCGGTGAATACCGGAGCCGTAGAGAGGTTCCTGTTACCATCAGTTCTCCTGGATCAGCTATCTTCCTCCGGGATCCGAGGTAAACAGATTGTTATAGTTAGCTTGGGCCAAAAAGGATGGATCCCTCCCAAGCCGCTGGTCGTTCTTCCTCGTTGGAGACAGTCTTAGAGGCCCTTATGAAGCGTCTCGAGGACTCCGAGGCTTCTCAGTTGCACCTTGCCCAGAGCTTGCAGCACCTCTCAAATCGCCTTGATGCCTTGCAGGCTTCCCAGACTCCGCTGCCTCCTGTCTCTGTTGCACCACCAACCCCAGTTTTGGTTCCGGCTCCATTGTCCAGCGGGGAGAGTTTTTCCTGGAGACCCAAGATCTCAGCTCCTCTTCGCTATTCTGGTGATCCAGAGACCTGTCGGGGTTTTTTGAATCAATGCAAGATTCATTTTGAACTCTCACACTTCCCGAATGAGAAGTCCAAAGTGGCCTACGTCATGACCTTGCTTCATGGGAAAGCCTTGGCCTGGGCTTCTCCTCTTTGGGAACGGGATGATCCGTTGGTTCACAACTCCACGGCATTTCTTTCCACTTTTCGTGAGATTTTTGATGCCCCCGGCAGGAAGGAGAATGCCTCTACCCGCCTCCTGAAAATTTCACAAGGGGCACTCTCCGCAGCTGAGTACGCCATAGATTTCCGTACCATTGCCGCGGAGGTATCCTGGAACAACGAGGCCCTTGTAGCTGCCTTCTGGAATGGTCTCAATGAGTCCCTTAAAGATGAATTGGCTGCTCGAGATCTTCCTCCGCTATTTGAAGACCTGGTCTCTCTGGTGATCCGCATTGATGTGCGCCTGAAGGAGAGGCTTTCGGCCAAGTCACAAGCCCATAGATTGCTCCTCGACTCCAACATTCCAGCTGCTCCGGCTAATTCTCTTCCTGTGCCGGAGGAACCCATGCAGCTGGGGGCTACCAGACTTACACCTGAGGAAAGGTCTCGTCGCCGTACAGCAGGTCTGTGTCTTTATTGTGGCCTGAAGGGTCACTTTGTTAAGGCCTGTCCTAATAAGCCTCAAACTCGGCCGCAGGGAAACTCCAAAGCCTAGGTCGGCGGGTGGAGACCGTCCTGGGCATTGCCACTTCTTCTCCATCAAGAAATTTCTCTCGTCTGTTGGTTCCCTGCTGTATTAAACGTCTCTCCAGGACCATCCCTTGTCAAGCCTTTATTGACTCAGGTGCTGCTGGGAACTTCATTGATCTCTCTTTTGTCCGAGCTTCTTCCCTGCCTCTTGTCCCTCTTCAAGTGCCTCTGGCGGCTCATGCGATTGATGGACATCCTGTCTCTCCTGGTCTTATCACCCACTCCACTTCTCCTCTGTATTTGCAAGTTGGTGACCTCCATAAAGAAGAGATCTCGTTTCTGGCCATCTCCTGTCCTTCGACCCCTATCATTTTAGGGTTACCCTGGCTCCAGTTACATAACCCTATGATTGATTGGTCTTCTGGAAAGCTGTCCTCCTGGAGTTCCTGCTGTTCCTCTAATTGTTTATCCTCCTCATCCTCTTCTCCAGTCTCCATTTGCTCCGTCTCCACGCTTGAGTCTCTTCCTTCCTGTTATAGAGACTTTTCTGACGTCTTCGAGAAGAAGAGTGCCGAGGTTCTTCCCCCCCACCGGCCCTATGACTGTCCTATTGACCTGATACCTGGAACTGTCCCTCCTAGGGGAAGAACCTACCCTCTGTCTGTGCCTGAAACCCAAGCCATGAAGGAGTACATCCAGGAAAATTTGGCTAGGGGGTTTATTCGGAAGTCCAACTCGCCTGCTGGTGCTGGATTTTTCTTCGTCCAGAAGAAGGATGGGGGTCTTCGGCCGTGCATCGATTACCGGGGTCTAAACAAGATTACCGTTAAGAACAGGTATCCTCTTCCCCTTATCCCTGAGCTGTTCGATAAACTCAAAGACGCCAACATTTTTTCGAAGCTGGACCTGAGGGGAGCCTATAATCTGATTCGGGTTCGTCAAGGGGACGAATGGAAGACAGCGTTTAACACACGCGATGGCCATTATGAATATCTAGTTATGCCATTTGGCCTCTGCAACGCGCCCGCTGTCTTCCAGGACTTTATGAACGATATTTTTCGAGATCTCCTCTATTGTTCTGTTGTTGTCTATCTGGATGACATTTTGATTTTTTCTTCTTGTGAGTCTCTCCATGCTTCTCATGTGAGGCAAGTCCTTCAACGTCTCAGAGAGAATCATTTGTTCGCCAAGATCGACAAGTGCGAGTTCCATCAGTCGAAAATTTCTTTCCTTGGTTATGTCATTTCTCCCTCCGGCTTTGAAATGGATCCGGCCAAGGTTTCGGCAGTCCTGAATTGGGTTCCTCCCTCTAATATGAAAGCAGTCCAACGCTTCTTGGGGTTCGCCAATTTTTACAGGAAATTCATCAAGAATTTTTCCGGCATTGTCCTCCCCCTTACTGCTCTTACCCGGAAGGGAACACGATTTGTCTGGTCTCCTATGGCTCAGAGAGCGTTCGACGATCTGAAGCAAGCTTTTTGTTCTGCTCCCGTCTTAGTTCATCCAGATGTCTCTCGACCTTTTATTTTGGAGGTGGATGCTTCAGAGTCCGGTGTTGGAGCCATTCTCTCTCAGCGGCTTGATTTCCAGGGTCCCCTACACCCTTGTGCCTTCTTTTCCCGGAAATTTTCTTCTGCCGAGAGGAATTACGACGTTGGCAACAGGGAACTTTTGGCGGTTAAGCTGGCTCTGGAGGAATGGCGTCATCTTTTGGAAGGTTCGGTTGAACCCATTACCATTCTTACGGACCATAAGAACCTGGAATACATCTCTGCCGCCAAGAGACTGAATCCTCGTCAAGCACGTTGGGCCCTCTTCTTTTCCAGGTTTAACTTCATTATCTCCTATCGTCCTGGTTCAAAGAACTCCAAGGCTGATGCTTTGTCCAGATCATTTTCTACTGATGAAGTTTTGGTTCTTCCTCCCATTCCAATTATCCCTCCTGAATGCATCGTTGCTCCTGTATCCGTTATTCCTCCAGAGTGTCCTCCTGGGAAAACCTTTGTGCCTGCTTCCTCTGTTCCTCAAGTCCTGGGCTGGGCTCATTCTTCAAAGTTGGCAGGGCATCCTGGTGTCGGTAAGACCTTTGACCTGGTGTCCAGATATTTTTGGTGGCCCTCCTTGAAACAAGATGTCTCTTTGTTTGTATCTTCCTGTGTTATCTGTGCCCAACAGAAGATTCCAAGATCTCTTCCTTGTGGCCTTCTTCAACCTCTACCTACTCCCTCCCGACCCTGGCTTGACATTGCTATGGACTTTGTGGTCGACCTACCCAAGTCTTCGGGGATGACTACCATCTGGGTTGTCGTGGATAGGTTCTCGAAGATGGCACATTTTGTCCCCTTGAAGAAGTTGCCTACCGCCTCCACTCTTGCTCAACTTTTTGTCAAGGAGATCTTTCGTCTGCATGGCATTCCTTCCTCCATTGTCTCTGATCGTGGCGTTCAGTTTGTTTCAAAATTCTGGAGGGCTTTTTGTAAACTTTTGGACATTCACTTGAACTTTTCCACAGCTTACCATCCTCAGAGTAATGGCCAGACTGAAAGGACGAATCAGTCTTTGGAGCAGTTTCTCCGATGTTTCATCTCGCAAAATCAGGACAATTGGTCGGATCTACTTCCTTGGGCTGAGTTTGCACATAATAACCTTAAGCATTGCTCCTTAAACTGCTCTCCCTTTTTCTGTGTCTACGGTCTCTCTCCTTCAGCTCTTCCTCCAACTGCTGTCAAGGTGGATGTTCCTGCGGCTGACTCCCTGTTTCGGGACTTTCAGAAGTTCTGGACAGATGCTCGTTCCGCCCTTACTAAGGCTTCTTCGCGCCAGAAGGTGGCTGCCGATAAGCATCGTCGCCCTGCTCCCAGGTTCAAGGTAGGGGACTCTGTCTGGCTCTCTTCCAGAAATATCAAGGTCAGGCAGTCCTGCCCTAAGCTGGGTCCCCGCTTCCTCGGTCCTTTCAAGGTTAAGGAAATCATTAACCCAGTGTCAGTGAGGTTGGACCTTCCTCCCAGCATGAACATTTCAAGCTCATTCCATGTTTCTTTGCTCAAGCCTTTCGTCCAGAACGCATTTTCTTCTATGGAAGCACCTCCTCCTCCTGTTCTCTTGAATGGTCATCAAGAATTTGAGGTGCAAGACATCATCGATTCCCGCAAGTCTAGAAGGGGAGTCCAGTACCTGGTCCACTGGAGAGGTTTTGGTCCTGAGGAGAGATCTTGGGTGAAGGCTGCTGATACACATGCCCCCCGATTATTGAGGTCCTTCCACAGGAAGTTTCCCGACAAACCCTGGGAGCCCCCGGAGGGGTCTCCTGAAAGGGGGGGTACTGTAACACCCGCCGCTGGTTTTGAGCGCTGGCGCATAAGCGCAGGCACACGTCAACTTGGGCGCCGGCATTGAGGCGCCCACGCACGTCAAATCAGACACCTGCGCTCACATACTTAGGAGCTATGACCTCTAATTTAGGCGCCTGACTTCCTATTGGTCCCTGATGTGTCTGTCTTCCTCAGCCTGCTCCTGATTGGTTCCTGTTCCCTTAAATACCTTCCTCTTCCTCCTCACATTGCCCAAGCTGGCTTCAGTTCCTACTGTTCCTGCTAAAGCCCTGGTTGTTCGAGTTTCCTGGTTTTGACCCTCTGCCTGTTTTCCTGACCTCCGAACCTTCGCTGCCTGAATTCGACCTCTGCCTGCATTTAACTACGCCTTAGCCTGACCCCTTGGTACTTCGCTTCTTTGAAACCTGTCTTCTGGAAACGACCTTTGCCTGCACTTGACTACGCCTTGCCTGATCCCTGGTTACTTCGCTCCTGGTAACTCGCCTGGCTTCTCTACCACCTCCGCAGCAGAAAGCCCGGGGCCCCAAAAGGGCGTCGGTGAATACCGGAGCCGTAGAGAGGTTCCTGTTACCATCAGTTCTCCTGGATCAGCTATCTTCCTCCGGGATCCGAGGTAAACAGATTGTTATACTGTAATTCAAAACAAATATACGAAGACTATTTGAAAAATAGAAATTTGAAAATTAGTCTTCATGAAAAAGAATAGGGCCTTCTATAATGTGATAAAATTGTACAAAGTGAACAAACCCTTGTATTGGACAGATCACTTGAATTCCTAAATATAACACACAAGTAACTTGTTGCTATATAGATCCAAACTACTAAATTACAACACACAGTATATCTACAGTAATTGATCATCTATTGTACAACAATGTGGAATATGTTGGTGCTTTAAAAACATGTCAATAATAATAATAATAATATAAAATATTGTTTTAAATGGCCCCTACATAACAGTGTACAGAACAGTACACAAACCGATGCCATGCATGTTATAAGTACGGGTTTTATGGGGACAGCACCCAGTGCTATACATTTGTGGAAAATGCAAAAAAGGGTTAATGAAATAGAAGGCTTAACGTTTGCACCAGGTCCATTAAAAATACTTTTAGCCACAGGAAGATGTTCAGTGTGAGTCACCCTGGTCTAATTACTTTTGAAAACCCTCAGAATTTGTTCAGAAGATATATCAGTCAATATATGATGACGCAATTTCCAGGCTTACTTATTATGTGAGACCTTTGCTCTCCTGTTTCCAGTCTTTCAAGTTTGTTCCAACCTCTACCCGTATACCTCTTGTCCAATGCTTTCCATCCATTGTTTAATATATTAAAAGTGAAATATAGTTCCCTTGGCAACTATTTCCCAATAGTTCCTTAGCTTCCCATCAATAACTCGCATGTATTGGGGACTGGAGAATTTTGGAAACTTTTGTTATGCTCTTGGTATACAGTAGTGTCTCATCCATAATTGAAAGTAAGAACTCTGGAGAGCAAACATGGCTCAGTTCTGTGCCTAATGACCGTAAAAAGCGGTGGTTAACTTTTAATATGTTATAGAATGTCCTATTTGTAGCAAGTGTACAAATGGTCTTCAATATATATATTTTTTTATAGTTTTTGAATTATCTGTCTTTTTCTGCCACGTTCCAGCTTTCAAATAGGGGGTCACTGACCCCAGGAGCCAAAACGATTGCTTTATAAGGCTACAATTTTATTGTCATTCTTATTTTTTATTACTTAACCTTCCTTTTTATCCCCTCTGCTACTCATATTCCAGTCTCTCGTTTAAACCATTGCCTGGTAAACTGGACACTAGCAACTAGTGATGGGTGAATTTATTCGCCAGGAGTGAATTTGTGGCTAATTTCTGCTTTTCACCACCGGCGAATATATTTGTGAAATTGCCGCAAAAATTCTAGGCGCCCAATGCCTTTAATGGGCGTCATAATTGCCACAATTTGCTTTTCGCAAATTTTGCGGGAAATTCTCTAATTTGTCGGCGAAGCGAAATGGGAGAAATTCGCCCATCACTACTAGCAACCAGACAGCTGTTGAAATTCCTAATTTAAAAACACACAAAAATAAAAATGAAGACTAATTGCGCATTGGAGAATATCAATGTCTACATCATATTAAAACTTAATTGAAAGGTGAACTGCCCATTTAAACGAATGCTCTGCCTGTAAATCTGTTAATGCAAATGATACGTAACACAAAGTAAATAAATAAAGCATGAAGGGATTCATGGTAAGCACTTCCAACTCAAGGACCACTGTGCTCCTACAACCTAAGTACAACTTGCAATAACAGCCTCATGACATGTTTGTCAGATGTCATAAATCGATGCAGCTTTTTGTTAAGATATAAATGTTTATTTGCATTCTTCCAGAACCTAACATTTTGTTTCTGTTGAGAGCAAAAATGTGTGTGTTGTAATCAGCCAGTCAGAGCAGAGTAAATCTGTCAGTGACTCACAGCATGGGTGTGTTTTTCATCAGATAGGAAAAGGTTTGGTTGAGGAGCTCACAAATAAATTAACAACAACATCATATAAATATATATAAAAAAACTGTAAAACTGATTTATTAAACATCCACAATTGTGTGCATGACTTGTACCCTGAACCCAATGCCTTATTACAGCATCACAGTGCACATCTTTCTAGGAAGCATCACAGTGCCCATATCCCTTTTTGCAACACCATGGTTTGTAAATACTCCCTGTTTTGCTATCATTTATGACTATGCCCCTTAAAGGAGAACGAAAGTTTAACTTAAAAAGTAGGGCAGAAATGTACATTATGTTTTGGGCTTCTATTAGGGTTGCCACCTTTTGCCATTCCCCATCCTGGATGGGGGGGCAGCAACTGATGCCACAGGGGGTGGAGCGGTGACATGCGATCGGCTGGTTGCCGCGTCAATCTAGGGGAGTTCTGCCCAGTTTTCCTAATTTGGAAAATGAGGCAGATCTGGGCAGTCCTTCTGAAAACTGGGCTGTCCGGGTCAGAACCAGATGGGTGGCAACCCTAGCTTCTATACCAGCCCAAGGCAACCGCGGTCCTTTATCAGGGAAGATCTGTGCCTCTAAAGATGCCCCAATAGCTCCCAATCTTCATTTGTGCTGATTCACTGCACATGCTCTGTGCTGCTGTCACTTACTGATCTTAGGGACCATCTCACAAAATACTGTATATATAAAATATGAATGTAACAATATAAGGCTTATTAATAAGTAATTCAGATTACTGGCACATGGCAACTCAGAAACCAGAACAATTAGCATCAGCCCTGTAGTAAAGCACACTGAGCATGTGCATGTCACAGACACTCCTCTAACAAAATCCAAGATGGGAAACCAAGTGAGAACCTGCAAGGTTTTTTGAGCTAAAATGAGTGTTTGCCAGAAATCCATGCCAGCTGTTTATAAAGTAAACCTTTGGAGGATTTATATTGCTGAGGTTACATGCTGAATAGTTCCATAGTGATGCGGATATATGAGGATCGATGTCTGCTTGTTATAGCATACATATTTTTAACAAAGGTATAGGTAATAAGAATATCTAAACAAAAAACATTACAGGGGTCATTTACTTTACTTTGAGGTGGAAGTGCTAGAGTACTTTAAGAGAACCAAGCAGTGTGCAAAGTGCAAAAAAATACCCAAAATGCTCAGTTAGTAACTAGTGATCTGTGCCGATTCGCGAAACACATTGAAGTCAAGGGGCGTCAAAATTATTTAGATGCACGTCAAATTTGACGCGAGCGACAGTTTTTATTCGCATAACTATTTGGTCCAAGTGCATTAGTCAATTGGCATCCGAATAATTTTGACGCACAGGTTTTTCGTCTGCGAATTGTCGCAGCAGTTTCATGAATTAATTAGCTTGTGGCAAAACGCAAAATTCGCCGCAAATTTATTCGCCCATCAGTAGTAGTAACATGGCATCATTTCATAACTATGTATGTTAAAAAAATTAATTATATTAATATTTAAAAGTTGGAATAGTATTTATGCACCTAAATAAGCGTTTAAACAGCAACCACAGAAAAAAATAGCACTCTTAGGTGTATGCAACATTTTATGTATGGATGCTATATATATTTTTTTCTCCCCCCCCCCCCACTTTAAATCGTGGATATTGCATTGAAGCTGCATATTCAATGGACAATAAACATGTTTAACAAGTTCCCAATAAAGTTTGCTTAAAGGGATACTGTCATGGGAAAAAAAATATTTTCAAAATGAATCAGTTAATAGAGCTGCACCTGCAGAATTCTGCACTGAAATCCATTTCTCAAAAGAGCAAACAGATTTTTTTTATATTCAATTTTGATATCTGACATGGGGCTAGATATTTTGTCAATTTCCCAGCTACCCCTGGTCACGTGACTTATGCCTGCACTTTAGGAGAGAAATGCTTTCTGGCAGGCTGCTGGTTTTCCTTCTCAATGTCACTGAATGTGTCTCGGTGGGACATGAGTTTTTACTATTGAGTGTTGTTCTTAGATCTACCAGGTAGCTGTTATCTTGTGTTAGGGAGCTGCTATCTGGTTACCTTCCCATTGTTCTTTTGTTTGACTGCTGGGGGGGGGGAAGGGAGGGGGTGATATCACTCCAACTTGCAGTACAGCAGTAAAGAGTGATTGAAGTTTATCAGAGTACAAGTCACATGACTTGGGGCAGCTGGGAAATTGACAATATGTCTAGCCCCATGTCAGATTTCAAAATTGAATATAAAAAAATATGTTTGCTTTTTTGAGAAATGGATTTCAGTGCAGAATTCTGCTGGAGCAGCACTATTAACTGATTCATTTTGAAAAAAAAATTTTTTTTCCGATGACAGTATCCCTTTAAAACATTTGTATTCAGTGGTGCATTTTAACTGTGGCAGACAGGGAATTATTTAGGCACATTCTCCCTTCCAGTTCAGTCCCTTTTGAGTTACTCTTTATTATTTATTATGGCTGAGATTCGCTGTGAAAAATAAAACGATGGAGTGAGCTTGTCAAAGTGGCTCCTGGAGGATGGGTATACAGTATACTGTATACTGTATAATCTGTGGAACATACATTTATACTTCTACATTAAGTAGCCACCAAAAATGAGAGGAGGAGATCACAAGCAGCTTAACTGAGAGAGAAGGAGAAGCTTGGGATCGGCTTGTAAATCACACTATTCACACTAAAGCATCAGTCTGCCTTCATGCAGGTTTCCAGCCAGCAGCAATGAAAAATTATTTCATTTCCAACTCTCCCCACTGGAAATATTATACGGAAATTGCTTCAGGAGCTTCTGTAATTGATTACAGAAATCAGACAAGCATTGCTGTTAATTAAGGGCTGCCTTGGATTCTCTGGATAATGCTGAGCTGGATTGCAGAGCAGATAACGCTGTTTGTCGGGTAGCTATTCCATACTGGGGCATGGGAATTTTACCAGATTTCTGTTGGACTGATGGACTTGGTTTTGATGAGGTAACACATGTAGAGTTCCAGTTAGAATACTGGGCATGAACACACGACAAGCCTAGTAACATTAGCACCCAAGGGATCTCGACACCTCGGGGCCGATTCATGAAGCTCGAGTGAAGTATTCGAATTAAAAAAACTTCGAATTTCGAAGTGTTTTTTGGGCTACTTCGACCTTTGACTACTACTTTGACTTCGAATCGAACGATTCGAACTAAAAATCGTTCGACTATTCGACCATTCGATAGTCGAAGTACTGTCTCTTTAAGAAAAACTTCGACCCCCTACTTTGGCAGCTAAAAGCTACCGAAGTCAATGTTAGCCTATGGGGAAGGTCCCCATAGCCTTGCCTGAGATTTTTTGATCGAAGGATATTCCTTCGATCGTTGGATTAAAATCCTTCGAATCGTTCGATTCGAAGGATTTAATCGTTCGATCGCAGGATTTGCGCTAAATCGTTCGACTTCGATATTCGAAGTCGAACGATTTTAGTTCCTAGTCGAATATCGAGGGTTAATTAACCCTCGATATTCGACCCTTAGTGAATCAGCCCCCTCCTGTTGCAGCATTATAGGGATACTGGGGGAAAAAGCAAAATAAGGAAAATCTACAAAGTGTAGCACAAAGAAAAGAGCATCTGAAAATTCTCTTTTACTACCGTATTTTTCTGTATCTCACGTTTAGCCATTTGGGGCAGAGTCTTGAAATGGGACAGGCAATTTTAAATTGGATAAGATAGATTAGATAGATAGAAAAAATACTTTTGATTAAGTTGATGAAATGTGGTGGCCCGCATGGTGAAAATATGCTGTACAAATCCCAGATACGTTATATTGTTATTTAGAAAACCTGTTATCCAGAAAGTTCCTAATAATGGGAAGGCCTTCTCCAAAAGAATTCTCCAGAAATGAAACAATTACATTTATTTTTTTAAATAATTGCCTTTTTCTCTGTTATAATAAAGCATTACCTTGTACTTGATCCCAATTAAGATATAATTCATCTTTATTGTTGGCAAACCAATTAAAAACACTTGAAATACTTTTACAATTTACCTTCATTTTCTGTTTTTATATATTAGCAGACATTTTTAGACGTCTCATTGCAGGCGTCCTTTTTCGGTCCAATACTCAACATAGAGGGGTATATTTATCAATATACCACTAGAGTTAAATTCCGCCACTCTCCATTCATTTCTATGGGATTTTTATAGGCGTATTTATCAAAGGGTGAACTTTCACTTTCACCCATTGATAAATATGCCTTTCAAAATCCCATAGAAATGAATTGAGAGCTGCGGAATTTCACTCTAGTGGCGGAACTTCACTCTTTGATAAATTTACCCCTTGGTCTGGGCCCCTTAGCACATAGTAAAGCTACAGATACTGTATGTGAAAATACTATTTTACCAATCGTTCAGGATGACAAATACGTTCACAAAATAGAGTTGACCCAAATTAATTTTCAAAATGAGCTTTTAGGAGTATATAGTCGGACAAACAGGCATTCTTTCCAAAACTCACCCTGACTGGCTTTTAAGCTTGCCCCCTGCCATTGCTGCCGGACCCACTAGAGGGTCCAACCCCAAAGTTTGAGAGGTGCTGCTTTAGAGTGTTGCTATATTATCCACTGCTATATCAGCAGGACACAAAAAGACATCTACGGCTGCCATATAAAGACGAAAAAATTTTGCCTGAAAATATGCATTTAATCAAATGAGAATATAAATCTTTTTTACATTTGAAATGAAAGTGTTCATAAATAATTGGGTGGCAAATCATTGGGGATTGCCGGTGCCTTGGGGGGAGTATTTGATGCTTCTTTTCTTTGCACTTCTTTTCTGGTTATGAGTCCATTTTAACAGTTCATTTCTAATGTGTGGTTCTGGGAACTACAGGAATTATTATTAAACGTTCATGAATTCAGAAATTAGAATTTTTGGATCCATTACTTTGATCTTTATAAACCGCTGAGTATTTGAATTATTAATGAATCTTAGATACAGAGTGGGATCTGTGGGGGCTGATACATTTTATATAGTTACTTTATTGGGAAATGAAATCATTCTTTAAGGGTTTTTCAACTGTGACTTTTGGTGCTGGAGGTCTAGGATATAAAACATTTATAAATGTTTTTTTGTTCTCAAGTTCCACCACCCTCTTTGCCACTCTGGGCAATTTCAAGTGAAATTCTGATAATGAGATTTCAATAGAAAACACATTTATGTTGCACATCAAAGGCCTCATTTATCAAGATAAATTTAGGGTGCAAAGAGCAAAAAACAGGAGCAAACTTTCATGTGTGTACTTTGCACTGTGTCCCAGTTTCTATGCCCAAAGGTCCCACAATGGAAGGTATAGAGCTATGTCTTACTATACAATACCTGAAAGGTTTCTTGCAAAATTGTTTTCAGTAAAGGAGAATACCTCAAAAAATATTTGGGGGGCCTGGTGGACACATACCTTCCCCCCACGGCCTGTCGCACTTGTCTGCTGCCATTAGCTTGCAGCATGCAGCAAAGTTTAAGGTAGTAGTGGGGGGGAGCACTATATACAAAAGACCCTGTGGTTTGTGCCCCACTGTCCCCCAGACTTCTCCACAATCAGGGGATGTGCTGTATTGTAGTTACGCCACAACTAGGGATGGGTGTAGCTCAGATAGTATAGGGGCTCATTTATAAGCATTGGACAAATCTGAACCAATCAGTGATTAGCTTGATTTCAGTCTGCTGCAAGTTGAACACTAAAGCGATCATCTGATTGGTTGCCGTGGGTTACTGCCCAAGAGCAAAATTGCCCAGTCTTTATGACTGTATGGCTGCTGATGCAAGACAAAGACAGTAATCTAACAACAGGTGCCAAGTTCAACCTTTAAACTCTATTTTAACTTGCCTAACTGCTAGTTGATCCAGAGGAAGGCAAAAAAAAAACCCCTATTTGAAGCCTCTCCAATTCGTCTCAGAGGGGAAGAAATTCCTTCCTGACTCAAAGATGCCAATCGGACTAGTCCCTGAATCAACGTATACTATGAGCTATCTCCCATAACCCTGTATTCTCTCACTTGCTAAAAAAAACACCCAACCCCTTCTTAAAGCTATCTAATGTATCAGCCTGTACAACTGATTCAGGGAGAGAATTCCACATCCTTTTAGCTCTCACTGTAAAAGAAAAACATCCGAATATTTAGCCCGAAGTTCCTTTGTTCTAACCGGAATGGGTGACTTCACGTCGGTCATGTTAGCATTTTCTGTGAGAGGCTTCTCTATCTCATAGGTGTTGCCTAAAACGAATCGTTGGCTTTGATATTAAACATTGACATGATCATGACATTATTCCTTTATCAATGTCAGCAGGATACATCACTGACAACACAATATTGGTTACCATAAGGGTAGAACTACGCGATGCTCTTACTTCTGTTCTGATACAATGCTGGAAGTGCAGGCGTCACGTCACATGCGCTGAACCTAATGTAAGTTATAGGAATGTCGCACGTAGAAGCTGATTTCATCCGTCACGACTGGCTGATGCGAACGCTGCATATCGTGTCTTCATCCGACAGTCAGATGCACGTTGCGACAACGTCTGACATTCCTATTACTTACCTTAAGTAACGGAGGTAAGTGTATTGTGTAGTTCTACCCTTAAAGTGAAATTCATTTACAGCCATAATGAAATTGAATGTATTACTTAAAAACATTTGCATCCCACACATCCCTGAAATGATAATGCTGAAATGTGTCTGAATATCACTTGTGCCTGAGTGGGAGCAAGGTGGGCACCTCACCATATTTACCATACTGAAATTGCAAAGCTGATTTGGAAATAGTTTATTAGTTTATATCTGCAGCATTTTAAAGGAGAACTATCGCAAAAATTAAAATTTAATATAAGCTTCCTCATACTGAAGTAAGAAACTAAATAAAATCAGTTATAAATTCTGCATTGTTTCTGAAGTAATCAAGTTTATATTCACTATTCCTCTCTCAGCATCTGTTTCTCTTCATTCTGTCTTCATGCAGCAGTTGGGTGTCAGATATTCATTGACAGTTAAATCCAATATATCTTATGGGGGGGAAGAATTTTGTTTGTGCACCAGAATGGAGACCTGATGTCCATCCCCATGCACTGGCTACACAATTAAATAGTGAAGAGAACGGGGGAATGTGGGGAGAGCAGCGATTTCTAGGAAGTGCTGAATGGAAAGTGAAAGTAATTGTCTTACCTGCCTCTATGCCCAGGGCATAGAGGAGGGACAGACAATATTTGATTGACAGCTGAGATGTTTAAATGAGCTTACAACAGCTAGGAATGCTTTGATTAAAATAGAAATTGGATTTCAGGTTTAATTTGAAAGGGACTTTTATTATACAGCTTTTTGTGCTTGGCTGACAGGTCCACTTTAAGTCTACTAGAAAATCATGTAAACATTAAATAAACCCAGTAGGACTGTTTTGCTTCCAATAAGGATTAATTATATCTTAGTTGGGATCAAGTGCAAGCTACTGTTTTATTATTACAGAGAAAAAGGAAATAATTTTTAAACAGTTGGATTATTTTGATAAAATAGAGTCTATGGGAGAATTCGGAACTTTCTGGAAAATGGGTTTCCAGATAATGGATCCCATACCTGTATTGTATATACAGTATCTTTGTTCAGTAGGGTTATTCAGAAGAGGCACATGCCTAAGGCACAACAGCGGGACAGGCTAGGCATGTACAGTACCTCTTCTGTCCCCCCCCCACCGCATACATATTACCCTGTACTAAGCACAAATCTGCAAGACAATTTGAAGGTTAACGTGCCCTGAATAATATTCCTTTTTATATTCCATTAATAAGATTAAACCCGACATTTAAATGACTAAGAATAAAATAACTGGTAGAATGCACTTTCATCATAAGTGGATTAAACCCAGTGATTGCTACCTATAAATCTGCCTGTGCTCCATAAGTCCCCACCCTATCAGCAGCCCTAGCTAACAGCTGCACTGCATAGAGAGTTATAGATGACAAACAATAAGTATGCTTCTAGAGTGGAAGCCATATCTCTTATTATAATTGGTAATCGATCAGTGGCAAGCAGGAGTTTGCATGTAAGTCCTCTGAGACAGCAAGGTAAATTGAAATATGTTCAACTCCCGAAACCTGAAGGAGTCAAATAGATGGAAACCGAATAAAAAAGATTGTGGTAGGAAAAAATCAGTTGGGCTTCTGCAGGACAACATGAGCAAGACATAGAGAACACGGGATTAATTGATTAAAGATGCTGCAGTATCCCATCACCTGCTGTGGATTGCAACATCCATCACTTTGCACCTTGTATTTGAAATAGTCCAGTCATGCAGAATTAAATTAGCGTCTGCGGTGCCTTCCTTGTGTTTAATTGCTTCAGGGTTATTAGTGTTATATAGTCTGCTCTGGCATATGGCATTTTTATAGGCTTAGCGATTAAAATTGTTTGCTTTACTGCATACCTAGCTGCTGGCAAAGGGGGGTCAGGAATCAATACCTCCTCCAGGGTTGGACTGGGCCTGTGCCACACCAGGAAAAACTTGGTGCGTCCTGGACCACATGGGCCCCAAAGACCCTCGTGGGCGAAGGGGGTGGCAAAGGGGGGTTGGGGCATCTGGTGGACCTCAGGGGTGCCCCAGGTTGGTTTGTGGGCCCTAAAGTGACAGCCCTGATGGCCCCTGGCTCCCCATTCCAACACTGACTTCCTCAGGTGCAGGTGTTAATTCCAAGGCTCCCTTGCATTGGTGCACTTTGTACAGTGCTTATAGATGAGACAACCAATTCTTGTCTCAAAACAGAGAGATAAAGTGACTTGCATAGACTCACAAGGAACTGCAGACATAAAGAGTCCCACTGCACCCATTAGGGATGCACCAAATCCAGGATTGGGTTCGGGATTCAGCCTTTTTCATCGGGATTTGGATGAATCCAAGAGCATGCCCAATTTGAATTCTTAAAATCATGTGACATTTCATCACTCAAACAATAAAATTCCATTATTTCCCAGGAATCAGGATACTGATTTGGTTCACAATTCAGCCAAAGTAGTGGATTTGGTGCATTCCTAGTATCCATCAGTCATTCTTGTTATCATTGAGTACTTTTGCAGTAGTAAATTATTGGTTACATATACTTAATCCTCTAAAACCAACAGTGTCTCTCCAATCCGTCAATAAAAAAAGGGCTCCCCTCCACCCTCAAATAGACATTTTCCACAGATTGCTGTATATCTCAAAGACCATAGGTCATTGATGGGAAAAAACAGATACATAATATAGTGTAGTATTTCAAATTAAATGTTTGCACATGCACTTTAAGTGATCTGTAAGTGCTTAAATTCACCCAAAATTTGTTTTGTGGAAAATGGATTAATTCAAGGGACCCACCCTGTATAGGGAATCGCGTTAAACTGTAAACACTAAAGATGAAGTACAAATCCCATCTTGGAGACTCAGGGTCTATTCTGCGTCTAAATATATCAAATATGCCAACCACACAAAATAAAGACTATATTCCGGTACGTCCCCAGCATCTCAGCAAAATGATTAACTATGTGCAACAAAAAGTATAAAACATTTTATAAATTTTATTTACCTTCCACTTAGGTTAAAATACCCATAAAAACAAACAAACAAACATAGCACTTGGAGGGGCCCCTCAGGTGAATAAATATATAATGTACTTATAGGTGTTTAGTTCCCACTGGGGGAAATTACCATATAAATGTTTTTGTGGCTGCAGCTGGTGTTGCAAAGTTAATAACTAATGTTAAATCTCATCTGTCACAGTATCATTTGGTGGCTTTAAGAAGTAGTTCCCAGGGGTACTGGCAAATTAGCATCAAAGTCTGTATGACGTGATATTTAAGAAATAATTTCAAAACCTATTTTATTTTATGATGTATAAATTTTAACTACACTATTTAAATTATTGTTTCTTTTAGTCTTGGCATTCACAATCAGGTGCCATTTTGTGGACATTGTTATTAAGGCAAGCTTTGCATGTACAAGAATGGTTATGGGCATGGCTTCTCAGCAGCAACAATGACAATGTCTGCTTTATTATAGCCCTCAGAATATTCCAAAATATGACAAACTTCCTGTGGAAGACTTGCTTCGCTAAGGTTGTTAAATACTACTCTATTCTCCTGGGATTATCTGCAGATTATGGGACCTATTCATTAAATTAGAGTGAAGGAATAGAAGAAAAAATGCTTCGAATTTCTACGTTTTTTTTTTGGCTACTTCGACCATCGATGGGCTACTTCAACCTTCGACTACGACTTCGAAAAATCCCCCATTTTTTTAAATTTCTTATGGGCATTATGGAGGTACACTTAACATTGTAATGGCATCTTTTGAAGGTACTTGTGCATATTTTAAGATTTTCTGAGCCTGGTCGAGGCAAATGCTACTGCCACCACTGTACTTCATCTGAATAGGGTTGTCACCTTTCTTTGTGGGGAAATCCGGGCAGGGAGGTGGATGCTGGGTGGGTGGTGATGTCACAGGGGCAGGAAGTGACATCGGCGGACGGTACTATGATATCACGATTGCAGTTCAAATTAGGAAAACTGGGCAGAACTGTCCTAGATTGACGGTCAAAGGCAATTTTTACCCAGACTGCCCTTCCAAAATCCAGTCTGTCCAGGTTAAAACCAAACAGGTGGCTACCCTACATCTGAAACAGCAACAATCCACTTCAGTGCTCTACCCGCTCAACCCGATCCAGCACTTTACCAAACTGATGTTACAAGCCAAATTTACTCAAGTACTCCACTGAGCCAACATGTGCCCCTGCAGCACCTATATATCATGGCCCTGCTAGACACTGATAAAAATTGGTGAGGTTGGCATAGATCCAATAGCTGAGAACAAATGCTAGGAGCCCAAGGCAAATTCCCTGTCTCCCCTGTAACAGACTGAATGGTCTGTGCACAAAACAACCAGTGTCCTGTAGATGCTGTTTGCCTTTATGCTTTTGCGTAGAAATACATGCAAGATAATCCCTGCTTATAACATTTCTATTTAAGTAGCACAATCTTCCAACAATTTTGAAAAAAATATCTCCGGAGAATCAGTGCTTAGCTTCAGTGGTTTTGCAGTGACGTTGGTTCTGAAATTACAAGATTCTCGGTTTCTCTGACTTAAGGCTGTGAGGAGAATATAAACTTTAGAATTGCTATCACTCATTTGAGAAGAGATGTTTTAAAATTACTGCAGAAAAAGCAGCATAGCTCATAGATAGTTACCATGGGCAACGGGGTTGGAGCTGAAATCTCTGCAACATTCACTAGATTTGTGCTTCATTCAGAAATTGGTATGGTCCATGGCATTATGTTTGCAGCAAGCTGAAAAATGGCCTTATATATTCTTAACCCCCAAGTAGGAGAATGTTGTTTTTTTTATTGTTTAGTGAGGTTAATAATAACTACCTGATAAATGGCAAGACCATGCTGCCAAGTCTCCTCAAATCTTAATTATTCTATACTATTGTCTTCTCAAGTTAAGCTCTTAGAGCAGGGTTGTCCATCAGGCTCAAGGCTGTAGTCCATTGTTTTCCTTTGTGTTCAGATTTATATGTAGGATTATATATATTCTATATTGTCTTGTTCTTAGACACAGTACATAGAAACTGTTGAGATGTACTGCCTTTCAGAACTAGCATTGACTTATGTTATTCCAAAAGTGTTTAAAATTGATGAGATGCTCAAGTCAAGAAAGGAGAACCCCAGAGAATTAGACTCTCAACCTCATGCCGTAAACGATTGTGTATGTAATGTATCTTCATTGCATTTTACTATTCTTTGATTCTTCTACTTTTATTCCTTTTTGCTATTTTTATTTTCCTGTTTTTCTCTACAGCTTTTCCAGTCATTTTTTTTCTTTTACCATCCTCTTACATTCCCCTCTTTTCTCCCCCATCCTCCTGTGCCGTGTCCATGAGTTTCTTCAACTTTTTCTTAAAATTTCAAAGTGAAATTACCGGCTGCATATACAATACTTGTGTGGCTCACTACAGCCCAGTATTAAGTTCTTTTAAGCAATACTTGTGTAGGAAGTGAGCAAACATTTGAGTCAGACTAAGAACATGTAACAGGGCATATTAAAGTTGTAGTATGTTCCAATTCTGGCCAATTCTGAGCAACTTTTCATTATTTATTTTGTATTGTTCCTAAGTTCTTGAATTATTTGCCTTTTTCTCTTTCCAACTTACAAAAGGGGGTCACTGACCCCATCAAAAATCAAATGTTCTGTAAGGCTACACATATATTGTTATTGCTACTTTTTATTACTTATATTCAGACCCTCTCATATTTAATTTCCAGTCTCTTGTTCGAATCAATGAATGGTTGCTAGGGTAATTTGGAACATACCTATGGGACACACCTATGACTAAACGCCGGAGGGTGCGAAACGCGTAAGGTGGGCTATGTGGGGGTTAGTATGTACCGAAAACTTTTTAAATGTGATTATCAATAAATGACTTGTTTTTACTTTAAGAAACCTTGGGACATATATCTTTTTTGATATAAAAATGTTTGCATTTTGATTGCCCTCGGAACTGGGGCGGGTCCCTTTGGCTTAGTTAAGAGATTTACGTAAACAGTCATATGGACTCCCGACCCACACATGATATATAGGGTAATTTGGACCCTACCAACCAGATGGCTGAAATTGCAAACTGGAGAGCTGCTGAATAAAAAGCTAAATAACTCAAAAACCACAAATAATAATATCACTCTCTACATCTTACTAAAAGTTATCTCAAAGATGAACAACAAACAAAAATATCCTGTAGCGTGCCTCACAGCCTAGGGAAGGTGAGACAAAGGGGTCTCATAAAGTAAAATTATTACCCCAGTACCCATATCTAGTAATGCCACAGAGTCAAAATCAAATTTTGTATCTCAGAACTATTAAGTGTTTTAGGAAAAGGCACAGTAATTAAAGGAAGAACAATAGTAATTTAATTACAGTGTGCAAAATTTTTACTGGGCATGACACGCTGTTTGTTTAAAGTAGGGATGCATCGAATCCAGGATTTGGCCTTTTTCAGCAGAATTCGGATTCGGCCGAATCCTTCTGCCAGGCCGAACCGAATCGGAATCCTAATTTGCATAGGAAAATTAGGGGCGGGGAAGCAAATTGCGTGACTTTTTGTCACAAAACAAGGAAGTGAAAAATGGTTTCTCCTTCACACCCCTAATTTGCATATGCAAATTCGGATTTGGTTCGGATTTGGCAGAATCTTTCACAAAATAAATTCCAAAATAGTGTATTCGGTGCATCCCTAGTTTAAAGGAGAACTAAACCCTAAAAATCAGTGATTAAAAATTCCATATTTTATATACTGAACTTATTTCCCTTGCCTAAAGTTTCAGCTTGTCAATAGCAGCAATGATCCAGGACTTGAAACTTGTCACAGGGGGTCACCATCTTGGAAAGTGTCTGTGACACTCACATGCTCAGTGGGCTCTGAGCAGCTGTTGAGAAGCTAAGCTTAGGGGTCGTCACTAATTATCAGCAGAAAATGAGGTTGGTCTGTAACATAAGCTGATGCTACAGGGCTGATTATTAAATTCTGATGCTAATTGCACTGGTTTCTGTGCTGCCATGTTGTAATTATCTGTATTTATTACTAATCAGCCTTATAGTGTAACATTTATAGTGATGGGTGAATTTATCCGTCAGGCATGGTTTTGCAGCGAATTTGAGCATTTCGCCGCCCACGCATGTTTTCGCGAAACTGCTGTGAAAATTCTCCATAGAAAATTTTGCTGTGTCAAAAAAAGTTGCGCTCATGAAAATTATTAGGACGCTCGTTGAGTTTAATGCATTTGGACGAAAGAGTCGAGCGTATAAAAATTGTCGATTGCATCAAATTTGTCACACGTCAAAATTCTTTTGACTTTAATGCGTTGTAAGCTCAGTAAGTGACAGCAGCACAGAGCATGTGCAGTGAATCAGCAGAAAAGAAGATGGGGAGCTACTGGGGCATTTTTGGAGACACAGATCTTTACTGCTAAAGGGCTGTGGTTGCCTTGGACTGGTACAGACACCCAAAACATAATGTACAACATTTCTAGCTACTTCTTAAGATAAGCTTTAGTTCTTCTTTAATGTACACAGGAGCATACCTTGTTAGCAAATTAACTTACCAACTTTGGATTTGATTTGGTCCCAGAAATTGGTTCCCTGTAGTGATGGGCGAATTTGCGCTGTTTCGCTTCGCCGAAAAATTAGCGAATTTCGCGCGAAATTCGCGAAACGGCGAAAAATTCGCTAAACTGCCGCCGGCGCCCGTTTTTACCGCGAATTTTCGCGGGCGTTTCGCGAATTTAATCGCGCAAATTCGCCGCAAATTCGCGCCTGGCGAAAAAATTCCCCCATCACTAGTTCCCTGGTTGGGTTTGGAAAACCAATGCCATGACCTCTCTATATTTGTCCAGACCCATCTTATAGCCAATCTATCTATCTATCTATCTATCTATCTATCTATCTATCTATCTATCTATCTATCATCTATCTATCCATCCATCCATCCATCCATCCATCCATCTATCTATCTATCTATGAACACAATTAATTTTGTCATCGTAAAATTAATTCCATGACCACAAATATAAATTAGTAGTTAAAACATAATTTTTTTTACAGATTTGCACACATTTTATCTACAACATTTTTTGTTTACAAAATCCATTTTGTACTTGCAAAACTTTTGTTTAAAATTGTTATTATTAAATGATTGTGTCAACAGAGTCTATTTTGTCTCAATACATTATGTTTGTGTTCACAAATATTGACAGGATAAAAAATTCTATATATATAATTTGGCTGCGAAAAATTTGCTGCGTCAAAAAAAATTTTGCACGCGTCAGAATAGTTGTGTGCATAAAAATTGTCACGCGTCAAAATTATTCGGCGTTTATTGACTTTAATGCATTTGGACAAAATATGAGCACAAAAATTACGCGCAACAAAACAATTTTGACACCCATTGTCTTCAATGCGTTTCGCGAATTTTCGCTGTTTTGCGGATTTTGCAGGAAATTCACAAATTTTTCAGCAAAATGGGACAAATTCGCCCATCACTACACAATTGTACTCTAACCTTTAGTTTGTAAACATTTGTGAGTAGGCCCCTCTAATTCTATTGTAAACCCTTGTTTGTTATTCACCATTTGTTCCCTGTTCATTGTTGACTAATGTAAAGCACTGCGTAACGTGTTGGCGATATAAATGATGATGATGATGAGTTACATATCTAAAGCAAGTCCCTAAATTATTGTAGTAAGCATACATAAGAAACACACAGGAAAAAAAATAATTTAGGGCTGTTAACTACACCCTACACACTGAAATTTAGGGACCACCATAAGCACCAAGCATTAGGTCTTGTGTACAATACACAAATGATTATCAGGTTTGGGGCTACACAGATGGAAATTTTGTCATATGTTTTTGGATGCAGGATGCACTGGGCTCATTGGACCTTAAACCTTTCGCCTCAGTCCCTTCAAAATCGGACCTACATAACAGTAGATTGTGCAGGCAGTTTCCCTTTAATTGTCTACCCATGTTACACTTCACCGACTACATTATCCTTGAGACAAGCAGATACTGATGGGCAGATTTACTAAAGGGCGAAGTGACTAACGTTAGCGAAAATTCTACTACTTCTTAAAAGGAGAAAAGTCAAATCAAGGTAGGCTCGGCCGAGCCTTTGAGCCAATCAGCCCTTTTTACCTACTACTTCTTAAAAGGAGAAAAGTCAAATTAAAGGTAGGCTCGGCCGACTCTAGGAGCCGCTCAGCGTTTTTTAACTACTACTTCTTAAAAGGAGAAAAGTCAAATTAAATGTAGGCTCGGCCGAGCCTTTGAGACAATCAGCTCTTTTCACCTACTACTTCTTAAAAGGAGAAAAGTCAAATTAAGGCCGAGCCTTTGTGCCCCCAGGTTTTTTACCTACTACTTATTAAAAGGAAAAATGTAATTTGCTCCCTTACGCCAGGCGAAGTTGCGCTCTGGCGAAGGGACGTAACTACGCAAAGATGCGGATTTTACTGAACGTTACCTCTTGCGCCAGACTTGCCTTCGCCATTTCAGACCAGGCGAAGTGCAATAGAGTAGATAGGACTTCCTCAAAAGATAGTTGAAAATGTTTCTAAGTCCCAAAAAATGCTGGCCACTTTTCATTTTTCAGGGTGATAGGCTGCAAAAGATTGTACATTTTTTCTGGGGTACCCAGCTTCCCCCCTACATTTCCAACAGATGGCACATAAACTATACAGTGGGCTCATGTGTAGGACAATATAACAACTCTATTTTATTTTATTAAGATTCCCTGGCCTTGTGTAGTGTAATGTATTGGCTGCAACATATAACTTCCCGTCGAATGCAAATTAGGCAACGCTAGCGCAACTTCGCCAGCGTTCGGCGCCCTGGATGCAACTTCGGATTTTAGTCAGTTAGCGTTGTCCTGGGGAATCTACGCCTGGGGAAGTGTTGCGATGTGAGTGAAGCGGACGCTAACGCAAATTCGGCACTTGGGGGCCGATTCACTAAATTCGAGTGAAGGGTTTGAATTAAAAAAACTTCGAATTTCGAAGTTTTTTTGGGCTACTTCGACCATCGAATGGGCTACTTCGACCTTCGACTACGAAAATTGAACGATTCGAACTACAAATCGTTCGACTATTCGACCATTCGATAGTCGAAGTACTGTCTCTTTAAGAAAAACTTCGACCCCCTACTTCGGCAGCTAAAAGCTACCGAAGTCAATGTTAGCCTATGGGGAAGGTCCCCATAGGCTTGCCTGGGATTTTTTGATCGAAGGATTTTCCTTCGATCGTTGGATTAAAATCCTTCGAATCGTTCGATTCGAAGGATTTAATCGTTCGATCGAATGAAAAAATCCTTCGATCGATCGCAGGATTTGCGCTAAATCGTTCGACTTCGATATTCGAAGTCGAACAATTTTAGTTCCTAGTCGAATATCGAGGGTTAATTAACCCTCGATATTCGACCCATAGTGAATCGGCCCCTTAGTAAATCAGCCCCTGAGTTTTTAAGCTGAATAACAGCACTTTCCTAATGATAGATATTCCTTACACTACTTACAGAAAAGCACTAGTAATTCTTGTAGGCTTTTGATCAACACAAATAACATTTTCCTTTATGTTTCTTTCCTGCCAAACCCAGAACAATTGAGTTATTTTGCTGGCTGACAAAGATTATGGTTGTTCACAAAGGATCTCTTGTACAGTCTTGTCTATGCTGCAAATGGAAAAAGCATTGAAGTGAATGAGATTATTTTGCACGGTACAGCTACCACTGTTCAGAGAACAACTCTCAAACCAGGGCTCCATTTCTTTCATCTGGTGAAATCTAGGACTAACACAGTACGGATCAGAGCAGCCCCAAATTCTTTCTTTGCTCTACTCCCTGTCTTGCTAATCAAAGGGAAATTTTCAGGCTGGATTCAGCAATGCTACGTTTAAAAAAAAAAACTTTGATGATCAAAGAAAATAAACGTTTAGCAATCCTTAACATAACAGCCTGGCAGGTACTGCATAGGATAAAGCAGTGCTGTTCTCTGTCCCCCGGAATTCGTTATTTTTTTGTGCTTTCATTGGATACGCCCCCTTCAAGTCCATTTAATTGCAAGCAGGCACCTTCTAAATATAGATGCATATGCTCGTTACTGTTTAGAAATTAACGTACAGTAGGTGAAGAAAAAGAAATGGGAAAAAATAGGATTCGATTTTGTTATCATTTGGCCTTCAATCAAAACTAAATGGAACCATTAAAGGACAAAAAGAGGCTTACGCTTATAAACTTAATAGGTTAGTTATTGTTCCAATTGGTATAATTTACGCTTTAGAACATCTATAACCATTCTTGGCATTTACTAATGTAAGGATAAGCTGCCTATTGCAATTGCTGGCTGGCAGTGAGAGTGATACGCAATGTCTACTAAAGCTAATAAAGTACTCTTTAGTTTGCCACCTTGAGGGCAGTAAGGCTGCAGATTATCCTACCAGGCTGTAATGAAAGATTTCCATATGTATAGACTGTATATATACACCACAGTCAAATCTGTCGGCACTCATGTTTCATATGTAGAAACAACTAGGTTGTTTTATTAGTGGTGACTGACGTTTCGGCTACAACTGTAGCCTTTCTCAAAGTGAACAAACACAAACAAAGGCCATTGTGACATGCGCTACAGTAAAAGTGATGTAAGACTTGAGTCTAAAATCAATTAACACATATATAAAGTTGCTCATTGGTCCAGCGGAATCATTTTAAACCCCTTTGACTCTAATACTGGTGTTATACCAGAGGCAACACAGCTGTTGCTTTGATAATGGCTCCTGACATTACTTCTATTGTGGCTAGTACAGATGGGGCTTGTGTTTTTTTTTTTATTTATAATCTTGTTTTGATCTCCCTGACTGCATTCTTTATCACGCTGCACCTTTTCAGTCTTTTTGGTGTGGAGCTCATAATGTTGTCGCTTTGTTCAGGTATAATACCAAATACCACTATTAATCTAGTTCCATGGACAATCTTCAGCTAACTCCTAAATGTTTCTTTATAAGAGTTCTTTATTTTTTGTTGTTGATGATATAACAGGTTGATCGGTGCCGTGCCGAGTTGACTGGCCGACCTAGACAACTCAGCCAACTATGTTGCCCCCCTCCACATATCTGCGCACAAACAAGTGAGTGCGAATGTGCGGACCAGCGCATGCGCCAGTGATGCGTATGTGAGTGTGTGCGCACACATGTAGAAGCACTAGAGCTAGAGGGAATCTGGCAGCAGAGGTACGTGCTTGGCGCCCCTCCAACTTTGCTCCCCAGGCACGTGCCTCTTCTGCCTATTATTTTTTTTATTAACATGTATTTACAGTATATAGCGCCAACATATTGCGTAGCACTGTAGAGTAAATGTGATTATACAACTAAATCACATGAATTATATACATAGAACATATGGAGTTACAAACATCACAATCAATACACGTACAAGAAGGTGAGGAAGGCCCTATGCATAGGCATACAGTCTAAAGGGAAGGGAGTAATACACAAGGTGTGGGAGTGGGCAAGATCGAAGTAAGTGGGTGAGAAATGTGGTACTGTATGTGGTGTTGCCTTTGGTAGTTAAGCAGAGTGAGGGTAGGCTTCTCGAAAGAAGTGCGTTTTCAGAGATTTCTTGAAAGCAGAAAGTTTGTGAGAAAGTTGGACAGACCGTGGGAGAGCGTTCCAGAGGAGGGGTGCAGCCCTTGCAAAGTCTTGAATGCGAGCATGTGAGGAGGTAATGAGAGAAGAGTTGAGTAGCAGGTCAGTAGAGGACCGTAGTAAGCGATTGGGTGAGTATATAGAGATGAGTTCAGAGATGTAGGGTGGGGCAAAGTTATGAAGTGCTTTGAAAGTCAGTGAAAGCCTACCCTTAGTTCCGGCCCTGAGATTGATACTGTGAGCTAATTTTGCTGGGTTTTTGCGATAAAGGCTACAGTTGTAGCCAAAACTTCTCCACTAATAAAATAACCTAATTGTTTCTACATAAGACCTTCGAGTGCGGACCTTTATATTTATATATATTTATATATTTATATATATATTTATATATTTATATATATATTTATATATGTGTATATATATATATATATATATATATATATATATATATATATATATATATATATATATATATACACATACACAAGGTAGGGCACACTGTGCAAGCAATTTAAGTTACTTCTGAAAGCATTTTAAACGCAGTTGAGAAAGTTGCATATCTCACTGTAACCTAAATGTCTTTTTACCACTGGAATTTAAAATTTTCCTCTGCGGATATTATGCTCTCTTATGTAAATGCAATTTTTATGACTGTACTGTACAGATAATTGCTGAACAAATTCAAAGAATGAGTTCCCATGTACCCTTAATGCTTTGTGCACAGCCGCTATGTGAACCATCCAGTCTTCGAGTTGCTGTAAAGATTACGCAGCACCAAAGAAAATGACAGCTGTATAGTAGAAAATTGCATTTGCTTACATAAATTATTGCCCTGGGGAAAATGATCATTAATACACTTTCTGCAGAACAGCAGTTAAAAAGCGAGGCTGCTCCTCTCCAGACACAGATAAAAAAATCCCATTTATGTGAGGAAACAAGGAGAATCTGAAGAACACAATTAAAACACAGCTCCCCAAAGTGTCTCACTGCAAGGTATTATGACAATATTGGAAAGGAAACATCAGTGGGAAGGTTAATTATAGGCTAATTTTGTAGTCTTGAAGAAAAGTCTTTTTTTTTTTTGCTTGGGTGCCAAAAGTTAGGCACCCCCAAGCGATTGTGTTTACTTACCTGACTTCCAGTGAGCACCATGGAGCCATTCTCTTCCTGCTTCTTTTTTCTTCTCGTGAGTGTGCATGCGCCTGCCCCGAAGAAATTAAGAAGATGCTCAGTCCGTGGAGCTAGCTAGCGGAACCCAGGGTCAGTGCAGTTTTCTGCTGATATAGGATCACCGGCCCCGGCTATCAGGTAAGTAAATACAACTACTTGGGGGTGCCAAAAGTTAGGCTTAGTTAGGTAAGGTTAGACTTTCCTTCTCCTTTAAGGTGGCACAAAACTTGACTTTTAAGTATTCCAATTGTTTGTTAATATACAGAGTGCAAATAACAGATGCAAAGAGACATTTTCTCCTCAAAAATTACTTTGCCACCCCCAAGTTATGGCTGCCTCTTATCCATGTAAATTTTTACTAAGAACGGCACCTTTCTCTGTATATGGGACTGCCTGTGGCTGGTAGTGTTGCCTATTGGAGGGTTTGTGCATGGATCATTATGCACATAAACTAACACACCTCTTTCTTGCAGGATAGGCTTGCCTTGTACTAGTAGTACCCAGCATAAGGCAATGTATGGCTATCTTATTGTCAGAACAGAGCCACATAATAGGGATATCATTAACCAGGCCCGAACTGGCAACCTGTGGGGAGGGGCTGCTATAAGGTCCCATAGAAAGTCAGTATTTAGTGGGCTCCACTCATCACATCTAACTTAGAGAGATCGCTGAGTATCATGTACTCTGAGCCCTACATTGTCGGTAAACCTGTTATACTAACCTGCAGTTGTCCTGACTGCTCTAATACATACTCATAGAGTTAGCTACATGTAGTAGATTGTCCATAAACTAGCAAGTCCATATTTACAGGATCCTGCCTTATACACTGAGGCTTTTCTCTTATTGTTTCTTCTTCAGCAAAACCTCCCTTACCTTAGGTGCCCAGTACCATTCAGCTTTCTACACAAAGTTCAAGGAGGTCTTACTTGACTGTTCCTCTACCTTTTATAACCTGGGGGAGTATCCTGGGATAAGGATAAAAGAAAAAATAATGCATATATAGCTCTACAGTTGCTATTTGTTGAGAAATAGTTAGTTTAGTTTGAGAGTAATCAAACACAGTTTTAGCTTCTACCATTCAAATTGTGATATTCCGGAATAATAGGATAGCTTCAACTGCAGCTTCATGTTTTCAGAATATAATTTGACAGTTTGATGCCATTGGGCTCTGATTTTTACAATAAAATGTTCATGACATCTAACTGGGGAACAACAACAGAACATGAATATCAAGAGTATCCCAGAACATCTTCTTGGGAAGAAGATAATGGCATTTCCATTCCAGAGAACCAGCAGCCCCCTGTGATTTGACTCACAAACACACACACACTTAGCAAAGTCCCCCGTTTCTCTACCATTGTCTCTTATTTTTGCTCTTTGCTCCTGTAGAGAACATTTTCAATTGTGAATTTCCTTGCCTGACACACAATTAAGCATTGAAAGATAAGTTGGAGTGGACTCTGGGAAAAACACACTTTACAAGTTTTTATTATTTCTACAAAGTAAGGCTGTTTTTCTTACTTTATGGTTCCTCAGCCACAAACTAAACAACATTGATTCAGGTTATACAGTGATTCCTTTTATATAACTAATACAATTGCATCCTAAAGACCTTCAGAAGGTGAACTTACCATGAAAAGTTGAGGTTTCGATCCATTTTATACCTAGAACTGTGTTTATATGGGATGGCACTATGTGTGCAGCCCGTAGATGGTGTCCATGCTTGAACACCCCAAAAGAGATAGCTCTAACCTTGTCTTTGCAAAGTTTTAGCACTATATACAGCACTGCAACTGTCATCTGTTATTGTTTCAGTAGCACTGTTCTTTGTACTGTAGGAATACTATAAGAATATTAATCAGTGTGTGTTGTCTGGTTGATCAGTACAAATAGAGTTCTTGATAAGGCATAAAGAATAGACAGAGCCATTGATAGGGACTGATGTTTTCTAACAAAATGCATATTTGTATTAATTCCCATTCCTAGTGTCAACACGTCACAGTTTATGGCAAGAACACATTTACATTAATGAGTTTTTGTCTGTGGAAGGTACTTTGATTTCCATAAACATATATCAGGAAATGTGATGACTGCTGCAAAACAGTGGTGAAATAATATTTATGAGGTTATAAAACTTTATTGAAATCTGTATTTGTATATCAAAAGCCTCTTGCAGAGAGTGATGCATTAATATCCTGTATCCTAGTTATGATAACCGTGCAGTCAGTTTTGTGGGATTTCTTAGTTTGTAGGGTTTCTTATCCGTTACTCTTCTCTTAAATACAAAGTATAATTTAAAGGCATTACTCTGATTTTCTTAATATCTAGTCAGTGCTTTGTTGCAGAATGCATGGATCTTCTGTAGAAGGAGCATTTCCCAGAATATTATCTCACTTTTATCACAAATTATGGACAGTGAATCTTGGTGTTTTAAATTTAAACCTTAAAATAGAAAACTGAAAGCTGTGCTGCATAATTAATTATAAATCAGCAGTTTTATTATCCCATTAGAGAACAGTTTCTACCTAGTATCATTCAAGTTTGGTAATGTTTCATGGGTTCAGTAGAGGTTGGTCTAGTCCATGTCAGTTCCTTCTAGGCCCAAAGACTTTGGTTAGCATGAGAGATTCCAGGGTCACAATAATTTGCTAACCCACTGTTTATAAACCATTCTGAGTAAGACCTCAACGAATTTCTCGCAAAGTTTGCGAACAAATTTATTTTGCGAACATTCGCAATGTACAGTATGAAATAAAATTTCGCAATCGCAAACGAAACTCCAGAGCAGGTGCTAAAGGTTTGCAATGCTCAATTAAGATTCCCAATGCAATAAAAGGCTAATGAAGCAGTTTACATTGCGACAGGCAAATTTTTATTCACAAAATTCTGCTCTTTGCCAATGTTATCAAATTTTCACCATAGTACCTAAATGGAGTTTCCCTGCATTGCAGTGCTGCTTAGCAAAGCTCACAAAGAGTGGGTCCAAAGGTGGTCAATACTGTTTGCAACCCCTGCATTATCCGGCTTGAGGACCACAATTGGGACATAAAAACAGTATCAAAAAAATGAACCATTTGTTTCTTATTTGTAGAAAGAAAACTCATCTATTTGCTTTCAAATGAATCAGTGCAAAATGTTTGCTGGAATTGTGTGGGTGCTTTAGGGCGAAGTTCACGTTGCAGAAGTAATAGTAGTCAGAATTCAGGCAATAGTTCAATAGGCAGGCAGCAAGGATCAAAGATAGAAGGTTCAGACAAGGCCAGAAGTCCAGGAATAAAATAATAATACATTAACGAACACCTAGGAATACAAGTCAAAAATCCCTGTAATCGGGCATTGAACCCGTGGCCCTGGCGTTCTTTTATTTCACATTTTTTCGCCGTTCTGGTGCGCTGACATCATGCATCACACATCATCATGAATTGTAAGTCATCTACAGGGATGGGCGAATTTGACCCGTTTCGTTTCGCAAAAAATACGCCACCGGCGAAATGACGCAGATGCCCATTAAAGTCTATGGGCGTCAAAAAAAATTTGTCGCGTGGCGAAATTATTTTGTCGCGCGTCTTTTTTTTTTTGACGCACGTCTCCATACAAGTCTATGGGCGTAATTTTTTCGGCGAAACAAGGCGAAAAAATTCGCCCATCCCTAGTCATCTATTGACAGTTGTCCCTTATATTAATTGTTAAAACAATACTAGTTAGTTATTGACAAAATTGTCAATAAAAATTATTCCGAGAAGCACCCTGGTCTTATAAATAAATATGGAAGGAGACCATTGGAAAGTCAGTTCAGCCATGGAGTATTTTTTTATAATGTAAAGCTCATTAAATTCTTTGGTAGTTAAAGCTGCATAAAAGTATTTTAAAATAATTAAAAGATGCTTCATTGGATAGAATGTTTCTAGAAATAGAACCATCCTATCTCTCTTAGGCACCTAAGGAAGAGAAGCAGGAGGCCCTAAAATATTGTACATACCATTGTACATTTGTGTTATGTAATAAAGCATTTTAATACAGGGGGTATCCTTTGATTTGGAGATTAGAGTGCATGCTTCTATTTAATTGCTCCACCTGAAATAATGTGTTATGGAATACAAGTCTAAAAACAATGTGAATACACTTTGAGTGCTACTTTGTCAAAGTTTGAGACACAGCAAAAAAAAGTGTACCTTTCCCAAATGGAAAGTCAAACTTCAAATTTTAAAATTAATTTTTGCAATCAAGTGTTTCCCCCATAATATAATGATATCAAGTGAAATCAAAAGAAAAAACTGAGATCATGTTAATTTGAGGTTTTTTTTCGAAATGCAAAAAAAACCTCAAACATTTGCATTTTTGCTAATCTGAGTTTTGATAATTTTGATAAATCTCAAAAATTTAGCTTTTCTTTGGATAAAGTAACATTTAGGATTTACTTGGAGGAATGGTCAACTTTGATGGACACACCTTTTATAACCTCACCTACTACTGTATAGGGTTTTGCCTTTCTTTGGATAATGTACATTTTCGGGTTTACTTGGAGGAATGGTCAACTTTAATGGACACGTGCCTTTCATAACCTCACATACAACTGTATGTAGTAGGTGTGTTATTATCATTATACATCATGCAGCTTGAAGGTATATAATTCTATTATATCATATACAGTAAGTGAGTGCAAAACACATCTAGATCTAAGAAACTCCTCATACAATTTAGACTTTTTCCATCAACCTTTTTCATGGTAGTTTTGGGTACAGGCTTATGGTCATTGTCAATACTGTTTTGGCATTCTTTCCACCTTACCCTTAGACTATATAGTTGTAATGGTTGGATTAGCCCTGTCATGTTCATACTTCAGTCGTGTTTGGTCATTAAAGCACACAGCTCTCCATAGTCACAGTTTTGCAGCTGGCATCTTTGTAGCCATGATTTAACATCTAAATGTTTGCCCAAATTGTACTAAAGAGCATTTTCAATGCCCAAGATGACAGTTTAGACCTACTGTATGAACTATATCAGCTTCTTTGTCCACTATGTACCGTATCTACTTAAACATGTTCAATCTTTAAGATTGGCCCACCAACAGTACCCACTGCACATTTAATTTAAAGTAATTTGTGCTATTATATTCTTCTTACAGTTCTGCACAGTTCATTTTATGCCATGTCACTTCCATCCGTAGGCGGGTATGTGTTATGTCATTTTCTGCCCCCACTTTTAAAATGAATGTAAAAAACTACGACAAACTCAATAAAGAAATGTATGTGCAACCAAGTGAAATTATGAATCATTTGTGCTGCTAAATCTAGAGAGAAAAACAAACTCAATCTGAAGTTTATTGCAAAGTCGAGGGATTTTACTTAATTAACTCTCGATATTCGACCCTAAGTAAATGTGCCCCTTAGCGTGCTAAATAAACTGTCAGAGCCTTCCCATCTTTGTTTCAATCATGCAGTGCGGGGACGGAGGTAAAATCAACATACCTTGTACTAAAATACACATACCAGCAGAAGAATATGAATGCACTATTTATAAAACACTTTTATAAAACCCTTGTACCATTAAATGAGCATGGCTACCTTCTGTGCCTCAGTTGTCTAGTTCAGTTCAGTACAGTATTAACTCATTATGAGTTTTGAATTCTGCATTGATTGGCCTGAATATGAGGATCAGCGGAAGCCAGCTGATAAAAATAGCCTTGTGGCTTGAAGGAAAATGCCAGTGCTTTGGATACATTAACAGAGAGCTAGGTACCTCATCCCTACAGCTATTCTGCTACTTACATTCTGTATCCCGTAATGCATAAGTTAAAGCATTGCTCCTTCAAGCAATGTTTCTTATAACATTAAAGGCATTGAAGGATATACTAATTTGATATCTACACACAAGTTTAGAAAGTATGCTTATTATGCATCTGATTGCTGGAACCTGTATTATAAGAGACATATCTGGAACAGGCTGATCATTAAAGGGCATGCAAAGTCTAAAATAGAATAATGCTAGAAATGCTGTATTTTGTATACTAAACATGAACATGAACTTACTGCACCAGAAGCCTAATTAAACAAATGATTTATAGTTTCAAAGTTGGCCACAGGGGGCTGTCATCTTGTAACTTTGTTAAACATCTTTGCAAGACCAAGACTGTGCACATGCTCAGTGTAGTCTGTGCTGCTTAGGGATCATCATAAATGATCAAAACAGCACAAATCAAGTAATATCTGCCATAGAAGCCAATACAGCAAGATTAATAATCAGAATATACAGAGTGCACTGGGTCTGCGGATACAAATCTCTACACGGTCGCCAGCTGCTTTACAGGAAAACAAACAAAGCTGCTTGAGTTCTGGGAAGTAAGGTGTGGGAACTCCCCCTGCCATTTGAAAGTATGATCGTTTCCCTGCAGAGCAGTTAGGGACAGTCTGAAGTTTCCTATCTGCAGCAGTCAGAGCGAGTAAAACGAAGGGGGAATTTCACTGCATACAGTCAGGTTTATTATAAAAACGATACTCATTTTTTAATTAAAGTATATTGGAGATAGATTTCTTTTTCATTAAAGAAAGTAAAAATGGGATTTTATTTTTTTGCCTTTTCATCCCCTTTAAGGCAGTGCAAATCAAACTGGACACGTAGTACATATGAACTGGTTTCAATGCACATCTACAAATTTAAGGAGTAAATCACATTGATAAAACATATATGATTTATGCAGTGGGCAACTTGCACTTTCACTTGCAGTCAGATGTCCTAAACCCCACTGGGGTGCTGCCTGTTGACGCAAGAAGAACCATGGAGCTACTGCCACCTTCTGGCCAGGGTTCCCTTTGTACCCCCATGAATAGGCGTGGCACACTTACACTTAAAGGAGAAGGAAAGGCACTTTCTACATGGGGGTGCCAAAAGTTAGCCAATCGCTCCATGGTGCTCGCTGGAAGAACCCTGGGCTGTGGCAGTTTTCTGCTGATAGGATCACTGGCCCGGGGTGTCAGGTATGTAGATGCAATCACCTGGGGTGCCAAACACCTTTCCTTCTCCTTTAAAGAATCAGGCACAGATGTCACTCACGCTGAACACTGTAAAAGTTCTGCTCAATTTTGGTGAATTGGACATAATTGCATTACCCATATGCATCCACAATGACACTGTTTTTCTGGGGGGGAAATGTGCATTGTGAGGAAGAAAACATGAAAATTGCTCTCAAAATTGCACTTTGTTCACTGTGCCTTAGTAAGTTAAAGCTCCCTATTGTTTTCAAATTGTAAGCCACAAATTTTCAGCGACTTGCCATTTTTTATTTGTACAATTCCTCTAAAAAATGTGCATTTTAAACCTGTATTAATCAATGTCCCCCTTGTAATGTTTCCCAGCAGCAGTTGAGTAATCTTGGTCATAAAATCTCTAAACTGACATCATTTGATATATTTCTAAACATCGACTCTGAAATGCCACCAACTTATGTATCAGATTGTAACAGTTGCACTGTAATAGACTTTAGTAAGTCATGGCTGTCTGCCCAGTAGCTGAAAATGCTGCTTAGAAATGTCAAATTGAAACAGTTTAGTTGAGTGGAAAGCAAATCTCATAAATCGTGTACATTTTAGAAAACTAAAAATTAAAACTAGTGATTGAAAAAAATCAGTATTTTTAGAGTACAATGTAAACATAATAAGGAGCTGATTTATTTTTTACCACTTAGAAAAATAATATTGTTTTCATATTTAACAATCCTTTTCTGTGCTGCATTGATTTGTTTGGGGATAACTGATGTATAGTGGTGTTGAGTTTGGCACTGTTGACGGATCTCTAACACCCCATAGAAGATAATCATGTCCGACTGCTCTTAAATGTTTCTGTTTTAATAAATACATCAATGATCCTCTACAAGTGTCTACTGATGTGTAACCTACTCCAGTAGGAACCTGCTCTCCCTATGATTGTCATCTTTTAAAATATATATGTTGAATTCCACCAGCTTCCCACTATTATTCAGGGACAGATCTTTTTCCTTTCTGTCAAGTTAGGTAGGAATTCATTGTTATTGTACTACACTACATAGGGATTTGACTTTATTACTTAATTGCTGTGTTGTATTAGTATATGTATAAGGCATAATTTGCTTATGTGTTTCTATTATCTAGCTTCTATGGAACATTTCCTGGAGCTTAAAGGAGAAGGAAACCTAGTCGGCGCAAAAACCCTCCCCCCTCCCGTGTGTTGTCCACCCTCCCTCCTCCCCCCTGGCCTACCCGTCCCGCTGGGCAAATGCCCCTAACTTGTTACTTACCCTTCTTCGCAGGTCCAGTTCAGGGAGTTCACAGACGACATCTCCTTCCACGCGATTTTCTTCCTGCTTTGAACGGCGTTTTGTCGCATGCGAAGTAGGAGCATTTCGCAGGGTACGGATCGACTGCGCATGACCAAAAGTCACAAAGTTTTCCGATTTCACTTCATGACTTTTCCCGCATGCACAGTAGATTGTACCGGCGAAATGCTCCTACTGCGCATGCGCCGGTCAAAGCAGGAAGAAGATCGCTTGGAAGAAGATGGCGTCGGTGAACTCCGTAGACTGGACCTGCGCAGAAGGGTTAGTAACAAGTTAGGGGCATTTGCCCAGCGGGACGGGTAGGTCAAGGGGGAGGAGGGAGGGTGGGCAACACACGGGAGGGGGGGAGGGTTTTTGCGCCGACTAGGTTTCCTTCTCCTTTAAGGGAGTTGACATACGTCTTTGAACATGTCCAGCAACTATTAATTGTGACAGTTTACTTGGGTAATACAATATTCCCAGAATTGTGAAGTTATTTGGGACCTCAGAGTAGTAAAATATTCATCTGCAGATAGGATGAATATTCCCGGGGTGGGTTGCCCAGGTTGGAGGCAGAGGGTGTTTTCAGTTTTTTGCTCTCTGTACTCAGGGAAGTATTCTTTTGCAGGTATACTGCAACAGCTTAATCTGGTAACTTGGTTGGGGAATAGTAGGACCGCAGAATAGAGTAATATTTAATTGCAGACACAGGTTAGTCTGGGTTAATATTGCAATTGTTTGGCTATTTTATTTTAGGGGAGCCCAGAAGTGCTTTAAGGGTATGCCTCAAATCTCACAATAAGTTGCCTTCTGTCTGGGTCTTTTAGATATTGCTCTGAGCAGCGTCAAGATGATTTGCCTACAGTTTGGAATGTGCTGCTCTGACCATTGGATATCCAGAGCTGTATCTACAAAACTTGGATGGTTGGTAGATGTGTTATGTTTTAGAGTGAGTACCTTTTCGGTTGTCATGGCTTGGCAATCATGTCAGATTAAGCAGACGGTGGCCATATTTATTTTTTTGGTTCACAATTTTCAGCCAAGATTGCAGAAGCATTTGCACCAGCATGGGGACAGCATATGTGATTATGGGTACTACAGTAAGCAGAAGATGAAATGCAAATGAAAGGCACAAGAAATAAAATCACTTCCAAGTGTTGTCAAAGCTCTTTATTTCTGATGGTAGAAATTTCAAGGTGGTGAGTGGGAAGGACTGACACAGATCTTGTTAACAAAATACCAAAGCCTCCTCCGCAAAACTGGAAATATAACCCTTTGATCAAAAGCAACAGCAGTTACTTTGCAAAGAAGGCTTGAAAGGGAACACTCTGTTCCGCAGTATCTTGAAAGCAATGAGCGACTCCTAAACTGCCAAGCCTCTCCCATCTCTTTTTAGAGCCTTCTGTGATTGGATGGGATTCTGTGATATTTTTGTGCTGCTTACCTGAACCTACCGGAACAAATTTTCTACTCCAGCTATAATTATGCCCATTCTCCCAGGGAAATGCTGTAGGCTGCACATTTATTGTTTAATTACGCACTGAGACTATTATTTTTAATTACACAGATTACATCTGCATCTCCGTAATAACACATTAAAGCATAAATAAGGAAAAGCATTGAAAATATGAAAGTGGGTTTTTTTTCTATTCTGTCTATAACTCAAAAGCTATTCGTGTCACCACCTCAGCTCTGCCTTTGCCATCAAATTAAAAGATAAAATAAATGCCAGTAAAATGTATTATCGCTCCAGCACAAGTTATGATTAATGATCCTTCAATTTACCTTGAAAAATCGTTTCAGCTACTTATTTTCCAGCAGAGCTGAGTAAATGGTCCCTACAACTGTTCCATCCTTAACCCTCAGCGTTATTTTCTATGCCCATTATCCCACTGCCACACTATTTCTTATAAAGAACTATATTTAGATTTAGCCAACAATGAAATAGATTTTCTCTCACTAATATATATATATACAGTAGGTAGCTTGTGAAAGAGCCTTCTGCCAAATAGCACTCTATAAATAGTCCCCTTAAAGCCTACTCTGAAAATGACACACACAACATTGAAATGTTTTTCCAAATCTGTGGTATTTTATCAACAAATACAGGTATGGGATCTATTAAACTGTTAATTAATTGACCCAGACTAATTATTTAAAAAAAAAACAAGCTGGTGTTCCATATACAACCAAAGGCCAATTAGTGACTTCCCTCTATATCTTTAAATTTACCAATAATGCAGTTGGTTGTGGAACAAACCCAAGGCAGCAAGTTGACTGCAATACTCTTTATTGGGAGGTAGTGTAACTCTACCTCCCAATAAAGAGTATTTCAGTCAACTTGCTGCCTTGGGTTTGTTCCACAACCAACTGCATTATTGATACATTGATTTGGGATATCGAACACAGGATAACTCGTGGAATTAAACCAACAAAGACTTTTGGTGAGCCGCACCCATTCCTTTATTTGAAATCTTTAAATTTACATTGTTACATAGTTAATTTGGGTTGGAAAAAGTCCATCAAGTTCAATCCCTCTGGTTAGGGTTGTGTGGGCTAGATGCCACAGAACATGGTTCGGGCAGAACTGGACATGGCCTGGGCTAAAAAGCGCATCCCAAAATCACCTGACTTTATGTAGGGGGTGATTGGGTTTTTTGTTCTTGCTTAGCCTAAACCTCAGATTTTAATGATTGTCTTCACCCCAAGAGGCCTTCAACAAGCAAGGAAATGCTAAATATTGGGACTAATCTAGTAACCCTTCCAACAAAGTAAATGAACTACAGCAGGGATCCCCAACCTTTTTTACTTGTGAGCCACATTCAAATATAAAAAAAGTTGAGGAGCAACAAAAGCATGAACAAAAGTCCCAGGGGGTTTCCAAATGAGGGCTTTGAGCAGTTATTTGGTAGCCCCTATGTGGACTGTCAGCCTACAGAAGATTCTGTTTGTCAGTACATCTGGTTTCATACAACCAAAACTTGCCTCCAAGCCTGGAATTCAAAATTAAGCACCTGCTTTGAGGCCACTGGAAGCAACAGCCAATGAGTTGGGAAGCAACATGTTGCTCAAGAGCCACTGCTTGGGGACCACTGATCTACAGTATATAGGGCTGAAACCTCAGTTTAATAGATGTACTAAGAACCTCTTCACTCTACTACAAGTTAAAAATAATGACAGGGTCAGTCTGAATGGTCACAACGAGGAACTCTAATGCATACAACTTACTCCGATGACCATTGACACTCTTCCCAGACCTCATTTACTTGCTTGCTTTCAGATCACCTAGTCAAGCGATCTCCTTCTATCCGAAGATTACATATATATATATATATATATATATATATATATATATATATATATATATATATATATATATATAGGCAGGGAGGCATATTTCAGCTGTCATTTTTGAAACTGAAATAAAATTGCTAGTCCTTTAAAATTTGTCAAAAGCTTTGAGCTGACCAAAACCATTATAACCGATGTTCATTACCGTTTAAAGTTTGTAAAAAAATTTGTTCAGTAGAAAAGTGCGAAAATTGTTTCTGCTTTTTCTAGTCTCGCAGCGGACTCCAATAGGAATAGGGTTGCCACATTTCATGGGTAATTTAAGGGGGAGGAACAATGATGTTTAGGGGTGGGCAGGTGACGTCAAGGAATGGGTCAGTGATGTCATGGAAACTCTAAATGGGAACTCAGAATTACAGAAAGCCTGTCTCCCATAGACTACATTATAATAATTGTATAAAGCTCCCTAGTTTTATTTTTAAGTAAGATCTGGATACTCAAATGTATTCTCTTTTTATTTGTAATATAATAAGCCTGACTTTATCTAGCATACCCTTACTTGCATAATACCTCTGGCTTCCCAACAACCATTGCTTTAAACAGCAACATTAATAATTCATGGGGCCATTGTTGTGCGCTGATTATTATTCTGTGTGTTTATAATTCCTAACACAAGAAGAGATCATAAGCACATGCCAGCATTTCCATTATATCTGTATTTCTACAGTCTTTATACAGGGAGATAGTAACAACCTCAACCATTGCTTTAAATGGAAGCGTTATATAGTATAACAATGTTTTGTTATAACAGTTTTACCCTTATACAAATTGTGGGGACATGCTCAAGTGCGTAGACTAAAGGCAGATAGGACACAGCGACACCAAATTGCATTTTAAAGATAGTTTTTTCAGCAATGTAGCATTCAAATAATCAGTACAACAAATGCAGTCACTCCTCAAAGACTGTAATTAGATTGGAGTTGGACCCTCACTGTTCTGGGGTCTAATCAAGTTTCTCCACCAAAAACACAAACAAGGTATACAATACCTTCACAGTGTCCCTGCTTCCCCACAGGTTTCCTCTTTTATGTGCCCCTCTCAGGCCCCTTGGTTCTCTTTTAGGCATAAGTAGCCCCTCATACCATAGTAATGGCCAAACCCAAGTCTATCACACATAAAATAGAGCCAATAGGTGTGGGAGAACAACCATTTGACAGGCAATAGAAGCTCTTACATCAGTTACAGGTTAATTACCTGGCTAAGAGGGACCGTTAATCCTTTTTTTCCTTTAAACTGACCTCTGCAGCCCATACAATGCTCCTCAAATGCACATTTTTAGAGTAGACAGGTGTATTTTGAAACCATGTAGTCACAAAATGTACATAAAAAGAAAGTTCAATAGGTAGGACCCAAGTTGCAATCAACCTATAAAGTGTGCCCAGGATAAATAGAACCACCATACAGTGGCAGCTTTGGCTTGGCGTGAGAGCTTCACAGTTCACACCATTATGATGACAATGTGTTTAGATTAAAGTGTATGCATTTGCATAGAATGTCATGGTTATTAGTCCAATGACGAGGGAGTGAACATTGCTCATGAGTGTGTGGCTGTGCTGCTGATAGCACTTGTATAATATTGCAATTGATCTTCTTTTGTTCTTCTTTGTTATCCCACAACACCTTGGAATCAGAAATACAGACAAAATGCTAAGTATTCTGTTGGTAGAAGATCCCAGTGTCTTTCCCTTAATCACTGCACTTTTTTTTAATACATAAAAGTCTTTTCAGCCTAAAAAGTATCTGTCAAATGCTGCCTTCTGGAAGAAGTGATTTTGATATAATGAGCGTTGAAACTTTTCTCCAAACTATGATATAAACATACTGTACATTGACCTGTCATGACCACATTTATATTTTACCAACCATGCAGTATATATATTACTTTTTTACTGCACAAGACCGAGAAATTCCAGTCCTGTACTGCTACAATTATTTCATTGTCTACCTGTTGTCTCTAGCTAAATATTGAGAGTAGGGATGGGTGAATTTTTTCGCTTTGTTTCGATGCGGAAATGACGCCCATAGACTTGTATGGCTTTGCACGTCCAAAATAATTACGCGCGTCAGTGACATTTCGCGTGGTGAATTTTGGCGAAACGATACCGGTCAAATTTGCCCACGCCTTATTAAGAGGTGAAAGCAAAATCTGAAAGCTTCATTTCAACTGGTCACTGTCTATTGACTCATTGATCCTGATCAAGATTTTAGGATGATAAAACAAGTGAAAATATGCTTTATTTATAGTTTACATGTTGTCCCTTTTACAAAGGGTCAAGAGGGTATTTTCTATATTGCCATCATATGGTTGGTGCCAAGGGTAGCTCTGTAGCCAATGTAGCAAATAAAATTCGCCCTCAGATCCACCTCTGTATTTAGCCAAAACTATCTTATGGAATAACTGACTTAGAGTACCCATCAGTGCACACCAATTGGGAGGGGTAAGGGCTGTTGCTTTGGGCAGTACTAAAACGGTGCTGCTAAGGGTACTTTCAAACAAGTTACTTTTGGAATTTAACTACATAAATAACAAATCCACTTGATTCTGATCTGCCAGCTAGGAAACCACATCTGTGCTTCAACTCAATCAATATTAAATCAGTAACGAGTCCCCAGTGGCCCACAACGTGATAAATTACTATTACTATTTTGTATTCATTATTTTTTGGAATTGATTAAATTGGTTTATTAAGGGGGTTATTTATTAAAGTACGAATGCCAAAAACTCGAAAAGTTTAGTTTTTTTTTACAAAAAATTACTAAAAATGTACAGAATTTTTAGTGGAAAAAAACTCTATTTTTCAAGATTTATTATAACCCGAGGATGGAAAAAGTCTGAATTTGAAAATCTAGCATCTCAGACCTGCCGAGGTTGTATATAAGTCAGTGGTAGAGCTCCCTATCCTATTTGAAAGTTTCTGTGGTCTGTGCTGAAATTAGCCCAAAATAACCTATTTCAGACTTTTTGGGCAAAAATCCCCAAAATTCGGCTTTTCAGGAAAAAGCCCCAAAAATCGATTGATTCAGAAACAAACTCTTGAAAAATCATATGATTCAGATTTTCACTAAATTTTTTCATGTCTGTCCCCAGTCTGATTAAATTGTGTTTTTTTAATAATAAACAAGGGCCAATCTTGAATTTTAGTTTGGTCAGACTTTTTTTAATTAAAATATAGATTATGATAAATATTCCCTTAAATGTTGAACTCAGAGGACCAGTTGGATTTTTTTTAATTCTCCCCGATTAAATGAATGTAAATTCTGCAGGAAAGGTACATGATTCCCAGTTTGATTTTTGTTATGGCATATTTAAGTGCTGCAGTGGGATGAGTTTTCAAGCAATGTTTATTGATGGTCAGCTTCAACTTGGAGATTTCTCCTAGCCTTAAACTCTCTATAAAATCCATATTCTGCCTAGCTGTCTACTAATCAGCTGTGATAGGCAACTTGTCTCCATGCCTTCTTGTGGTGTACTTACTATACAGGTGCTTTCAATGCTAGTTATGCAGGGTATGGCATTTTTATATGTGTCTTAAGGTGTATTTTTAAAAAAACACCCTTCAAATACAAATCCTTCATGGTTAATTCATAACTGGTTGAACCCTTCAGTTCTTACCCTCCTCCTTCAGTACCTCCAACCCAATAGAATAGGAAGATGCCTACAGCTGCAAGGCTGACAACAATGTGGAAGTCACTTTTCAGCAGGCATCTACTAACTGGCCCTGACATATGGGCTGCAAGCATGGATGCATTTATAGCTTGTTCAACCCTAGGCTAAATAGAGGGTGGGAAATATTTGTTTCCAGCCCATCGTAGTTCTCAGATGTCCCCTGTTTTACCTCAGCCCTTAACTGTACAAGAAAACTGAACAGTAATAAATTGTGTATTAGTAAATATAGAGTGAAGATCAGGTAATTCAGAGATGTAGATGTTCATGATTATGCAGATTGTAACATGACTATGAAGATTTTCATTCATCCAGGTCATGGTATATCTAGTATAGGTCAATCTTAAAACAACTGGACTGGCTGAGTAATCAATGAAGACGTTTCACTACTCATCCAAGCAGCTTCTTCAGTTCAACTGACTGGTGTGGGAAGTTTTCGGCGTATAAACTCTTCCACTAATCCAATCACAATGGCACATTGTAACTCTTCAAAGAGGTGACATCTGAAGAAATTCATAGAGGTGTTGATTCTGTGTAGTTGTAACACTTACCTATTTTTCTCAGGTTAATATTAGTTCAAGTTCCTTCAAGGAAAAGAGGCGGACTTGTCAGAAAGTCAGCATTTGGTTTAATCAAACATTGATTTAATTTACATTAGCTTCTACAAAATGCATATGCACTTGTAAGAGAGTTCAGTTCACTGCAGAAGGCAGGTTGATATGAGGAAACACCTTAGGAAGGCAGGTTCCAGCAATAGTATATCTCCCAGTTTTAGTTAGGGGAAGGTGTATGTTCTGAAAGGATTAAAGGAAGGAAGGTGGTTGATCGGGATCTGGGGAGAATAGTGATGCCAAGGGGCCTGAGTAAGCACATCAGACTATTAGACTCTCTCAGAATGTAAGAGATAACCCAGCATCTTGGGCGTCCCTGAAAAGATTAGAGGTCTACACCCCAAGAAGAACTAGCTCAGTGCCACTTCTGTGTGCATTGGAAAATACACCCTTGTTGGCCCGAAGTGTCCCTGAGAAAGGAATCACAGGTTCTGGAAGCACCCCCAGCAGTGCAAGAAGGGATCTTCAAAAAGTTCTGCTTTTCATCTGCAAGGAAAATCATGGAACTATAGTTTATTTAATCTATTGTTACGTTGGCAAGGGTTGAGCAACTCTCTGTACTTTGTTTGCCGGTCAAAGTCATCTGGATGTTGCTGTTTCCCTTCAAAGATTCTATTTACTGCTTACACTGTCTATGTTAGATGAATTCTTACACTCATATTTGACTGTTGAGAGAACGGCAACATTCAAATCAATAGGTCATATAGTAATGAATGAAGTAAAAATGTGGGCAGTAGACCATTAAAACCCTGCCTTGCATTAATGCCTCATATCTGAATTCCACCAGGATTTGGAATGTGGTGCTTGCAGAGCTGGTTACGATCAATTACATTAAGTATTAACTGAGGTTATTATTCAAATAAATGCATATGGTTTAGAGACATGGTACATCTCCGTAAAGAGTGTAAGTGTTTGGGGTGGGGTATGTTCATTATTAGTTTGATTTTAACTACAGCTCTCATCCTCTATGAAGTAGTGGTGCTGCAGTGTAGTAATGTAATGCAGCATTCCTGGTCCAAGCAGACTATAAATCAGATAGATCGAGGTATTCTTGCCATGATGATCCATAAACATCAAGCCATCATTCACACTTTCAGCACAGACACATTTTATTACTCATAAATGTGAGTTCATATCACTGTGGTCTGTTTAATTTAAAATAACTAAATGTAAAATTGATCTAGTTGTTGTGTTAACGCAGTAGGTAGGATAGTATTTAACATAAACAATATGGTTGTCCTTATTCTGAATATATATATATTTTGGCTTGTTAACAGTCCCAATCATAATCTACTGTCCATTGAGTTTAATGGATTGATACCAAAAAAAACATCTGCTGAATTTACACACATAGGGGCAGATGTATTAAGGGTCGAATATCGAGGGTTAATTAACCCTCGATATTCGACTGGCGAATTAAAATCCTTCGACTTCGAATATCGAAGTCAAAGGATTTTGCGCAAAATGATTAAATCCTTCGAATCGAACGATTCGAAGGATTTTAATCGATCGATCGAAGGATTATGCTTCGCTCAGAAAAAACTTGGAAAGCCTATGGGGACCTTCCACATAGGCTAACATTGACTTCGGTAGCTTGTAGGTGGCGAACTAGGGGGGTTGAAGTTTTTTCTTAAAGAGACAGTACTTCGACTATCGAATGGTTGAATAGTCAAACGATTTTTAGTTCGAATCGTTCGATTCGCAGTCAAAGGTCGTAGTCGAAGTAGGCAATTCAATGGTCGAAGTAGCCAAAAAAAACATTCGAAAATCAAACTGTTTTTCCTCTATTCCTTGACTCCAACTTAGTGAATGGGCCCCATAGGGTATAATTCAGGATGTACTGTAGTCTTGATGCCAGGTTACTATGAAAAATGCCCCTTTTGTTTTTGGGGGTGCTGATGCAGAGGCATTTACCAGAAATAGCAAACGGACCTGTCTACCTGTATTAAGTACTTGCCTCTAGTGATGATCAAATTTCTCCTGTGACGCTGAAAAATGAGCGAATTTTCCGCAAAATTCGCGAAACGATGAAAATTCACAATAAATCGTGAAAATTGGAAAGTTTCACAAAAAAATCATGAACATTGGAAAGTTTCACGAAAAAAACGTCAAAATCTGAAATTTTTGTGAAAAAAACTTAAAAATTGGAAATTGACGAAAAAGTTGCTCGCGTCAATTTTGACGCTGGCGTTAAAGTCACTGAGCATCCAAATAGTGTTGACACGCTGCAATTTTGATGTGAAGGACCGGCGAAACACAGATATTCGCAACGAAATTCGTGCCAGACATTTCGCCCATTACTACTTGCCTCCATCTCATAAATGTCTAATTTCAGGACAATGAGCAAAAATGAAAAGGCAAAAACAAAATAGGCATCTTGGTTGAAAAGTGGCTGAAAAGTGGCTGAAAAGTGTATTATGCACATTTTGATTCGGCAAAATCTTTTCTAGAAAAATTGGTAATAGCCCTAATCAAACAATAATTCTAAATTATTGTAGGTTATTCCATTTTATCTTTCTAATGATATTTAATGAATGGCTAATCAGCCTAATTATCCCCTTTTATTATCCCCTTTTGGTGGTTGAGCTCTCCCATTACACTCAAAGGATATGAATGCATTTTATATAAAGCTGTATATATATATATAACAATTGTAAAAAGCCAAAGATAAGGCAGGGGGAAGAAAATTGTTCTATTCTTAACAATGGCAGGATCAGCAGCTTTTGATAAATAAGGTTGTTCTAGGCAAGAATAATCACTGCTGTGTTCCCATATGTAATGAAACTTTTAAAAGATAAGTAAGGATTCGGAGGATGCAAAATGAAAGAACGAAATAATTTGTCACTGATTTGTAGCTGAATTGTAAACTTGCAATTTGTGTGACTTGTTTAAGGTACACTGCTGCCTATGTGAGAGGATAAAAAATCACTAGGGGACCTAATGTGGAATGAGGTATCTCCATTACCCCCAGGCTGCATTGTGCTGTCCCATGGTGCTCCTGTTTAGCTGCATTGCAGTCAAGAATTAAATGCACTGTTTCTTACTAGTAAGGCTCCCTGGGCCTTGAGCAAGCGTTAAATAGGGTAAAATGCATAAAAAGTAGATACATAATAATTAAACCAACTATTATTATTAATAACATGTATTTATAAAGCGCCAACATATTGCGTAGCACTGTAAAGTAAATGTGATTATACAACTAAATCACATGAACTCTATACATAGAACATATGGAGTTACATACATTACAATCAATACAGGTACAAAAAGGTGAGGAAGGCCCTATGCATAGGCATACAGTCTAAAGGGAAGGGAGTAATACACAAGGTGTGGGAGTGGGCAAGATCGAATTAAGTGGGTGAGAAATGTGGTACTGTATGTGGTGTTGCGTATGTTAGTTAAGCAGAGTGAAGGTAGGCTTCTCGAAAGAAGTGCGTTTTAAGAGATTTCTTGAAAGCAGAAAGTTTGTGAGAAAGTTGGACAGACCGTGGGAGAGCGTTCCAGAGGAGGGGTGCAGCCCTTGCAAAGTCTTGAATGCGAGCATGTGAGGAGGTAATGAGAGGAGAGTTGAGTAGCAGGTCAGTAGAGGAGCGTAGTAAGCAGTCGGGTGAGTATATAGAGATGAGTTCAGAGATGTTGGGTGAGGCAGAGTTGTGAAGTACTTTGAAAGTCAGTGTCATTAATTTGAATTTGATAGAATGGCGAGGCAGAGGAGGAGCGGTTGCTGAGGTTTATGAGACTAGCGGCAGTGTTCATTATGGACTGGAGAGGTGACAGTCTCTGGAGGGGAAGGCCAATTAAAAGAGAGTTACAGTAGTCTAGACGTGATATGATGAGAGAGTGAATAAGAATTTTGGCGGCATCTTGGGTGATAAATGATTGTATTTTGGATATGTTCCTTAGGTGGAAGTGACATGATTTAATAAGTGACTGGATATGGGGAGTGAATGACAGGGCAGAATCTAGGATTACCCCAAGGCACTGGGCCTGGGGAGAGGGGGTGATAGTGGAATTGTTAGCTATGATGGATACTTCCCGGATGTTACTGGTGTTAGTTGGAGGAAAGAGAACCTATTGAGAAACTATTTGCATAGCAAGGGAGTAAAGTAAATATAGTACTGTAATTTATAATGATATTATAAGTCACAGAGGCCGCAGGCCGAGTGCTTTTATACAGGTCACATAACTCTGAGGTCACTTCTGATATCTTTATAAATTTGTAGTAGGGGTACATTATGCATTATAATCTACATTTTGTGGGGGGGGGGAAATTTAATAATAAATAAGGGTAAAAAACCAGAGCGGATTTGATTGGAGTTTGTAGCAGAAAATATTGAGATGAATTCAGACGATTTTTTCTGATTTTTCACCTTGAAACCTCTGATTTTTGCCCGAAAACTCTGAAAACTTTGGGGTATTGCACGAAACCCAGCGTACATCAAAAAATCATGCTGGATGCTGGATTTTCTGATTCTGACTTTTCCGTCCTCTGGGTTTAATAAATTCCGAAAATATTTTGATTTTTTAAAAGTCCAATTTTTGTGATTTTTGCATTCGGGTTTAGTAAATAAGCCCTAAATCTGTACAAAGCTAAATGTGAAAATATGAATTTGGGATTTGAGTACTTAATTACAAGCATCACCCTATAACTGCTCATATAAGAACTATTAAGAGAATAGCAGTTTAGGTATGTATTTGTACTGCAGCATTACTTGTGAATAATGAACCCTTAAGGTTAGAGTGCCTTAAGAAACTGTGAAAAAAGCTTTTTGTCCCTATTGTCATTGTATATTGTGAAATAAATCAGGTTGAGAGACTACACTCCCCCTGTGTATCCCCCGCATTAAATGTATTGAGACATCAGTTGAAGTCGCAGCTAGCAAAGCTAGTAAATGAGCAGTTTCCAGCCAACAGGCTATGTGATTGGAATGAAGGGCTTCTCTTCAGCTTCCCTTGGCAGAGATTATGCTGAGAACAGCAAAGTGTATGTTTTCATGCAATACATGTCTATCAATTGCCTTGCATTAGGAGATTAAATGAACTGCATCAATTGCTTTTCCAAAGACTGGATGAAAGGGTTCAACACATAATAACGTGCAAGACAAAAAAATTTAATATACATTATGTCAATAAAAAGAATTTTATTTATAGATTTGTATATTTCTCAGGGACAGTAACAATGTGCATATAACCACTTATGGCTAATGGAAATCCTTCTATTTTGTAAATATTCAAACTTTTCGGCCAATAAACTTATAGCTGACCTGCACTGCTGTTGTTACCCATACCAAGCATATTTCTGCTTCTGTTTTTGTTTTAACATTTACATGATTTTATTCTCAATCAGTTGTTTTAATGCAGAACCATTGACTCTCTGTCCCAGAGATGCTCAATCAAAGGAAATGGGTGCCAACAGATCAACTATCCGATGCAGTCCTCGGTCGCGGAAAAAATCAAACCTCGCTGATCGGCCAATTTTTGGCAAGATATCGAATAGGGACACCCGTCGGACACCCCCACACACAGGAAGATTAAAGCTGCCGATATTGGTCCTTTAGGCTTGTGGGGGCATCCAACGGGCAGGTTTTTTCTGCGATTGAGGACTGCATTGAATATTTCAAGAATGAGGAGAGCACTTCTCAATAGCAAAAACGCTGTGGTTTTGTTTATTAAAAGCTACTACACGACATGTTTCGGGTTATTACATACCCTTTCTCACTTGAGAAGGGTATGTAATAACCCGAAACATGTCGTGTAGTAGCTTTTAATAAACAAAACCACAGCGTTTTTGCTATTGAGAAGTGCTCTCCTCATTCTTGAAATTTTGTCACTTGTTGGGATAGCGGTTTACCCAAGCGAGGATCGATGCATTCGTAAAAAGACTGAAAAGGCAGTGCGGAGGACATCATTTGTTTATTCTGTGACTGCATTGAATATTTGATCCGTTGGCACCCATTTCCTTTGTTTAATCTGATTGTTTGGCTCTAGGGCCAAACATTCTGATTAAACCAATATTGCCCTGCTATTGGTGGGCATATCGGGGAAAGAGATGCTCGTTTGACGACCTCGCCAAACGAGCAGATCTTATTGTGTATGGCCACCTTTGCAAGACCAAACATAAATAATTAATACTTTTTGTATTAGTTTATTATCATTACAATTTCCAACCCCTAGACGTCACCTTAGAACAGGGAGTTCCTTTTGGGTAGAAGGTTGTAGACAAAGACACCCCTTAATGTCAAGAAAGGACGGGGTGCCCAGGGATGAAAGGAAGGGGTGCCCAGGGATGCCCACTTGAGGTAGTAAGGAGTTGGTGATTTGAGATGGAGCAGCTTCTAAGTTGTAGAATTATAGAAGTAGAACACCTCCAATTCAGAAGAAGGAAGAGGTTAGTGCCCTGACAGCACTCACTAGTTAGGGCCACAGGTTCAGGGTTAGGTTTAGGTAGGGTATTTGGCCTTGAATGTAACACATGTCAAAAGGATCCGACCTGTGTGAGACAGGCATCTGTGTATCATTAGGGTTCCCTTAGTAAAGGAGAGACTCAGGAAGGTAGGCATAGGGAGTTAGATGCACTGTGGTTTTCTGTGGTTTTCTTGTACTATTTATTCGTATCACTTCAAAAGCCACAATTTAGGCTCCTGGTACTTTTATTTAGAGCCATAAGATTTACTCATTGGCTTATAAATGGTATTCATTCTTACATTGCAGAGCTTTAAATAATTCAGGAGAAAAGGCCTTGCTGGCAAACCAAAAATCGAAAATACTTTTTGGATTATCCTTTCCAAATGATAAATGAACGGAATGTTCGGAAGTACCAAGGGCATACCCTGCAACATATGTTTGCCTGATAAATAGAGTTTGCAAATAAATTGATGCAGCCATAAAATAAACCTTCTGGAAACAGCTTAAAGAAAATTGTCTCAACTTAGCATAATTCTAATCATATAGGATTGTCCACCCTGCAGCCCTCCTAAATTTATGAAATATAGTTCAGTATCCATCCTGTTGGAGGACACGGGGGGCTATAGTATCAGAGCAGCTAAACAGCTTATTCTTTTTGGGGGAATTAAATATTACCAGGCATTATACCAGTCTACATGGTGTTCCTGGTCATTGTGCCACTCTACAGTGTGTTGCCATGGACTTATATATGCAGCAGTCACTGTGCAACGCTGCAGAGTATTTTTAGGGAAGTATAGGTTTATTGGGATGCAACCCTGTTTCTGGTGATTATACATCAACATTTGAATATGTAAATTTCAGATTTACTCAATTTGAATAAACCTAAGAAACGTACAAACCCAGTGTCGGACCGGGTCCAGCTGCAAACCCCCCCCCATGCAGGTGCATTTTATGGCTCGTTAGCACGACTGGGGTCAGGTAGGTAAGGAGAAGGAGTGCAGTGTCTGGGCCGGCTGGGTTTTTCCCCGGTGTCCTGCAGCCCAATCCGACCCTGTATAAAACTCGAACCTGTGCTTATTTATTAAAACACTTGAATGCAAACATTTGATCAATTAAAAATGTGGAAAAACTTGAATGTGACAAATGTGTATCTCATCATTTTAAAGGGTCTACCAACTTTCAAAGAAATTGTTAAAAGCTTGAATTGAATAACCTGCTTACATTTTGCCTAGGAGAAATCCCGTTGACTTCTACATACACTCAGCCGCTTATTAGAGAAAGTGCCGCTCTGGTGTGCTTCTGATCACAGTATCATTTTGGGGTGCATGCCATTCGGCAGTCTCCATTTTGGCAGGACTGTGGTGGCGAATGGGTCAGAAATATTGCAGGGTTTCATTGAAGGTGGATGTAGTTAAAGGTGTGTTTTGGTTTTGAATGTGATAATTTTCCAGTTAATAGTGTAATTTAAGTACTGGGCATCATGCTGCTCTGCAATATTCTTATAGATCTATGAAATCACCCTCATATTAAACACACCCAGTATTTTGCATAGCTTCAACCATTTTTGCAGTGTTCTTTTGTCCTTCATTGGCCACCCTCCCATTGACTTCTCATCATCTCATTGTAGTTTATCTTTCCACTTCCTAATGATTCTATTGACATCTCTTGGATCTTTTTCTTCTCCATTTTGAAATCTGATATTTTTTCCCACTTGCATTATTGGATTAAGATGGTCTATCATGTAAATTATTCATCATTATCTTTGCATGCTGGGACAAAATCAATACACTGAACGCAAAGGACCAGCTGTAAATTCAACAAACAACATGTTGTGGCTCCCCTCATTGTGTGTGTGCCAGGCCCTGGGTGTATGTCTGACCACAAGAGCTATTAATAAAACCAATAGTGCTTAGCAGAAGTCTTCACAAGCTTGGGATAGGGCTTAATGAGCTCCCAGCTTGCAGCCAATGGATTTTTAAGTTGTTGCTCTGTGTGACCCAGCTTAGCCTGCAATGGTAAGTGGCTCTGCAAGCCAGTGTTTTCCTTAGAATAGGAACCATCGACACAATCCATGCCATATTATGTTGATGGGGCAGCTACAGTATGTTGCTTTCTCTCTGGAAGGTTAAAAATACACACTAACAGACCTATACACATGCATTTTGTTCCCCTTAGATAAGAAAATAGCTATTATTTATCTTAATACAGTTTTTTGAAATGTACTTCTTTAAAATTGGTTGTAACTAGTAAGCTATTCTGCTGCTTTAATATCCTGCCAGATGCTTCAAATGACTGGGGTGTGAATGTGGCCCACAAGGCACCAAGGCGCAACAGCAATGAAATATAAACATGAAACTAAAAGTAATTCAGATAAATCTGGTGCAACCCAAGGTGCAGTTTTAATAATGAAAGATAATCTTGGCATGGTGCAACCTTTCACTTATTTACTTATCCTAATGAACTGTAATAGTGTCCGTTTCATAATGTCTCCTATAATGAGTGTTTGTGCCCAGATATACCTTGCATATATAAGGACAGTGACACACAAAATTAGATGCATGCTATAAATCTCCTCTTCTGTGGTTAACTAATCTTCCCCAATGGAGAAAAGAGGAGATTTATCTCGGGCGACGGCGTACCATTTCCCTAATGGTCCATATGAGTTATAAATTCAAAGCAAGGTGAGACAGTGAGCCTCTAATGGGACTTTCCCCAGGAACCTATGTTCCCTGAATGAGAACAGAATCATGCAAAATAGCTTTACGCTGGAGTCAAATTCCATTGATCTATTTCTGTGATGTTCAGTCGGCTGGATGTTTTTGGTTGAACTCGATGGACATGTGTCTTTTTTCAACCTTACTTACTATGTTACTATGTTACTATGTTACTATGTTTGCTGTTAAAATGATAGTTTTTGTTTTTTAAAATCGAGGTAGAAAATCCATAAAACGCATAATGGATCATAAAGCAAAGATTTAAAAGACCATAGCAATGGTGATTGGTTGGGTAAATGACGCACTTCCGTTTTTTTATCAAAAGTAAATAAATCCTTACATTATAATACTGTACACCTATAGGATAGACCTACAGTATGATTCTAGATTTGAGATGACCCAAGTTCAGGTACAATTTTTTTACTTAGTCAAACTAGTTGATTTCTATTCTGCTGACATTGTATCCTACGATGGATCAATTCTTTATTGGGCCTCATCTTACCCCAACCCCAGTCCTGTTCTCATTTCCCTATGTCTCGCCCCTCTTGACACTAGGCACTGGGTGACTGCCCGATACACATAGTGGGAGATCCACCACTGATGGTATCTTTAAACTGGTTTTGTACTTATTTTGATCTAAAGTAGCCTTTGTGTAATCCATTCTTAAAAGTAAATTCGTAAATACAAATTATTAAAAGTTTCTTGTTTGCCCATGTTAGTTGTAAGGGGATGTGAGAAATAACATTAAATACCTTTCTCATGATCAGAGAGCTGCAACTAAACAGGAAAACATTAAAATAGTTATCACCTAAAAACTATTCATACCCATAAATAAGCACTGCTTATCTTGTTGGCGCTATATAAATAAATGATGATGATAAATGTAAATATTTAACCAACATGAAGTTGCCTAGTTAATTGAAACTTTACATTTCATTTTACCTTGTAGGGGAGCAATGAAAAATTTTTAACACCATCTTAGAATCTTTTCCAAAGAAGTCATTTGGGTGTTCTAGATTGTGTTGTGCAGATACTTCCTATCCAAATGCTAAAGCTGTTTTAGCTAACGACTAATGCTAGCAAGAGGAGCAAACGGTTTTTGGTACTGTTATTGCCTTATCAACGCATATTGTACTTGGCTAAGGTCATCTAAATCTGCCAAATGTCAAATTTCACCTAAAGCCTTTGTCAGTTTGAGTTTGCAAAATGGCAGAGACTTTTCCAGTGGGAATGTTGGCAGATACAGCAATCAATATGATTATGGGAGATGAGGTTGCATTTGCACTCAGTGAGTGCTACATATTTTCCTGGTGTATTTCTAAATTACTTACAGGACTGCACAATGATTTATGCTTCTGAAAATTTCTCTTCCATTAAATTTAAACTCATGTGGTTGTTTGAGTTCTTCATGAGTGTTCCTACAAAAATAGATAATTTGGGGCCAGGCCAGGAATGCTGAAGAGAACCATCATTATCCACCAGGATTAGAGAAGACATTGTTTTCACTGAGCTTGAATGCTCCGCATTGTTTTATTTCTGTAGGGATCAGTAACTTCCACCTAATATCATTTTTGTCAAGAATTGTGAGCAGGCAGTGCTCCATGTAGGAATACCTGCAACTCTTTGTGCTTCATAATAGCAATGCAAAGAGAGAGGTGCCTCAGGGAGCAAGGGTCATATTCAGTTGGGGCAAAAAATCCTGATGCTTTGTATGGTTTTATTTATTTGCACCCCCCCCCCATTTTCCCAAAGTTTTGCAATTGAGTGTAAAGCCATCCATCTTGCATAAAATGGTATAATAATATAGAATGCAAGTATTCTTTGTGTTGCCTTTTCACACCATAGAAGTCAAAGAAATATATAGAGGCATATTTATCAGGTAACAGAGCTTCTCACAGTTCACATAAATAAATATGGATTGCACACTCAGACTTATGTAAAAAAGTCAAAATTTATTGTATCATATTAATAAAAACTTAGACATCACAGAAAAACCTGACGCGTTACGACCACCACAGTGGTCTTCATCGGGGGCAAAAAACTTCTCAATATAAAAGATATCAAAAAGGCCATAGATATATTTATTTATATGATACTTATCAGGGGGCTATGATTGGGCAGCTCCCCTTGGATTAGCACCTCAGCATGCTAATGGGTGTGCGCCTTCCAAATTCTAATGTGACTTGTCACAGTTCACCACAGGACATTTACACAACCCTATAATAAATTGCCCTTTAAAATATTACATTAGGATTAGACAGGCCCAGACTTCCTTCACGGGCACCCCTAAGCCCCATGGTCCTTGTTCCTGCCTGCGCTCCCTCTCACGTCTCCAGTGTAACCTTAGATTGCAGTAGGGTGGCATGCAGCCCCTAAATTTTTGCCGCCATAGGCCCTGGCCTTTGTGGCATTACCACAAATCCGGGCCTGGGATAGAAGGTGGGCAGGTTCCCCCCTGGTGAATTGTGATGTGCCCTGTTTATACTTTGTGATAATATGTCTCCATAGCATAAATCCAAGTTTCTGTTGGAGTGATTTTGCCACCATCCATGGTGTTTACATATCTTTTATCCTTCTAAACAAATTCCCCTTCTGTTTATTGTGTTCAGATGAGTTTACTGTAGTCTTTCTCTAAATGAGCTCCAAGGTATAGAAACGTTCAAGACATTTTCTTCTTTGTTTCTTGCCTTTGTGACAGGAGGTTCCTCAAAGGAGATTATAATCTTGCAGAGCCTACACTCATATAAACAATTCATAGACTGTAGAGCACTAATTCTACAGAAATATATTAGTTAGAGTAGCCAGTATGAAAAAGCTCCAGTCTTGATGATAATTCTAGCACAACATTATTGGAATACCCTACAAACTACAAACGTAGCAGAAGGGTAAAGAGATCTGTATTCATGTGATGAGAGCTGACAAGCTATAGATTGTTCCCACCTGCAACAAAAATGAGGTCTCTGAACGTGATTTCCACACATAACATAATGGCAATTGTGTTCTCCCTACAGTAAATTGTTACAGTAATTGTGTTTTTGTTTCCAAATAAAGTCTGAAATTTCACTAGTATGTAAACCCAGATTCTATTTCTTTAATGCAATCAATAGGTCATATACCACTTGTGTCTAAAATTTGAAATTGCAACAGTCAAAAACTTATTTTGCTGTTTGTTTATTTATTTATTGCAGAAAAATGAATGGCTGTGCTTGAACTGCCAAACTCAACGGCTGTTAGATGGAAATTTAGGTGACACACCACCTTCACTGCCACTGACATCAAAGCAACAAGGTTCTCCTCGGCATTTGCCAGCACTTCCAACAACTGGAACACCTAAGCATTCACAAGGTGCCCCAACAACAGCATCACCAAGGCACCAGACTCCTAGTCATACAGCGTCACCACAGCACCAAAAACAAGGACATTTGCAGACATCATCACCCCAACACCAGAAACAGGGACCTATATCTACGACAACCCCTCAGCATCACACAGGACCAACAGAACTGCATAAAAAATCTGTCTCACAATCAATCATAGGGCAACAGACAGGGGCTACTCAAGACAAACACAGTTTTCAGTCTGACCACCTCAGGAGCACTGAACAAGGCAAAGTTCATATTCTCAATGAACATAAAAAACATCCAGATGAAACCATTCAATCCAAAGTTTCTGCAGACTCTCAAAAGGTGTCAAAACAGCTGGTGCCAAAAGGAAAAAGCTTGGGAAATAAAAAGGAAACTGGGTCAAGAACTGACAAGACGCCATCTGAATTGCATAAAGCAAAAGATCAAGAGGTAAGTTTCTTCTGACTTTCAGTCATCTCTGTATGCTTCAGTCCTTATATTAATTTTACAAGGGTTTGGAATTACTTAAAATGGGATGCATTGCATAAAACAAAACAATATAAGTGATGTTATGCTGCGTTCATAGTTAACATTAGATTTAAGATATATTAGATATCATTTCAGATTAATATCCAGCTATTGTAAATTCTATAAAAAAAAAGTTAATGGCACAACATTTATGCTTTATCCTTCTTTCCAGCATACAATTTAACTTAAGTGTGTGCTTGTTCTTCTTTATTTATATCTTTTAAAGGCAGAAACAGATTAGAATGTTATTACCTTTGGCAATAGTCTTAAACTTTATAGTCTTAAACGTATAGACAATTAAAGAAGACAGGTTATTAAATTCACATTCTAACATAATATTTTTGTTTATTTTTTTCAGAAGGACATAAGCAAGCCTTACTCCCATGACCTGTCCCGTAGCCCACAAAGCCTAAGTGATACAGGCTACTCTTCTGATGGAATTTCTAGTTCACAAAGTGAAATTGCAGGCTTGGTACAACAAGAGGAAGAGAAATTAAGTGGGACTGGTATTTCCCAACGCAGTCCACCAAGCCCATCTGAGCTCACCAAGCTAGAAAGCTCTGTAAGGCCTCTCTTAGAATCAAACAGTATAACCCAGGGAAGCAACAGAAAAATGTTACATGGTTCACAAGAAGATCAAAAGCAAAAGCTGAGGCCAAGATCATTGTCTATTACTCCTGAAGCTTTTGATTCTGATGATGAATTGGAAGATATTCTTGAAGAAGATGAAGACTCTCTTGAATGGGAAAATCAGAGGGACCAGAGAGATATTGTAGAATCATCTGATGATTTTGGTAGTAAGCTGCGTCATGACTATGTGGAGGATAGTAGTGAAGGATTTTCCCCATTGCCAACTAGGCAAATGAAGGGGGAATTCTCTGATGAAGAGTTTATGAGGAGGCAAATTTTAGAAATGAGTGCAGAAGAAGACAACCTTGAAGATGATGAAGATGAATATAGTCATGTCAAATACAGCACTGGCAAGAACGGACAGAAAACAAATTCCGAAAAAGTTAAAAGTACTTCTTCTAAAAGACGACTTTACAATTCAAACAACATTCATGACGAAAACAGAAAAGAAACAGAAGAAGAAGACATGTCTGCCTCACAAGGAGGGTTAAGACGTTTCAAGACCATAGATTTAAATAGCACAAACAGTTATAATAGAGATATAGACCGTGAACATGAAAATGACATCTGTTTAGAAAGAGAGCCAGAATTAGAAATGGAAAGTTTAACCGGATCACCAGAGGAAAGATCTAGAGGTGAATATTCATCAACTTTACCTGCAACAACACCAAGCTATACATCTGGTACCTCTCCTACATCTATGTCATCCCTCGAAGAAGACAGTGACAGCAGTCCTAGTCGAAGACAGAGGCTAGAGGAAGTCAAGCAGCAGAGAAAAGCACGACACCGCTCCCATGGACCTCTTTTGCCCACCATTGAAGATTCCTCAGAAGAAGAGGAACTCCGTGAAGAAGAAGAGCTTTTAAGGGAGCAGGAAAAAATGAGAGAAGTTGAACAGCAGAGAATTCGAAGTACTGCACGCAAAACGAAAAGAGATAAAGAAGAGCTGAGGGCACAAAGAAGGAGAGAGAGGTCAAAAACTCCCCCAAGCAATTTGTCTCCAATCGAGGATGCATCTCCAACTGAAGAACTTAGACAAGCAGCAGAGATGGAAGAGCTTCATAGATCATCTTGCTCAGAATACTCACCCTCTATTGACTCTGAAGCAGAAGGCTTTGAATTGATTGGTTCAAAGTTATACAAATCAGGCAGTGAATACAACTTGCCAACATTTATGTCTCTGTATTCTCCAACAGAGAAAACATCAAGTACCTCTAGTAACAAGCCTTTAAAAAGTGCTGAAGAAGTGTATGAAGAGTTAATGAGAAAAGCTGAAATGTTTCAAAAACAACAATTTCAACAAAATTCAATGTATGGCAACAATTATCAGCAAGTAAATTACATTGGCGCAGAAAGCCAGAATAATTTTGAATATCAGTACATAGATGAGTACAGCTATGACAGTGGTCAGATTGCGTCATCCCAAACAGAATATCATGTGGGTTTATCCAAACCGGGTACAGTTTATGATGAAATTTTACAGACATCACAGAATATCTCAAGAATGCATCAGTCTTCATCACAAGACTTATCTTTACAAGAGGAAGATAAAAAAACAGAACTATACCCAAAAAAACAGTTTTTAAATGCAGAAAATGCATACAATGATTTAACAAAGCAAACTAGTGGACCCCTCACGCCTGGAACAAGCCCCACCCAGTTGTCAGCACCAGTGTCTTTTGCATCGTCTGATGGCCATGCATGTAGAGTTATACCAGATGTGCGTGTTACACGTCATTTTTCTAGAGATGGGCTAGATCAGACAAAGCTGCAGAGCTCCTCCACTATATCTAGTTCCCAAACCATATCATCTAATTACCAGTATGGTAAAGGAGCTACAACCACCACTACTTCAGTAGTTCAGACAATATCATCTAGTACAGGTATAACGCCTCTGCATTCAGGTACCACACCTGGACTTCCTACACAAAGGAGTTATGGACAATGTAAAGGCACCAGTGATTTTAGGGCAAATGAGGAGCAACATAGGAATCAAATTGGTGCAGACATCAGTGCACCACCAAAAGACAGGACACAGAGTGCAGGTGATATGAGATCAAATGTATCTTTGACATCTAAAGTCATCTCCTTCTTCAAAAGTTCAAGTCCTCCACTTTCTCCTACCTCACCAACACAGAGTCCCACACATTCATCACCAAGAATAAGTCTGGTGTCAGGAAGCAAATCTACTACAGAATTTTCATCCCAAACTCAAACTACCCATGCATCAAGTGATGGCTCTATGGCTTCATCTGTAGACGCTTCAACTATGGTAGCTCATGGCACACAAACTCCAGAGCGAACCAGACCACCCCGTATTTCCAGGCAACAGTCATCACAGGAAGCTCCTTTTATGGTCATTACATTGGCATCAGCTTCATCAAGCCAAACTAAATCTAAAAGTGTAAGTTCTTCTACTTCCCCTGTCACATCTCCAACTAGGCTTAATCGGCAACAGACACTACACAGTTATAGTCAGATATCTGCGGCTAGTTCACAACTTCCGCAAGAACAAAGTCAAGTAAGCTACAATAAGGTGCACTCAAACCTAGACAGAGCCCCTCCAGCAGGCATGCAGATGGTCACTCCTAAAGGCCAACCAACCTCTGTGGTAGATGGCTCAAGCGGTACTTATGCTTGGGGCTCTTTACCACCAGAAAATATATCATTATGTAGAATTTCCTCTGTTCCTGGAACATCAAGAGTAGAGCCTGGCCCTAAACACAGTGGCAGTGCTGTAGATTTACGAACTGCAATTAAACCAGCTCCAGTCATTATGACTGACCAGGGAATGGATCTCACATCATTAGCTACTGAAACTAGAAGGTACTCATTTACTATGGACCAGTCTCCAACTCGACAATCTACGGCTGTGCAGCCAATGATTGTAAATTTGAATGCCCAAGAACAACCTCATGCAGTTATAGCAACAGCCACTACTGTTAGCATAACTGTTGCATCTTCCATGATTATCTCACAGCCAAAACAGCCAACAATCTATGGAGATCCTTTTCAAAACAGGGTGGACTTTGGTCAAGGAACAGGAAGTGCAGTTTGCTTAACACAAGTCAAGCAAGTTGATCAATCAACTGCTACTATGTGTAAACCAGATGATGTTGGTATCCAAAAAGACATATTTTCAAGATACAATCATCCCGATCAAGTAATTCCTATAGTTAAAAGAGATGTAGTTCCGCAACCCAGTAATATTCAAAGCATCAGTTCCGTTCCAAGCCAGTACCAACAAGATCAGAGCACTGGTCCTACAGAAGTATACAGAGGTACACCAGAATATAAAGCACCACATCCTTCATTTAATATTCCTGGAAACCAACCTCATACCATGATGGTCCAGTTAGATGCCATTGATTCTGGAACAGTGACAAAAATTTTGCAGGAAGAACAACCATCAAATGTTTTAGACCTCACAGGAATAAAACCCGAAAGTCAGGTGGCATGCTGTGATATGGTCTACAAGTTTCCATTTGGCAGCAGTTGCACAGGTACGCATAACTCTTCCAAAATTCCTGAAAAACATACTGGAGAACCAGCTCAGGCTGTGAGATCTGGGACTCAGTATTATGGACAGCGAGAGCAAGACATTTCAGATAACTATCCCTATAGAGAAGCAACGTCTGTTTTACCTGCTGCACCTCCTCAGAATATGTATGAGGAACAGAAATTTCAACCCTTTGGACCAACAGGAAGACTGCATTCTTCCATGTCAGAGACAAACCTATCCGATATTGGTTTGTATCAGCCTTATCATGGGACCGGAGGAGATTCTGCTATGGACCTATCTACAATGAAAAATTCATTTAGTATGAACTTTACAGATGGAAGCTATTTAGGTCAAGGAATGCAGTATGGGTCATTCACTGACCTACGCCAACCTACTGATTTAATAAACAGTGCTCTACCCATGAGAAGGTACAGTTCACTGTCGAACATTTACTCTGATTACAGATATTCTTCTAAGGATCTGTCTAACTTTCAAGAATCTAATCTTGCTCAGTACAGTGCAACAACAGCTCGTGAAATTAGCCGAATGTGTGCAGCCCTGAATTCTATGGACCAGTATGGGAGCAGACATCCTAACAGTGCAAATATGTTGCAGTATGGGGCTAGTTCAATGGTTAGTGGTCCAGCAGCAGGTAATATCCTATCCAATCAACAGGGAATAACATCTGTTAGACAAAACATGATGTATGGTCAGCAATTGCCAGAAACAAGACAGGGTTTTGGAAATTTAACGCAATACAATATATCTGGTTTACAAGCAGGAACTGTTAGGCAAATGTTCCCTCCTGCTGCCACTGTAAGAGCTGCTGATGGCATGATTTACTCAACTATTAATACTCCTATAGCATCTACACTCCCAATCACCACACAACCAGCGCCTGTTTTAAGGCCAATGATTAGAGGTTTATATAGACCATATGGACCAGGAAATATTACAGCTGTGCCACTGGCAAGTCTAACTAGGGTCCCCATGGTTACTCCAAGAATGCAATTGGGGCCACAAGCAGTGTATCATTATCCTGGTGTAAGCAGATTTCCAGCACCTTCTACAGCTTCATCAATGGATACCCCAGTTTACTTGGGAAAACCAGCTGCAGCTGTCACAACTAGTTCAGTTACTGTCACTAGTACTACTGCACCTGTCCCTCCTGTTTCAATAGCAGTTTCATGTGTTCTTGCATCTTCAACTGTACGGACAGAGCAAGCCACCTCAGTTTTTTGTGATGACATGACATCTTCTGTTGCTCAAAGTACTGCTTCCAAAGACACAAGTCAACCACAACAAAAGCCGGTTCCTGAAGTTTCTTCAGCTGCAAGTGCACTGAAGCCTGGAACTGAAAAGGAGGATAAGGAAAAAGAAGAAGAGAGACAAAGAAAACAGCAAGAACAAATGCTACAGATAGAAAGAGAAAGAGTTGAGTTGGAGACATTGAGACAAATGCGCTTACATGAGGAACTAGAGCGGGAACGGATAGAACTACAACGACATAGAGAGAAGGAACAGATGTTGGTACAGAGGGAATTGCAAGAGTTGCAGTCTATCAAACAACAAGTAATGCAGCAACAACAGGAGGAACGCCACGTTCAATTTGCTCTCCAAAGGGAACAATTAGCACAGCAGCGTATACAGCTTGAGCAAATTCAGCAGTTGCAGCAGCAGTTGCAGCAACAGCTTGAAGAGCAAAAAAGACAAAAGAATATTGTGCCCTCTGCATGTGAGCAAACTGGAAGGCTCCCACCTCAGACTGTATCTGAAATAGCAATAGAAATGCAAAGGACCCTTGCACAGTCTGGCCAATACTGGCCTCCAGTTAACCAACCCTTTATTGCTATGGCACCCACAGTGCCAGATGCCCAAGGGAAGCCCCATTATCCTCCACCTCCAAGGCCACTTACTAATTCTGCTTCAGAAATGTCTCTCCAAACAGATGACCAATGGGAGGCTAATAGAACTATCAAAAAAAGAAACTCAATGCCACGTCTCAGGGATGCCTATAATACAGATGAGAATCACGAACCATATATTGTTAAGAAGATAACTGACAGCAGTGTACAGACTGATGATGAGGATGGGGAAGATAGATTTTGCATGTCAAGAAGGCGCAGAACAAAGCGCATCACTGACTGCAGTGTTCAAACAGATGATGAAGACAATGCTGATTGGGAACAGCCAGTTCGCAGGCGCCGGTCCCGGTTTTCTCGACATTCGGATTCAAGTTCTGATAGCAAGCATGATGCAAAGGGAACATCAAGTATAGCTATCCAGACAATTAGTGATTGCTCTGTGCAAACAGAACCAGATCAACTTCAAAGAGTTTCACCTTCTATTCATATTACTACTCCAGATCCAAAAGTAGAGATTCTAAAATATATATCTGGCCCAGAGAAGACCCAAAAAGGAGAAAGCCTTGCCTGTCAGACTGAACCAGAAACTCAGTCCCATGGAATAGTTGCGCCTCAGCTCAGTGTTCCTACAACTATAACACCATATTCCTCCAACATACAGACTGTAACTACAGGGATCCTGGAGAACACTAGGCAACCAGGAATAAATAAATATGAGAAGAAGAAGCCTGATCCCCTTGAGATTGGTTATCAGTCTCATTTGCCAGCAGACACACTTTCTCAGCTTGTTACAAGACAGCCCCCCAAGTCTCCTCAAGTTCTCTACTCTCCTGTGTCTCCACTTTCTTCTCATAGATTGCTAGAGTCTACATTTGCTTCTAGTGAAAGACTAAACAAGGCACATGTGACTCCTCAAAAGCATTTCACTGCTGACAGCACTCAACGTCAGCAGATCTTACCACGTCCTCTCAAAACCATGCAGAGGTCCTTGTCAGATCCCAAACCTATCAGCCCCACATCTGAAGACTCAGCTAAGGACAGGTTCTCCTTATATCAACAGCAGTTACTGCAAAGTGGCCAGGTAAGTGAAATTCCATTTTACATGAGAAAGTCATAAACCTTTAAACCCTAATAAATGTAGGGCTTACAAAGTCCTGGTACTGTAGATACTGTATCTCCACACAGGTGTAGTAAATGTTTCTCAACACTTTAATTTCAGAATGCAACATAGGCTTCCTTTGTCAATATCCGTCTTCCATGAACCCTGAATAGAATTGCTTTTGCTTTGTAGATTAAATAAAAATTTAACTCAAAGTATTTTTTTCTGAGTAATACTATTCAAACCAGTCTTATTTATTTATTTTCAATCTTTACATTATTTACCACATGTCAAATAAAACACACAGCTTTGTTTTGTTTTCATTTATAGTCACTCTGATGTAACCCTTTCGACACCCCTTTGTCGGTGTTACTCTCCAGGTGTGGCGCTTACCTGATGGCACGGGACAAACCTGAGCCACTCCACAGTGGTATGGGGAGAGACTGGGTACCTGGTACTTACTAGCGAAGTGCCTCCACCTAGTGGGATCCGGGAATGCACCTACGGGGGGCCCCACTAGGAAAACAGTAACAACACACACAGTATTGGTTAAACTGAATAACGGTTTATCATAAAATAAATGGCCAACTAGTATATGCAGCACTCCTAACCAGTGGCAATAGGGCCTCACTAACTAACTTGCTAGCGCAAAGCTGCCTAGCTCCCTAAAAAGGCAAAGTCTTTTAATGTCCTTCTAATAACAGTGTCTTTGTATCTTCAGCGCTCTTTAAGGTACTGTCCCTTTAAACAGGATACGCACAAATCCTCTTCAGATACTTTAGAGCTCTCAGTCATACAGTGCGATTACCAGCCCCTTTGGATGCTCAGATAGGAATCTCCAGCTGGTTGTTCCTCCTGTCTAGATTCCTTTCACACTCTCTCTCACACACTATCATTAATGCTTTTGGTGCAGCCTCTCAGCTCTCTGGGCCCACCAGCAGCTCTCTTGCTTCCTTCTCTGTCCACCATGCAGCTCTCTATGCCAGGCTCTCTTCTTTTGCCAGTATCGGTGACTTCCTTTTCCTGCCAGCCATTCACTAGCTGCTGTCACTTCCTGTTGCACTGAGATCACTGAATAGCTGGTTGCTAGGTAACAGCTTATAGCACACAAGTGCAATAATTTTGCACGGATTCCCTACACTGACTTAAATTCAGCATTAGATATATTTGTAAACTCCCTGTTTAATGTTAAATAAGCATGGGATTAGTTACCCTGCCCACAAATGTATGCTTTTATTATGTTCTTCACTGTAATTTTTATTTTATTTATACCTTGAGTTTCTAGAGTAGGAAATTACATAGTAACAGAAGGGAGAAGGTTATTCTGACACTTCATACTCCAGTGCTTACTTCTTATTTTAAATATTGCCTTTATAGTTAAAGGGTGCATATGCAGAAAAAAGTTAAAACTAGAAACTGAAGCGCAAGTAAGATGGAATAAATGACCTTGTGTTGATATGTTAGATGCCTTCATAGGCATTCACCTATTAAAATTAGGGCTTTTTGTAGTAAGGAATATAATCTATGGAATAGTTTATTACAGGGTAAGGGAGCTAGTTTAGTACAGGTATGGGACCTGTTATTCAGAATGCTCAGGACCTGGGGCTTTCTTGGATAATAGATATTTTCCGTAAGTTGGATCTTCATACATTGTCTACTATAAAATCATGTAAACATTAAATAAATCCAAATAGGCTGATTCTGCTTACAATAAGGATTTATTATATCTTAGTTTGAGTAAAGTACAAAGTACGGTGTTATTATTACAGAAAAAAAGGAAATCGTTTTTAAAAATGTGGATGATTTGGATAAAATGGAGTCAATGGGAGATGGCCATTCCTATAATTCCGAGCTTTCTGGATAATGGGTTACCAAAAAAGGGATCCCATACCTGTTTAGGATATCAAACACACATGGGAAATAACCGTATAAATAATACAGCAAATGAAAAAAATTCTGCCTTCATTATCTTCTGATTCATGCTACAGATGTCACTGTTTTTATGCAGTGATATCAATAAATAATTAACCCTAGATGGCTATAGAGGGATACATTATTTTTAACTGAACACATATTCTACCCATGTTGAATGCCTTATTACTTATTCCTTTGGCTATATTTCTTCTGGTAGCACTAAACAGTTTAAATATATCCAGTCCAGCATGAGTATTTTAAATGACGCTAAGCATAGCTCTTTAACTAAAGACACATACACCTTGTAGAGGAGTAATGATTTCAGTGTAGCCTTGCTTTTGCTACAGTTTATGACTACCCATCTTTAAAAATAAATAGCCTAAAGAAGGATCCAGGGAGGTCCAAACATGCTGTGCCCTACACCTCTAATAAATTCATACTACTGAGATTTGTTACCAAAATATTTTATTGTACATTTTCAGAGAGAATAAACAAGACATTACAAACCTACAAAAAGAAAAACAAATTACAAAAAAACAAAATAAAACATCAAATACTTAAGAAAACAGCATACAAATAATAATAATAAAATATATATATATATATATATATATATATATATATATATATATATATAATTTATACTACTGAGATTTGAAACATCTTCTTTGGTTTATTTCACTGGATATAACATAATGGATTACAAGTATACTGTGTTTGAATGATTAGAAATTTGTTTAAATTCACTCTCCAAACTAATTGCTTGACTGGAGATGTCCAACATAGACTCCCAAAGGGCCAAATAGATGATCCATTATTATAAATATGTTTATTTTATTGCAAATGCCTATTAAATCCATATGCTGAAATTCTGATGTACAGTGCATGGCTGCCAAAAAAAGTAGACTCATCTGTATAACATGCATGCCAAGGTTTCTTTGTTTCATAGAAATTGCAGTACAAACCAAACACTAGTCTTTCAACGTATTAATGGATTTATCCAATGTTACTTGCTAAGTTTAGAAGCAAGAATTTCACTAAATCGATAATTTTGTGTCAACTTGATTAAAGGGGTTGTTCATCTTCCAGACACTTTTTCCAGTTGAGTTGTTTTTAGATTTTTCTCCATAAACAAATCATTTTTTCAATTGCTTGCCATCTTTTATTTTTTACCCTTTTCCCAAAATTTAATATTTAAGTTCAATGTTCCTGTCTATAGTGTTTCAGAGTATTTTCTAAAACCAACTGAACTGAAAAATATGCTAAACATTCTTCCTATGTGCTGTTTCCATTGTTTTCTTGCATTAAAACTGCTGAGATATTAAACATATTATAACAATGGAATGAGAAATTAATAACAAAATCACATTCCTTTAGTTACTTTCTATATACATCATTTGGAAATGTACATTAAGTGGGTTATTTGTCGGACTTTTAAAGGGGAAAACCCACCATTTTTTCTTAGAGGAAAAAACTCAATTTTTTTTGTGACTTATTAAACCCTGATGGTGTTAAAAGTAAGAATAAAAAAAGTACTCCAACTCAAGACCTGCCGAATTCATGTAGAAGTCATTGGCAGATGTCCCATTGATATCCTAATCTGCGCTGGGTTTTGTTCAAAAATCCAAAAAAGTCGCAGGTTTTCATGACAAATATGAAAAAGTTGCCGTTTTTTGGCAACATACCTGAAAATTTCGTAGGTTTCTGATTTTTTCACGATTTTATGGGTTTTTTCCAGCACAAGAAATTTCCAAAAAAATTTATTGATTAGTAGGGGGGAAAGTCCATGTGGATTTGGTCGGAGTGGTTTTTAGAAAATTTTGAGATTTTGATATATAACCCCCTCAATGTATATATCTCATAGGATATTGGAACTGTCAAAAAACGTAATCCAAGAAAGGGCACATGAAAACAAATCCTCACAGGCTAGCTTCCTGCTTTATCTCATTGAATAATAAATATAATTTCTAAATCCAAAAGTAAGAGGTCAGCTCCCTACATCAGATCAGTCACTACTGATTGTATTAAGTATTAGTAACTTTCCTAACTGGTTTTTACTGACCAACTTTTTATTTACATATTTAATTTCTTAAAAAATTCAAAATCTTAAAATGGAAAGACTATAATTTTATTTTATTTGTTGTAGATTCCAGCCTTCCAGCCAAATACTTTGACACGCAAAGTGAAACGAACACTGCCTAGTCCTCCTCCTGATGAAGCTCATCTTCCCTTAACCACCAGCCAGGCTCATTCTCAAATATATATGCCCAATGTCCCCCAGAAGAATATGGGGAGTCAAGCAATTCAGATGCCTAAAGTCGGTTTCCATAAAACGATTGATCGTGACCTAAAGATTGTAGAACAAGAATCAACAAAGCTTCGTAAGCAGCAAGCTGAACTTGAAGAAGAGGAAAAGGAAATTGATGCCAAGCTTAAATATTTAGAACTTGGCATCACACAAAGGAAGGAATCTTTGGTCGGTGATGCAGGTAGAAGAGATTTTCCATACATGAGAGGTTTAGGTGAGAACAGGAATTATATGTCTGATAGTGATCTTAACAACATGCGGATTTCTGGATATGATACTAATGGTCTTTCAAATAGAACGGGCACCACCCCTCAATATTCTGATTTTCAGACTACCCAGATGCATCAAACAACTACTTCTTCTTTTACACCTAGCACTTATCAATACACCACTGGCCAAACTGTAACTTCAGCATCTACATCTCTTCAGCAGACACGCTTTCAACAACCCCAACATCCAGTATCAACTAATGGCCCATCACAAAATACTTCCCAGACTCAGTTATCTGGCTATCCTGCACAAAGCTCATATCAGACTCAAAACATTGCTCAAAGTACAAGCTATCAGTCAGGCCCAGGACTGCAGAACCCTACTGGTTTTCAACCACCAAACCCCTATCAAACCCAAACTACCTATGCAAATCAGCCGCCATTGCAAACTCCCATTAATTCAGGATTTCAAACACAGGACAGTCATGCAAGTCATCAAAAGCCGAGGCAGACAACATTGGCTGATTTAGAACATAAGGTGCCCACAAATTATGAAGTGATTGTAAATCCCACAGTAGTTATTTCATCTGCTACTCCAGGTAGTGCCTTCAGTAGCACTACAGTGGCAAGCAGTTATGATCAGTATAGAGCTCCAGATTTGAGGCCAAATGAAAGGGGCAATGGGTCTGAGAGCCCTCCAAATAGTTATCCACCTGATTCATTATATACAAATCTTGAACAAAACATCCCCCGTAATTATGTGATGATTGACGATATTAGTGAACTGACCAAACAAAATCCACCTACTACTGAAAGTCAAAAAGTTGATGCATTATCTCAGTCACTGCAACAAACTAGCAATGGGCGCCACATGAAAGATAAAAATGGCCATCATGAGATTGAAAGCTCAAGCAAGCCATGTTGTTATTCAAGAACTGAGGAAGAATCTGAAGAGGATGTGTATGACCATCACAGTTCTGACTATAGAAGTAAAAATAGTTATCAGAGAGGTCCCGATAATAATGGCCGTGACTCTAGTAGTAGTAGTAGTTACTACTATGAAAATGATTCCAGACACTCCACACGTTTGGATAGACATGGACCCAGTGCTGGAATGCAGAAACATTCATCAAAGAACCTGGCACCTGCTGTAGTGTCCTCTAAGCGCAGCAAACACCGGAAACAGGGAATGGAACAAAAGATCTCCAAGTTCTCTCCAATCGAGGAAGCAAAAGATGTGGAGTCTGACCTGGCTGCATCTTATCCAGTTACAACATCAATTAGCAGCAGCAGTAGTGTTTCATCTAGAGCAAAAAAACTACAGGATGAGATTACATATGGCTTAAAGAAAAATGTATATGAACAGCAAAAATACTATGGAGGTTCTAGTAGGGATATGGTGGAGGAAGATGACAGAATATATGGTAGCAGCAGTCGATCTAGATCATCTTCCAGTTTGGAAAAGTCAAACTGTGACTCTGGAAGCAGCAGGAGCAAATCTTATGAAAGAGATGGTAGTGATAGGTATCATAAGTCAAGTTCTAAACCTTCTACTCTTAGCATGAATCAAGGCAGAGGAAGAGCCCCAATGCGAACTCAGGCTTCAGAAGAGGAAAGTCCTGTAAGCCCACTAGGAAAGTCTGTGGGTGGGTCCCGCTCATCAGGTGGGCAAATATCTCAACCCCCTGTTGATAGTTGCCCACAATTCTGTTCTAGCCATTCACTGCCTGATGTCCAAGAACATAACAAGGAAGTGCCAAGAAACCATATATATAAGCAAGAAGAAAATTACATGATGGATGACTCACACTGTGTTGTATCGGACAGTGAAGGTAAAGCGTACAAATGGTGATGTCTCTGCATGCTGGAGATGATTACCTCATTTTCACATGGCATGCTGTTCATTGAACTATATCTCATTGCCTGCGCTTGTATGACGTGCCTTTTCGTTTCATTTTACATTTTCCTTTTTTTATGTCAGCATGGTGCTGTTCAACTGTTTCATTGGTGTTAATTGTTTGATATTTGTAATCACATAGTGCTATCCAAATATTTTATTTTGTGAAAGTCAAGTAATGGTCCTCGGTGTTACTTCAACTGGTCTTGCATGTTATCAGATTCTTCCATTACATTTTGTTGCATGGCTTCAATACGATCTCCTCTACTATGGGTGGTCACAGGTTAGTTGACCATAATTTGTTTTTGGTTTCTAAAGCCTATCATTTGGGTCAGGAAGAAACTGATTGGTTTGATAAACCAAGAGAGGCTCGGTCTGACAGATCAAGGTACTACAGCAGCCACTCCTCTTCACAGAAGAAAATGCCTGTAAAACATACTTACCATGATTATGATGAACCCCAGGATGAAGAAACATGGTCGCAGGATGATTATTCTCAGTCGCGTCACTCTTCTTCAAAAGAGCATAGACATCAAGGAGAGTCTAGCAGACATTCTTCTTCTAGGCATCCTGAAGAACAACCTAGGCGATCATCTAAACAGCATCCGAGAGACCAAGGACGGCATGAATCTCGTCCACATTCTCAGCCTTCATCATCCTCCAAAAAGTCAGACACACAAGGTCAATCAGGGTATCCTCCAAGCTCTTCAGATTATGTTTCACAGTCTAAACCACAATCCAGTTATCATCATACTTCAGAATCACAGAAGTCAGTTAGGCAGCCACAAATTTCACAACAACAAAAAACTGACCCACATCACCCAATGTCACAGCAAACACGGCAACAGCAGCAATCAGGTCAACAACAACAAAGACAACAACAGCCAACACAGCAGACATCCAGACAGCAAGGAATTGGGACTTCACAGCCTACTGCTCACCAATCCCACCAAGCACCTCATCAATCTACAACACATCAAACCACTCACCAACAATCCCAGCATCAGCAAGGTTCCCAACAGCCAGCCAGAACACAACAGCAGCAACAACAAACACAACAGCAGCAACAGCAACAACAGACACACCAGCAGCAACAACCACAACAGCTGCAGCAACAACAACCACAACAGCAGCAACAGCAACAACAGACACACCAGCAGCAACAACCACAACAGCTGCAACAACAACAACAATTAGGAACCCAAGGTCAACCTGCTTCAAAGCCACTGCAACAACAGCAGCCGCAGCAAGCAATGAAACCTCAACAGACCCTGCAGTCCAGTGCTACTCAATCAGCGGTTCAAGTAAGTGCAGCTACAAAACAAGAATTACTGGCAATATTGTGCAACACTTATACTAACAAGCTTTATGCATAATGTTAGCTATTAAAAGAAGGGGTATTTTATGACAATCTCATTTTATATACATATTTTCAGTGCTGGGTGAGATATGTATATAGTCCAAAAATTCTAACACACTCCATGTACTGAACGAACGGACCCAGGTTATTTTTAAATGTAATTATTCAATTAAATTAAAGTATGGACTTTTACATTTTTCTATTAATCGCAGTGTGAACATGAAATAGATATTTGTGCGAGAAATAGGGGGCCCATTCACTAAGCTCGAGTGAAGGAATAGAGGAAAATAGAGGGGAAAAAAAATCAATTTTCGAATGGTTTTTTTGGCTACTTCGACCATCGAATTGGCTACTTTGACCTTCAACTACGACCTTCGACTTCAAATCGAACGATTCAAACTAAAAATCGTTCGAATATTCGACCATACGATAATTGAAGTACTATCTCTTTAAAAATTTCTTCAACCCCCTAGTTCACCACCTAAAACCTACCGAGGCCAATGTTAGCCTATGGGGAAGGTCCCCATAGGCTTGCTAACAATTTTCTGATCGAAGGAATATCCTTCAATCGATGGATTAAAATCCTTCGAATCGTTCGAACGAATTGCGCAAAATCCTTTGACTTCGATTTTCGAAGTCGAAGGATTTTAATTCGGCAGTCGAATATCGAGGGTTATTTAACCCTCGATATTCGACCCTTGATACATCTGCCCCTAGATGTTCACAATCTGAGGAACAGGTGAAGGAAATACCATAGAAGAGCTGATTTTCCCCACTGTGCCTCATATCATGCCCCAGTACCTTCCCAGGTCAGACAGGACTACTTATCATAAACAATAATAAATCCATATTCAGTACAGGGACAACATACTGTATCTCACTGTCCCTAAGCCTCCTCCCTGCTCTTTTGATTCTTTTGATCTTGTTGTGGGTTGACTGTGAGTTTGAGGTCCCCCTTCTCCGGTCAAAGAGCAGTGTCTGGAGACAAATGATGTGCAAGTTAGGGGCTGGGATGGGAGGACACCTATATGCCCCACCTGCATTTTTAGAATCGATCATTGCTTAATACACACCGCAATTGATTCTGAGTGCAGTCCGCAGGTCTCTGAACAACAAAACAGAGCACAGAGACCTGCAGCTATTTGCACAATGTCCCACATACTGGGCATAGTGCAGAAGAAATGGCTGATTGCAACCTGTTTTCGCATATGTGTGGGGCTTTCTGAATGTGCCCTAACGTCTTTATGTAGTCAGGTGGTACAAGCTTTGTTTTGACTCACGTGGCACACCATATCAAAGCACAATGTGTCATAGCATTTATCTCAACTGACTAAGTTATAATTGCGATTTGTTTTAATTGAGTGATAAGGGACATGCCAGTATCTAGATAACGTCTGCTAAAAACATTTTGCTTTAGTATTCCACTTATTGATATTTTTAAATGTAATATTGTAGCCCAAAGCAGAACCACTGGACAGTTCAAAGACCGCAGCAAAGCCTGGGCCACAACAGGGGAGAGGACCACAACCTCCAATGCAAGGGGCCCCAACAGGTAAGCAGGGAATACTGTATAGGAGTGTAAATAGTTAAAATGGTTTATGGTGGGCGGTAACAAACAAGGGAAAGTTGTGCTCAACACTATTTTTTAAAACCATTAGGCGGGGGTGCAATGAGGGTGTGACCACAAAATACATATAGTCAAATACAAGAGTCCACTGCACTCAACCCATTATCAATATATTTAAGACAGAGACATTTTGTGCAGACTGCTACTGAAAAATGCCTTACCCTTTAAACAAAACAGGGATTGTTTGTCCATATATTGCAATATATTTAAGCTGGCCAACTACGTCAAAGTCATCCCATATCTGGCCAGTCCTATGCTCAATTTTATCTGATTCATTAAGAATTCTATTGCTTCATTATACATTTTACAAAGGGACTAGGTTTTACCTGCAACTTACTTGCTGCTTTCAAAGTAAACCTCCATACTTGGCTGCCCTTTTATTAGACACCAGTGGGATCACCTGACTATAGCTGGGAAGGGTGGGAGCTACAACATGGAGCTGGTCACTGCTCCTGTATAACTATAACAAACAAGGGAAAGTTGTGCTCACCACTATTTTTTAAAACCATTAGGCGGGGGTGCAATGAGGGTGTGACCACAAAATACATATAGTCAAATACAAGAGTCCTCTGCACTCAACCCATTATCAATATATTTAAGACAGAGACATTTTGTGCATACTGCTACTGAAAAATGGGCGGTTACATGGTGGGCGGTTACATTTCTGGTTAGCCAGTTAAATGGATTTCCTATTGATTCATACATCACCCATCATAGTCTAAATCAAACTACGGTAAAAATCTGTGCGTTAAAGAACAGCTTATGTGCAAATATGTTACAAGAACTTTAAAACATAAGAACAAAGAAAATATCCACTGTGGCTTGTGCAAAAGTTTAGAGGCCCTAATAAATCTTAGTAAACTTCTTTGTAACACCCTTTGGCACAGATCACAGCTTGTGAACACACTTTGTATAAAGAGTCTGAAAGGGGTTTTCAGCTTTGAGTTAACTTTTAGTATGCAGAGAGTGATATCCTGTCACAATTTGCAATTGGTTTTCATTTTTTATTATTTGTGGTTTTTGCATTATTTAGCATTTTATACAGCAGCTCTCCAGTTTGCTATTTCAGCCATCTGGTTGCTAGGGTCCAAATTATCCTTGCAACCTACTCATAGATTTGAATAAGAGAATGAAATATGAATAAGAGAGGCCTGAATAAAAAGACGAGTAATAAAAAGTAGCAATAGCAATAGATTTATAGCCTTACAGAGAATTTGTTTTTTAGTGACCCCCCATTTGAAAGCAGGAAAGTGTCAGAAAAAGAGACCAAATAATTTAAAAACTATAAATAATAAAGACCAATTGAAAAGTTTCTTAGAATTGGCCATTCTATAACACACAAAGGGGGTTATTTACTAAACCACAAATGCAAAAATCACAAAAAATGTGTGATTTTTTTTCATAAAATTGGACTTTTAAAAAATCACAAATTTTTCGGAATGTATTAAACCCTGAGAATGGAAAAGTCAGAATCAGAAAATCTGTCATCTCAGACCTGTTGAGGTTGCATATAAGTCAATGTTAGAAGTTCCAAGGATTTTTTTTATGTGCGCTGGGTTTCATGCAATAATCAGACAAAAATCTGAGTTTTCGGATGAAAAATCGTGAAAATCAGATTATATAACCAAAGAAATTGTGAAAATCAGATTTTTTCCTGCACAGCAAATTCTCAGGGAAAATGTATCAATAAATAAGCTTAAAAAACCAGAGTAGATTTTGTAGTTTGTAGCAGAAAAAATTTGGATAAATTCAGACTTTAAATAACCCCCTAAAGGTTAACTTGAAGGTGAACCACCCCTTTAACATGTTTCCATGTTTTGGTGAAAAAGTTGCTGGGCTAATAACCTTTAAAATATTCTGCTAGGTATAAAAATTGGTCAGAAACCACCAACAGCAGCTACTGCAGCAACTGGGGCAGCTGCAGGACAACCAGGCTCAGAAGGGGACAGCGTCTTCTCCAAAATTCTCCCAGGAGGTGCAGCTGAACAAGCAGGGAAATTGACAGACGGTAAGAGAATAAATCATAGAGAGTGTATGAAATACAATTATTGGCACTTCCCTCACTTGCTTCTGGCCCTTGGTGAATTGGGCTAAACTAAATATCTCAAATACAATAACATGCAAACAAGCCAATTGATAAAGAGCAGAGCCCATGATTTAATCAAGAGTTCTACAACATATCTTTTCTCAGGAGAAATATTTGAATATTGATATGCAAAAGGTTGGCAAGATCAGACGTTTAGAAAAAAAAGAGACCCAGTGAGACTCATACTAATCCTCTGGATTCCAAACCCTTAAAAATAAAGAACTCAACAAAGCACTAGTTTATTGCACAGTGGAATAACAGAAATGCATAAAAACATATATTCTCACAGTGACTGACTAGCCAATCTAACTCTCTCTGGGTGACTGATTTTCCTTAATTTAGCTCCTGATTTTTATTTATTTCAATATAAATGTGCCTTTGGAATTACTTACATATTAGAGAAGGGGTAACTTGCGCTTGATATTGTATGTGTTCCTTGCTCAAGGGTCTTATACCAAAATAGAATATTCATAATATTAACACCTTGCCTGGCTTGTGATTTTTCTTTTTTTCAGCGGTGTCTGCATTCGGCAAGAAATTTTCATCGTTCTGGTAATAAAAGCCTGCACGGTGAGTAACAAGCAGCTTGCGCCTCCCAGTACAGTAGAACATATGCTGAGGAAAAAGTGAAAGAATTGGAAAGGTTTGTCTGTGAGCTTGGAAATGGTTGACCGGTAAACATTTGAACTATGCAGATACAGAGTAGAGAAGGAATAAAGAGTCATAAAAAGAGAAAAAGAGGATATGGAAAAAGCATTTAACACATGATGGCTGCATTGAGTTAAGTGCATTCCACCAAGGTGCACATGAAGACCCTCATCTAGTTAATGCTCTCCTCGTGGGGTTTAAAAGGTCCGACTGAGCTCTCTCTCTCTTTCTCTTCCTCTCTACTTCTCACCTTTTCTTCTCAAGTCTTCACTTTATTCTATGTATGTGTGGTTAAACTGAAAACCGTTAAAAACTTTTTTTTAAAAAAAAAAGTGCACTCCATCAGAATATTATAATGACTTTCTGCTCAGTCTTTGTAACCTATATCAACCAAATAGCAGCTACCACTCGCAGTATGTTATAGTACCCTTATAATATTGAAAGCAAACATTACCATCATTACCTTAAGGGAGTGACAAAAGCCCTAAATAAAATGGAAACATTGACTCCTTGGGAAGCTATATGCCTTTAGTTTTCATGTAGCACTGGTTGCTCACTGTGAATTACCCCTTTTTAACTTCCCCTCGGGGTCCTAGCAAAGGTACCCTCCGCAACTGCAACTAAAACACATATTACAGGGAGGGAGGGTGGGATGCTGCTTCCTTCTTCCTCCATGTCCCGGCGCCGAATGGTAAGTATTACCGCTGTTCCTTCCTCTGCTCCTCCACCCGGGACCCGCCAGCCAATCACCTGCAATAGAAAAAAGGGGGGGCGGGGTAGTTGCCCTCCTAAGGCCCCGTCAAGACCCTGTTGCCCCTATTCAGGCCATGGGGTTCCCTTATAGCAGCAAAAGAGACTATAGCTACTTCCTGGAAAAACGTACACTCCCTATAGCTGTGTTTCATATTAAGATGAGCTAGATAATGGTAAATGAGAAATTGTTAAGTATCACTTCAGATAAATATAACGTTTATACTAAAGTTTGGTCTCCCTGGATAATGTACACTAGAGTAATAGACGGTAATAGGTTTAACTTGCCGAGAGCTGTTAACAGGTCAACAAAAATAGTTGTAAGGTGAAGTTTACTTCAAGGTAAAACTATAGAGAGGGTGAGAATCCCTAGCCAAATCTACAATGGAACCCTTAACAATTTGAATGTTTGATTACGGAGAGAATAAATAATAAAGATAAAATAAATAACGGAGGTGGACGCAAGGGAGTGCTTAAAAATGTTTATTGTTGAATGGCCGGAACTGTTTGTTCTTAATTTTATTTTATTGAAACTACAAGTTTTATATCTTGATAAAAATGTGACAATACAGTTATGTACAGTGAAATTGCCTACAACGTATGAGCTCCCCTCTGCTGAGAGCATTTGAATGCTGAAAGAAAAAGTCAAAATAACATACTGTATGGAAGATGAAAGTTTTGAAAGAAAGCAAACATTACTATGGTTTAACATGGCCAAACGTTTGACACTTGCCTGATGCCAGTTGTGTCCATACACTGTGTTTAGTTTTCCATCAAGTGCACTTGGCTGCTCACCTGAGCATTTTTGCTTCCCATCTCATTTTCACTTTCTTCTGTCTTACTCTTTATCACATGTGCCTTAGAGTGGAGATTGCAGAATGGAAAAACATATGAAGAAATCATAGACTAAATGCAGCGCTGAACTCTGGGTATAAATGTAAGTGCTTTTGTCAACTATATAGGCTTCGAATAAACTTACAATTTAAAAGGAATCTTGAATGTGGGAAAAAAACCTCAAATACTTCGAATTTTTGAGTTTACAAACTCAAAAGCTCGAATTTGTGTTTCCAAAAAAAAAATTCTCAAAATTAAATGGGTTGAATTTTGCCTCTGTTTGACTTCTACATGAACTCACAAGCTTTTAGGTGCTGAATTTTTTTATTCAAGTTTTTCGAGTTTTGTGCTTAAAAAATACCAACCATTAGTTTTAAAAATTATAACTCAAACTTGTTTTTGTGCTAAAATTTTTTTGAATCACGGCAAAAATTTGAATTTGAACGTTGATAAAATCACCCCCTTAGTGTTCATCCTACAGCAAGGAAATATTCCATATCCTATAGAATGCTGCCCCCTTATATACCAAAAAACAACTGTATCCCTTTTTTTTTTTAGTAAAAAAATTATTGTAAACATGCTATATGCTACATACTATATGCACATATATACTGTATATATATATATATATATATATATATATATATATATATGTATATATAACACAGGACGTGATTTTATTATTAATTTCGGTCACATAAAGAAATAAAAATAGCTGGCACTGGTGAGGGTGTAGAATCACTCTGGGTAGAGATTTCGACTGGGCAAAAGGTATCAAAAAGAATTATCATTGGTGTATGCTATAAACCACCTCGTATAAGTGTCGAGTATGAAGCCCAGCTACTCTTGCAGATACAAGCGGCTTCACAGCTGGGTCAAGTTGTTGCTATGGGTGACTTCAATTATCCAGACATTGACTGGGGGGGTTGCTAAGACAGAAAAAGCTAGTAGGTTTGTAAATATGCTGAATGACAACTTTTTATTCCAGCTCGTTCAAGAACCTACTAGGAATAACTCTCTTTTGGACCTTGTAATAACTAACAATACTGAACTCATCTCTAACATTTGTGTGGGTGAGCATTTAGGGAATAGTGATCATAACATGGTCTCCTTTGAGATTCTGTTGCAGAAGCAATTCTATAAGGGAGTAACTAAAACACTAAATTTCAGACGTGCAAACTTTGACAGTATAAGGGCATCTCTGCAACATATTAAGTGGGAAATGCTTTTCACAGGGTTAAACACAGAACAAAAATGGGAAGTCTTTAAAATGCTGCTTAATAAATATACTTGTCAGTATATTCCACTTGTAAGCAAGGAACGTTGTTGCAAAGCAAAACCTTTTTGGTTCAATAGAAGCGTTGGTGTTGAGGTGGGTAAGAAAAGACGTGCTTTTAAAACTTTCAAGTTAGCTGGTACAGCCGAATCATTTATAAGGTACAAGGAGGCCAATAAATCATGCAAAGAAGCTATAAGGCAAGCTAAAATTGCTATAGAAAAGGATATTGCAGTAAGCAGTAAAAAAAATCCAAAATTATTTTTTAAATATGTTAATAGTAAAAAAATGAAGCAGGAAGGGGTGGGTCCCTTACTATCAGAGGGGGGTCAGCTGGTTGATGAAAACAAATTAAAAGCGCAGATTCTGAATTCATATTTTTCATCTGTCTACACAAATGAGGAATCAGTAAGTGAAGGTTTCCTTCTTAACAGTCCCAATTCTAGTAATACAACTAATGATGCATGGTTCACACATGATGAAATTCAAAAGAGACTAGAACATGTTAAGATTAACAAAGGTCCAGGGCCAGATGGTATTCATCCCAGGGTAATTAGCGAGCTTAGCTCTGTGATTGCCAAACCTCTTTACTTAATTTTTCAGGATTCATTGAGATCTGGCATAGTGCCGAGAGACTGGCGAATTGCTAATGTGGTGCCTCTATTCAAAAAAGGATCCCGTTCTCAGCCTCAAAACTATAGGCCAGTTAGTCTGACGTCAGTGGTAGGAAAGCTTTTCGAAGGGTTAATAAAGGATAAGATACTGGACTTCATAGCAAATCATAATACTATGAGTTTGTGCCAGCATGGTTTTATGCGTAATAGATCTTGCCAGACTAACTTAATTTCTTTTTATGAGAATGTAAGTAGACACCTCGATTCTGGGATGGCAGTGGATGTGATTTACTTAGATTTTGCTAAAGCATTTGATACAGTGCCACACAAAAGGTTACTGGTTAAATTAAGGAATGTTGGCCTGGAACATAGTATTTGTACTTGGATAGAGAACTGGCTAAAAGATAGACTACAAAGAGTGGTGGTAAATGGAACATTTTCTAATTGGACCAATGTTGTTAGTGGAGTACCGCAGGGCTCTGTACTAGGTCCCTTGCTTTTCAACTTGTTTATTAATGACCTGGAGGTGGGCATTGAAAGTACTGTTTCTATTTTTGCAGATGATACTAAATTGTGCAGAACTATAGGTTCCATGCAGGATGCTGCCACTTTGCAGAGTGATTTGTCTAAACTGGAAAACTGGGCAGAAAACTGGAAAATGAGGTTCAATGTTGATAAATGCAAGGTTATGCACTTTGGCAAAAATAATATAAATGCAAGTTATACACTAAATGGCAGTGTATTGGGAGTTTCCTTAAATGAGAAGGATCTAGGGGTCTTTGTAGATAACACGTTGTCTAATTCTGGGCAGTGTCATTCTGTGGCTACTAAAGCAAATAAAGTTCTGTCTTGCATAAAAAAGGGCATTAACTCAAGGGATGAAAACATAATTATGCCTCTTTATAGGTCCCTGGTAAGGCCTCATCTGGAGTATGCAGTGCAGTTTTGGAATCCAGTCCTTAAGAGGGATATAAATGAGCTGGAGAGAGTGCAGAGACGTGCAACTAAATTGGTTAGAGGGACAGAAGACTTAAATTATGAGGGTAGACTGTCAAGGTTGGGGTTGTTTTCTCTGGAAAAAAGGCGCTTGCGAGGGGACATGATTACACTTTACAAGTACATTAGAGGACATTATAGACAAATGGCAGGGGACCTTTTTACCCATAAAGTGGATCACCGTACCAGAGGCCACCCGTTTAGACTAGAAGAAAAGAACTTTCATTTGAAGCAACGTAGGGGGTTCTTCACAGTCAGGACAGTGAGGTTGTGGAATGCACTGCCGGGTGATGTTGTGATGGCTGATTCAGTTAATGCCTTTAAGAATGGCTTGGATGATTTTTTGGACAGACATAATATCAAAGGCTATTGTGATACTAAGCTCTATAGTTAGTATGGGTATATAGAATTTAATTAAAAGTAGAGGGGTGTATGTATGGATGCTGGGTTTTCATTTGGAGGGGTTGAACTTGATGGACTTTGTCTTTTTTCAACCCAATTTAACTATGTAACTATGTAACTATGTAACTATATAGAATTTAATTAAAAGTAGGGATGGGTGTATGTATGGATGCCGGGGTTTCATTTGGAGGGGTTGAACTTGATGGACTTTGTCTTTTTTCAACCCAATTTAACTATGTAACTATGTAACTATGTAACATATTCAGATCTTGATTGGGCAGTGTATGGGACACTCTGACGGGCTTCCCCAAACGATATTTGGCCAGATGTTGATCGGGCAGGTTTAAAAATCCCATCAGATCGTTTGATTGATGCAGTCCTTGATCTGACTGACCTTATTCTCCTAGTTGTGATCCAATCATTGAGACCTAGAGCCTACAATCGGATCAGCCCAATATTTGCCAGCTTTAGTCCTGTGCAATGGAATGATGTTATGGATCATCATCAACAAGTAACACAGTGCTTAAGATTAGTTAATAACGAACAGGGAACAAATGGTGACTAACAAACAAGGGTTTTTACAGTACAATAGCAATAGAGGGGCCTTCTACAAGAGTTTACAAATGTAAGGTTAGGGTCATTTATGTTCTAGATCTCAATGTGCAAACATTTTTTTTGCCCTTTGCACGATGCATTCTGCTCTTGTAGAATGTCAGCAGACATCTGCACTGTTTTCATAACACTCTCCTAACTGCTGCCTATTAGTGGCATTGAACCAAAACAAGCGGTAAGCTTAGTAAATGCAACATACTCCTATTCATCTTTGTACTTACATTGCACTTTAATGCCATAAATGTTTCTGCACCACAGGGCATACATTTTAGCTCAGTGCTGGTTCCATGACTTGTTGACTTGAAGGGCATTTTTTCTGTAAAACATCTCACAAATGTTATTTCTAGTTTTTCACAGCAGCTTCTCTTCATACCCCACTCTCTGCATCTGATGGCCTGCAGCTAAGCTTTGTCTGCACACAGTGTCATTCAGTAGGGATGTCACTGTATGTTCAGTCTCTCAGCCTGTTGGCTTAATAGCTGTCTATTCCCAGCACAGATAGAGTTAGAGACCTCTGCACATCACTTAGTAAGCACATACATGTTTTTGAGCTTCTGTTAGTCTGGTCCATCTTCCTAACCTAACATAGCTTATTATTCTATTAGGATTACCCGTATAAGATGATCAATAGTTGACAGATGCTGTGTAAATAGATTGCTGGCAATGCAGAGGAGGGTTTTATTTCTTCAGTACCAAACAACACAGCAGGATTTAGGCAGTTGGAGATGAAAAGAGGATGGTTCTACTAACTGATGATCAAGTGAAGGCAATAGGACCTGCTGTACAAATAAAGATATACCATGAAAGGAATATAGGACCATTATTTGGAAACCCATTACCATAATTCCAGTTTGCACAGTATCTTATATAAACAAACAAGTCTTTTTCTACCTGCTTTGCTTTTCCATCTATGATAATAAATGGAAGCTCACTCTTCATGGTAACTAAGCTGCATAAATTGCCTATTAGTTTGTCTTTATTTTTAGGGCTTTAGCACACGGGCAGATTCAGGGAGATTTAGTCGCCTGGCGTCTAATCGGCTCTTCTTCGGGGTCACGAGGAAACCAAGGGCGACTTCAGATTGAAGCGCTGCGAGTGCATTGCCGCAGGCATTTTTTAATTTTAGCAGGCAGAATGCAGTTCACGGAGATTGTCACCCTGAAGAAGAGGCAATTAGTTGTCAGGCAACTAAATCTCCTCGAATCTGCCCATTTGCTAAAGCCCTTAATGTTTTAGTATCTTTAAAGCATGCTATTCCAGATTATAGAAAGATCCCTCCAAAAAACCCCTGGTCCCAAGCATTCTAGATAATAGAATCCCCATTTAATCCCTGAACCAAGCCTCAGTACAATTTTAGTATGTAGGCTGATGTTGTAAATTTAATATTGCACCTTTTATGTCTGAAACATAGACACCTTAGAGTGGCTGTAATTCAGATTAATAGCAGGCTTCAATAAATTATTGCCACGGAGGAATATCCTAATGAAATGTCAATATGTATGAGAGAGACACAGAATAACAGTTCACTGCTCATTAATTACAAATACAGTTTCATTTCTTATACTACATAATGCTTGTCATAAACCAGTGTCTACCTATTTTTTTCAGCCTTCCATAGGGAACATGAAAGCACTGACTTGTTAGTCACAGGATAATTTACTTTCAGTGCACTAGGAAATCTTCAGAGATAATCAAACGTTGGATGGGGCAACGGAGAATAAGGAAGATTCCTGAATGAACCGGAAGACAAAACAAGCCACAATGAACAAATGCCCCAGGGAATCAAGAGGATACCATAGTCATCTTCTGCCGACTGATATTGTATGCCATATACAGTACACGCTACTGCTTGGATTCAGGGTATTTATGTTCCCCTCGTGAGTTTATACTCAGAGTTCTGGGACTCAGCACTTAATTTGATGTGGTTCATCTTCATATTGTTTTTCCACCATCTCTACTAAGAATTTTCAGAGGACTGGAGCAGCATGCTCCTTTATTCCTATAACATTCTACTCCTGACCAATGATACATTGATTTCCAATAAATCCCTCTCTACACGGGGTCCACAAAAACCAAATCCTAGACGCAAGCCACCTGTAAGGAAAGAGAACTTCAATATGAGGACCTACCACTGTTCATCCTACTGAAACATGAGGCCATAGGACTATGAAAGGCAGAGCGTTGACTGGCTTGGTTTATTAATCAACATTAATCCTGGCCAGGCATGTCTGTCAGCTATAAGTAAGCCATCATTTAGCCATAAGAATGGCAGTTTTTATGTCTGTCTCTTTCATCTCCTGGAATTTTTCCCCCCCCCTTTATTTCTTTTTCATTTTATTTCATTTTAAAACAGCCTTAAATATTCAACTTTAATTTACTCATATACCTCATTTTTATTTTGCCCTCCAGTGTATGTGCACCATATTGTTTTTGGTATGTTCTGATTTTTTGCTGTTGGATTAGCACATAGGTTATCTCTAGAAGCAATAGAGAGCAGACAAAGAGCACAAAATAACGTGAAACACAGCGAGGAGCATGGCATCCTCAGCTCTCCTTTTCTAAAACTCTGCAATTAAAGTCCTAAGCCATTGCCAGCTGGCATGCTCAGAGAGATGACAAGAGTCTTCAAGTCTCCTTACTTCTGAATCATGTAAATATCCAGAAGAAGTCATCCATCGCTCAAACTATACAATGATTGTGAAGTTTCTCCTGTGTCCGCTTCTTATTGGGCCTTCCCTGTCCTGTTGAGCATGCTCAAAGCTGACAGTCTCATTGGTCTAATCCATTGGCACTTCCATCCATCTTAGGTTGCAGCAACCGATTATCATGTCTAATTGTCTATGCAATGAAATACAAGATTTGGGAGGGGGTGGGTAAAAATGTTTTCATAGTTCACATTTAAATGTTATGTATAAAGATTTATTTCAATATGTTCTATTGGGAAACTGGATTGTTATGTTTATATCTAACCCCTGTGTGTATGACGTTTCTGAGTTAGTGGCATGTTTGACTCCTTTTAGGATACTTTGCCAAAGGCTAGTAGCCATATAGCCTGTAAACAATTGTCTTTTTTGTCCTACTGCATGGCTTGCTACCGCTGTACCTTGCGCGATTTCATCTCATTGAAATTGATTCCGATTTTTTCTAGGCAGACTTCAGTTTACTTACTTTTTTCTGTAGTTTCCTCATTTTGAAATTGTTTGCACTTGATGTTATAAGGATGGAGGCCAAGCTACACCTGATGAGTCAACTGTTCTGATTGAGTTTTTGGTAATTGGTATTGCTCAGCTCTAAATGCTGGAGAGATCCGTGAATTGTTTTCAGTTGAATGCTACCAGATTCACCCCTTAGATTCATTTATTATGCATATTGTTTTTGTCCCAAAGGTCCATCCTTACTCCTTTAGGCTCCACCTTAGGCTACTTTCCTGTTCAAACTGTGTTGGAAGTAACAACAAAAAAGTTGATAATATGAAACGTTGGTAAGTTCCAATTCATGTCTAAATCACATCAGTCTTAATCACTTCTTCTCAGTGTTGGACTGGCCCACCAGGATACCAGGAAAAGTCCCGGTGGGCCAAGGTGTCAGTGGGCCCTCATGCTGCTAGACATTTGGCATATTTCATGGCTATTCCCAAATTCTATGAGAACAAAGAGGCTAAATAGATGGAATAATAGATTATAGTATGTAAAGAAAAGAGACTAGAAGAATAGAGGTTGCAGGAGGAGAGGAAGAACAATAGTACTAAGAGTGGGCCCCTGGTCTAAGATTAATTGGTGGGCCCCTAGTCAAAGGTTTTTGGGTGGGCCCCTGATGTCCCTGTCCGACACTGCTTCTTCTTTAATGTTTTCTGTGGCCAAGGTATTCTAAACACAATCTCCAACATCTCCATCTAGCATTCTGGTAAGTCTACTCTGCGTTTTCATTGGGACTTTTTTTTGTGATGACGGCATCTTGTCATCCCTTAAAAAAAACAAAACTACTAGTAAAAATAGACTTATTGTATACCGTAGACACCTAGATCTTTCATGGACCTATTTATAAAGAGCAGTTACATAGGCCTCCAAAATATTAAGGCATAATCTAATGACTTTTCGTTTTGAGCAAAGCAATTCACGCCCAACCAAGTTCATCATCAAAATGTAAGCTGATTTTCCCTTTTAACCTTCTGATGAATGTAGCATCTGAGATTGTGTCTTATCAGTTGAGTGATTTGTGTCTTTCCTTGCTGAGTGTTCTGTGCATGAATTAGATACTTGTTATGCAAAATGATCAAATCTCCGAGCATCGCTGACTTATCTACGGTGTTATTTGTCATGTTAATTGCGGGTTACCCAGCATCCACTGGAAAATGTATGAGCGCTTCGGTGCAATAAACCACCTACGCACCCGTTTGCAATGATGCACATAACAACGGGGATACGTGCATCCAAGGTTAATCTGTATTCCTGGCTGACTTAGTTTTGAAGTCTATGGCTCTTTCCTCAGCCATTGATGTATATAGTTGTACAGTGTGTAAATGTACATGTGTTATAAGTAAAGTAAGAACAAAGAAAAAAAAATTCCAGCATGACAACCATTGGCCATGTGTGCTGGTGTGTCATCTGTTTTATCAGTACATCTGCCAACCTCAAGCTTTTTTTGTGTATAAAAATGGTTTAAAGATAATATATTCATGTAGAGGGAGAGAGAAAGATAGAGAAGCTAATATGGTGGCTGACTTGCTGAGACCAAGCAGACATTTAGAAATGTTTTAGTCTCATATTGTATACAAACAGGAGAACAATTCTTCAGGAGGTCAACCTGGGTTGGGGTGCGGGGAGGCGGGGAAGGGAACAAATGTCGCATAAGAAGGGAGAGATATGTATAAAATAATATATTTAAAGAAACAATGATAAAGTTTACAGTTGTAAGTGCAATGACCTGAATCCTATATATGAGCATTGTAATTTGTGTCTGTCCTGCTGTGCCCTTTAAAAACGTTGTAGTATTTCAAAGTGTCACATCATGTATTGTGATTCAGTAATCAGCTGACACCTGACAAGGTATTTATGTGGCGGCAGAATAAAAAGGACTTGATATGACTGTGTCGTGTCTGTAGATTCGTCCCTTAACCTTGGGAACGGGAATTGTTTGTTCTTGGAATGAATTCCGAATTTGAAAGGGGTTGTTCCTGTATAACTCAAAAAAAAAAAATGGTGCTTCCCTGAAAAAAGGATTTCTTGGTATTATATCATATACAGGGTTTTAAAATATAGCAGTGCGCACAATATATGACAAACTATACTATATATACAAACTATAAAACTATACTATATATACAAACTATAAAACTATACTATATATACAAACTATAAAACTATACTATATATACAAACTATAAAACTATACTATATATACAAACTATATATATAATGATAAACTATAGGACTCATTTACCAAGTCTACTGCAGTGGGCAAAGTGCAGTTTTGGATGCCCAAATCATGTTTTAAATCATAATGCTGCTGTTATGTTATGCTGGTGCTTTGATGCAAGTACAGTTTGCATTTTCAGAGGGATCGTTGCATCACATTCAAATGGAGCTTGTATCCGTTTAACTGGGTGCAAGTCTATCATGTCTACTGATGATACCAGTTTTGGGAATCCAGTTGCTATCTCCAGTGCCAGTAGCTCCAGGGTTCCCCAGCAACAGTTGGCACAGTTGTAGATCATACATCAGAAGAGGCAGGACAGACACATGTGTTTCTCCTACTCATTTCCTTTCTACCATTATATTATCCCTTGAATGTGTTTAATGCAAGTTTATTTGAGACACTAGGGAATGAGCTCATCATAGAAACCTTCTAGATGCCCTTTTTAGTTTGGTTGCAAAAAAAACAAAAGTCCATTAAAGGAGAAGGAAAGTCATCCTGCACTTGGGGGTGCCAAATGTTAGGCACCCCAAGTGATTGTATTGACTTACCTGAAACCCCGGGCCGGTGCTTCTATGAGCAGAAAACTGCACTGGCCGGGGTTATTCCAGTGAGCACCACGGAGCACTTCTCTCCAGTCTTGCACTGTCTTTGCAGAGCTGGGCATGAGCTATAGAATGAAAAGCCAAACTTTAATAAAAGGTCTGCTATTTAGTTATACTGCGCATGCGTTTGCCCCTGGAAATTTGAAGAAAGAATAAGCCGTAAGAGAAGCGCTCTGTGGTGCTCACTGGAATAACCTCGGGCCGGTGCAGTTTTCTGCTGATAGGAGCACCGGTCCGGGGTTTCAGGTAAGTCAATACAATCACTTGGGGTGCCAAACATCTGGCACACCCAAGTGCAGGATGATTTATCTTCTTCTTTATGATTAACCCTCCAAATGAACCTCAGTGCACATATATACCCAATACTTATACAAACCTATCTATACACCTACATACAGAGGCCCCCTAGGCAACCTGGGTGGTCACGGCACCGACTGAGCGCGCATGTGCAAGTTGATGCCGGCACGCAGAATCGCCAATCAACATGCGTGCATGTGCAGGAAGACGGGGATTGAAGGGACCCCCATGGGGTAGGCGACTGAGCAGGTACGTGCCTGGCGCCCTCCCAGCTTTGCACCCTAGGCACGTGCCTACTCTACCTACCCCTAGTTCCGGCCCTGCTTACATATATAAACTGTATATACAGATACAGTACCTGCTCTAACTATATAACTGTGTATAACTATACAGGTTGGATATTATGCTTGCTTACAAAACTATTAAAACCACTGTTAAAGGCATTAATAGAATCGGTCATCACAACTTCACCCGGCAGTGCATTCCACAACCTCACTATGAAGAACCGCATATGTTGCTTCAAATGAAAGTTCTTAAAGGAGAAGGAAAGGCTAACATTAAGTAAGCTTTATCAGAAAGGTCTATATAAATACACCAGTAAACCCTCAAAGTAATGCTGCTCTGAGTCCTCTGTCAAAAGAAACACCACATTTCTTTCCTTCTATTGTGTACACATGGGCTTCTGTATTAGACTTCCTGTTTTCAGCTTAAACCTCCAGGGCACGGCCTTGAGCATGCTCAGTTTGCTTCTCTCCCCCTCCCTCCTCCCATCCCTGCTGTAATCTGAGCTCAGAGCTGTTAGTGAGCAGGGAGAGACTCGGGCAGGAAGTGATGTCACACCAAGCTTATATGGCAGCTTCTATCCTAAACAAACAGAGAGAGTGTCTAGAGCTGTTTACTCAGGAATGGTAAAGCATTCTGCAGAATAAATATAGCGTTCTAGCTTGCACTATTGTGGCTATTATATTGGCAATAAACTGTCTTGGAGCTTTCCTTCTCCTTTAAGAGGTGGCCTCTGGTGCATTTACCATTTCTACAGGGCCGCAACTAGGGGTTAGCCGAAGAGGTAGATGCCTAGGGTGCAACATGGGTGGGGGGTATAACTCTTCTGCCTCCCCTAATTTTAGCATTGCTGAAGTGACAAGTGTTCAGTGTAGGTGGGAACAGGGAGTGGCCACTACAACAGAAGAAGAGAGAGTTCCCAGCCAGAGAGGTGAGTTTTGGGGCTGGAGGAGTCGGAGGAGAAGCAAAAGTTTTGAGGCCAGTGGGGAGATTGGGGAGGTAGAGGCATTGAAAGCTAAGGGCTTGCCTTGGGTGCCATTATGTGTAGGCCCAGCTCTATGGAAAAATATCCCCACTATCTGTCTATATAATGTCCTGTTAGGTTAAGACACTGTAACGTACATACCTGGTGGTCTAGGGGGGGGACGACAGGGACACCTGTCGCCCCCTCGGCGGGGACGCCCGCCTCGACGGGGACGCCCGCCTCGACGGGGACGCCCGCCTCGACGTGTGGCTTCCTGTAGGCCGCAGGCGCCGGCATCTTAGGGCGCGTGCGGCACGCTCTGGTTTTTCTTAAAGGCACAGGCGCGCTGACGTAGTGACGTCAGCGCGCAAGGGCGCGCAATTCGAACAGTATTTAAAGCCCATTTGGGCTGTGGGACTTTGCCCGTGATAGGATTAGTTCCTGGTGCTTTTGAGCTTGTGTATTCTGAAACCTGTCTGATTCCTGTTTTGACCCCTGCCTGGCTATTTGACTACTCTGACTTCTGGATTCTGACCCTTGCCTGATTACTGACCACCGCCTCTGATTAACCCTCTGATTGACTTCCTGGTTTGACCCTTGCCTGCCTGATAACGTTTACTCTCTGCCTGCCTCGACCCGGCCTGTTCTGACTACTCCTTTGCCTAACGCCTTGTACTGCGATCTTCTGTCCAAAGACTTTGTTTAACTACAGTCGTGCCCCTTTGCTTGCCAGAACTCCTCGCCTTGCTCCTCTCGAAAAGTCCAGGTGGCATCTGCGTACGCTGAGGGCTCCTCCCGAAGCCAAAGGCGGTCACACTACTGGTGAAGCCGAGCCGAGACCAGGGAGCTTGGCATTAGTTCTGGTTTAGGGTGCCGACCGTGACAGACACATTCTAAGATAAATGTGATTACTGATACTGTTTTTCCATTTCATTAAATAATGGCTTTTTGAAAGTTACTTTCAGAAAAATTGGGTAGTTTTATGAAAGAAGTCAATGGCTACATGTATGACACTACACTTATTTTGTTTTTCACAGAGTCTCCATCTCTAGATCAAAATGTATCTTTCATATGCTGATTAATGTAATTATAAAGATGCATGTATATATTGTACCAGGTCAGTAGCATGACTTCCCCTTGCTGACACAAATAATAATTCAGCCCCTAAGCACTCACTCTGTAGAGAACAGGAAGTAGTCTTGAATAGCAGAACCTGCAACTGGTCTGGACAACCCTTTCCCCAGGCTTTACATTGTCTACAGTATGTAGTTACACCATTGTACCAGGTACAGGTATGAGATCCATTATCCGGAAACTTGCTATCCAAAAAACTCCAGATTACAGAAAGCCCATCTCCCATAAACTCCATTGTAATAAAATAATCCAAATGTTTAAAAATAATTTCCTTTTTCTCTGTAATAATAAAACAGTACATTGTACTTGATCCAAACTAAGATATAATTAATCCTTAATGGAAACAAAACCAGCCTATTGGCTTTATTTAATGTTTACAGGATTTTCTAGTAGACTAACAGTATGAATGAGGCATTAGATGTGGCAGGGGTAGCTCCCGTACCAGTACACGCTAGGAGTATAAGTCAGTTAGGGTTGAGCTAAAGAGCAGTTCTGAGCCATATTGCCTGTAGTATAGGGATCCCAGAGGAGAGGGAATCAGGATAGTGGATTTCTCTGAGGTGATCCAGACCATTATGGGGTGTGTCAGAGAGGTGAGAGATGCTGGATTTTCTAATTCAGAGTTTTCCACCCTCTTGGTTTAATAAATTCGGAAAAATTCGTGATTTTTTAAAAGTCCGATTTTGTAAAAAAAAAATCATAAATTTTTCAGAATTTTAGCATTCGGAGTTTAGTAAATAACCCCCTTAGAGTTGCATTATTTCTGGTCAGCTGATCTCTGAGGCAGCACAGAGATCATCACGAAATGATGGCTCAAGGCAAGAGAAAGGGCAATATTTACTTAAATATATATTCCAGTTTGATATAAACTATCTGTTTCTTAAGTGTTCATTTTGGGGGTGTAGTTTTCCTTTAAGTGAGGCTGTCAAGTTAAGTTCAGTTCCTAATAACTTCTGTGCTAGTTGGTGCAAAAAACAAATATATCATGTGCACTGTTGGGTTAAAGAGCATAATACAATTCTTGACTGAGCATGAAAGAGCATATGGAGGGGGCACATATTTGGTGTAAGAAAAAAAGCATGAAAGCTCCCCACTTATTCACAATGCATTTGATGTGAGGGGAAAAAAAAAAGCATTGTCTCCACTGCACTTGCAGAAACAACACCCATTGACTCCAATAAATTTGGTATAAGAAAAAAAAAAGAGCAAAAATGCTCATTGGCTCCTATGTAAATATTTCCATGGTTTTATCTTTTATCTTGATATTTTATTTATCTGAAACATTTGCTGCCCTGCGGCTCAGCATTGGTGGATTTGTCATAAAAAAGAACCAATATTAATGTTTTAACAAATAACTGTTTATTGGTCACACTGATTGCTCCATCGATTCAGCATTATTATGCTATTATATTAATATAATATAATATAATAGTATAATTATTTTTATATTTTATAAAAGTTTATAATCCACCTTGGGAATTACATTACATCCAATTAAATTGTGCTCTCTCTTAAAGGTACCAGGAGGGACTTTTTGCCGCCCTTGGTAACCTATCTGGCCCCCTATCTAAATACGTTTTTCAGCTCTCCTCATTGGCGGAGCACCCCTGATCCCACTATAATACCCCACTATAATATCTTTAGAAGAGACAGACAGTCTGTAGTCCTTGAACTAATCTTTTAATACAACACAGATTTGTGGCAAATTTGTCCTGTTGCGCTTCGCCACGAATTGCGCGGATTTCCCGTAAAATCGCGAAGTGGGGGAAAAATTCACGAAACACTGATTTTGCTGCTGGTGACAATTTGCTGACCTCAAAATGGGCGCTGGCGTCAGTGTTGACGCCGGTGCCCATTAAAGTCAATGGGCATCTGTTAATCATCGCCGGCGTTGAATCCGTCGTCGGCGCAAAAAAAAAAACGATTCCATCTCCGGCGTGAAAAAAAAACTTTGATACAGGCTAATTTTCACAGCAAATTCGTGAATTTATTCGCCGGCAGCAAAATGAGAAAATTCAATGCAAATTCGCCCATCACTATACAACACCCAAGATCCCCATTTGGCCCTCTAAAAAAACATACAGCACACTGTTTTTTAAGGGGTTGTTTACCTTCCAAAACTAGGGGGCAGATTTATTAAGGTTCGAATTGGAAATTCAAATTTAAATTTTCCAATTGGATTATTGGTCCAAACCAACAAATTTGAGTTGGGAATAATCCAAACTTGAATTTGAATTAGAGATTCATCATACAGTACCTGGACCCTGGGGAAAAAAAATCGACTATTCGCCACCTAAAACCTGCCGAGTTCATGTAGAAGTCAATGGCAGAGGTCCAGTGACCTATTTGAAGATGTCAATTGCCTTCCTGACATTCGGAGAAAAAACTTGATCCGAGTTTAGTCTAATTAGATTTGAATTGGAATTGAGTTTTCGGGTCGGTAATTTTCGTTCGAGTTTTAGATGTTCACATTATTTCTTAAATAACCTCCCAGTCAAATTCTGAGTATATTCGAATTAATTAAAAGTAAAAAAAAAATACACATGAATTTGAATTTCGACCATTGATAAATGGGCCACAAGTTGTATTTAAATAGTTCACCAGTGAAACTTTTTTCATCACTTGTTTTCTATTTGTGATTATGTTGTGATCATTTTTCTCATATTGAACTTTAAAGTTTAATTTTTCACCTTATGTTTTTCTGGAGCAGCTAGGGCAGAGTCAATGGGGCAGATTCACTAAAGGGCAAAGTGGTCGACGTTAGCAACAATTAGCCAGAAAACTCATCCGCAGGGACAATGTCAATCCACTAACAGGCGTAGAGGACATTTCGCTAGCGAACGAGACTGTAGTTAGCGTCCATTCGCACCTTATTGCCAGGCGACATTTTGCTCTTGCGAACGGTCGTTGCTCCGCAAATTCACTAAGAATTTTATTGAATGTTACCTCTTTTGCCAGCGTTTGGTTTGCCACCTCCAACCAGGTGTACTGATAAAACGAAGCTACATCTTCCTCAGTGACATCATATCCTGTATGCCGGAAATGCATTAAAGATGTAAAAAACGCTGGCGACTTTTTTAAAAGTGGGATTGCCTTCAAAAGTCCAAACTATTAAAGATTTATGTGTGAGCATTTTTTTAAAACTAATTTGAGGGGCATGCCACATTCAAATAAGGGTGGGCTCATGTGCAGGGCATTAGAGGATCTCTTCTGTCTTTATTATGGCTCATTGGACATTTGTTTTAAAAAGTGGCCACTTCAAACATTTACACCAACATTACTATTAAAGACGTCCATATGACTTTTTAGGTACCGGCCTTATTCAAATGAACTTAAGTGCAAGAGTGTTAGTGAAGAAATGATTGCGAGTGAAAATGTGCCCAGTGATTTGGAAATGCCCCATACTCCATACTGATTCTGCCAGCGGAGTTCCACACATTCATCTTCTGGCTCCTCGGTAAGCTGACTGTAAGATCGACAATTAATTCCGCACATGCGCAGTTGTTGCAAACCGGCAAACTGCTCCAACTGCGCATGCACAGAAATACCAAGTAAGTCCGCTTACAGAGGACGCGGAAGACGGACGCGTGGAACTTCGCTGGAAGAATCTGTGACTAGGGGTAGCTAGCCTGGGGGGAGGAGGGAGGGCGGTCTATCTGGGGTGGGGGGTACGGGTTTTTTTCCCCACAGGTTGAATTCTCCTTAAAGGGATACTGTCATGGGAAAAAAATTTTTTCCAAAATGAATCAGTTAATAGTGCTGCTCCAGTAGAATTCTGCACTGAAATCCATTTCTCAAAAGAGCAAACAGATTTTTTTATATTCAATTTTGAAATCTGACATGGGGCTAGACATATTGTCAATTTCCCAGCTGCCCCAAGTCATGTGACTTGTGCTCTGATAAACTTCAATCACTCTTTACTGCTGTACTGCAAGTTGGAATGATATCACCCCCTGTAAGGAAAAAAGGCCTGGCACACGGAGCAAATTAAACTGGGGTCCCTTAGGTCTTGGGCACCAGCGTTAATTTACGAAGGGGCTGAGTGTGCGCGTGGTTTCTGTGTACCACGTGATATCACCCCCAACCTGTTCCCCCCCAGCAGCCAAACAAAAGAACAATGGGAAGGTAACCAGATAGGAGCTCCCTAACACAAGATAACAGCTGCCTGGTAGATCTAAGAACAACACTCAATAGTAAAAACCCATGTCCCACTGAGACACATTCAGTTACATTGAGAAGGAAAACCAGCAGCCTGCCAGAAAGCATTTCTCTCCTAAAGTGCAGGCACAAGTCACATGACCAGGGGCAGCTGGGAAATTGACAATATGTCTAGCCCCATGTCAGATTTCAAAATTGAATATAAAAAAATCTGTTTGCTCTTTTGAGAAATAGATTTCAGTGCAGAATTCTGCTGGAGCAGCACTATTAACTGATTCACTTTGAAAAAAATTTTTTTTCCCATGACAGTATCCCTTTATAGCCTCAATACAGGTATTGGTTGCTGACCCAGTAGCATGTCAGTTAAGCTAGTAGCATGGATGGGACCTCAGAAGGTTTGATTCATCCAGTCATCCATTAAATGCAATAATGCAGTCTTTTATTATCAGTTATGGTTTTAAATGTAACTGCTTCATTGACATCAGCTGCTGCTTTCATTAAGTGACACACTGAAGCCTCTGCCTGGGATGTGTATAAGGAGCTCTGCTGCCCTCTAGCTGTAAATGCTGTGAAAGACGCAACAGAATGGAAAAATGAAAAGGAATGATCCTTATGAACAAAACATCCTCTATTTTTATCTCAGATTGTCCCATAGGAATGCAGGCCACATTTTCTTACATACCACTCTTATCTCTAATGCTGCAGTCTCAGTATATGCAACACTGAATTAGGGCAGGCTGTTCTGCATTATGCATTTTGTATTTTTGATCTAATAAATCATGTCCCTTTTTTGTGATTTGAGTATGTGGTTCCCATTATTATAGTTTGTATATTGGAGCCAAATATGGGTTGCCTCCAGTGTACCTGCACCTCACTATAATGTGTTGGGTGTGCAGTGCCTACCACTGCTGTAATGGAATCAGCGTGGAACTGGCCTGCTAGACAATCAGAGAATCTAATGGTAGGCGTATAAATGAAAAATCACGAAAAACGTGAATCGATGAGATCATCAGGATAAGTGTACGGCTTTCCAAGGTGGGTCCAGGTGCTCATGCCCCAGACCTTCAGCACAGGGGAGAAATTCACAGAAGATTCGACAACAGGCAGGCACCACTCCGGAACACCAACCGTGAAAATAGTGGAATCCAAGAGCCAAAATTTAAGTATAAAAATAAAACATTTCTTTAATTACATTATGTCTAAAAGGCTTATGTGTTTCGTGTCATCCAGGGACACTTAATCATAATCTCCTGGTAGGCCCAGGCCCAACTGGCACCAGTTTAGGACAGTTCCAATCAGCTTTTCTTGTTATTCTCACTACTGGCCCATATAACACCTATATAATTTGGCACTATCTAAAGCTAATTACTGTGAGCATGGGCCCAACAAGCCCAGTCCAACGCTGTTTGATTGGGAAAAACGACTTTATATTCCCTTACAGAACTCGAAAAGAGTAAACGATACACAGAATATAACAGAAGTCAAAAAAATAAGCAGGGTGGGGAGGAGACCTGTAGGGGGTTATTTACTAAAACGCATTTTACCAAACTCTTGTGCACATTTTTACCGTATTTATCAATAAATTTACTCGCAAAAAATGTCGTTAAGATCGTAAAAAAATCTGATTTGTACAATTTTTGGGATTTGACACCCAGAAAACTCAGATTTATTCCTAATATCATCCAAAAAACCCCTCAAATTATTATAAAATATTATTGTAGATCATCTTCCAACTGTAAACGGGGCATCTGCCATTGACTTTTACATGACTTTGGCCGGTTTGAGATTAAATACTTTTTATTCCGACTTTTCGGAGCATCTGGGTTTAATAAATCACAGGAAATTCAAAACAGAATAGAACATTTAAACTTAAAGGTCCAGGGCCAGAGGGAATTCTTCCCAGGCTATTAAACAAGTTTAGCTCTGTGATTGCCAAACCTCTTTACTTAATTTATCAGGATTCATTGAGGTCTGGCATGGTGCCAAGAGACTAGCAAAATGCTAATGTGGTTTGGCATTCGCTCAAGCGCGTTGGGGTTCCGGAGGTTTGTAACCCGATGGGCCCTAATGTCCAGTCTGACCCTGGACCAGTGTTGTTAGCGGAGTACCGCAGGGGTTTGTACTTGGTCCTTTGCTTTTTAAGTTGTTTATTAATGACCTGGAGGTGGCCATTGAAAGTACTGTTTTTAAATATGTCAATATTAACAGGCTAATTTTGTTTGCAGTATCTTTCCTAAGCTGCATAAGTTCTGTATCAATTTGATTTGTATGGTTTAAAGTAAAAATCAAATAAAATATTTCATACTGAAAGTACTGTTTCTATTTTTGCAGAGGATACAACATTTTGTAGATCTAAATGCAAGTTATACACTAAATGGCAGTGTTTTGGGAGTTTCCTTAAATGAGAAGGATCTAATGGTTTTTGTAGATAAAACGTTGTCTAATTCTGGGCAGCAGGCCCGGACTGGTAATTTACCCTTTCGGGCAAATGCCCGAGGGGCCGCTTTATTCTGTGTTCAAGTGGGCCGCCCGCTGCCTTATTAGATGCGGCACTACTCTTGTCTGCTATGCCACCTAATTATCTTATCTTTCAGAATCCCTGACATGCTGTCTGCTTTACGTATACGGCAAGCATGTACGGACAGAGGGAGGAGGGAGGGCTGAAGAGGCAGACCGGGGGTGGGCACTGAGCGACGAGGGCTGAGATTGAAAGAAGTTTTGCGGGCACCATGGAGATCTGAATGCAGCCTCTTCCGATATGTGAGTATCACATGCTGAGAGCCTGCATACTACTCCTGATGCTGTCCTAAAATGCTCGTTTTCCACATAGTCCTTTCATACCTCTGTGTTTGAATCCTCCCCCACTCTCTGGCATTAAGTTCATGCAACCTCCTCCTGTCTCACTGCTATCTATTAAGGAGGGAGCATATAAGCAGGATATACCAGGGTAACACAGGGCTCAGTTTATTGGGATGTACAAGCAATGCATCTTGGGGAAAGTGGATTTGCAGCACTAGCACAAGGAAAGGGGCGATAGTGTAGGTAATTGCTGCACAGAGTGTATATGGGGGATGGGAGGTATATATCAGGGTACAGCGGGATAGTGTAGGTAAGTGCAGCACAGAGCAGGGACCTCAATTCTGAGATGGCAGTGAATGTGATCTACTTAGACTTTGCCAAAGCATTTGATATAGTGCCACACAGAAGGTTACTGGTTAAATTAAGGATGCTGGCCTGGAACATGGAACTCTTGTATTATAAGGGATAATGTACCCCCTACTGTAAATTATAAGGATATTAGAAGTCACTGAGGGGATCTGTGACCATATAAAGACACAACGCTGCAGGCTGAGTTATACAGGGAACTCTGAGTATCACTCATGTATTATAAGGAATAATGTACCCCCTACTATAAATTATAATGATATTAGTCACTGAGGAGTTGTTTTTTGACCATATAATTTATTGCAGTTTTAACCCAATGTATGTGTGGAGATATATATATATATAAATATGCATGTGTATAAGTAAAAGACTATCACGCATTTATGTGTGGGCTGCTTTTATTTTTTTTTGCCAGGGCTGCTTTTTACTCCCAGTCCGGCCCTGCTGGGCAGTGTCATTCTGTGGCTACTAAAGCAAATAAAGTTCTGTCTTGCATAAAAAAAAGGGCATTAACTCAAGGGATGAAAACATAATTCTGCCTCTTTATAGGCCCCTGGTGCAGTTTTGGACTCCAGTCCTTAAAGGGATACTGTCATGGGAAAAAACTTTTTTTTCAAAATGAATCAGTTAATAGTGCTGCTCCAGCAGAATTCTGCACTGAAATCCATTTCTCAAAAGAGCAAACAGATATTTTTATATTCAATTTTGAAATTTGACATCGGGCTAGACATATTGTCAATTTCCCAGCTGCCCCAAGTCATGTGACTTGTGCTCTGATAAACGTCAATCACTCTTTACTGCTGTACTGCAAGTTGGAGTGATATCACCCCCCTCCCTTTTCCCCCCAGCAGCCAAACAAAAGAACAATGGGAAGGTAACCAGATAGCAGCTCCCTAACACAAGATAACAGCTGCCTGGTAGATCTAAGAACAGCACTCAATAGTAAAAACCCATGTCCCACTGAGACACATTCAGTTACATTGAGAAGAAAACCAGCAGCCTGCCAGAAAGCATTTCTCTCCTAAAGTGCAGGCACAAGTCACATGACCAGGGGCAGCTGGGAAATTGAAAAAATGTCTAGCCCCATGTCAGATTTCAAAATTGAATATAAAAAAATCTGTTTGCTCTTGTTAGACTGGTTAGAGGGACGGAAGACTTAAATTATGAGGGTAGACTGTCAAGGTTGGGGTTGTTTTCTCTGGAAGAAAAACACTTTTGAGGGGACATGATTACACTTTATAAGTATATTAGAGGACATTATAGAGTTAGACAGGTAGTGTCCATAAAGATCCCATAAAGTGGATCACCGTACCAGAGGCCACCCCTTTAGACTAGAAGAAAAGAACTTTCATTTGAAGCAACGTACTGTAGGGGGTTCTTCACAGTGAGGTTGTGGAATGCGCTGCCAGATAATGGAAAGACAATGTATTTGACGCATTGTACTGCGACAATGAGATGAGTTGAGAAACTAGCCTCAGGCAACAGAAACCTTCTCATAATCAGGGGTAGCAAAAATGCAGCTCCTGGTAAATTTAAGAGCTAAACTTCCAGTTTTCAAATCAGAAATTCAGATTTTCTAGTGAAGGGTGCACAATTGCGCCCCCCCGGGGCAGCAGGCGCAAGCAGGCTAAGGCAGTAAAGGGGCCAGAATTGCCCCCTAGTTATGGCCAAATATAATCTGCAGCCGCAGCATAACTTGGATGCGTTGAGAGGTCCCTTCGCCTGTGTCTCCCCTTACAGACTAAGATACAACCTCCCCCCGACCGCTGGATCTATTTTATACCTAGTAACACCACTGATCTGTAAGACCCAATCATAAGAACACAATCATAAATATAAAACTTCAAAAAGACACAAAATTAAGCATGCATTGACTCTATACAGAAACAGCTGCCTAGGGTGCAACAATTGGGGGGCGCTGGGCAGGTACCTCTTCTGCCTACCCCTAGACAAGACTTAGCACTAGGCTTGCACATGTCAACGCCACTACCGTGCACGCAACAGGGGTGGGTTCAGCTTGCTGGCTGGGCTTCCTAGGGCTCGTGGCCGCCTCTGAGAAACATACCCGTGTTTCTTTGCAATTTGTGGCAAGCATCAATGCAACCCTTTCAGATCGCTCGGAGTTATTCCACTCAAGTGCTCACACTGATACAAGGGAAATGTGGACATGTCAGCCTAGCCATGGTAATAATTCCAGGGTTCCCTTTGTGGGTTGGGCATCTGTGACAAGTGCATCAGACACTATTGTCATTATTAATGCCGCGTGCTGAAAGTGACACCATTTGAACCCAAGTACAAGGAAAAAACCATTTCACAACTTGCATGCAGTTGCTAATTTGTATCAATATTTGTGTTTGCAGTTTTGCAGGTGCCCACAATTAGATTAGTATTCTGGAATTGCATTGTGGGTATTAATGTTATGATTCGCTGAATAAGCCCTTGTTTCCCTGAAACTCAAACTTAAAGTATATACAACTAGTAAGCAGAGAAGAATATAGTTTTACAACAACTCTCCCAGATGGCAAAAATGCAGAAAAGCAAGAATTGTATTAAGGTGATCACCCTAGAGAACAGTCTATAATACAGACACACCATAAACAAAATCTGTATTTAGCAGTATGGCAAGCAGTAACATTATCTGCAGCTCCACCTTCTGGACACCAACATAACTGCAGTGACTTCATATTGTTATACTTTTTGGGGGTTATTTATCAAGCTCCGAATATCCAAACCTTGAATAATTCGTAGTTTTCGGAGCAAAAAAAAAAAAAACAAACTACAAATTATTCAACATTTATTAAATTCCGATCGTCTAAAAACTCTGAATCCTAAACCCGGCATCTTAAAGGTCTCGAAGTCCTGTATAAGTCAATGGGGAAGGTCCCAGTGTCTGTGCTGATGTCTGTACTGATATCCGATGATTTCGGGGATTTGGAGCAAAAAACTCTGAAAAAATCTTAGTTCTTGCATTAAACTCCGAGCAATTCAGAGTTTTCAGGGAAAGCTCCAAAGTTTTCTGCCAGAAACTGACTTTTCCATTCAATTTATTTTGCTTATTTACATTTAAACTGAACAGCCAAAATTAACATAGTGATGTGGTGGCTCTGTTACTGGTGCTTTATACGAAACCAATGCAGTTTTATATCAACCTAGATAACCTATATAATTAAAGCAATGAAAAGCTTTTACTCTTCTGATATTTCTTAAGCTCACCAAAGACGTTAAGATTTTTCTCTCCTTAACAAGTTTAAAGTGATCTGACAAATCCGTCGTGAGGTTTGTGGGCATGGGATAATTGTGCATCTAAAGTTTTTGTCAGAAAATTGTTCCATCAGGTTAGAAAAATTTCCATTATCCAATTGTTTGCAGGGCCAAGCAGGCAACTAGCCGCAGTTTTCCTGGCTTCAACTAGATGATATTGATTCGAATGGACATTTTAGTTGATGGACAAATCGTACATTAAAACAATCGTTTCCGGATAAGCTTGGTCTTCCGATAATGAAAAGATCTTTTACAAATCTTAACATCTATCTATGGCCAGCTTTACTGTATAAAACAAGGACCTTAAAATTCTGTGGTCAAATTTTTTTTGATCGGGCGTGGGTGGGGTGCGTCAATTTATTTTAGTTGCGTGACAATTTTTTTTTGCCGATTGAAGTCCATGTGCATCATTTAGGGTTATATGAACTGGGTTCTGTGGAACATAAAGATTCATACAAATTGTAATAAAAGTTGTGGAATTCAGTGCACCCTGTTCCATCAGTCTTCTAAGCATTGGTGAAATTGGTTGGATTTTACAGGCACATTTATGAATAGTTGAGAACTGCCTGGATGAGAAACTTTTTATAAATTGAAAGACTGAAAGATTGAAAAAGAAGAATGTGAATACTAAGGGGCCAACTGACTAAACAGTGACCTTTTTGGGTCAGGCTTTTTGACACCGAAAAACCAAAAAAGGTCAGAAAAATAAAGCGCGACTTTTCCAGGATTTATTATGTGACAAAACTGTGACAATTAGAATCCGAGAAGACACCAGCTAAACCTGTCAATATCATGTTGAAGTCAATGGCAGATTTTTTCAACTGGAAGACTTTTGCTTCATGGTTTTTAAGGTTTTGGGTGTTTCAATGCTGGCTTTTGTGTGACAATCCGAAAAAGTGTAGTTATCATGCAACTTGTCGCAAAAACGTGTGATTTTCGGTCACTTTTTTCATTCGTGCCTTTTCTGTTTGGATCTATTGATAAACTTTACCTGACATATGTGGAAATGAGATTATTTGGTGTTTCAAAAACCTTTTGTAGGAGGGTAGAGGTTTTGCCAAACTTTAGGCCCATTGGTCCCCTGGGCATAACTTTGTCCTCTCAATTGGGTCCTCGGTTATAGAAGGGAAGCAGTTTCCTTTTCCTGTGTGAAAGTATTCTGTTGGGTGTTCAGTGACTGACCAGTAGATGTCACTATTCTATTTTATAAAAGAGGAAGGTCCCATGAGCTCAGTCTCTTTGGGCTGCACAATTGCTTGAGAAAGTAAAGTGGTGCTTCATAGGGCCTGGAACAAAGGAAGGTTCCAGAATAGGTGAAATGCAAGGGCAGTTCTGTTATAGCCACTCTAGGAGTGAGACGGGCTCAGGAGTTATTTAGTGAGCAGCCAAAGTCTCCGACAAGGAGGGTTAGTACCCTACAGTAACAAATTTTCCTGCTTAGGGACTCAGGGCAGAGAGGTCATTGGAGCATGGGACCCCTGTGAGATTTGCCTTCACTTGGGATTGCGCATCAAAGGCAGGCAATTCTACCTCTGGGGTGTTGTGAACACTCATCCTTAAGGTTGTGAGTATGCGCTGGATGATTATTTGTTGGAAGTCCTTATTAATCATTTGTGTGACTATAAACAACACCCACCTAAAGAGACTGAGAATGGGTGGAGGCACAGCATTTTATAGTGTACATACTCTCCCCTGTAGTGGAGACAAAGGACTGCTGTCTCTTGCAGTAGCAATAAAGGGCTATACTTTGAAAACTGCTAAAAATTCAACCTTTAATAAATAGGCCTCTGAGTGACTTGAAAATATAACCCCCAGCCCATGCCTGCTTTTAACTGGTGCACATTTCCCCAGGTGAATGTGGTCTCCAGCTGAAATTAGCATAGACAAACTTGTTATAAGGGTAGGACTACACGGACGTTTTTGGCGCAATCCGACGCACTCGACAAAATGCCAGCGACAAATCGCATGTACAGTAAGTTAAGACGAAAATAAGGTAAGAGATAGAAATGTCGGATGAACTCGTAGCGTTGATCCGATGCAGACGCTGCACGCTGGCGACTTCATCCTACAGTTTTATCTCTTACCTTATTTCCGTTGCATGCGATTTGTCACCGGATCGCGACAAAAAAACGTCCATGTAGTCCTACCCTAATAATGCAAGTATGATTTATTTTATATTCTTCTTATTTGGCCTAGAAGTGCTCCCACAACCCCCCTTTTTAATGTATATGATGCCTCAGTTGTAACCTGGCGAAAGTGATCATAAAAGAATAACGGGAGCATCAGACCATCAAGTTCATGCTGCTTTGTGAATTTATTATTTTTTTTCTGTTTTTGGCGGTTTTGATTTTTTTTCCCACTTATGCTCCTGCCAGGAATCATCCAAAAAGACAATCACAGCAGCAAAGCTAAATGCATTCCACCTCCCAGATCAGAAGAGAAATGACAGCAGTTGTTTTGCTAGTCTGAAACTGCAAACATCCCGGCATCACACAGCAGGAGTAGGAACAGCTAATACAGAGCATGACCACTTGCATAGTAATACATGAACATCGATAACATGTTCTTTAATTACAATTAGCATTCTTTTGAGTTAAAAAAAATTGGCGATAGAAAAGATTTTTTTCCCTAATGCATGAATTGCCTGAAAAGCAGATTTAGTGGGTATAATTAGACGAGATCTCTAAAATGGACTATTGATTATAACAATAACTCCCATGCACACTCGCACCCTATTCATACAACCAATACATTGTCAAATATATCCAAATATCAATATATTGACCTTTCTTCACTTGCTAGTTTAGATGCAGCATCACATAGGGCACTGCACGTGGCAAACAACTCATCTGATCAGACTAGATGGCCCTCAGGCCCCAGTTCATATCTCCTCCAATAATAACATACTGATTTTGTTTATTAATTAGGGTGGAGTTCCTTATCTACATTCCTGTACTTAGGGGCAGATTTATCAAGACAGTACATGATAAATTTCTTTCAAATTCGAATCGAATTTGGACTATTCCCTAGTCGATGTACACAAAAATTAGCTCGAAATTTTAATTTTTCTAATTCGAATTTTCACTTCGCCCTTCTGCCTTACTTTTGCAGAATTATATATAATAGATGGAATTCAGATCTGTTTGGGTTAATCTTTTTACAAAACAAGGTTAGAAAACCTATACGGCATAAAACTGTGGCAGTCGATAAAAGTACAGTCCTGTTTTTGATAACTCAGCCCGCAGTCCTGAATTTTAATCCCGTTGCTGGTCTTAACCTATGTTAAAACATACAAACTAACAGATTCAGGGTTGGACTGAAGCATTGGGAGCCCACCAGGTTCCAGACTTCTGGGGGCCCTAGGGTTGCCACCTGACAGCCCGGTATTTTGAGGGGCTGCCCGGGTCTATACTTCCTGCCGGTTTTCCAAATAAGGAAAACCTGGCGGGATTCCCTTGATTGACACGGCGATCAGCCAATCACTGAGCACTGATGCCACGGGTCCGCCCACTGACATCACAGATACGCCCACTGACGTCACAGGCCGGCCCCCCGCCTAGTCTCAGCCAGACATAGAGGTGGCAACCCTAGGGGGCCCCCACATGAACGCCGGTGTGCATGCGCCGATGCCGCATATAATTTGTTTCGGGGCGGAGGCGGCAGATTAATGGGTCTGAGCCGGCGGGGGTACATGAGAGCAGGGACCCACTTGGTTTTTTCCTGGTGTCCTGCCGGCCCAGTCTGACCATGAACAGATTTTTAAATTTTTTAATCTGAATTTGACTTCTGTGCCCCACTAATGGTTTCAACTCACTTTCCTCCAGTATTTTACAAAAATAAACAAAAAAAGTCATTGCCTCAGACAGACAAGATTGAAGAGTTTAGATTTCCTTGTTTATCTTTAAAGTCTGCAATTAATTTTGCCTCAATGTTTATTGCACTCAGTGTCGGACTGGCCCACCGGGATACCAGGAAAACTCCCGGTTGGCCCAAGTGTCAGTGGGCCTCTTGCTTCTTACCATTTGGCTTGTTTCATGGTCAATACCTACTTCTGTATGGGAACAGAGAGGCTAAAGAATAATAAATAATAGAATAGAAAGAAAAGAGACTTGAAAAATAGAGGTTGAGTGAGGTGAGAAAGAGGAGAATTAGTTTGGAGAATGGGCCCCTGGACTAATGTTTTCTGGTGGGCCCCTGGCATCCCAGACACTGATTGAACTCACTGATATATATATTCTCTTTTAATCACAGGAATCTTAACCCCAATGTGTAGAGCCTATTAAATAATATTTTACACACGTACATCCAATGAGATTCAGCAACACAAAACACATCGCATGCAACTGCCAAATTCTGCTGATAAATATCTTTGTAAGTATTTGTGATAAAACTTGAAAATTCCATGAGATATACTTATTTGTTACTGCCTCAATATACTTATAAATACAGTCATCTGAATAATGTTTAAAAGGGTTTTCTTTCACTTATGCAGCAGTATTTATATGTTCACTCTGAAGCAGGTTGCTGCTGTCTTTAGCTCAGAGGTCTTTTTTGCCTGTGAGCCACATTCAAGTGTTCAAAATAGTTGGAGAGCAACAGAAGTATAAAATAAAATCCTGTGGTGCCATATATCATCTGTAATTGGCTATTTGTTAGCCTTCTGTGAACTGCCAGCCTACAAGAGGCACACTTTGGCTGTACAGCTGGTTTTTATGCAACCAAAACTTGCCTCCAAGCCTGGAATTCAAAAATAAGCTCCTTCTTTAAGGTCACTGGGAGCAACATCCAAGGGGTCAGAGAGCAAAATGTTGCTCATGAGTCACTGGTTAGAGATTATTATGGTGTATGGGCATTCTGATCATTCAGCTTTTGGTTGAAACCTACAGAACCACAAAAAAGGCATGTATGGCTTCACATACAGTATCCATCTGTGGCCTGCCTATATCTACCTGTAAGGGCTAACACAACATAATTTAACACCAAATATCTTTAAATTATTATTATTATAGTAATGAACTATGTATTAAAGGAGCCACCCACATCACCAGTTAGCATGCATAGCTCCATAGGTTATTATCAAGCACCATCTCTCATCATTCCTCTTCTGTTGGAGATTGCAGTTCTAGATCAAGTATTTTAAAAAAATGTTCACTGCCCAGTTTAAAAAAAAAAAATTTTAAAATCCACAAATCTGCTTTACCACTTGTGACAGAAATATACATTAGTTATTATTATTATTATTATGTATTTATATAGCGCCAACATATTGCGTAGCACTGTAATTCGTTGCCAGCCTTCCCCTGATGCTGCTGCTTGCAGAGATTATATTGAACTAATTTAGTTTAAAAGCTACAGTACATTTTAGACCAATGGTACACAGTTGTAAACAACAAAGTAATTCAATTATGTAATTGTTAATGGTGTACAGATATGGGATCTAGTGTCTGGAAACCAATTATCCAGAAAGCTTCAAATTATGGGGAGTCCATTTTGAGCAAATGATTGCATTTTTTTCAAAAAATTCATATTGGTGTCAAAACAATCCTATTGGGTTTATTTAATATGTCAATTATTTATAGCAGACTTAAGGTATAATGATTCAAATTACAGAAAGATCACTTTTCTTGGAAAACCACAGGTCCTGAGCATTCCGGATAATAGATCTGTTACCTGTACTATTTAAAAACAATGTTTAGTAAAAGTGAGGCTTTATCCCTTTAATTTCAATAATCGTGCTCATGGGCATATAATAAAGATGTACATTGCCATTTTATGAAAGTGTCTATTTATGTATATTATGGATTGTATATGTCTCATGCAATATCATAGAATGCAACTCAAGTGAATTAGGTAGAAAAAGTCTACCTTCTATCTATCTAGGTAAATGTCGCGGCCCATAACTGGACTTGCTGACTAATCATTGAAGACGTTTCACTACTCATCCGAGCAGCTTCTTCAGTTCAACTGACTGATGTGGAAAATCCTCGGCATATAAACTCTTCCACTAATCCAATCATGATGGCACATTGTAACTGTTAAGAGAGAAGACATCTGAAACTCACAGAGGTGTGATTCTGTGGGGTTACTTTGATAGGGTTACCAAGGTATCATGCAATTCCTAGAAACAGGTGTTACTTGTGGAAGAAACCATCCTTGACCCTGAACAGAGGCCTTTAACACCTGTCTACTACATACAATGCTGTTCTAACATCTATACCCCAGCGGTTTGAAGAACACTTCACACATTGAAGAACACTTCACACACTTCAGAATCACAACTCTGTGAATTTCCTATAACAGTAATCCCAGAGAATCACACCTCTGTGAGTTTTTTTTAAATTTCTCTAAATCTCTAATAATTTGAGAATGAAGTGCAATCTAAGAAAAACTCAAATACAAAACTGTGCCATGTAAAAGTAGTCGAGGTCCTATAGAAATAAATGGGAACGGCTCTATTGGACCCAGTCTGAAAAACTTGAATTTTTAGAGGTTTTAGAGATATTTTTTAGTGAACCGTTCAGTGTTTTTCCTGTTCTTACTTTTTCATAAATAAATTCATGGCTTTCATGATTTTAGAGAAATTTAGTTTAACTGTGGTTTCAAAAAATTCAACCTTGAATAAATGGGCCTCTAGGAGTCATTTATTTGACCTGAAATAGAAATGTAGTAGACCTATATTGCATTTCCATGTTATATATAGTTTCATCTTATTATAATTACACATTTATCAGTATGAGGAATTCTTTCCATTAATTAGTGCTTATTAGGGAAGTCTCCAATTAGACCCCATATCTTCCATAAGTAACAATACTATTGGGCACATTCACTTACCTAGATGCAGTGAGCAAAGTTTTGAGCACATTTGCCATGTTCCCACAATGCAGCATTTTTTCCCAGAATTCTTGCGCCATTGATATTAACAGGGTGATCTGCTCGGGCAATTGCATGTGTGATTTGTTGCAAATCAGGCACAACTGAGCTGAATATATTTAGTCCGTCTGGCGTCATTTCCAGTATTCCCCATGCAAGTGTGTGTCCTCTACTTCAGGTGCAAGTCTGATGAGACTATTGACCCGGGCATGAAAGGAACCCTGCAGCTACTACGTAATAAAGAGGTGGTGATAGCTCCAGGGTTCCCCTGCATCAGTAGGTCGATTTGGAAAGGAAGGCAAGAAGCACTGAGCAGCTCCAAGTGCAACTAAATGGGAGTGCAAATAATGCTCTTGGGCACAAGTACCTTAAATGAAAGTGGTTTTAGGCACTCACTGTAGGAAAGTCACAAGGTGCAAGCTGTGCCTGCAAAATGAGCCCTAAACGAGCCATACACGAGCCCTTATGTTTTTTTTTATAAGTGCTTTAGAAAAAAAAAATCGATTTTTTTTTCAATGTTGGGAACACTGGAAAAAGCAGACATAAAAATGGCCATGTTTATGCATTTATAAATATATCTAACGCATTTAATGTATACAATACATTAAATTTAGATTTATTGCAATAATACCAAAATGGTTTGTAATGTCGATTTTCACAATAACCCTTTCCAAACGTGTGGGAAAATATGTAAAATAGAGTTTAAAATATAATCATTAATTTGATTAAAATATATCACTGTACTTATTTTGATACTGGGGGGCTGCAACACAGCATCTACAGTATGTACAAAGCCTGGAGCAAACATCTATTGGGGTACCAGTGCCTGGGTTCATGTCTCACTGTCCCCCAAGTGTGCCAATGCACTTTGGCTTATAAAGCTGCTGCCCTAAGTGCATAGCGACGATGCAAAAGGTGGGAGTTCATACAGGGTTTTTTTTATACAGATGCAAGTCATGTGCTAATTTAGCACATCTGTAAACTATGTTCATTCAGTTGAATTAAGGTGGCAGCATATTATGGTTTTGTCATGCAGGTATGTACATGTGCAATTTGGGTACTACACAGGTTCAAGCACACGTAACAAATATATAGATAAATAAAAAACTGGAAGATTATTAAACAATATCATTGTGTTACAGGATCCCCACCCTCCCCCCCAGCAGCAAAAGCTTTCATGTCTTAGCTTTCCAGGCAACACAAAAAACCCATTCCTCCACTGAATATGAAGATTTGTTTACCACTTCTTTGTAAATCTCAGAATCTGGCGTGCAATGGCAACCACAATGCACCGCTCTGCTGAAAGACTTGTCCCCCATTAAGCACATTTGTAGTGTGTTTTCCTCTTACCTTCCCAGCATTTTCATCGGGGTTGTAAACACGTTACATTCAAATTTCAGAACATAAACAAAACAAATAGATGAAGCAGAAACAAGGCAACATGCCAAAGTATATTTTTTTCTCTTTTAAGTGTGATTCTCTATGATTTTCATGAAAATGTACTTATTGAACAACCTTTCAGTACACAAGCAACTAAACAGTGTGTTAAAGGAAAGGGCCTCTACAGGTCATGTAATAACCTTGAAGGCCGGACTCACAGGGCATTATTGCTATTAAAACCCCTTACGGGGAAAATAATCGTAAAAACATTTGTGTTTTTACAAATCCTCATATTTTTGGCATTAAAGCCAGATAGACGTCAATGGCAAGTCAATGCCATTCGGACACAATTTGGATCTTCTGATGAAGAATCAGATGGCTGGTCAGAGTACGGAATGTCCATTCTGTTCTTCCAGCCCTATTGTCTTCAAGTTGTAATAATGGGTTTTATATACATAATATGGAATGCTTTGTGTAGATACATGGAATTCCACCAATGCTGCTTTGTGCATTTTTTTTTTCCACTACAAGTGGTATACATAAATAAACATTACCATTTCGTGCACCCTGCTTGCATTAAGTATAGGTTTTTTTTTTGTATTTTTTTTTCTTCATCTTTTTGACCTCATATATATTATCTTAGGGAACAACATATTTCCCTTCTCACATGCATGCATAAAGGGTTTGTACACAGATTTTTGCATTTTTTGTAAAGTTTAAAGACTAAAAATGCATTTACTGTTGCATGGGCGAAATCCTTTCCACCATATGTGAAGGTATGCCAATATACACATTTCTCCTTGGAGTTACATGGTGGGGTTTATACATATATACACACGCACACACACCTCTCGCCTATATAAATCTTTCACATATGCTTGTGTTCTTCTGTTCTTATTGGTGCAAATCCACTGCGCCTTGCATCTTCAGAAAAGGAAAACAAAAATAGTAATTCACTATAAAGTCTCTTGAGCATGACATAGTTGCCCTGTTTACAGTTCCATGGCTCATTTATCAGTTAATCAGATAAATACTGTTGACTTGGGAAGCTTTTTTTTTTTTTTTAGGGCTCTCCCACCTATGGAAAATCCCAGAAAATGTAAAAAATAAAATGATAAAACCAGTACAGAGAAGGGATTGCAAGTGTAAATTCATGCAAGGAACATGGTTGGTTGGAGTCATTTCTTAGCATGTCTTTCTTTTCCAAAAAAAAGCAGCTTGATGGCATTTAAAATTATGCCACATTCTCATTTCCAGAGCTGCCTGGTCCATGAGCATCTGTTACTGGCCTTCAAGAATAAAAACATCTTCAATGAGCCAGGCCACAGGTATAACTTTTTTCCATAATTATGATTATTACTTTGATTTTGCTATGCCTTCTTCAGCTAAAGGGATGTCTCCAAGCTATGTATAGGGCTCCCAGGACTGGAAGAGGTAGCTGATTTGCTTGTATCCGTTGTGAGATTGATCCCACTATCAATGGCGTTGTTGTTCTTGTTTGGTGAAGGGGGCTGGCTGGAGTTTTGCTTCAGGGCAGGATCTTCCTCCAGATCAGTGTCATCAATAAGAGGGATATGAGGCTGTGAGTCTTCAATCTTAAACTCTGGATGGGTCATGAAGTTGTGTATGGAAGATCGAGAGTCCGGTTTTTCTAAACCTTCATAGAGAGAGCTACGGAATGCCTTCACGACGCGGATCTGTGTTTAGGGAAACGGTGGAAGGGGAGTCAGGAGGAAATAAGACAGAACATGTCATGTGATATATATCATTCACATCCTAGAATAAAAGAGGTAAGAGAAGACATTTTAATTAGCAAAAGATGGTTAAGGAAGAACAGGCACCCGAAATGTTGGCATGTTAGGTTAAATGAAAGAAAAGGCAGCTCAGTGTTGTCTTAGTTATGTTCCCTTGTGAAAAACATTACAAAAAAAAAGGACACAGATAAAGTTTTCAAAGAAACAAAACATCATCCATGTTCCAGGTTCAAACTAAAGAGTAACCCTATAAAATAAGGCCCATGGATTTACCTCCCTTCTTTGGTGAGGTAGAAAAAAATAATATGCATTTTAATTCTTGCATACCTAATAACCATAACCATAAAATAGAATTTGAGGAGAATACTATTAAAGGAAGGGAATATCAACAATTTACATATACAGCAACAACAAAAAATGACACAATAAAACTGCAGACGAGAATAGCTCAGAACAACACTGGCGTGGTTAGGTGGAAAAGATACATGAACATTAAGAGAAATGCATCCTTCTTTTATTATTTGGCTGCTCCATAGGAGATCATTCTGATAGCAACAAGTGGCTGTAATTTTCATATTTGTATGTTAATGTAAAATAATATATATGTTTCCTTGGGATCCTGGGGAGTAGAAAACTTTTTTCGGTGGTTACTATACATTATGGTAGTTATTTATTAAATCCAAATGCCAAAAACTCGAACCATCCTAGTTTTTATACTATAAAATCCGAATTTTGCTAGATTTATTATACCCCAAGGATAGAAAAAGTCAAAATCCGAAAATCCGGCATCTCAGACCTACCAAGGTTGTATATAAGTGAATGGAAGAGGTCCCTATCCTATTTGTGTGGCCTATGCTGGAATTAGCCTGAAAATGCGACTGTTTCAGACTTTTTGGGCAAAATTCAAAAATATTTGTACATTCTGGATTTTCGCTAGATTTTTTCATGTTTTCCCCCGATCCGATTAAATTGTTTTTGTTTTAATAATAAATAAGGTCATATCGTGGATTCTAGCTTGGTCGGACTTTTTTTTATTAAAATACTCCGAAAAATTCAGATTTTGATAATTATGCCCCTAATTGAGGACAGTTGTCGTTTTGGACAATCAGAAATATTGTGAATACAATCCTACTATACCATTCAGAAAAAACTCCAAATATGCAAAATTGTGTCACCATGCTAGACAAGGAGACTGATTTATCACATGCATGACTGGGAATCCAGAAGTTTTTCCTGCAGATTTTTCACTGATTTAATCTGACTAGGAATTTCTTTAGTTCAGTTGAATTTGAATAAGAATTGGTATTTATCATAGCAAAGCTTTCAGGATTTGTCCACACCAGCAATAATAAAGACTGGTTTGGGATGTTAAATTCCATAGAAAGCTATGGGCAGTGGGATTTTTTCTTCTTCTAGTGGAATTGAACAATATCAATATAAATCAGATTTATTTCCCTTCAAGAGCGAATGTGCTTTTCAGAAAAAAAAAACCTCATACGGGTATGGAATACGTTATCCAGAAAGCTCAGAATTACAGAAAGGCCATCTCTCATAGACTCCATTTTATCCAAATTTTGAAACATTATTTTCTTTTAATAATAATAATAATAATAATAATAATAATAATAATTATCTAGTAATAATAAAACAGTATCTCGTACTTGATCCTAACATAGATATAATTTATCCTTACTGGAAGCAAAACCAGCCTGTTGGGTTTATTAAATGTTTACATGATTTTCCAGTAAACTTTAGGAATGAAGATCCAAATTATGAAAGATCTGCTATCCAGAAAACCCCAGGTCTTGAGAATTCAGGTTCCATACCTGTAGTTTGATTGTTGCAGTATTAAATAGCAATGATCCATGTGGATCATTAAACTAATGTCATTAATTAACAGAAGCTACATATAAAGCTTTGGAACTAACAATATACTAAGAGGTCTATTTAATAACATTCAAAAATCTATAAAATCTATAAAAGTTTGTGTTTTTCTATTTCTCTAAACTCAAAATTCAAGATTTATTGTAAAAAAAATAATTGGAAAACACTAATACAAACTGTCATCAAGTAAAAGTTGTCGGGGTCCAATAGTCATTGTGAGCTGCTCTGATCTATTGGACCATTTTTAATCAAAATTCAGACTTATGGAGATTTTCAGATTTTTTTCTCTAGTAATTGCCCGAGAAACTCAAATATTTTGAGGTTCAGTATTTGCATTCATGGTTTTAGAGAAAATTAGTTTATTTGTGGTTTCAAAAAACTCAAAAGCTGCTAAAATTAGACTGTTGATAAATGGGCCTCCAGTAGTTGGGTGTACCCTGCTGAAAATTACTGCAGTTTCCAGAATAATGTTTGTTATTAAAAGGGCATTAAAAACATTTAATTCTTGAATCGTAATAATACCTGGCAGTGCCAATAAGCTTATTGGGTTCTGTGATCTCCATGAAGTAACCTTATAGAAAAAGCAGCAGAAGGACACACACACATTTATATATCATAATAAGTCTAATGGCTCCAAACAAAAAATGAATATGTACAGCAGCCACAAGAAGACACAGAACAAACACATGCTATGCCACACAAAAGGGTCACAGTTACCACAGGAACACAACAAAAATCAAAAAAAAAAACTGGCACACCATGGGAAACTCGAAGGCCTGGATAATGTGAAACATTCAATGTTTCATTATGTCACTTGTAAATTACTGCAGCTATGTTTCTGGTAAATACATCATGCAGAGAGAGTAAACACTTGAGTATAAGCCCAATGTTCAATCAACCAACTTCCATTTTTAAGCCAAAAGAGTTTCTGTTTGTTGCCTACCTTTGTATTTTTTTAGGCACTTAGGTCTTTATGAAGTGTTCCAAACCTAATGTCTTTGCTCAGTAGATCCTTAATATCCTTGTGAAATAATAACCGTGGAGGTGCTGAGGGCAGTCATTTTTTTCATTACTGATATTATTAATAAATGACTCATTAAGGTATCTATACAGGAAAGTTGGACTGTGCGGATATCTGATCAGGCTTGTTCATATACTGATTGGGCTGTGCTGTATATTCCATTAGATGAGGACAACATTTTTCCGTGTATTAGTCTACTGTCCTACATCATTTCACTCGGCCGATGATCCCTGAGGGACAATCATCTCAACCGACCACACTGCTGCCCAAAAAGGTGGGGTACTGTCAAACGTAGTATGTCTGCCTTCAGGTAGCAGTTTAAAAGGAAGGTAGCAGAGAAGGAAATCTAAATATTAGGACAACGGGATGAGGGAAAACTTGGTTTATCTCATGAAAACATTGAAGAAATTGTAATTAATCAGCACCACTCAATCTTTGTAAGATAAAAATGCCTTTATTGCAGACTTCTGAGCTTGATAAAAGGCCATTTGAGGCCTGAAACATTGCTTTGATGCCCAGAAGTCTGCAATAAAGGCATTTTTATCTTACAAAGATTGAGTGGTGCTGTTCAATTACAATTTCTTCAATACTGACCGGTGATAAGTGGCCACTGGGGAACCTGCACCACAACTTAAAAGAAAAAAAAGGTGTAAGAAGTCTGCTGACTGCTCTTTCTACTTATCTCATGAAAACACACTAGAATTCCATAAGGAAATCCGGAGTTGAATTAGGAGATACATTTTACTCATTAAAGTGGACCTGTCATCCAGACATAATAAGCTGTATAATAAAAGTCCTTATGAAATTAAACATAAAATCAAAATTCTTTTTTTTCATTACAGCATTCATAGCTGTTGTAAACTCATTTAAAATCTCAGCTGTCAATCAAATATTGGCTGTCTCTCCTCTATGCCTTAGGCGTAGAGGCGGGGCAAGAAATTAATTTCACTTTCTATTTAGCACTTACTAGAGGTCACTGCTCTCCCCACATTCCCCCGTTCTCTTCACCATTTAATTGTGTAGCCAGGACATGGGGATGGACATCAGGTCCCCCATTCTGGTGCACAAACAAGATTCTGAGATGATACAGGGCTTGTCTTAATAACAGTGTCCACAAAATGGCTCCTGCCTGCTTGCTATAATTATGAATTCCCAGACTGATGGAAACAAAATTCAGATAATGTATACAATGTAATTAAAGTGAATTTTGCTTGAATAACATGATAAAATTGGATTTGCAATAATTTTTTTTGGGTGACGGGTCCCCTTTAAACTATTCTTATTTTGCTGTTATATCGAGTAAAATATAATTCATTGCCCATCTTAAGTTATATAATATAACGTTTTATTATATTATAGATGGAGATATTATAAGCACCTTGTCAGTTGGTATTCATTACTTATTTTGTATGACTTTTGAATAATTTAAATTCCTATTCTCAGGCCCAGATTTAAGGAGAGGCCACCGAGAGCCGGTCCTGGAGCGTCAGGATTTGGGGTGGAATGCTGCCCAACCACACCCACATTGGTTCAGAAACACTGGGGATGTGCAGGAGCTACGCTCGTTTTTTACATTTCCTGTGCGCCAATCCCCATTGCTCCCATCCCGATTATAAAAATTTGAGCCAATTAAAGAGCGGGCCTAGGGGCACCAGCTATGTAAATCCAGCCCTGACTATTCTGCCTCTGCCCTGGAAAATGTTCTCTCTTTACAGCCAACTTACTGTTTAAAGTCTATTCTTTTATGCCTTGATTGAAAGGTAGGATCATTCTGTAGCAATGCCTGCTTAATATTAGTTTTCTGTTGTATTTAAAACATAATCTGTCCTAAATAATTTTAGAGTACCTCTCACAAAACAGAGACACTGTGACAATGACAGACAAGGATGGACAGGCACCTGCACTAACTGGAGCAGACAGCACAGAAAAAAACCGGACAAGGATTCTACAAGACAAACATGGAGAGGAAACTAGAGCTGCCGTGCTTTAGAGGGAACATCGTCTTGACAGCTGTAACAAACAACCATGGTAAGATCTTCATCCGATTTCCATTTCATAGCCCTGAAAGTTAAACTTGTAATACTGGCAGTGGTGGTATAGAAGATGGGAAAAAAGATGCAGTCAGTGTGTACTTCAAATAACTTTGAGATGAAATGATATTACTAAACATTCACGATCGAGCTAAATTCCAGGCGTACCTTATCTCTTGATACATGCAGACAGTTATGGCTGTATAGTTCTATGGGTCCCTTGTTTCCTATTTTTACTTTATTTTCTTAAGCAAGAAAATGCCAAAAGTTCCTTATCTTCACCATACACAGACCTGTATACTGCTCATTTTTAAAAGAACCTAAATAAGATGTCACAAACCATTATTAAAAATAGAACTTTTAGCACAATTTCTTGTGAAAGCAGTATTTCCAGGACATGTAGGCCTGTCATTTTGGAAATAATTTTTCATATGGGTGAAGTCCAGGTTTGACTATCATAGACATCTGAGGCCTGAATGAAAAATAATTTTGATAAAAGAGACATTATACACTATTCCTGACCCAAAAATGTGGTCTTTGTTTTTATTTAAAGCTACAAAATCTGGCTTTCTTTGATATGCTGTAAATTATGTTTCCACCAGATACAAGATGACATTGCTGGCCAATACCTCAAATTTCACTTTCCGTTTCAAAAGTGTTGTTCACCTTTGAGTTAACTTTTAGTATAATGTAGAGGGTGCTATTCTAAGACAATTTGCAATTGGTTTATGTGTGGTATTTGCGTTAATTAGCCTTTTATTCAGCAACTGAATACAGCACCGGCTTGCGATCTGCTTGCAAATTACTCTAGCAACCATGCATTGATTTGACAAAGAGACTGGGATATGAATAGGAGAGAGGTTGAATAGAAATATGAGTAATAAGAAGTAGTAATAACACTATGGGGGTTATTTACTAAACTCCAAATGCAAAAATCCTGAAAAATTTATGATTTTTAGCATAAAATTGGACTTTTAAAAAAATCACAAATTTTTCTTAATTTATTATACCCCAAAAATGGGAAAAGTCTGAATCAGAAAATCTGGCATCTCAGACCTGTTGAGGTTGCAAATAAGTCAATGGGAGAAGTCCCAATGATTTCTTTGATGTGTGCTGGGTTACTTGCAATACCTGAAGATTTCGGAGTTTTGGAAAAAACGCATACAAAATCTGAGATTTTGGGTGGAAAATCCGAAAAAATCTTGAAATTCAGATTTTTTCCCGCAAACCACATTTTCTGGAAAATCTAATAATAAATAAGTGGAAAAAACCCGTGCGAATGTAATCTGAGTTTTTGGCAGAACATGCTGAGATAAATTTGTAGCCTTACAGGGCATTTCTTTTTTAGAAAGGGTCAGTGACCCTCATTTGAAAGCTGGAAAGAGTCAGAAAAAGGAGGTTAAATAAAAAAACTATAAAAAAAAATAAAATAAAATAATGAAAACCAATTGAAACTTTGCCAGTTGGCCAGTGTCGGACTGGCCCACTGGGATACCGGGAAAACTCCCGGTGGGCCCAGGTGTCAGTGGGCCCTTCACGCTGCCAAACATTTGGCCTATTTCATGGCTATTACATATTTCTATGAAAAAGAGGCTAAATAGCTGGAATAATAGATTATAGTATGTAAAGAAAAGAGACTAGGGGAATAGAGGTTGAGTGAGGAGAGGAATAGTGATGGGCAAATTTCTCCCATTTCGCTTCGCCGAAAAATTTGGGAATTCCCAAAATGGCATAATATTTGCTAACGCGGAAATTCGCTGCAAATTCGCGCCTGCCAAATAAATTCGCCCATCACTAGAGAGGAAGAATAATACTGAGAGTGAGACCCTGGTTTTTGGGTGGGCCCCTGGTGTCCCAGTCCAACACTGGAATTGGCTGTTCTATACTAAATGCTAAAATAAAGATGAACCATCCCTTTAAGTTCAAAGTTCTGCATGTTTGTGATTTGCTGAGTGATTTAGTAGTGCAGACTTTGAAAAAACGAAAATACTGGACTTGGTATGTGTATTGATTGGACCACCAGGAACTGTTCAGGTCTGCAGATGGATAGCCATCATCTCTAGCCCCAATAATATAGTCAGCTGTATTTCTTAATATTACATTCCATTCCACATACTATCACCTCATGTATGTTTTGGGGGCATTTGTCCTTGTGTGTCATTTTGAATAAAAAGTCTGTATTAGGGTTAGTATTAAACAGTACGACAGCAATGCACACCTCAAATCTAACATATAGTAGTATATGGAACCACACATTTATAGTCCTAATTAAATGACTGCCATCTGAAAGCAATGGTTGCTGCTAGACAAAGACAATTGGTATTGATCCAAACTGGGGGAAAATATCCCCATCATTTATAAAAAGTTATTTGTTTTTGGAAGGGCAGCAGGTTTAATATGCTTTTATCATATATATATATTTACTCTGGAATAAATTACCAAGTTTCAATACTGATAAAATTTTTTCCAACATAGTAAAGGCTTCCAAAGAAAGAACCATGTTAGCCTGGATGCATTCAGTCATATGTGTTGATTGTTGCCTATACATTACATACTGGCTCACCTGTTGGCAGTTTTTGGGCATATACTCGAATGTTTACTCTGGCTTCGCCAAGACGAAACCTTGTGATTGAAATCACATTCACTACAGGCGCAAGGTTAAAGACTCACAACCTCTTTTTATTTCACTCTCTCGCTAAACCTTTGGTCCAGTGAGTTCTAGCCCTCTGAGAAAAACAAACAGAACGGAACAAGTTCAGACGGAGAGCAGTATCAAAAGAAATGTCAATTGTTGGCAGCTATACCCAAAAATATCTTGGGCAATGGATAAATCGTGAAGTTTTATTTAAGTATGAATAAATGTATAAAATTCCCAAGAGATGCCAACTGCTTTGCATGAGTAGATGATTTGGTCACTGCAGTGCAATATCTTTAGAATTAAGCATGCAAAGGTTAATTGTTATAGAACACTTCTTGTTAGTAATCATATGAAATTAAATTTTTGAAATCAGTAGCCTGAAATCCACAAATACTGACACAGATACTGAGACAGACGGAGCACACTTTACTTGCTACGCGGGCAAATCGAATCCTACACTTCTGAAGTTTATAGATATTGTAATGGAATATTAACTTCTTTTTTTTTTTGCATTTCGGCCTAAAGAAAGATGCATGTACATACATCATTGTGACCAGCAATTAATGCTACATTGGTAGTTCAAGAACTCTTTACTTCAGTCATGGGGCAGTACCTTGTATTTCCTACTATGCCTGCAGACAGAAGAGAGCTCTCGATGGTCTTGAGTAAGTAATGCATCTTTGAAATGTCCTACATCTATGACCTTTACTAAATAGAAACTGTTGCTGTACTATTTGGCACCATCCATTTCCACAACTACATAATTTTCTTGTAAAACAAATCTCTGTAGGGAAGCGCAAGAATGTATACTATGGTGCAGTACCCTTAAATTTGTATATTTAAGTGCTGTGCTGTGTTAATTACATGAAACTTGTTTAAAAAGTGCCATGTGCTGTAGACCCTTCAGGCAAATTAGACCAAGGTTGGTAAATCAGCCCACCTCTGGTGGAATTGCCTACTCAGCAGATTTTCAAAGTATGTACACATCACATGGCACTTTAATATACAAATTTAAGGGTACTATAGTATCCATTCTTGCGCTTCCCTACAGAGATTTGTAGTGGACCAGTGAATGGCGGCTGCAATTAAGATTCTTTACACCAATTGAAGATTTCCCAATCTGAATGAACTTTGTTTCTATTGTAGCATTTTCTTGTAGCCTTCGATACCAAAACTGATTAATGCCTCTCTAAACTAAACTATGTTGCTTCTTCTCCAAAACAAACCTAATTGCTCCATATCTAAACCATAATAAAGGAAACTCTCAACTAATGCAAGCTGAAGGTCAATGTGCTTTTTATTTCTCTCCATTACAGAACTACACACTTGCGCCTGCCTTCACAAAACATCCTCACTGAGCCTTAATTGTGGGTTATAGATAGGTGCAGCCATTACAACATAACGGCACCAAATATGACTGATATTTTTAATTTCATTTTCTTGATTTTCCTAGCATTCCTGCATGATTTTTGCTCAGGTTGTTCCAGGAAATGTTGCAGTGGTCTTATGAGTCCACCCAAAATGGGTAAACATTGGGAATCCTAAACATTAATGCAACATGCAATGATAATTTTCTTAAAGGTCCAATGTTTACCCAAGGTTTCAAGTGACAACTTAGAGTGTGGGCTGATGGCAAAATGACAGTTGCAAGATGTTGTGGCATATGGCTCTCTGATATAAACATTCACTGCACAACAGGAACTGACCACTGCAAAAACTAGGCTGTATAGGAACTGACCACTACAAGTACAACGCTGTATAGGAATTAACCAGTGCCAGAATTAGGCTGTATAGGAACTCACCACTACACTTACTACACTTCAGAGCAGGGGTCCCCAACCTTTTTTATCCGTGAGCCACATTCAAATGTAAAAAGAGTTGGGGAGCAACACAAGCATGAAAAAGTCCATGGGATGCCAAATAAGGGCTATAATTGGCTACTTGGTAGCCCCTATGTGGACTGGCAGCCTACAGGAGGCTTCACTTGGTACTATACTTAGTTTTATGCAACTTGCCTCCAAGCCTGGAATTCAAAAATAAGCCCCTGCTTTGAAGACAATGAGAGCAACATCCAAGGGGTTGGAGAGCAACATGTTGCTCACGAGCTACTGGTTGGGGTCACTGCTTTAGAGGAACTGGCCACTACAAGAACTAGGCTGTATAGTTGTTGAGCATACTTTGAGAAGTATACAAGCATTTTATTATTATAAGCAGTGATTAGATTGATTTACTTCTTAACATAATATAGGCTTATTGCACACAGGTAGTAAAACTGCCACTGTCAGTTGCTTGGGAATGATTCTTTTTTTGGCAAAGAAATGTCCCTGAAAGCACCAGTATCTACTATACTGTATTTCTATCTCATATTGATGCAACACTCTAACACAATATAACAGGTGTGAGTTATTGGTTTAGTTATGCAATTGCCTTGTTCAGAACCTGAACGTGAAAGAACAACAATAACTTCATACATTGCAACAGCTAGCTTCTTGCGTCTATCTATCTATCTATCTATCTATCTATCTATCTATCTATCTATCTATCTATCTATCTATCTATCTATCTATCTATCTATCTATCTATCTATCTATCTATCTGCTATGCAAATAAAGTTCTAAGCTAAATGTTACTACTGGAAACCATTTATAGACACCCTGGGAGATACTTTTACTGTTTGATTTATGAGGATTATATAGTATGACTACTGCATTAGCTGTCCTTCACTATTCTTAGCAAAGAGAGAAGGCGCACACCCTATTAAATAAACCTACGGGGTGCTGATCCATAGGTGACTCCCCATAAGGGTCTCCAAATAGATTTGCAAATAATAAGAGTAATGGGGGGGTGAGGAAGAGTGATGGTGAAACTGCATAGAAAGGTTAAGATTTGTGTATTCTGAGTTTCCTGTAAGAATGCAGCGCACACAGTAGAATGGAATGGAATTCAACTGCATTTCTACATGGAGCAAATTAACATGAAATATAGTAATGCCCTGATTCCTAATAGAATGTTTTTGTTCACTTAATAAAGGGAGCAATCCAGAAACATGTAGTGATCCATACAATAAAGGTGTTCATCAGGTTGATAACTGAATTTTGGATATAAAACTATTGTATTCTGCATAGCTTATCTATTATGTGCAGTGCAAATGTAGGACCTACAGCGTTATTGGAACTTCACTATCAACCCCCATGGCTGCATAATAGCTTATTTATAAAAACTATTTTAGAGATACACACAATTTAATATACAAGCAGTATATTGCATTTAAGTGTATATAAACCTATATGGAGCAATACAAACTAAAGACTTATATGAGAGCTTAAAAATAAAAAAAGATCAAGAATTTCAGACATTACCAAAACCCTAAACTGCAATGTGTAGAATAAAGTTGGATTTAGAAGAAAATGTTACTCAACAGGCCCTCCTTTGGGGGTTTGCACGTGACACGCCAGCCAGGGGCCTCATGAGAAATAAATGTCGGGGGGAGGTTGGGGGTCCGTAGTTCTGACATATGGCCTGGGTGTATCATGGTTTGGTCCATACAAAGAAATCCAATGGCACACAGGAATAATGCAAGCAAGAATGCCTTGCGTGTTTAATGTGCAACATTTCGGGGTCACAAATCTTTATCATGTATGCATGGGGTACTTATATATTATTTGGGGTGGATTCTATTTTTTCCCTATAAATATGATAGAAAATTCAGTTCCATTGAGAGAAAGATTTGAATGACTGACCAAGGGTATCCTTATTTTACTGACAATGTCTATTTCTATAGTGTCTATTTTTAAGTCATTGCAAAAAAAACATTATAAATATATAAACGTATTGTATTAAAGAAAAATGAATGGCATTTAATGCAAGTAAATGAGAAATTGGTTAAGGTGAAATGGCACTGAAAGGACAGACTGCCAAACGCCAAGGCTGGAATATCTGTGCTGAATTCCTTACAGGAAAGTGAAAGTTGACAGTTTAAGGGTGTTCTTGGGAAAGTTTAAGGCGAGTTGGCATTTCTGTGGAGCTGAGGCTTTAAGATTACACACTCACGCCCTGCTGCTGCAGCTGATGTGCTGGTAGGAGAAGAAAGAGCATTGGATAACGATACGTGACTAGGGCTAGAAATATTGGTTACATCCTGGTTCTGGCTTGTGGTAGAGGACTGTCTCCTCAGAGCACCCTGAAAGGGAGCGCCGCTCTTGAAAGTATTCACTACTTCAATCTGCAACGGAGGAGAGAATGAGACAAGTTTGTTCAGGGAACCAAAAAAAAAAACAGAATCCACAAAACTAATGACAAACTAATAATAAATAAATAAACCACATTAATCACAAAAGACACAAAAAGGCACACGGACAGACAGAACAGCAACGCGACAATAGCAATAAAAAATACAAATGTGTATCCCATTGCTGCCTCCAGCATTGGTCACATGTTGGCATAAGTAATATTTTCGGGTCTGTAGGGACATCAGTATCACGTTGGGGAAATGCTGCATTACACTGACTTACTGTTCAGCATTTTCATATTAATCCAATGCACTTTTCAGTAGAAAATAGATTTTACTCAGCTGGGATTAAATATAAATATGCAAAACACCCTAACATAAATATATATTTGTATTTGTATTTCCAAGCCTCTGTTTTATTGCCCAGCTGCATTATGACTCTTCCTGCCTTATGAGAATCTTGTCATTCATGTATTTACTCACATTGAATGTTTATCATAGGGAATTAACAGTATAGATAGATTATAGATTATATATTTCTCCCAAAATGAAAAAAATTATTTGCATCATGTAAAGTTGACCAATTTCAAATGTAGGAATCAAACAGCTGTAAGGCAGTATCATGTAAAGTTGCTCATGTAGCACCTTGGTACCACATCTACCGTTTCATACTTACAAGCATTGAGTGTTTCAACGTTGCATCTTCTAAGAAATCCTTTAAAACTGTATGCCTTCTTGCCCAGGCTGGCAGAACTGCTATGGCATCAAACTAATGCTATTCCACATTTACCAATGACATACCTGTGTCTGGATTCTGTTGAGCCCTCGGAACCAAAGAATTTGCCCCCTCCTCAGTTCTCTTTCTGCATGGTCTATTTCTTCGACATCGTCATTGAGTTCTTCTTCTGGAATCTCCTCCTTCTGAGTGAGACGACCAGCTGCTTTTAAGAATTTCAGTCTACTTGTTGGAATACTCGCTATAACCTGCAAGAGATGTTCAATATCCAGTAAAAGTTCCGAACTCCGTATTATGAGCTAGGGAAGTGTGTCTGAATGTAAAATGCTTATTTTTATAAAATGCAGACCAAAAGCTTGATGTTGTTCTAATGAGTCTTCTTTGGGTTGTTAGAGTGTTGACAATAAACACTGAAGTTTGAGCAGTTAATCCTGCATTATTGCCTTGTTCTTGGGAACTTTATATATTTTTTGGATACCACTACAGCATCCACGGTGGAGGTGCAAGCAAGAATATTGGCTAATTATTTCCTGCTACTCAGTTTGAAGGTAACAGTCAAATATACATTTATTCGAGTCTTTTTAGAGCTTTTTCGATTAATACTGTCTTCTTCGCTGTTAAAATAAATGACCCTCTTGGACTGAGACAATGCTGTAGGTTTAAAGAGACATACTAAGTGCAAAATGTGTCTGTTTGTTTTTATGGGCTTTAGTCCTAAAACAGCCTTTTCATATAATACTGGGGTGGAAAAAAATGTCATATCCAGTCTATGTATCTAACTGAAAATCTTATGCCTCTACCACTGAACCTATCTCTAGCATTGTAACTGACACTTTCCAAGTAGACAGTAATAATTTAACACCTACCTGTCCCCATACCAGTTCTCCAATTCCAAGGAATATGCACCACATCCATTGGTCCAGTTGTAAGGGAGCACAGCTAAATGGTTTGCCACCAAACTGCACAATTACTATCTAGATAAAGAAAACGCAATGCCTTCAGAATAACTCCAGCTTACAACATTACATAGAAACTATATCATAAAAGCATCTTCCCAATGATGTACCAAGAACTTAACCGGAAACAATGGTAATTCATGCAAGTATAAGGCCTTACACCATTTTATTGTCCCCTTAGTAATTGTTCTTCTGTGCACTTTATAATAGCATATTCCTTGAAAAAGGTAATTTTAGATGTGATTCAAACTGACTTACAGAGTCCACCATGAGTTTGCTGGCTTGTTGGTTAGAAGAGCTACATTTTTTCTGGACTGACTTTTATTATTAGCCATACATAGGCCAATAAAAGCTGCTGGCTTGGCCCCTCCATAATGAATTGGCAGCTTACTGAATAACGTATGGGCTTCTATGATTCTGGCTGAAAATGATCCCAGCATATTGGTAGCCAAATCAGGTAGAGCTGATCTGTTTTTGACCTTGTCAAATGAGTGAGTTTTACAGTGTATGCCTTGCTTAAGAAAGAGGGATGGATGTGAAATTGTGGAATTCTTCCCCTGAAGCAGCTGAACTGTCAGATACATTGAACATTTGGATTCCTTTTTAGCAAATTTTTCAATACAATATTTCTAATATTAATACTAGTACAATATTGATTCAGGAACGTACTCCTGGTTTACAGATGCAAAGAACACAATTTTACCCTCAATCCCCTAAAACTGTCTGTCTCCACCCTTAAATACATCCTAAATGCTTCAAAATTAACATGTAGATAACAAAACAGCTAAATGATGGGACATGAGAACCAGCAATAAGGTAATAATGTTTTTTATCCCTTTAGGGAAAAATATCTTGTTTATTACTAAGCATAGTTATAGAATGGTTAGTAGGGATGGGCAAATTCGACCTGTTTCGTTTCGCCAAAAATTGCCTCACAACGCCATACAAGTCTATGGGTGTAATTTTTGTGGCGAAACAAGGCGAAAAAATTCGCCCATCCCTGGGCGGGTAGACCATGCAGAATCTGTATAATAACAAAAAGTAAGATGCACTCTTTATTCTTACCACTTTATATGTGGCGCTCAGTGGTGTAACTATAGAGGAGGCAGACTCACAGTCAAGGGGGGGGGGGAAAGGGGGCCAGGATTGTGGGGTCAGCTTCCTCTTTAACATTAAAATTAGGATATTTTGGATTTGGTCAACCCCCGAATCCTTCACTAAAGATTTCTGAATCTTTCGGATGGGCAGAAGGAATTAGCGATTCAGAATCCTGCTGAAAAAGGCTGAATTCTGGCCGAATCCTTCGGTGCAACCCTAATTAAAATCGCCTCTCTTCTCCTTTAAATTGTTGCGGGGGACGGGGGTAGTAGAAGTTATGTGTGCCCCTTAGAAGTTTTTATATGGCGGGGTGCCCGGTATGCTATTGTTATGTGCTGCTTGTGTTTTAGCCCCTAAGCTGAAGAAAGGAGAACTAAACCCTCTTTCTAATAAAAACCCCTACCCTGCATAGTCCCACCCTCCCTGCTCCCCCCGACAGGAGTTAACACAAGTGAATAACCCTAAGCCAGTAATTACCCCTTGTTGCAGAGTCAGCGCAGCGGATGTTCACGGGGGCCATCTTTAGCCGATTCGGTAATATTCGGGTCTTCTTCAGGCGTTTCGGTAATTTTTGTCACAAAAACAGTTGTAGCGGCGCTTACTTACTGAGATTACTGAAGCGGATAAAGATGGCCCCTGTGAGCTCCGCTGCGCTGACTCTGCAACAAGGGGTAATTACTGGCTTAGGGGGCAGGGGTTTTTATTAGAAATGGGGTTTAGTTCTCCTGTAGTAATCCTGTTGTAGATCTAGAGGTTTATATCTTGTTTGCATTTTTATCTGCTGTATATATTGTATATATTCATATTATACTATATTTTATATTTGTTCCTTGTGCTATAAATAGGATATTTAAACAGATAATGCACTACTGGTGAATAAAAGGTTGGTTGCTTCCACATAAATATTACCTGGATGGCAAATGTGCCCAACACGATTGTGCAAAAAATAGGGTTCCTGTATATGCCAGCAAAGACATTGCGCTCTCCGTGGATCTTGCGGGCGTTGATTTCGTTAAAGAGCTGCATCATAACAAATGTGTTGAAGATGATGGTATAATGTTCTGAAGGTGGAGAATGTAGGGGGGCGTTTCTTCCGCTATCGATATTAAATATATCTTCGCCTTAAAATAAATGGATAACAGTGTTATAAGACAAGACTATTCACACACACACATTCTTTCCTTTGGTATCATTATATCAAAAAGTGTTGAATTCACTGTTATAGCTTGTGGGCAGGGCTGAGTTCCAAGAGTCAATGCGACCTGACCATATCAGTTCTTCCTAGCTGTAACCACAGAACGCTGCCCAAAGGCACTGCACTAGACATATACAAGCTCTTGTTATTCCCAAGAATACAAAGGAATGAGACTACAGACAACTTTTTTATGCAATTACAAACAAAAAAACCCCAAAAACCTCTAAAAACTCAAAAACCTCTAACAGCTTCGCAGTTTGCAAAGACAGCTCCACAACTTTTAGATGGAGTAATTTTGTATTACAATTCTTAGTTTTTTTTAAAATGGATAAATATAACATTTTGCGTGGTTTCGAGTAATTCGTTAAATACACACTTTTTAGCAGTGAAAAAGTTCATTCTGGGAAATGAAAAAAATACAAATAATAGTTAATTGTCCTCTTAATGTTACTTCAGCAATGTCCTAGATTTTTTTACCCACACCGATATGGGAAGTCCCATATCGGTGTGGGTAAATATGTCAATATAAAGCAAATGTGGACACCTCTTTAATGCGGGCCATAAATTGGCTGCTACTAATTGTATGCACCTTGCTTGGGCTATATGGATATTTAATGTCCTAGATTTATCAAGGGTGGAATTGAAAATTCAAATTTCGAATTTTGTTATGGTCAAAACTGTCGAATTCGACTAGGGAATGATTCAAATTCGATTCAAATTCGATTCAAAATTCAAATTAGATTTTCAAGAGTTATCATAATCTGGCTCTTTAAGAACTTGAACTCGACTATTCATCACCTAAAAAATGCCGAATAGCTTTTTCAGTCAGTGGGAGAAGTCCTGGGTTCAATGTGGAGTTGTTTGCAGCCTTCCTGACATTCAAGTTTTTTTCTGAGAAAAAACTCAAGTTGAGTTTTAAAAATTTGAATTCGATCTGAATTCGATTTGAGTTTTCAATCCTATTCTCAAATTCGATTTCTTCATAAATTTTGATTGGTCGAATTTCGAGTTTTTAAAAACTCCCATGGATTCGAAATTCTACCCTCCCATAAATCTTGCACATAAAGAGGTTTCCCTTTCACAGACGTACCAGCAAATAACAGGGTGAATATAAGGGTAAGCTGGTATACTGCATGGCCCAGGATATTTTTCATCATGGTCTGAGAAATGAGGGGCTTGTTCCTTCCGTAAGGTTTCCGTAGGAGAAGAGACTCTGTGGGGGGTTCTGTCGCCAGAGCAAGAGAGGCAAATGTGTCCATAATAAGGTTAACCCACAACATCTGCACGGCTTTCAGTGGAGAGTCCTGGGAAAAGAATGCAAAGAACTGAGAATGGTGTTCAGGTTGGCAGTAAATATCAATATGATTATTACCAGCAGAATATCATTGTGGGTTGTAGAGGTGTGGTTTCAACGTGAGTTTCTACCGGTAGATGGCAGCCAAGCACCTCTCCTAGAAGTACTATAATAAAGCATGATTTTTGGATTTATTTTACTTTTGGTGGATAAACTGCAAATTGTACTCTTTGTACCACTTGTGATTTAGAATGTTAGTGCCTTTACAATTTAAAGCAGTGCTTCTCAAACTGCAGTACTGGCTGCCCAGATTGGATTGGAACACTGGCAAAGGGGACTTATAGTGAGGTATTAGGGAGAATGCAGTTTTGCTTTCCTATATATACCTGAAAGCCCAGCTTGACGGTCAATTAGGGTGAGGTTTATGGTGAATACTTATTTACTACTTATTTACTTAAGCACAACAGGCCTGAGAGTTGATGAGAAAAACATAATGGTTGTCAGACTTTTTTGGTTCAAGCTCCCCATAGAGGTGCAACTTATGGTCTGGGTTTCCTTGGCTCATACCAAAGTTACAAATATAGGATAACATTGATGTATCAGCTAGGGATGCACCAAATCCACTATTTGGGATTTGGCCGAATCCCCGAATCCTTGGTGAAAGATTCGGCCGAATACCGAACCGAATCCTGATTTGCATATGCAAATTAGCGCCAGGAAAGGAAAAAGTGGAAAAAAAATCTTTGTTTGTAATGAAAAATCCCATGATTCCCCTACCCGCCCTTAATTTACATATACAAATTAGGATTCGGATTAAGTTCGGCCAGGCAGAAGGATTCCACCGAATCCGAATCCTGCTGAAAAAGGCCGAATCCCGGATTCGGTGCATCCCTAGTATCAGCCATAGTTCCAAAAATGAGTTCACAATTCTCATCAACTCTCAGGTCTGTTGTGCTTTTTAAATTTAACTTGGAACTTTCTAATTATTCCAAAAACTTTTCTGTAAAGCCAATAGAAGTAAGATTAAAGGGACACTTCTTCCTGGCCAACGAAACAGCCTTTTAATTGGACTATGTCCTTGGTCTATTTTAAGTTGTCCTGCAGTCTCTTATTTTAGGCAATAATGGGTATCACTTTAATTCCTCTCCTCTGCTGAAAATGCTGAGCACTGCACATAGTATAATATGATTAATGAGCTATTACACAACCATAGGCTGTGATCAGCTGGGAATATTAAATATATCTTACTGTTGGTGGCTGTTATAGGCTTTATATTACTTTGCCTTATTGTTTTAGGTCGATATGATGATTCAGGACATTAGTCAAGGTTGTTTTTTGTATTAATTGCCTTTGTAGCTAAAGGGGTACAGAAGAAGTTTTTCATATACATATATACTGTATACCTTTATACATATTTTTAAGCTTTGGAAGGGATGGGCTGAATTTATATATAAAATTAAATGACAAGGTTGCCAGGCCTGTTTATGCCAAACAGGGTCATCTACAAAGAGGTCAACAAAATTCCGCAAGTTGCATTTTCCATAAGGATTCCCATGGGGTTGTGGGTAAGTTTACCTGTGGGATTCGGGTCCTAATACACAACTAATGATGTTTTGGAAGGAAGGCAATTAGGAGATGTGCCATATTAGCTGGAATATCAAGGCACACAAGGGATTTACAAGGTAGAGTTTGAGAAGGGGACGGATAATTCTGTACCCTGTGCCCAGCAATATGGATGCCCCCTTACAAAAGGCAATGAAATGATACAAGAGAAGTTCTATATGTTGTGCACATGAGCCCACTATTCCAAGTTATGTTACTATAATTATGAATAATTTCCTGACAATCAGGAAAGTATTCGTTTTTAAAGGAACATTGATCCAATACATTATTTATTGAAACCTGCCACTTTGCATATACTTTCTTTGTTATGTCACATTAGGAGATGTCTTTAGACGTAACATTAGGGACAAGATATATATTTAAGGCTAACACTAGGTGGCACAAATAAAACAGTAACCTGTCTTTTATTGATCTATATATATATATATATATATATATATATATATATATATATATATATATATATATATATGTGTGTGTATATATAAATGTCCTCTGAACATCTTGGCAAGGTAGACTAGCTATTCAGCCATTCCCTATTAGTGTACTTATATTCTGCTATTAAGGTGATGTATGCATGATGAATGTACTTGAATTGGCAGAGCTTGTGCATTAAAGTCTTCTAAATTGAACTGAACCAACAATCTAATAAAATTAGGTAGAAGGTTAGGAGACTTGCTGTGGCTTACTTCAAGTCAACCGATTTCCATTGGCTATTACATTGGCTATTACATTGGCGTGCACGTAATCGCAAATCGGTGTGTGCACATGCATGGAAGCACAAATTGGAGTGTGGTTGTGCAAGAAGACGTGGAAATGCCACACTTAGTTGGAGAGGGGGGACCGGACATGGGGAAGGTGACAGAGCAGGTTCATGCCTGGTGCCACCCCCCCCCCCCCCCAGTGTCCTCAGCACGTGCCTAATCTGCCTACCACTAGTTTCGGCCCTGCTCTTTGCCCAGGTTGGCATTCAAAATAGGCCCTGGTATTTCAAGTGCCCCCTAAATAGTGACTGTTTATGGCATCTTATGGCTGGTATTTGCCAGAATCTACAGATTGCCAGCCAGGTCCCTGCTCTATGGCAGGCGGTAAATATCTGATGCAAGGTGCAGAGTGCAACTACACCCCAGATAGAAGTGCTCTATTAATGAGTAGGGATGCACCAAATCCACTATTTTGAATTCAGCCGAACCCCTGAATCCTTTGCGAAAGATTCGGGCTTATACTGAACCAAATCCAAATACTAGTTTGCTCATGCAAATTAGGGATGGGAAGGGGAAAACATTTTTTTACTTCCTTGTTTTATGACAAAAAGTCACGAGATTTCCCTCCCCATCCCAAATTTGCATATGCAAATTAAGGTGTGGATTTTGGTTCGGCCGTACAAAAAAGGCAGAATCCTGGCCGAATCCTGAATTCGGTGCATCCCTACTAATGAGCACTGTGAGTTGTGTTCTTTTGCACCCCCTTAGTGATCTTGTGCCTCCATCCAGGGTCCCCAACCTTTTTACCCGTTAGTCACATTCAATTGTAAAATGAGTTGGAGAGCAACACAAGCATGAATAAAGACCCTGGGAGTGCCAAATAAGTGCTGTAATTTGTTATTTGGTAGGACGTATGTGGACTGTCAGACACATGAGACTGTATTTGGCTGTACACCTGGTTTTTATGCAACCAAAACTTGCCTCCAAGCCAGGAATTAAAACAAATTAGCACTTGCTTTGAGGCCATTGAGAGAAACATCAAAGGGGTTGGTGAGCAACATGTTGCACACAAGACAGTGGTTGGGGATCACTGGTCTAGATAAATAACTCTTACTCCTATATCTACAATACTGTGAGCATTCACAGACCCAATGCATCTTGCAATTTATTCCTGCTAATTTGTGTCTGCACTGGTAAACTGTATGTAGCTGTGGCATGTGCTGTTATGTGGGTGCCTGCTCTTACTATGCAGTTTCACCATCCCTACGCCCCTAGAATGCTTCTTTACAGCCACACATCTCTGCTCTTACAGTACATTACAGCCAAGCATGTCTGCGGTTACAGGACATTAGAGTAATTGTCAGCTTTTCTTAAAGGAGAAAGAAAGGTTAAAAGTAAGTAAGCTTTATCAGAGAGGTCTATATAAATATACCAGTAAACCCTCAAAATAATGCTGCTCAGAGTTCTCTGTCAAGGAAACACTGCATTTCTGTCCTTCTATTATGTACACATGGGCTTCTGTATCAGACTTCCTGTTTTCATCTTAAACCTCCAGGGCATGGGCTTGAGCATGCTCAGTTTGCTCCTCTCTCCCCTTTCCCCCTCCCTGCTGTAATTTGAGCCCAGAGCTATGAGTGAGCAGGGAGAGAGCTGGCAGCTGCTATCCCAAACAAACAGAAACAGTGTCTAGAGCTGTTGACTCGGGTATGGTAAAGCATTCTACCGATTAAATATAACATTCTAGCTTGCATAATCTATTGGCAATATACTACCTTGGTAGCTTTCCTTCTCCTATAAACACTACATTACAACTTTTCATGCCTGCAAATTGTGGGAAGTTTTGTATTATCCAGCCTATACATATACATTAAATGTGTCAGTACCTGTGTAATGCAGGCCCCAGTAAATGCTACAATGACAGCCACCACATTCACCGTTAACTGGAACTGCAGGAACTTGGAGATGCTGTCGTACACATTGCGGCCCCACATTACAGCTTTCACAATGCTGCTGAAGTTATCATCTGTGAGAATAATGTCAGAAGCTTCCTTTGCAACATCTGTGCCTGCGATTCCCTGAATGGAAGAAAGAGAGGCAGAGCATTATACAGCTTGAATAGGATTACAGTTAGTACTATGCCAATCTCTCCTTTAAAGCCAGGTCTCTGAAATGCACCAATTTAGCCAAAACCTAATGTTATCACATCTTTCTGTGATGAAATCTAACAACATAGAAAGCAGACAGCTGCTGGAGGAAGGGCTGGGAATACAGAATGCAGTTTACCTTTATGGAATCCTTAAAATATTTTAATGGGGCGACAGTTTCTAAGCTTTGATAGTAAATCTTATTGACCCATAAAGATGGAAGTATATTACAGAGATGGCAAACAGCTTTGGGGATCTACAAACATAAAACAGTGACAAGACGTTTGTACCCCAAAGCCTGTTCAGTTTTCTACACTATGTAGCTTTTACCTTATTAAATGTAGAAAGGCACCATATTGCTCTGCAGAAAGGGATTTCTGAAAACTGAAATGGGAATTATATGGAAGAGGAAGAACAATCAAAGCTGCACAGCAGTACCCTCTTCTCATAAAAGAGCTGCACCTTAGGTGATACCAACACACTGCCCTTCATACAATCATTATGTGCTGGGAATATCAGTGCCATACCATGGCAAAGCCCACGTCTGCTTTCTTCAGAGCTGGTCCGTCATTTGTTCCATCTCCAGTCACTGCAACCACTTGCCTCTGCTCAACCTGAGTGCTGTCTATGATTCCTACAGACACAAAAATAGATTTCACCTCATTTAGAAGCTTTACTACATGATGTGCCTAGTTTGGTTTTAGTGCTGTTTGGAATGTGCATAGAATTTAATTTGTAGATGAAATGTCCCAAATTGTTCTGACTCTATCAACACTTCTGTCCAGCCAAGAGCTAAAACTATTAGAGCAGCTCCCAGCATTTAGATGATCAGAAGTGTCACACCCTTGCACAACAGCATTTGTAACTGCAGATTATGGATTGGTCAACGGCTTTTTTGAGGGGTAGAATGTAAGAATTAGAAAATATTGTTTTAATTTGTCCTTGCTTTAGCTTTAAGGATAAGTACCTTTCACCAGTGTATGTTTGTCAGTAGGCGAGGAGCGGGCCAGAACCCGGAGCTTGGGCCAAATCTTATCAATCCGTTCTTGTTCGACCTAGAAGTAAATGTGAAAATTATCAACAGAGAAACCATTACAGCTCTTGTTTTAGCAATAAAATTTTCACAAGCTGTTTCAATGTAAGTTAACAATAGAATCCTCACTGGGAGAAAAATGCTGTTTTTGTAAGAAAATGCCCCTTGCAAATGCTGGGTAGTACAGGTTGCTATGTTTTTAACCCACAATGCATCATATTTTCCCACAATTGCAGAGTAATTGCAGTCTTAATGTGGCAAAAAATAGTGCAGCACTTTAATGCTATGAATGAAGTTCAGGCTACAATCTATAGTCAGGCTGCTGTTGGAATCCTCAAAGGAGGTAGTTCCATTGTTCCGCTACTCGTCATTAGGCGCGCCGCATGAGATTCAGAAGAGAAGGCAGGGCAGAAACATCAGCGCAAGCGTGAATATATCGAATTGCAAGGATTGGCTTTAGATACATACCATGAATGCCATTTTTTTTGCAGCAAACGTTGGGGTATATTATCAAAGAGTGAAGTTAGAGATCGCCACTAGAGTGAAATACCGCCTCTCTCCATTAATTTCTATAGGATTTTTAAAGGTGTATTTATCAAAGGGTGAAAGTTCACTATTTGGTAAATAAGCCTTTAAAAATTCCATAGAAATGATTGGAGAGAGGAGGTATTTCAAGCTAGCAGACTGTGGCGATCTTTAACTTCACTCTTTAATAAATATACCCCTATGTGTGATCCCGATTGCAATGAACGCTCATAAAGGAGCACTTATACCTTTATATTTTGTCATGGGACCTAGGAAACTCACCTCGCCCTTCTCATTGTGTATCCTTCTGTTAAACTCCTTTCCGTCAATGCAGAGAAAATCCTCTCCGGGATGTATAATACCGCACTTAATGGCAATGGCACGGGCAGTATTAATGTTATCGCCAGTCACCATGCGGACCGTGATACCAGCCCGCTGGCATTTTCTTATGGCCTCTGGTACCTGTACATAACAAAGCAAATATCTAGCTTTAAATTTGACCTTAATGCTAATAGCAAGCATTGCATTTTCTTAGCATGAATTCATCTTTATCCTTGTATTACAATTACAATGCTCCAAAAAACTTGCAATCTGTGTCGCTCAGAAGCCAACTGCATTTTAAGAAAATGAAATTATAACAGTGATATTTCATGTATGTACTTTGTGTTATTAGGAGGATATCATTAGCAGAGGCACCACATAACTGTGGGCCTTACCAAGAATAGACTTTCAAATAAGGTTGGACTGGCCCACTGGGATACTGGGAAAAAATCCCATTGGGCAATAATCCTCTTGGGTCCTCCTGCGCCCGCATGCCTGCAACCTGCACACACAACTTTGGAAAGATTTTGTGAAAAGATAAAAGATGACAGTGTGTTCCACGGTACAGGTGGTTGGCCATGGATACTCTGCATTCTAGCTACACAAACGTTAAATGTTAGGCTTTTCATTACATTTTATAAATATTTTTAAATAGGATGAATAAAATACTGTAGTTCATCTATGGCTGTCTGTGAACAAATGACAAGCATATCTTACCTCTGGCCTGACTGGATCCTCAATACCAACTACAGCAATGCATGTCAGATCAGTGACAATGTCATTTTCATTGTCCCAGTCAGGCTCTGGGCTCATGGGAAAATCTCGGTAAGCGATACAGATGGTTCGAAGTCCATCACATGCCATGGGCTCTATCACACTTTTTACCATGTCATCACGGTCTCTAGGTCTAAAAATCCGTGGTTCGCCAGCCTCATTTAAAATTCTAGAACATCTGAAAACGTATGAAAGGGACATTGTTATAAATTGTTAGTCAGTGTGCAAATTATAGTTCATTTTCGTAGAAGGTCATGTATCTCTCTGTGTTACACTAGGGCAGTGGTTGTCAAACTTTTTCAGTTCAAGCTTCCTTAAATGTCCAACCCTCTGGTCAGGACCCCACCTTACTTATGAATAGAGTACAGATATAGAAAAAGATCATTCAGCAATAGTAAGGGTACACAGTCACCCTTAATCTCAAGATGGGCTTTTATTTGTATCTAGAAGAGCAAATGGCCTTTACGCCTAATTCTCACCAAAACTGGCCTTCAGGCTGCCCCCCATGCTGAAGTCATTCCAGGTGGAGCAGACTCATGAATTGGACTAAAAATGAAGGTGACTTACTTTTTTAGGATAATCTCAGAAGCACCTTTGCTGTACATTCGGAAGCTGCCATCATCTAGTTTAACAACAGTGCTCATGGATTTTCTGACTGAGTTGAAGGTGTACACTTTGTAAAGTTTCTCCTCTGGAATCTGATTCCTTACTACTTGGTAATCTCTCTTCAAGTCCAAGACAAACCCCAGCAAACCGCACTCTGTTTTGTTCCCAACTTGCCGTGGAAGCCCCCCATCTTTGTCTGCAGGCTAAAGGGAAAACAGAGCAAAAGATTTTAGTAGTCATTGTACCCTCTGTATTGTTTAAAGGAAAACTTTACCCCCATAATCAATATTTTTTTATATATATATATATATATATATATACATATATATACATATATATATATATATATAAAAGTAAATATCGTCCTTTTACATCTCTTGCCTTGAACCACCATTTTGTGATGGTCTCTGTGCTGCCTCAGAGATCACTTGACCAGAAATACTGTAACTCTAACTGTAACAGAAAAAAGTATGGAAAAGACAGAACTCTGAACTAACAAGTATGATTTGTTTGGAATGTTTGTGTGCACAGTGAATCCTACAATCCCAGTGGCAATTTTCTATTTAGGATTACCCAATGGCACATACTACTAAAAACGTATATTATTATGAAAATGGTTTATTTACATAAAGCAGGGTTTTACACATGAGCTGTTTTATGCAATTTATTTTTATAGAGACCTACATTGTTCAGGGGGGGTATAGTTTCCCTTTAATGTCTTCAAAACCAGCCTTAGCATCACTTTTATCCAATAAAGCCCTTTACATGCCTACTAAACTACCATATAATTAATAGGTATATGTAGTAATTTGTCACACATGTGAATCATCCGACCTCTACAAAATGATTTGGGTGTATGTAGTGCCTGGTTGGCCTGCTGGCCACTGACTCCAGGAGGCTAGTGATCAGTGCCATCAAGAGGCTTAGTTTCCTTTAATTTTCTATGCTTGGTATGTGGCTATTATTTCCTTTTACATCTTGCTGCAATAAAACCTGAGCATTCTGCCGTGCTTTTATGGCAAGCACTGTTGTTATTGCACTGTTTTACACCATTACATTGGAAACGGCTTCACCAGAAACGACTAAACACAAGATTCAGTTTAGTTGGGTCCAACTTTCAAAAGAAAGCACACCAACCAATGAAAACTGAGATCCCATCAGATGGATGTAAGATAAAAGTGCACAAAGTATCCATGTCACTCCATAGAGAGAGAAAAGGTTGTGGCACTGTCATGTAGGCTGGGCAGTGATGTCCTGTGGGTGGGATCTGGGAGATAGACATGGTGGGAATGGGAAATGGAATGGATGTAAGTGCTAGAATGGATATATCTTTCTCTGCTGATGTTTTATGGCAACCCCATCCATATTTTTTCAGTGTGATTAAGCAAGTTTTTCAACTATCACATGACAGTTGAAGTGCTCAACTGCACAGTTAGAAATTATATTCTAACTTCAGTGAAGACCGTGAAGGCAAACCCTCAATTAAAAGAACAGTAACATCAACAAATGAAAGTGTATCAAAGTAATTAAGACATAATATACTGTTGCCCAGCACTGGTAAAACCGGTGTGCTTGCTTCAGAAAGACTGCTATATTTTATATAAATAAGCTGCTGTGTAGCCATGGGGGCAGCCATTCAAGCTGGAACAAAAGGAGAAAAGGCACAGGTTGCATAGCTGATAACAGATAAAACACCATTGTATTGGACAGGGCTTATCTGTTATCTGCTGTGTAACCTGTGCCTTTTCTCCTTTTGTTCCATCTTGAATGGCTGCCCCCATGGCTACACAGCAACGTGTTTATTTAAGTTATAGCAGTTTCAGAAGCAAACTCACAACTTTTACCAGTGCAAGGCAACACTTCATTATATTGCAAATACTTTAAAACTTTTAACTTTTATTTTTTGGTATTACTGTCTTTTAAGTCCTAGGAGAGCATGAAATAAAAATACTTTTTCTGATACCACTTCTGGTAATGTGAAGCTTCAAGCGGATTACAGGTTGTGGAAAATCGAACCTAAAGTATTGATGTACGGCATCTTGATATGGTAGATGTGCGCTTCTATGTTGCAGAAAACGAGACAAGCTATATAATCATCACAATATGTGTTTTTGCAAATTAACTTTCTAGAGCAGTTGGTCGCAAAACAATTAGAGCCATTAATTTCAGCGAGACTAATTCTGTTCTGCTGAGGCTTGCATGACGAATGTGGTCTCCCTAAGGAGAAGCTCAGTAGAACTGGACTGTCCTCAGCATGCTGCTTGGAACAAAGGCAAAAATAATAAATCAATTCCAATCTGCCTACATAAAACAATATGTAAGGTAATAGGAAAAGCCACAAGGATTCTGTAGGACCGGCTTATGGGGCTCAACTATAGAATAAACAGATGATTTCAAAGGAAAGAAGCTGAACCTAAACAAACTGAAACCGATAAGCCAATAATAAGTGAATCTTTACAAAACTAGCGAGACAAAGAGAAAGCCGACTTATTAAATTGTTGATGACAAGCTACAACTCACTTTTATTGCCCTTCCTCTTAAATCTTTGTTAGCTGCCATATACTAAAAATCAATAAAAACTATTTTTAAAGAAAAGAAAACCATTTGGAAACCAAGTGATAGTGGAGAACTAAACCCCCAAAAATTAATATGGCTAGAAATGCTGTATTGTACATACTAAACTTACTGTCTCAGCCCAGAGGTTCAGCAACCCTGTAACAGTAATGATCAAGGTTTTCAAAGTTGTTGGATCTTGTTGGGACCTTTTTTGGTCAGTGACACTGCACATGCTCAGTTTAGTCTGGGCAGCTGTTGAAAAGCTAAGCTTAGGAGTCAATGATCAAGCACAAACTGAGGTTTCTGCCGTAGAAGGGCAAATTATTAATTGATTCTGATGCAAAATATGCTTGTTTCTGAGCTGCCATGTAATGTGTAAAGATGTTAGTACTTAAGATGGCCATACACACAGATACACAGATTTTCATTTCGTACAATATTCGGTGTGTTTATGGTGGGAGACAAGGCAACTATTATCGGCATCAACTAATTGTATCAACAAAATGTAACATATTGTAACAGTTCAGATGCTTCTGGGTCATTGAGCTGTCAGACGGAGACACTAGAGACAGAACATGAACCTTTAAACTTAAATTTTGGGAAAACTGTAAAAAGTAAATGATGGAATGCAATTGAAAAAAGTATTTGTTTATGGTAAACAATCTGAATACAACTGAACTGAAAAAAGTGTTTGGAAGGCGAACATGCCCTTTAAGAAAACTCCCAACACACTGCTATTTATTGTATAACTTGTATTTATATTATTTTTGCCAAAGTGCATAACCTTGCATTTATCAACATTGAACCTCATTTTCCAGTTTGCTGCCCCGTTTTCCAGTTAAGACAAATCACTCTGCAAAGTGGCAGCATCCTGCATGGAACCTATAGTTCTGCACAATTTAGTATCATCTGCAAAAATAGAAACAGTACTTTCAATGCCCACCTCCAGGTCATTAATAAACAAGTTGAAAAGCAAGGGACCTAGTACAGAGCCCTGCGGTACTCCACTTACAACACTGGTCCAATTAGAAAATGTTCCATTTACCACCACTCTTTGTAGTCTATCTTTTAGCCAGTTCTCTATCCAGGTACAAATACTATGTTCCAGTCCTTAATTTAACCAGATCACATCCACTGCCATCCCAGAATCTAGGTCCCTGCTCACCTTCTCATAAAAGGAAATTAAATTAGTCTCACATGATCTATTTAACATAAAACCATAGTATTATAATTTGTAATGAAGTCAAGTATCTTATCCCTCTAGAATTTCTTCAAGCCTATTTCTCCTAGCAAAACAGCACCCGAATGTGAAACTTTATGTTTAAAAAGCCTTTATTTCAGCTTTGGGCATCACCGCAACGTTTCAGGCCATGCAGCCTTTTATCAAGCTTACTGACACTCCATGTGGGCTAGCGTATGTGGGGCAAACCAACGGACAGTCCGTGAGCGTATCAGGGAACATAAATCAGCTATCAATACAGGTAAAAAGGAACAGGCGGTGGTGGGGCATTTTATTGAGTGTGCACATAGGGTAAACCAACTAAAATTTCAGATAGTTGAGACTATGGAAACTAAACAACGCGGAGGTAATAATTTAAAGGAATTGTTTTACAGAGAGGCATTCTGGATCCGTAAATTGGAGACCTTGGAGCCATGGGGTCTCAATAAAGAATATGACTTGAGCCCTATTTTTAGATAATTATATTTACCTCAATTGTTTATTTCAAAAAAACAATAACCTGTATTTTATTATAAAAAAATTTTTTTTAATGAGTTTTTATTCATTTATGTTTTAAAGATGTTGTTATATGTCGAATATTCACCCTAAGGTTTGAGCACCTACTTATAATATTTATATGGACATTGTGTTTGTTTTGTATTGTTACACTACTCTGATTGTTATGAGAGTTATAGTTGCATTTTGTAAATGACCACTAGATGGTGTTGGAGAGTATAAATTGCACGATTAATGGAGTGTCAGTAAGCTTGATAAAAGGCCGCATGGCCTGAAACGTTGTGGTGATGCCCAAAGCTGAAATAAAGGCTTTTTAAACATAAAGTTTCACAGTCGGGTGCTGTTCTGCATACAAAGGTTGTCGTGATATCAGTGGAAAGTGGCCACTGAGGAACATGCACCAAGTCTCTACAGGAGAGATAATCGATGTGCTGACTGCTTTTCCAAGATCCTTTTATTTTAGCTACAATTAGCTGCATGAAACAAAGCCACGTAGTTCCTGCAAGAACCCATAGATAGGATAGGTAAAAGGGCAAGTAAATATGATCTGGAAAGATTAGGGGCAGCAGTTCATATTGCTATAAAGCCAGGCTGTGCTGCTGGCACTGATTCTGCAGATACGGCCTGGAGCAGAACCAGTTACATGATCTTTCCACACCTCACTCCTCAATATGACCTTTTGTGTAGTTCATTTGAAAGCATAAAACTGGGCTTTGGTGACACAATGCTTCTGTAAGTGGTCTGATCTCTTTATCCAGGAATAGATGAGCAGTCAGTTCACATTGTACCCACTCTTGGATTCCCTTTTTTCTAAATTATTTATTAAAGAAGCTTCCACTCTGCAGAGCCATGAATTATAAAGGGCCAGTCAGTGCTCGGTGCTATCTCTGAGAGGACATTAGCACAGCCCTTGCTTTCCTCTTCTGTACCTAAACCTTTTTGAATTAAAAATGCAGTATTTTGAAATTCCTTATTGTATTTGCACTCTGAAAGAAACCCCAGTAGGAATTAGCATTTTTTTGAGTATGATGTTATAACCAGTGGCCATTAACTGATTCATGGCACAGTAAATGGAAATGTAATTACATTTGATGCCCAATTTTACATAGTGGAACATACATGCATAGATATGGGTTTCTAAAATGCTCTGTTAAATACATGGCTGATGCAATAATACAGCAAAATATAAAACAGCCAACGTTTGCTCAAGTTCTGTAAAGGTAGCCATACAAAGGCTGATCAAAGTGTGTCAACAGCATATTGGCCTGCGCATGAGGTCCCCCCTGACTAATAACTGGCTAAAAAATTGGGAAGGCTTAAAAAATCCTGTTAGGGCGAGAAACTTATTAGCTTCTTGATGCGGTCTTAGCCCAACAGCCTGTTTGTACTGTACTGTGATCCAGTGGTTTGGCTAAACCAATATAAAAAATCAGCCCAATGTCACATACCCCAAGGTGGGCATATTGGTAAGAAATCCTCTTGTTTGGTGACTTTGGGGAGGGTTATATTCAATAAAATGTGTTTCCCAGCAGTTTATCCAAAGTTGCTTTGCACTGCTACCAACAGTGCAGTCATTTTTTATTCCCCGGGTCACAAGAGTGCTCCCTTTAGTGCTCACTTACTGAGCACTTGCTCCCTGCAACTTCTTTCTGTATAGAGTGCTACTTAATTCAGGCAGCGCTTTAATCAAGGGAGCAGCCGCAGGTCCCTGCACTCTGAACCAGAGCACAGACGCCTCCAGAAATTCACACTATGTACTATTAAGTATTAAGTGCAGAAAAATTGGCAATTGCAACCTTTTTTATAGTGTGAAAACTGTGTCCTGCACTGTAAATGACCCCTTGTGTGTCTGTACAATGAAGGAAAATGTTCTAAGCAACTCATAATATAAATTCATGCAATGATTTAAAAATTATTTGTAAATGTAATTTTATTGAAAGCAGTGTCTGCCTGTCCCTTTCTATGCTCCAAACTGTTGTTTCTGACTCTTAAAGGAGAAGTGAATGTATTTACTTACCTGAAACCCCAGGCCGGTGCTCCTACCAGCAGAAAACTGCACTGGCCCAGAGTTTTTCCAGCGAGCACCACGGAGCGATCCTCTTCCAGCTTTGCACAGCTGCGAATGCACATTACAGTGAAAAGCCAAACTTTAACTAAAAAGTCGGCTTTTTCATTCTACTGCGCATGCATCTGCCCCGGGAAATTTGAAGAAAGAATAAGACAGAAGAGGATCGCTCTGTGGTGCTCACTGGAATAACCCCGGGCCGGTGCAGTTTTCTGCTGATGGGAGCTCTGGCCCGGGGTTTCAAGTAAGTCAATACAATCACTTGGGGGTGCCTAATATTTGCCACCACCAAGTGCTAAATGACTTTCCTTCTCCTTTAAAACAATGTAGTAAAAGCTTAATTAACAAACCAATAACACAGCATGCAAGGCACTGTGGAAACTGGGAACCAGCCTGAGGAAAAGCTGTCTTCCAGTATATTGTAGCACAATGTAGCATGTAACTTTAGACGGTCAAGTTAGGGAGTGTCATTGAGCAGAGGCCACAACACAACCTTGTACTTGCCACCTATGGGCCTGCAATGTGCAGCCCTATAGTTTCCCTTTAAAGAAATTGTTCAGTATAAGTATAAAAACAGGCTGTGTAAAATAAAAAATGTTTCTAATATAGTTAGTTAGTCAAAAATGTAATGTATAAATGCTGAAGTGACTGGATGTCTCACATAATAGCCAGAACACTACTTCCTGCTTTTCAACTTTCTTGCTTTCCACTGATTGGTTACCAGACACAGACAGTAACCAATTTGGAGACTTGACTGGGGTCACATGGGCCATAACTGGTGCTTTTGAATCTGAGCTGCATGCTAAGGATCAATTGCAAACTCACTGAACAGTTATGTCCCATGTGGCCCCCCTTCAAGTCACTGACTAACTCAGAGTTAGAGAGCTGTTCTGGCTATTATGGTAGACATCCAGTCACTCCAGCCTTTATACATTACATTTTTGGCGATAACGATATTAGAAACATTTTTTATTTTGCACAGTCTATCTATTTACACAGTTTTTATTTTTATACTGAACTGTTCCTTTAAGTATGTCAACCCACCCAAGCAGAATATATAATGTGACTAAAGCACTAGGGAGTCCCATACTGACCAAATGGCAGCCTATACTGTAAATATACAGAATCCTTGAACGTGTCATCACTGCATTCTGCATCTTGTGACAAATTTCAAGCTGTGTCAGCAGCAAAATGTGCAGACAGCGGTGAGGGCAATGGCAAACTGTGTGATATGGGAAATTAACTCAAATGGCTCCACCACAATAAGTTGGAATAGGTCTGGATGGGCTGGGAATTTTGCAAACCCTCACTAGCAGACTGGTATTAGGAGAGATAATAATACATTCACCATTCCATAATGTACATCAACAGTTACTACTATGGGAGAGGGCAATCTTCTTCTGGCAGTGATGGACATACACTGGAGGTACTATGTAAATTAGATCTGGAATTCTTATACTTGTTTAAAATGGTTTGGGCTAGCAAAGGCTTAGGTTATATTATATATTATACCCATGGCAGGAGTATATCCCAAAGCTGATTTACTCGACCCACTTTACTTATTTCTTTAATTTATTAAATATACAACCATGAGAACATGTCATGAATGTGCAGGAATTATACTCATTCCAGGAAAGCTTAATCCTAAAATTTACGCGTACATGTGCACTAGGAGAACAGTGAGACCAAAAAGAGGACATGCTCCCAGCTGACAGCTAGACATGTATAGAGCAATATGAGGCAGTTTGTGGGCCTACAGCAATCACATATTTTACAATGGTAATTGTACAATGGTCACTTTGATGGTGACAATAACAGGTTTTGTTAAATCCAGCACATGCAACTAAAACAGATTAAGGAACTGTTTCTTCATTATATTCTGGTACTTCCGTTGTGTTGCTTACCAAGACTTTGGAGGTATATGCACTGTTGAGGCCGATGGCATGCACTAACACATCCAACGTTTTAGCTGGAAGACTATCAGGATCAGGAATCTCTTTGTAGTGGGCATCTCCCACAAATGCTTGTACCACTGTCATCCGGTTGGTGGTCAAAGTGCCGGTCTTGTCTGAGCAGATTGCCGTTGCATTCCCCATGGTTTCACAAGCATCTAAATGTCTTACTAAATTATTATCTTTCATCATTTTCTGTAATGGGAGCAAGTATATATATGATTAATAAGCTGCTTTTTGATTTGAACACTGTCACTTGGAGCTCTGAAGAAGAAAAATCTCTGCAAAGAACATAACAGACCTTGCTTGATAAAATGCAGAGTGATGCACAGTTTAGATTAGAGCAATGCTTAATGCTTAAATGAAATAAATTTAGGCTATTTCCACTTGATAGAAAAATATTGTGATAATCATATCAGAAAATCAGTATCTAACTCTAGATATAAAAGGTTTTTTCACATTGTTGCTGACATCTATTGGCTTCTGGTGGAACCATTTATCCTCCCTACAGTAGTTTAAAACTTCAAGAGTTGCAGTTTTCAGACAAAGGAGGGTCAGCTGGTATGTCCCATATGTAGCTACTTGATATTGCCCACTATGATTAGTGAGCTTTGAATGTCAAGTTCCTGTACCAGAAGAGATTTGTAGGGAAAAAGACAACCTTTCCCCCACTGGGCCAGTAGTTTTAGGGTCAGGGCACACAGGCAAATTCTGGGAGATTAGTCGCCTAGTGGCAAATCTCCTCTAATTCAGGGGAACTAATATCCCCGAACTGCCTCCCACGGGCTAAATGTAAAGCACCGGCAGGATGGCACTCAGAGCAATTCTTTTTCCAAAATCGCCCCCGAAGTTGCCTGACGAGGAAACTTCAGGTGAATACGGAAAAGAAATCAATCCGAGTGCCATTCTGCGGCGATTTACATTTTAGCCGGTGGGAAGGCAGGGGAGCCAGTTCGGGGAGATTATTTGCCCCGAAGAAGAGGAGATTTTCTTGCCGGGCGACTAATCTCCCCAAATCTGCCTGTGTGCCCTGACCATTAAGAAGCATTGTCTTAACGACCCCCCCAACCCGGATTTTAGAGAATGTGAAGTTAACTAAAAGGGGAAACCTGCAATCAAACTACATATGCAGTTCATATAGAAAATGCAAACCAATGCTACTTACTTTAACAGAGTAGGCCAGAGATATAGTGACAGCGAGAGGCAGTCCCTCGGGAACAGCCACCACTAATACAGTCACGCCAATGATGAAAAATTTAACAAAGTACTGGATGTAGATCGGAGTGCATTCTGGCAGCCACGGCCTTTTGTTCACAACAAACGTTTCAATGGCGAAGTAGAGGACCAAGATAATGACGGTTATGGCGGACATAACCAAACCTGTAAGATTGAAAACAAACCCTAATATATCACACTGCTCCACACAACAAATGCATTTATTTTTACGTGTTTAGTTATGGAAAAAAGGAGCAATAGGTAAAATACTGAAATAGGAAAAAAAATAGGTTCATCCAGTAGAGATGGCATTAAATCAGATAAAACGGTGAGGTGGACACATTGGATCATTTATAGTTATCCCAGGTTTTTCCAATGAATCATCTAACAACAAAGACAATTAACTCGTGGATTGTAAAACAAGAGCGATGCAATGACCCAACTAGTAGTTGCCAGTATCTGAGTAACCAATATTTTATGTGAAATAATGCTGTTTCAGGAGCTACACATTTACTGAGTAATACATAAAAACCATTGCCTTGTCTTGGATTTTTTCACATTTGTTGTATTACAACCAAAATGGCTTTAACTGGGCTTTTATGTCACAATCTATACATAAAGGGGGTTATTTATTAAAGTCTGAATGCTAAAAACTGGAAAAATTTAAGTTCTATGTACTATAAAATCCGAATTTCTTTGTGAAAAAAATCCCAAATTTTTCTAGATTTATTATACCCCAAGGACACAAAAAGTTTAAATCTGAAATTCCGCCATCTCAGACCTGCCAAGGTTGTATATAAGTCAATGGGAGAGGTCCCTATCCTATTTTGAAGTTTCTGTGGTCTGCGCTGGAATTAGCCGACTAAAATCCGACTATTTTGGACTTTTCAGGAAAAAATAGTACGATTTTGGGAAAAACTCTAGCGATTCGGTTTTTTTGCTTGAATTTATCGAGTTTTTGCCCGATCCGATTGAATCAAGTTTTTTTAAATAATAAATAAGGTTAAATTGTGTATTCTAGTTTGGTCATCATCATCATCATCATCATCATCATTTATTTATATAGCGCTGTCAAGATACGCAGTGCTTAGGTCTGACTTTTTGTAAATAAAATATCAGAAAAATTCAGATTTTGATAAATAACCCCAAATAGTCTATAATGTTGAAATGGGGGTGGGGAGTCAACATGGTTTTCAATATTATTGACTGAAACTAAAAGGTCTTTCTTGCATAAGCATTTACTCCTGAAAAAGCTGTTGTGTGACTGATTGCTTGTTTCAGTTTGCAAGAGTCTGGTGACTGGGGCAGAAGTTTAGCTTCCATCAGGGCAATGAATAAAAGTCCAATGCTCAATCAGCTTTAAGAATCACTGTTCTCCAAAAGTTCCCATCCAACCTGACAAAGCTTCAGCAATTATGACGAGAGGAATGAGCAAACTGCAGGATCCAGTGCTAAGGTACAATATTGACTCATGGGGATAAATAGTTGCGCAACAAAAATGTCGGATTTTCTCTCCACAGTAAGCGAACCATGTAAGCTGCATTATTAAAGATTCCTGATATGTATATGTATATGATCTTAAAGCAACGTATGTCAGCTTCATGTTTGTGGAAAAAAAAAACAAAGAAACTGTATTTTTTATGTTATTTACAAAATAAAATAAATAGAAAACATTTTTTTACTGCTTTTTTTGTGTCACAGTAAAATATTCTGCACCAAAGTATTATTTAGGTATGTGAACCCACAGGTAAAATTAGCTAATTATATTTAGGTTGCAAAGCACAATATGTGGCACATTTAGTTAAATTATATACGTTATTATATATATTAGTATATAATATCTCGTTAATTATGAGGGTTCACTATGGAATTCTGTGCAATTCCAAGCAGTATTATCTTTGTAGGATTTATTTACTTTCAGGGTGCAAAGTGCTTTAAACAAATATAAGCTGCCCCTTCCCCGTTGTGAAAATCTTACACTCCCGAATGGATGAACACAGCACTGCCTGCATTTGGCAGAGAGACAAAGCTCTGATGGGCACAGTGTGCAAAGGAACCTTATCGTCTTTCCTATGCAGGGACGGAAATAAATACAATCAATTAAAAATTCTATACTGTTTCTGAAATTATCAAGTTTATGTTCACTATTCCTCTCTCAGTATCTGTTTCTCTTCATTATGTCTTCTTGCAGCAGTTGGGTGTCAGATGAATGATCCAATATATCTTATAGGGGCTTCCTTTCCTAGCAGATGTATTAGAGCTCCCTCAAATAACTGATTCCAGTACAAACAAAATAACTCCCATTTGCACAAATTCTGCATGTAGAGAGACACGATGTCTGGTGATTTTAATAGAGAAAGCTCTAATACATCTTCTAGGCAATAGGACCCTCCCCCCTATAAGATTTATTGGATCTAACTGTCAACAGTGTCAGACTGGGACACCAGGGGCCCACCCAAAAATCTTAGACCAGGGGCCCCACCAAAAGAAATTTGATCAGGGGCCCACACTCAGTACTATTATAATTCCTCTCATCACACAACCTCTATTCTGCTATTCTCTTTTTTTTACGTTACAATCTATTATTAATCTATTTAGTCTCTTTGTTGGTAATGGTCATGAAATAGGCCAAATGTTTTGAAGCAGGAGGGCCCACTGACACCTGGGCCCACAGGGAGTTTTCCTGGTATCCCTGTGGGCCAGTCCGACACTGAGGGGCCAATTCATTAACTTCGAATGAAGGATTCAAAGTAAAAAAACTTCGAATTTCTAAGTGTTTTTTGGGCTACTTCGACCATCGAATGGGCTATTTCGACCTTCGACTTCGAATCGAAGGATTCGAACTAAAAATCATTTGAATATTCGATAGTCGAAGTACTGTCTCTTTAAGAAAAAACTTCGACCCTCTAGTTCGCCATCTAAAACCTACCGAACTCAATGTTAGCCTATGGGGAAGGTCCCCATAGGCTTGCCCAAGTTTTTTTGGTCGAAGGATAATCCTTCGATCGTTAGATTAAAATCCTTCGAATCGAAGGATTTAATCGAAGGATTATTCCTTCGATCGTTCGATCGAACTATTTGCGCTAAAATCCTTTGACTTCTATATTCGAAGTTGAAGGATTTTAATTCCCAGTCGAATATCGAGGGTTAATTAACCCTCGATATTCGACCCTTGATGAATTTGCCCCTGACTGTCAATGAATATCTGACACCCAACTGCTGCATGAAGAGAGAATGAAGAATAACAGATGATGAGAGAGGAATAGTGACGATAAACTTGATTATTTCAGAAACGGCACAGAATTTTTAATTGATTGTATTTAGAAAACGTCTTATTTCAGTATTTTCATTTTTGCAATAGTTCCTCTTTAACTACAACTCCTAGCATTCTTCAACATACAACTAAGGGGTAAAGTATGCTGTGGGGTCCCAAGGTTAGGAAACAAGGTGTGATAATAAATGAATTATAAGGAAGAGAATGGCTTGATAAAAACAATAAGGCATCCATTTTGAACTGTTATGCCCTAGTACAGGTGCTGATCACATATGTATCTCTACAAAAAGTGAATTCCTCGGACATACCAGCTTTCCCAATCTGTACCGCAAGTTTGGTTAGCTTGCCCTGCAGCACAGACTTCTCCTTCTTGTGGGGATTAGATTTCTTTTTGTCCTTGTCGTCTCCATCACCTCCTTCAGCACTTTTCAAGGGCTGCATTTCCATCGCAGCTGCACCGTCCTGCTGTTTGGCTGTCAAAGCAAAAAGAGAATGTTAACCAACTGCTTTCAAGTTAAAGGATATAGTTTGGCATATCATGATGATATTTTGTGATCAATTACTGAAACCCAGTGCTGCTAATCTTGGATTTGTATTCATTATTTCCTGACTGGATAAGAAAACTTGTATGGTTTACATGGAAGTATCTGGTTGTTGGGTGGTCAGGGCCCTTTTATTTATATTCTATACCTTCAGCTATTGTTGGACTATAACTATCAACAGGGATGGGCGAATTTGACCCGTTTCGTTTCGCCAAAAATTCGTCGCCGGCGAAATGTCGCAGACGCCCATTAAAGTCTATGGGCGTCAAAAAAAATTTGTCGCGCGGCGAAATTATTTTGTTGCACGTCTTTTTTTTTTGATGCACGTCTCCATATAAGTCAATGGGCGTAATTTTTTCGGCGAAACAAGGCGAAAATATTCGCCCATCCCTAACTATCAGCACTACTGAGCTAATCCAAACTGCAGTCACAACTGCTTGGACCGCTAAATGCAGCTCCACTGGAAGCGAAACGATAAACAAATAGAAGGGGAACAACAAAGACAATGCAACACTATAAAAATAACATAATAGAGAGAGTGTTGTCATTTCTTACATGTACAATCTGAGATTATAATTGCTGAATAATTAACTAGAGTGAATCCTAAATACTGTAGCTCCTTGCTGAGATTATGGTGCCCATCATCAATGTGTCAGAATGTAGAAGACTCAAATGTATAAACGTCTTCTGCTTCTCTGGAGGCTTCTTCTTTGTATGGATGCCTGTTCATTTACAATCTCAAACACTGGACAACGAATAGCCTGTATATAGGTGAAGTAGTATTTGTAGATAAAATATTCCTTTGCATCAGAATTATTTGTATTATATTTTTTTTCTGATAGAGCTGGAGCACTAATCTAGCCATCGGTTGTGCCACTAGAATGTCTTGTCTATAGAGAATGAATAAAGCACAAGGCTCTAGCTATTAGCGTGGGTGTTACACATATACCACAGTTACAGATGGTGAACTAGGTATGGGGTGTATACAAATTAAACATAAGAATTACATTTCAGAAATATACACCACTGTACAGATTAATGCAATTATATCTGTGTTATTAATGGGGTTGTTCACTTTCCAACACTTTTTTTTCAGTTCACTTGGTTTCAGATAGTTCGCCATATATAATAGCCTTTTTCAATTACTTAATATTTTCTATTTGTGCCCGTTTTTCTTATATATAAGTGTAAAGTTTCATTTTCAACTTATGTTTTTCTGAAGCAGCTTGGAGGGTGGGGGGGTCAGCGACTCTGTAACTGTTCTAAATTGATACAATAGTTGATCCATTTCTTAGCTTTGTCCCTACTGACCGGAACCCCTGTTAGAATTCATACAATATTTAGATGAGTAGTGATGAGAGAAATTTTTTGCCGAGGTTTTACTGCGAAAAAAATGCCCATAGATTCCAATGGGTTCAAAGAAATGTTGCACATCAAAAAAAAAAAAGTCACCCATAAGACTTTGCATTTGGTGAATTTTTCGCCGTTTCACAAATTTTCGGTGAAACGAAGCAGGTCAGATTCACCTATCACTACTGCTGAGGAATGTACCAACCAATGCAGCAAATTGTAACAGTTTAAAATCTGCACCTTAATACTGAGCTGTCAGACTGAAACACCAAACACAGGAACATTAAACTTTAAAAAGTTTCCAAATTTTTGAAAAAAAAACGAAATATAGAAAGCAGCTGAAACTCTATTTTTCTTGAACAATCCGAAAAGAATTGAACTGAAAAAACGTGTTTGGAAGGTGAACAACCCCTCTAATGAAAAAAGGCAGAAGGGTCATAAACAGGCAGGCCCGGATTTGTGGCAAGGCCACAAAGGCCCGGGCCTAGGGCGGCAGAACTTGAGGGGCGCCATGCTTCCCAGCCGCATTGAAATTAGCTATTAGCACTGGAGACGCATGTCCATCTCCAGTGCTGTGTCCAACTAAGAAGACTTGCGTGAGCGCGCCTGTGAGTGTACGCAGAGAAAGGGGACGGCGCCTGGCAGGCAGAAGCGAAGGGGATGGGCAGGGGAGAAGGGGAAGGGGAGAGGACGGCGCCTGGCAGGGGGAAGGGGATGGCACCTGGAAGGGGAGGGGACATCGGAGGGGGGAAAACCCCGGAAGGGGAGAGGGGGAAGAGCAGAGCTGGCCTAGGAGCAGACGGTTTGTAAATCTGGGAAAATAATACCAAAAACATGACTGTAAGCTTCTTACGCAATAGAATGGGGTGCAGAGTGCTATAGTATATATATATATATATATATATATATATATATATATATATATATATAGGGAAAGGTGGGTACAAGCTGCACACCTTGAGAAAGCTTCCTGCGGGGAACCGAAACGTCGGATTCAATAAACCTTATTTTCCTATTTAACCATATTGAACGATTGATTTTTCATGCAAACCCTGTGAGTGCCGGTACCACGTGCAATTTATATATATATATATATATATATATATATATATATATATATATATATATATATATATTATACACAAGAGCCATGAATATCATTTAAATTATTTCCTTATAAACAATGCTTAGTGATGTCATTTATTTCCCACAAAATTTGTGTATTACAATAAATAATGTATTCCCGGTTGTAAAAATATTTGGATATTAAGTCACCTTGGAGTTCTATGGCCTGTATCATAACAATATGATAATATTATCCCATATTTTACAAGAGAGGGTAGAATATTCTCTATATATTCCGATGGCTTGCAGGCAAATTTAAGTTCTGAGATGTAGACACATTAAACTGTCTTCGTGTGTGTGTGAATCAGGGATGTGAATATCTGAAGTAAGGATAGGGGCACACCCAGCATTTTCTCCACCAGTGAAAAGGCCAATGCACAGCAGAACAGCTGGAGAAAGCACAGAATATGCCACTAGTAGTGATGGGCGAATAAATCCGCCTGGCACAAATTTGCATTGAATTTCTGCGCTTCGCCGCCATCTAATAAATTCGAATCTCCTGCCAAAAATCGCAGACGAAAGTCAAAATGTTTGGGATGCGTGTCCGAAAAGTTGCTTGCATCAACATCGGTGCGTGTCAACACTATTCAGGCACCCATTGACTTTAACGCCAGCGTCAGCTTGGACACGGGGGTCATTTTTCAACTTTCACGATTTTTCGTGAAAATTACAGATTTTCCAGATTTTTTCATGAAAACGTACGATTTTCACTATTTTTTCGTGAAACTTTGTGATTTTAGGATTTTTTGTGCAAATTTTTCACAATTTGAGAAGAAACAGGAGAAATTCGCCCATCACTAGCCACTAGCACAATATATGAAGTACAGGTATATCAGGGAGGTGTTGGTTAGCTGTTACAGAATAACTTTAAGACAGCAGACTGGTAGTTATGAATTAATAGATATGAAGCAAATGTTGATATTAAATTGCCCAATCTAAGAAGCAGATTAAGCTCCTCTACTTCACTTTGAATGTTGCCTTATCTTCATAAAAGCAGCCTTAGGACATGTGCGTGGCCCTTGTGTTTTTGTACAGGTAAGTTTAGAGACAGCTTTATGAGTTTACCTTTATTCTGGATGCTCTCCACATTTCCATCTTGCATTTTGCCTACACGATGAAAAGATTCAACAGACAAACATGAAGCAGAACATAAAACCATCAGAACAAACATAGAACAACTCAGATGAATCCGGTGAAACATAAGACAAGGAATACAGCAATTGTGATGCTCCCTTTAGCATGACGGCCGCCCAACAAATGGGCTTCTCCTTATATTTGTAGCTGAGAGATGGCACACGAGGGGGAGATATTAGACTGTTCAACATTTGTGACCACTAAGGTCAGCCACAGGGGCATTAAGGAAATCGAGTATTAGAATTCTTCATGATATTTATGTTTCGTTCAGTTTCCTGCAGAGAAATCTCTTGAATATTTGGTGGGAGCCACAATATTTATTCTGCCATTTTTGGCTTATAAACCTATAATATTGTAGATCAATACTACACGTTTGTCTTTACAGTGAAACCTCAGTTTAACATCATCTGATTTTTTTCTGACCCACTGAAAAATGTAAAATGTGTGTTCTACTGTATATATACTCTATATAGTACAGGTATGGGATCCGGAAACCCGTTATCCAGAAATCTCCGAATTACGGAAGGCCCTTTCTCATAGACTCCATTATAATCAAATAATTCAGGTTTTAAAAAATGATTTCCTTTTTCTTTGTAATAATAAAACAGTACCTTGTACTTGATCCAAACTACGATATAATTCATCTTTATTGGAAGCAGAACCGGCCTATTGGGTTTATTTAGGGGGCCGATTCACGAAATTTGAGTGAAGGGTTCGAATAAAAAAAAATTCGAATTTCAAAGTTTTTTTGGGCTACTTCGATCATCGAATGGGCTACTTCGACCTTCGACTACGACCTTCGACTTCGAATCGAACGATTCAAACTAAAAATCGTTCGACTATTCGACCATTCGATAGTCGAAGTACTGTCCCTTTAAGAAAAACTTCGACCCCCTACTTCGGCAGCTAAAAGCTACCGAAGTCAATGTTAGCCTATGGGGAAGGTCCCCATAGGCTTGCCTGTGATTTTTTGATCGAAGGATTTTCCTTCGATCGTTGGATTAAAATCCTTCGAATCGAACGATTCGAAGGATTTAATCGTTCGATCGAATGAAAAATCCTTCGATCGATCGATCGCAGGATTTGCGCAAAATCGTTCGACTTCGATATTCGAAGTCGAACGACTTTAGTTCCCAGTCGAATATCGAGGGTTAATTAACCCTCGATATTCGACCCTTCGTGAATCGGCCCCTTAATGTTTATATGATTTACTAGTAGACTTAGGGGCAGATATATCAAGGGCCAAACTGAAAATTCAAATTTTTACATTCGAAATTCGAATTTCGAGTTTATTTTAGTTAGGGATGCACTGAATCCACTTTTTTGGATTCGGCCGAACCCCCGAATCCTTCGTGAAAGATTCGGCCGAATACCGAACCGAATCCAAACCCTAATTTACATATGCAAATTAGGGGCGGGAAGGGGAAAACATTTTTTACTTCCTTGTTCTCTGACAAAAAGTCATGCAATTTCCCTCCCAGCTCCTAATTTGCATATGCAAATTAAGATTCGGATTTGGTTCGGCCGGGTAGAAGGATTCGGCCGAATCCGAATCCTGCTGAAAAAGGCCGAATCCTGACCGAATCCTGGATTCGGTGCATCCCTAATTTTAGTGGCAGATTGATCAAAGTGTGAATTTAGAACTCACCACTGAAAAACTCACTCACTTTCTACTCATTCCTATGGGAGTTCACCGTTTGATAAATATGCTTTTAAAACTCCCATAGGAATGAATCGAAAGTAAGCGAGTTTTTTTGTGGTGAGTTCTAATCTGACAATTTGATAAATCTGCCCCTTAGTGTAATTTGACTAGTGTAATTTCGAAATTTACCATGTACTGTCCCTTTAAGAATTCAAATTCGACTATTTGCCATCTAAAACCTGCCAAATTTCTGACCTCCTACAATCGATTTGGAGTCGTTTGGTGGACTTTTGAAAAAAATGTATTCGTTTTAGATTAATTTTTTTTTTGGGTGAAAAAACTCGAATTGAATTCGATTCAAATTCGATTCGAGTTTGCAGGTCGATCCTATTTACATTTTCCTGGATTTTACACCATTGTTTTCTGGTCCCCTGAAAAAATGTAAAATGGGGGTTCTACTGTATAAATGCAGATGTATTTAAAAGTTATAAGGTGCTCCTGGCTAGTGGGCTAAGTTGGTCTAAGTTGAAGGTGCAGAGTGGGACAATGGCAGCATCTATCTTTATGTGCAATGTAATTTTGCAATATGGCTGATCTTGGCAGGCTTTTGAAGATAAGGGTTATCATACCATCATGCTGCTGCCTCTAAAGAGCCAGGGTGCTTATAACAGAACTTAATTAAGGGTCCTGCCAAAGTTAGTTTGATTCGAGGCTCGCCAGCTGACAATGCTCAGTACTGTACACAAGCCCTTATCCCTTATCAACGATTTATCTCATTCCTTGCCTGAAGCACACAAGGAAATAGTTTGTCGGAATTCCTTTGATATAATGGGATTTTGGCAGCAGTTGGAAATTAATTTGTTACCTGTCTCTAGTCTGCAGATATTCACCTGTCAGCAGCCCTTAAAGAATAGATTTGGACAACCTTATAATTTCTCCTCTCATTGACAGATATGCAGCCTGACTAATTGAAATATGCCTGGAGTACATGGATATCAATGCCGGCTATTGGTTGCTCTGCATCCTTTTATTTAATGCCAAATGTTAGAGCACCCCTAGTGTACTTCCCTTAATAACAACAGGCTAGTGCCCAACTGCAAGTCTTTACAGCAGAGACAGAGGTTTCCAAGATTGCAGAGCAAAGAAATAAATTCCCTTTTTAGAAACCATCAACTAAGAATTCCCACTGCACAGCATGAACCTTTTCATTATTAATGGAGACTTATACACAAATTTCTGGCACTAGCAGGAAAGGCTCAGGTTTTTCATAGAACAAAGATTCATCAAAACAGCAATGCATCATGGGGAACAACTCTGAACCTACCATTCACTAAGCTGGCATTTGCATTATCAATAGCGTTTGCTCCTGCGGCACCATCTGTGGCTGCAGGAGGATGAGAGGGTGGATGGGTGGAGCCAACTGTGTGATAAATTTGAAGAAACAAAGAAAATGAAAATAACCAAAAAGGAACATGAATGCAGCTGCTGAAGTCAATTCACATATGGAGTATGCAACAAATCAACTTATAAAAAATAATGTGATGTTTGTAATGTACAATAATAACGGAGACTGGAGGTGCTTTTTTTTTAGAAGTATATCCATTTAGACAGCACTAATGTTGATCTGCTGCCTTATGCTAGCCATACAGAATAAGATCTATATGTTTGAAAGGATCTTTGCTTTATTTGGCCACCTACATCCTGGGCCAAATGAGGCTGATCCAATCATAATGGGAGTCTATGCAGGCCCACTGAGGGCCACATCAATATTTTCTGGATACATCGGGGAGGGCCTATACACGGCTGACAAGTTACCAACTTCATATAAAGGGGCTGAATTGACAGCTAAATTTGCCCATGTATGGCCAGCTTTACTCTATCCATGGGATATTCAATGTTCCGGTGAAACAACTCCCAATAACTCAATAACAGTCAGAAGGTTGGCCAGTTTTGGTCATTCCAATCAATGGAAACCGGTAACTTTACAGTTTGGCAGTCTGTAGACTTTGCATGAAGAACATAGTGGAACCGTTTTTGGAGAACCCCCACAGACTTGGAGGTGCTAGCCACATGTAAAAGGTTGGAGCCACACAAGCATGAAAAATGTTCCTGGGGAGGTCTCGGTTTGGAAGTAAACTTGTTTTATATGTTTCCAAAACTTGCCTTTAAGCCAGGCATTGAAAAATTAGCTGCTTTGAGGCCACGGTGGGCACCATCAAAGGGAGGTGAGCAAAATGTTGGGGGGCCACTGTGCTAGAGGGTTCTCCCACACAAATGTATTCATTCCTGTACTGCTGCATTTAGTACACCTTGACAATTCTGTTAGACCTTGTTCTTCAGGTGCACCAGACACAAAACAGCACATGTGAATGAAGACAAGGCCCCAGGGAATCAGCTCAAGGTCACCTTAATAATGTCTATATATCTAGTTTGTACCACTTGTACTTGTTAGGGAGATGCAACCCTCCAAGAGATTTTATGGCTCATAGGGTCTCCTATTTATTGGATATTATCATTATCCAAGTACCCCCTTAAACATTTAGTATACTGATATCTGGTCCTCTTGGTGGTAAAGGTTGTACTGCAGAAATAGGAACCACAGCCACACAGCATTAAAGTGGACCTGTCACCCAGATATAAAAATCTGTATAATAAAAGTCCTTTTCAAATTAAACATGAAATCCAATTTCTATTTTTTATTAAATCATTCATAGCTGTTGTAAGCTCATTTAAAGATCTCAGCTGTCAATCAAATATTGTCTGCCCCTCCTTTATGCCTTAGGCATAGAGGCGGGGCAGACAATTACTTTCACTTTCCATTCAGCATTTCCTAGATGTTACTGCTCTCCCCACATTCCCCTGTTCTCTTTACCATTTAATTGTGTAGCCAGGGCATGGGGATGGACATCAGGTCCCCCATTCTGGTGCACAAACAAGATTCTGAGATGATACAGGGCTTGTCTTAATAACAGTGTCCACAAAATGGCTCCTGCCTGCTTGTTATAATTATGAATTCCCAGACTGAAGGAAATAAGATTCAAATAATTTATACAGTGTAATTAAAATTGATTTTGCTTGACTAATGTTATAAAATAGGATTCTGAATAATTTGTTGGGTGACGGGTCCCCTTTAAATGCAAGAGACTAAAAGAAGGGGGAAAGGCTTTGTACACTTGGGGGTGCCAAATGTTAGGCTCCCCAAGTGATTGTATTGAATCACCTGAAACCCCGGGCCGATGCTCCTATCAGCAGAAAACGGCACCAGCCCAGGGTTGTACCAGTGAGCATCACGGAGAGATCTTTTTCCGTCGATGTGCAGTAGAACGAAAAGCCGAACTTTAACAAAAAAGTCAACTATTTCGTTCAACTGTGTATGCGTCTGCCCCAAAAAATTTGAAGAAAGAAGAAGCTGGAAGAGGATTGCTCCGTGGGCCGGTGCAGTTTTCTGCTGATAGGAGCACCGGCCTGGGGTTTCAGGTAAGTCAATACAATCACTTGGAGGTGCCTAACATTATGCACCCCCAAGTGTACGAAGCCTTTCCTTCTCCTTTAATCCCCATTGTTAGTGCCATCAATTATGAACAAGTAAAAGTGTTCCTCCTCTTACTATTGCAACGGTGTCAACTTCCATATTACTAATAAATGGGTGCATAGAATACTATGTGAGTGCTCTTCCTATTGCTGCAGGCATCCAGGAAACTTACAGCACCACAGGGAAGTTGAACAACTAAATGAGACTTCGGGAGCATATTTTTAAATTCTTCAATACAGACAGTTTCTTCTTTATAAGAAATATTTAGAGTAATTTCAGATACTGAAGGAATAAAGATGCATCCACATTCTTATCTTTTTTGTAGGTCTGTTCCTTTTGCTTTATCGAGGATGAGCCAGAGCATGCCATATAGTTTAAAATAGCATGGGCCAATCAAGAAAGGAGGTTAAATCCTTAAATACTACATAAGTGGTACAAATCTAATCCTACAGTATTATTATTCTTACACTACCTTGTAGCTGTGGTCCTTCCTCCTTTGTCACACCTGTGTTGTAATGATTAAAAACAAAATAAAAATAAATGTTAACAATGGAAAGATGCTTAATGGAAGACAGGTGGGTTTGATTCCAGGGCCAGAATAGAATAGGGGTCCCAGGACAATTCAGGAAGAGGGTGGGCTCAAACATGACGGCAAACAACGTACTTTGATCAGTATTGTCCAGCGTGAGTTCCAGCTGTGGAACAATACCTATCAGTCTGACAGCCAATGACTCAAAATGGACATCCCTGATGTAAACACTACACATATTTATCAGTATAGTTATATGCACTGCTGAGTATTCTCAATGAAACTGGAGACCCAGGGCAACTGCCCTGTTCTAAAACTGTCCCTAAAGATGCAGTGATACACAGAATATGAATCAATGGTTGTGGCAATGTGCAGTGATTGAGAACTTTTTAGAGAGACTGATTGCTTGACTTACTGCCCATTTTTTGTAAATTCTTTTAGGGGAATTTAATAAAAGAAGCAACCAATAGTGTCCAATCAGAGTTTTAGTAATAGTAAGCCAGTGAATACAACCTGCTAAAAGCTGAAATAAGGCATGTTTGTAAGAGGGAAGCCAAACTGGTTTCAAAAAACGGTTCTTGGTCAATAACTGATAATCTACACATATCCAGTTTGATTCTGATGCATGTGTCAGAGGTTCTCCATGATAGCCACCCACCTTTCTTATCCTTCTTTTCATCCTCCGCTTCGCTGGCTCCTAACAAGGTGAAGATGATTCCGGTCTGAGAATTTACACCTACAGCTGTGACGAGCATTCTCCCTGAGCCTTCCATCACATGAGTACCTGAAATGCAAAATGTGTAAATATATATATATGTGTAAACCTGTAATACACCTTGCACATTACTGAAGTAAGGAATGATGAGAGAACTGGACTGCCATTTCCAGCTGCTCATCTATAGCACCACAATACTGGCATTACTAGCTGGAAATAAGCTTGGAGGTTTTGGTAAGGCACACCTTGTATTGTATATACAGTATATAGGCTTGGCTACAGGAATAGGATATGCCCAGGGCCAAATTTACAGCACAGGCGAATACTCATCAGTGAGGATAAAGTTAAGCAAAATAGCAATTGATACTCTGTATACAATATACTGTATGCACCCAGAAAATAGTACACAGAGTAAATTGTTGATTAGCAGATTCCCCCTATGGAAGTGCTAGCCAGATAATGGCATATAATGCTTTGAATCTCTTCATCTCTATTAATTCTCCATGCAAAACCAGGTTATTCACAGATTTTAAGGTTGAACGAGCTTCTCTGCAAGGTTTTCAGTACTGTTTGAGTGAAATATTCCTGGTAGGGGAGGGATACATTGAAGTGGAGCTGTGCTCTTGTCTCCAGGCAGGGGATGACCTGATTCCACAGCCTGACTTGAAATGGAAAAAGTTATCTGTGCATTTCACCAACCTAAATATTTTTACATACAAAAATATACAGTATATGTCAAGTTACTAGGATTTTCGTGCGATCTGTCTTTAGAAGTTCTAAACTTCTGTAGCTAAGGCTATTACCAAACAGCACCAAATATGGTTCTATTTGTAGCTGCTCTGGAGAGGTGCTTGCTACACTGAGCAGTCTTCATACCATACCTATGATTGAGCAAAAATGGTTAAAAGTACAAAAACATTTATTGGGACATAACAGATGAAAGCCTAATGCGTTCCATGCCTATTCTGGCACTTACTCATAAGTACCCCAATAGGCACAAAACGCATTAGGCTTTCATCTGTTATGTCCCAATAAATGTTTTGTACTTTTAATCAATTGTTTTTGGTTGATTTTTTGGAGAACCTCACAACTTTTATTTTTGCTTTATATATCTATGCACCAACAGAGGGGTGAACTGTGAGTATTCTCTTCCTAATTACCATTATTTACTTTTTTTTTTTTTTCGTTGCGCTTACACATTTTTTATTGGCATCTTGCACCAATTTCTTTAAATTTTGCTGATGTTGCTGCAAGGCTCACAGCCATTGGCTGCCCCAGCAAGTGTCGCGGTGCCATCATAAAGAATTTTACTCTAAAGCTGACCACAGGCTAGCGTTGAATTTGTGTATTTGCCATTCCTAGAGTGACAAGCAGCAAGTACTGCTCTGGAAACACCACCTATAGCATTCCCAAGTCATTTAATAACAGACTTTATTGTGGAAAACCAAACATCTAACCTTGACATAAAAAAGAAAATGTTCATGCCACATGCAAAAATATATCTAATAGTTCCACAGTACATAGAGAATATTTTCAACTGTTGCTAACAGAAGTATCCTGTTTACCAGAGAGTAACATTGGGTCCTTATCTACAGACTTGCGGACTTGGTCAGATTCCCCGGTTAAAGAACTTTCATCGATTTTCAGGTCATTTCCCTGAATAAATATGCCGTCAGTAGGAAGAAGATCACCTATTATGAAAGGCAAAAAGCACATCATTAAATAATTGTTAAGCAAAATATATTCATTTAATTTAAGAAGCTAGACATTAGGCATCTGCACATGTGCCCATCTCTCAACATTTGTTAGGGTATAGGGTGTGACGTGTGCCAGATGCATCATTAAGGAGTGTTATAGTTGAAACAAAAGTCTTAAAAACACTGGCACGTACCATATTTAACTTGTGCAATGTCTCCAACCACCATCTCCGACACAGGGATCTGAATGACCTGACTACCACGGACCACTGTAAATTTTTGTTCTTGTTCAATACGGCTTTGGAGGCCCCTGAATTGCTTTTCTTTGCTCCAGTCATTGAAGGCAGTGACAAGTACAACACAGACAACAGACAAGAGGATGGCAGCTCCTTCAATCCAGCCAGCTTCTGCTTCACCTTCATCTTCTGCTCCTGCTGCCGCACCACCACAGCCTGCAAAACCATCGGAGGAATGAGTCTTTTGCAATAAAACAAAACTTTTGAAAGAATAACTGAGCCACAAAACCATGAAAAAAGGAGCCACATTTTGCATGCATTTTAGCAATGTGGATGTTCATTGCTGTCCATGTGCAAGAGGCTTAGGTACAATTGTTATAAAACCTGGTTAATGAGTCAATTAAAAAAGTGAAAACAATTTTCATTTACCAGTCGCACAAGTGCAAGTGCTGAAGTGCTAAAGGACACAAAGCTGCAGCCCATTCATGGAGCACTTGTCACTGTGTGATTGGTGGTGCAAGCTGGAGTAGGGTGCAGAGTGCAGTACAATCAGATGCAAGTCTGCCATAGGCAGGTGCTAACAAAGGGCTCCCCAATAGGGATGGGCGAATTTTTTCACCTCGTTTTGCCAAAAAAATTACGCCCATGTATGGCGGCGTGCGAAAAAAAAAACGCGCGTCAAAACAATTTTGCCTCGCGACAACATTTTTTTGATGCACATAGACTTTAATGGGCGTCTGCGAAATTTCGCTGGTGGCGAATTTTTGGTGAAGCGAAACGGGTCAAATTGTGTTAATGGATCTGTTAACATTCTTTCGAGTTTTTAGGGGGTAAGGGTATAAAAAACGTATATGTTCCAGGAACAGCACAAAATGTCTTTGTATATACTGTAAGGTTGGGGTAGACTGGCTTTTTTTCTTGTGGTTCCCCAATTTGGTTGTAGTGAGACCTTTCTTCAAAGCATTTATCACTGGGGAAATTCTGAGCTTCTAACCTGCATCACTGGACCTAGGTCATCCCTTTCAGAGACTGGATAACCAAAACCACCAGTGAAGGAACTAGAAAATATTGGGCCCATAACAAAAATGTTTTTAAAACCACTTGCTCATAAAAACTTGTAGTGAAATTGCAATGGCAAACAAACATGGCCAACTAGAAGATCTAGAGCCTCTTATCTTTCTGGAACTTTCTTGGCACTTGAAGAATGTTCTCTTGTCGATTTTAATGTATCTCTAGCAGGGGACCTTTTTACCCATAAAGTGGATCACCGTACCAGAGGCCCCCCCCTTCAGACTAGAAGAAAAGAACTTTCATTTGAAGCAACGTAGGGGGTTCTTCACAGTCAGGACAGTGAGGTTGTGGAATGCACTGCCGGGTGATGTTGTGATGCTGATTCAGTTAATGCCTTTAAGAATGGCTTGGATGATTTTTTGGACAGACATAATATCAAAGGCTATTGTGATACTAAACTCTATAGTTAGTATAGGTATGGGTATATAGAATTTAATTAAAAGTAGGGAGAGGTGTGTGTATGGATGCTGGGTTTTCATTTGGAGGGGTTGAACTTGGTGGACTTTGTCTTTTTTCAACCCAATTTAACTATGTAACTAACTATGCAACTTGCCACTTTGCTTGTAACAGCTACAGCTAATGATGTGATGCCTGCAGCTATGGCTTTCTCTAGTAGGCAGTGGGCTAATTCTAATCATATTGCTAATGTCGGCAGACAGGTAGTGGGATTTCCCACATATGCCTTGACTAGTACTGAGAGTGGGCCCCTGATCTAAGGTCTTTTGGTAGGCCCCTGGTGTTCCAGTCAGACACTGGCCATTTTGCTCTCTAACTTGCAAGCAACCAAAACCGAATTCCAAGCACCTAGTGTATGTACCTATAGACCAAGTGGTGATTGAATGAATTCTATGGGTACATCTCAGCTGATACTTAAAATGTGTTCCCTTTTATAACTGGACTGAATCATAGTCAATAAAATGATTATTCCATACAATCACATGGTGACACTTCAAGTCATGACAGTCATTTCAAAACATGTCTGGGCAAGGGGTTAGTAACACTAGGAGCCTAGGTTTCCAACTCTATTCAAGTCTATATACATCATAGTGAAGAGCATTGTGTTATCAGCAAAAAATACATCTTTTTAATAACAAACGGAACCTTCATGCCTTGGTCATTCTCTGTGCACTGCATCCAGGCTGGGAAGGGCCGAGGGGATGCTTTGCTCTCATACAATGCACTGGAGGTGAAGTTAAAAATAAACTGGCTGAAATCATTAATGAATTTTTGATTTGCTTACACCACACAGCACTAATTCTTTCTGCCGTTCCTCCCTGCTTCTGTAATACCCCATGATCTGATTCCTAAAGCTGGTTTGGGCACTGTGCCACGTTATCAGGTACACCCCTCTGAAGGTCACCCTGGCATGAGGATTTAGTGGTTGCCATTAGATTTTAAGGGCTGTAATAAGAGAGGGGGAGGGATGATTTCATGTAGTTAATGTTGTATCCATTTCCTGAAAAAGTCAAGGGCAAAGCTATAAAAATACAATCACTCGGGAACATATTACCAATAAAGACCAGAATGCAGGTGGGATACATGTCTGCCCTTGTCTTTGTATCAATCTAGATTGGAATTCTAGTCCCAGTGTGTAGGGCAAGAAAATGTAAGTGGGCAAAACTGAACACAGCAAGAGAAGAGATTACAGTATCTACTGCAGAGTTCCTGCCACAGTTATTAATATTAATTCTTAAAATGAGTATATTGGACACACTAAACATCTATTTACTGTACAATAGAGAGACAGACCGATAGATAGATGATCGATATATAGACGATAGATTGATAGAAGATAGACAGATGACTGATCGATGGATAGACATGCGTTTGGAGAGATATGTAGATAGATGATCAATAGATAATAAATCAATAGAAAGATAAAATACAGACAGTTAGACTGATAGATAGATAATATAGTGAATAAAGCACCCCCTCTTTTAAAATATAAGGATATTATAAGTTACCAAGGAGTTTCATGACCATATAAAAACACGAGGCCGAAGTCCGAGTGTTTTTATACAGGTCATGGAACTCCGAGGTAACTTCTAATATCCTCATATTTTACAACTGGGGGTACTTTATTTATTATAATACACAAGTTTCAGTGAGTCATGTGACAGAAATGACATCAGAACTCACCGTTTATAACTGATGACATCAGAACTCACAGTTTATAAGCATATAATTTACAAGCTATTCATGGCTTTTGTGTATTATATATATATATATATATATATATATATATATATATATATATATATATATATATATATATATATAATCAATAGATAAATAATATATGATTAATAGATAATAGATCAATAGAAATATACTAAAAAACAGACAGTCAGACTGATAGATAATAGATATATAATACATTGATAAATAAATAGATAGATAATAGACAAACAGATGGATGGACAGATAGATCAATAGATAATAGATAGATGGATAGATATGCCAATCTAAAGTGGCTGCACATATCACTGCAATCCTCCAATGCTGATGCATTATCTGTGTGTCTACTTAGTCCTGGTGGTACTATCAGCAAAATCTTGCTGCAAAGAAGCAATAAATGTAACTCAGATGGCACCAGGTCTAGTAATCCAGCAACACCAATCCAATGTTTGCTTTGAAACAACTGACCAGTAAATACCACTTTCTGACTTGTTGCTATGAGTTACTAGACCCGTAAAAACATTACCACTTTTATAAACCTAAGCCCTAGAACTCAGAGGAAAGAGAAATAAACAGAGCTTCAAAATTGAGCTAATATTGTTATATTGTTATATGGTGTTTTCAGAGAAATATTCGTTTGACACAAATAAATCTATTCCGCTGCTTGAGTTTACCCTTCCTGAATCAGCCCCTACCACGTTAGTGAGAATCTCCATTATCAGTAACATTCCCTTTCTTTAAAATAATAATGACATCTCAGCACATGAATAGCACTCTTCATTCCTATTCCCAAACCAGACATTCAGCAGTAGATGCTCATGAGAGGGCTGCTCTGTCACTTCATAAGTATAAGGTCTATACCCCAGACATTTCATTTCAAATGGACTGCATGGAACAGCATCAGTTTATATTGTATTTTGTTCTGCAGCACTTAGGCTTGACATTGAAATTGTTGCCTGGTTGCTTGGGTAGGTAGGCCTGAACAACTAGTTAGCACGTTCAATCCCAAGCTTGACAGGAATCGGAAACAGCTAGGGTTTTTTCTTATTTTTCTGCACTTTGCACTGTGCCCCGCCAATAGCACCCAAAGGCACGGGTCCTTTTTTACATCCGGCATGAGGTGCAGAGCAAAGCAAGGCCCTGGATGCAAATGCATCACTAAATCCTTTATGATAACATTTGCATAATTGCGCTGGTTTAGTCAGGGCAGTCCCAATTCACTCATACCAGAAGGAACAAGGCTTGCCTGCAGGTGGCTGGGATTTAGAGCAGATAGATTGGGAACCTGTGCCAACCTTAAATAAAGTCATAACTAATCAATGTGTCACTCAACTCATGGGGATCAAAGCAGAGAAACATACATTTACAGGATGCCTTCCAAGTGCCTAGAAAGACTAGACACTTCAAGCCCCATAAAACTGTTTAGCGCCTCCGAAGAGTAGCAAAAATATCCCTGCTTTACTGTCTGTAAAGTAAATTATGTAAATTATGCAATTTAATAGCTCAGCATGAATAAAACATTTTGATCTGACTGACTGATGTATTCAGTGTGTCAACAAACCCAATCCCCAATCGCAAGCATGGAATGCTTCCAATGGATATAAAAAACAAAGTCCTGTTCTGGTGCACTCAAAAAACATAAGGAAAAATGCCTGGGTGCTGGTAAAAATGTTGCAATATATTAAGTTTTAAAAAAACAACTGCACTCACAAGTCTTGTGAAAATGAGAAGTGGATTTATTCGACGTTTCGGCACCTACATTGAAGCTGTCATCAGGAATATATATATATATGCTCATTTATTAAAGGCTAGAAACAAGGGCAAGAGCTGTAACAGTGGCAAAACCATAGACTTTAACAATCAGGCTGGAGGCCAAATGCCTGCTATAAACAGGAACACACAGGAGCAGTTCAGTGTAATAATAAAACTGGATAAATAGATAGGCTGTGCAGAATAACAAATGTTTGTTTCTTGCACTTAGTCATATTTGTATAAAATTATATAAAATATAATTATATTATATAATATGAACAGATAAGAATGTCTGTAGTGAAAACCGCTTCTGCAAATCACTTACTTTTTCCCCATGTAAAATGTATTCCCAGATTTGTCTGCAACAGAAAGTGTATGCCACTCAGTGTCTCAGTGGTTTTTGTTCTTTTTTTTGATCTCTGTCTCCTCAGCACTTTCAGGGCATTAAAACAAATGATTCCAAGGTACGGCCCAATAACAGCCGAGGGATTAGCACGGGTGAAGTTGTGGTTAATCTTCCATGCGCTAATCCTCATATTCGGAGGAACAGTGCAACCAATACATTTCCAGTTGTCATAGAAATGCTTCTGTTTTCTAAAATAATATTTTCCAGCAATTCCTGAGTAAGCATTTAATTATACTTTTATACTGGGGCTCTGATCTTTCATCTAAGCAGGGACATAGCTATTTGGGTTGTGTATGTGTATTTTAGTGTGGCGAGCAAACATTCTGTATGTTCAAATACCCAACGGCTCATTTATTAATAACAAGCAAGCACAAGCATATTCTAGAAGCAGAAAATTGGACCCTTACAGCTGTACAGTGGCTATTATTGTATGTGGTGCTTTGACTAAGGTCTGGCACATAACAGGGCTCAAAGGAGAAATAAACCCTTAAAATAAATATGGATAGGAATGTGGCATTTTTATATACTGAACTTGCTGCATCACCCTAAAGGTTTGTAATCTCTATAGTAGTAAAGATCTTTGCCTTACATTTGTGCACAGGAGCTCACCATCTTGGATTGTGTTAGGAGTGTCAGGGGCACTGCACATGCTCAGTGTGCTCTCGGCTAAGCTCAGAGGTGGTCACAAATCAGAAGTTGTTATGAAGGCACATGAGGTTGGCTGATCTGAACAATGGTTAGGAGTGGGGACAGATTTGACAGAAGAGCTGCCAGATTTGCTTCCCTGAACATGTTGATATTCTGTCAAAAATAGACTTTCAATATTTTATGTTGCATTTCCAGTTAAATATTGATTATATTACAGATGGATGGCAGACTGAGTGTGAGAATAGCTGGGCTTGTTAAACAGTGAGCAAGCTGATTAGTTTGACAGTTTTCTGGAGTCATGTTAAGGGCCACAGAATAGTTTTCTAAAAACTGGTGTAGAACCAAAAATGCATCCTAAGGTCTTGGATTGTCAGAGAATTTCACCCTTTGCTCTTCCCTGCCATGTGGCTTATTATTCTCTCCCATCTGACATGTTAGATATAAAAGAGGTTAATGGCTTTATATGTGTCACACTTACTTTCAATTCTCTACATTGTCTGTTACCAACCATCCTTTCATATGCTGTTTTGTCTGCCCTATTCCTTCCTCTATAATTGTATCTGACTTTCATTCCATTTCTATGGTTTGTAGCTCACAACCTCTCTTCCCTTCAGTCTCAGTCTCTCGATGTATTGTAGCCATATGATCTGTCAGACCATGTCCTCATATTACTTTATCTCTGCCCTTTTAATATATCTGCCTGTTTTACTCCTTCAGCTTAGTTATAGCTTTTACTATCATCTATAGCTTTTTCCTCCTCAACACCCAGCTCCCTCCTTTCACGTATTTACCCAGTCACCTTTCCCGTCTCCCCATTCATATATTGTGCTATATAATTCCAGTGCCTGTGTGCATCTGTTACTAAGGCATCTGCCATGAAACTGACAAAAAGAATAACCAAATAACTGTTGTGATACTGCCAATCTCTTGTTCAAATAGAAATCCCAATTTCAGTGTTGGACAGTCTGTGCCAGATGATCTCCCAATAGGTTAGTCCTAATGGGGCCATCTTGGGTTCATCCCACTCAGCTCTGCTTTATATACTGTATAGATAATAAGTAGGGTAAATGTCTCATATTGAACCATACAGTGTAGGCTGTCTGGTTCAAATTGCCTTCTGTATTCTAGGGGTCCTAAACTCTAAACAGAACTATGCCTGATTGTTAAGTAAGTCAGCCAATCACTGCATAGCCCTGCCCCTCATCACCCCACCCCAATATCATTAGCTCTGCTCGCCCCACCTGCCCCTCTTGATCAGATCTGGCAGGTAAGACAGGTGACAACCCTAAGCATAAATCCATTTAACGTCCATTTCGTTTAGCTCAATAAGAGATTGGGCACATGATTTTACTTTCTCTGTTGGACCTTAAGAGATGTAGTCCAACTTACTACACACCCTGGCTGCACAGCGTGGCTTTATCTATGCTTTACCTTCACTCACCAGCCTAAAACAAGTTCTGTTGCCATCCCCAAACATAAATCAAGGGCCAGAAATACAGCTATTCTGTGCTGCCTTTATTGGCTGCTTTATTTATTCGGACTGCTGTACATATACACCTTATGTTACTCAGCATTAACAATGACCTTACTGGCCTACATAGAGGCCTTCTACTTATATCTCTATTCTGCATACATCATGATAGATTTAACTAAACTGGATCAAAGTCTAATCTCCATATTCAAATAAATAAAGAAATTATTGTATTCAGTTTCCCAGAGATTTAACATCACGTCACTTTAGTTACACAAAATCCAAAGCCAAACCCTACAGGTCTGACCAGATCTTAAATTGGATCCTGAATATGGTGCATTCCTAATCTCTGTTGAAATAAATTCTTGATTTTACCTTATGTGTGGAATTGGAGTGCTCGTTGAGTTTGTACTAATTGCAACTCACCTCAAGCTACGGGCTCGGGGCGATGCACCCGGCCACCCTCTTCATTTGGTGAGTAGGCTTTTCCCCTGCCTGAATTTCCTCAGCAAGTTAGCAGCAGCTGACCCAGGAGCAGGACCTGGGGTTCATACACACCCGTGTCAATGTGTTCAATGAGTGAGCAGATATTTAGTCTCGGGGTGGACTGCTCTTATATATATATATTTAACTAATAATGCTCGTATTGGCAAAGTTCCATAGAATGTTTTAGCGTTAACCCCTTGACGACAGAAACATATACTTTAGACGAGCTGAACTGAGCAAAAGCCCTCTTTTTTCTCTTGCATTCCTAATCTTTATCTTAAAGATGTTAAAATGTTTCCTTATCCCTGCTGTGTAGAGATGTTCGGGTCATGAAAAACTTGTGTCTGACCCTTAAAATGTTGCCATGTTGTGTACACTTCTTCCATATGTGCTTCTGGTTCCAAGGCAGGGAATCTTGGGAGCAGAGGAGGAGTGTACATTCCTTGTCTGACCCACACCCAACCAATGGTTAGCCAAATTTCAACCCAAACCTGTAGTGATCTTGGGTCAACCAGCACTAGGGTTGCCACCTTTTCCTGTCTCCCTTTCTGGACTGGGGACAGGAGCTGATGTCACAGGGGGCACAGTAATGACATCAGGGGTGAGGTGATGACATCAGTGGGCAGAATGATGTAATAGCGCTCTGAATCCTTTTTCTGAAGTAATCGTCCCAGCATTTCAAGGTGGCAATGGGTTGCATGTCCTATACCTATTTGTATTTCCTCTCCCAATGGTCCTTATAATGTTGAGAAGCGAGGGAAATTCCCCTCCCTGCCCTACACTAAAGCCAGACCTGGCATTGGTACTCAGGCAAGATAATATATCTAGTACCTACTATAACTATACTACTGCCTTGGAAGTCTATGGGAGATTGGAATGACTAAGTTTGTGTGCCACCCAATGTTGACAGGGTTGAGATGATAGATTTGTCATGTATTCTCTTTGATCTCTCAGATCCTGCTAATTTCTGAATTAGTGATTCTGAGTTTTTACACCAAACACTGTAGATAATTTGTACTTGTTGCGATGTGCAGGATAGGCAGCAATTAAACAGATTAACGTCTTTATTCAGAGCTAGACTCCAGAAGAAATTGCAAGTGCACAAACAGAAAACTTACACACAGATCCTTCTGAATCATAACAATAGCAATTATCGTAATTACAGGGCAACAGGGAGGCATTAAGCCAATCAATGCATTGGACTAACACACCTCCTGTTTTTCTACCCTGCTTATTTGGATTCAAGTGAGGTCTGTTTTTTACCAAATAAGAGTTTGTCATCCAGCACCAGAATTCTCAATTTCCACTTGTGTCTTATAATTTATGTTCAAACCTAGGGGGTTATTTATCAAAATCATTATTTTCTGAAATATACTCTGACCAAATCCGCACAGGTTATTTCGCGTTATTTATTACTACATTTTCCAGAAAAATTCAAGTTCGGGAAAAAAATCATTGAAAAATGGAAACGTACAAATTTTCAGATTTTCAGCCAGAAAACTCAAGATATTTTTGGGACTTTTCCCACTGACATATACAGGTCTGACATTTTGCATTCTCCGGTAGGTTTGGGTGAATTTGACTCATTTTGTTTCACAAAAAAATTGCCACCGGTGATGTGTGGCAACATTTTTTTGACACGTCTTTTTTTTTTGACGCACAACGCCATACAAGTCTATGGGCATCATTTCCGCGGCAAAACAAAGTGAAAAAAATCGCCCATCCCTATTCTAACATAATAAATTGCTAAAAATTTGAGGGTTTTTTTTCCACAAAAAAATCTGATTTTTTTATAAAAAAAAAAAAAGAATCAAATTCATTTGGAAGCCACAAATGAAATAAAAAGCAGACTAATAGCATCTCCATTTCAGACCTACCTTCAGTTTCTCCTCCAGGAGGCCGATAAAAAGAGAGGCCGAGGGATATAATGGCTGCAATTTCCAGGATAATCAATGTCACGTCTTGAAGGGCTTCCCATACTAGTTGTAAGAAAGTTTTTGGCTTCTTTGGAGGTATAAAGTTTTTTCCGAAAATTTGCCTTCTTTTTTCTAGATCTGCTACTGTACCAGGCAAGCCTGCAAGAGAAAAATAGAGAGAATATTTAAAATAAGATCAAATACTGTATATGTAGGGTCATTTATAAACACTGGGCAAATCTGCCCTAATTTGTCTATCACTCCTAGAGAATATGGTTATATTTTCTAGACCTGACCTGTCTAGGTTCCACTGAACACTTCCTGCCTGATCAGGTAAGGAGTGTAACAAAATGGACCCTGAGCATGTGTGTGGTCATTTATATATTCTTACATACAGCCATGTAAACAAGGACTTACTTCCCTGATGAGGCTAAGGACCAGCTGTTCAACATCAATTAGGCCTACATAGCTGGTCAAATACTAGGGTACTATTTTCTTAAAGGGGTAACTAAATTACCAGACCCCTACACATGCAATCCAAGTGCACAATAACAAACACCTATAACAACTGCTTCAGGGATGCAAAGCTCTGTAAATTTTCATTGCCTGTAGAAGATTGCTGCTGCTTTGTCAGCCACTGCTCTGGATGGGAGACTGAAAGGATGAAATACAATGGCTTGATGCTTTGGTGCATAAATGTACAGAGATTAGGAGTTCTGAAGTTTGCTGCTACATGGGAAGCCGTCTGTTCTTCTCTTGACCGACCTTGAACACTGATAGGCCACAATGATACAATACAGGTTCTAGCACAATGCAGGAAGCCTGTGAACGCCTATCTGAGGCAAAACAGGGAGCAGACCCTGAAATTGCTGGGAGCCCTAGAAGGTACAAAAGAGGTTCACAATCCTTAAGTTACCCCAGAGGTTGCATTTATGAACATAGTTTAGCAAAAACATTTCACACATTTTACTTCTACGCAATTACCATTTGGGATTTGAGCATGCAATATTCCGATATCAACACAGGTATGGGATCCATTGCCTGGAAACCTGTTATCCCACCGGATATGGGAAGACTATCTCCCATAGACTCCATTTTAGTCCGTTTACATTTTTGAAGATGATTCCCTTTTTCTCTGTAATAATAAAACAATACCTTGTACTGGATCCCAACTAATATATAATTAATCCTTATTGAAGGTAAAACAATCCCATTGGATTTAATTAATGTTTAGAGATTAGAGAAAGTATAGAGATCCAAGTTACCAAAAGAACCCTTTTCCTGAAAAAACGCAGGTCCCAAGCATTCTGTCCAAAATCATCCAAGCCATTCTTAAAGGCATTAACTGAATCAGCCATCACAACATCACCCGGCAGTGCATTCCACAACCTCACTGTCCTGACTGTGAAGAACCCCCTACGTTGCTTCAAATGAAAGTTCTTTTCTTCTAGTCTAAAGGGGTGGCCTCTGGTACGGTGATCCACTTTATGGGTAAAAAGATCCCCTGCTATTTGTCTATAATGTCCTCTAATCTACTTGTAAAGTGTAATCATGTCCCCTCTGAAGCACATTTTTTCCAGAGAAAACAACCCGAACCTTGTCAGTCTACCCTCATAATTTAAGTCTTCCTTCCAGTTTAGTTGCACGTCTCTGCACTCTCTTAAAAATATGTTGCATATGAGGCAATAACCACATATGGGGTGGTCCCCTGCTTGCATTTGCTCTGCTGGTCTTTTTGTAACTACAACTGTCAGGGTGCCGATCCTTAATGGAGCAAGCACCAAGCTTTGTACATTGGAGAGAGCAGGGTGTGCTGATGGGCTTCTAGCTCCAAAATGATCAGCATTCTTGTTCTAGGTGCCTAATTCTAGTGCTGTCTTTATAGGGGTGTAGAATAAGTACAACTGCCCTGTTCCATGCATGTAGTTTGACCTCTCAGCAGCATATGTAGGAATTATTGGGGATCACAGTATAGCACAGCAAGATGGCTTCAGTAGGACAATTCTCTTGCCCAACAAGTGGTCCATCAGCCAGTGCTGCTAATATTTAGGAATGCATGCAATAGCTCTGCAATTCATTTATGGCTGCATACCCGATTCATAAAACTAAACTAACTGAAGTTACAGATATGGGCATGGCAGTGACTAGAAGAAATATGAGACACTATTTAGCCACAGATGAGATCTCTACAGTTAATGTACTTTCAAAAACTGCTCATATGAAATGAACTCTGTCAATAAAAATATTCATAGTTGAGACTTCTCTGTCAAGACATCTTCATTTTCTGGACCCAGAACACACACACACACACACACACACACACAAGGACTCGTAGTTCTTTATGGACAAAATAAAATTATTATGGATGCACCAAATCCACTATTTTGGATTCGGCCGAACCCACGAATCCTTTGCGAAAGATTCAGACGAATACTGAACTGAATCTGAATTTGCATATGCAAATTAGTGGTGGGAAGGGAAAAATGTTTTACTTCTTTGTTTCGTGAGAAAAATTCACACGATTTACCTCCCCGCCCCTAATTTCCATATGCAAATTAGGATCCAACCGGCAGAAGGAGTTGGCCGCATCCTGGCTGAATCCCAAACCGAATCCTGGATTCCAGGTATCCCTAAAAATTATGCCTACCTGATGCCTCACTGTACAACTGAAATCCTGGTAACTTTGTGCAATGAAAGGCAGCAAGAAGTGGTGACAATAAAGGGTTAGTGACCTAGATTATTATTATCATTTATTTATATTGCAACATATTCAGCAGAGCTCCATAGAGATTGATCATCATTTGGACCAGTCCCTGCCCTAGTAAAACTCACAGTCTAAACACCTACCATAGTCATAGCCACTGCATGTAATTAGCAGACAATTAAGTGCTCATGAACATGCAAACTCCTTACAAACACTGCAAGTCAGCAACAGTAACTATCCATTGGGATGGGGGTACTGGAGCTACAGTATGGCCACACCATCTTCTTTTGTCTTCTACTCAGGGAAGACGGCCCCAGAGAGACAATGGGGGAATTCATAAAAGTGGAGAGAGCCCATTTTTGGAGCAAAAGTGGTTGTAAACTGGAGTAAAATACTTTCTCCATATTCACAAACAGAAATCCGCCTAAATTCCAACTCAACTGCTGCTTTTCATATTTTGGTGAATTAAAGTTTACAGACACTTTTATGAATATGTCTTTTAAACAACATAAAAATTGAGTGAAGTTCAGTATAACTCTTCCACACGTGGTCAGATAAATTCTAAAATAACTTGCTCTGCTTTTGTTCACCCAATCTTCATTTCACACCTCTTGTAGGTGCCCCATTGGGGAAGTATTAGCATATTAATAGGGATTAGTTTCTTATAGTCTTATAGTCAGGGCACAAGTTTCTGTGTAATCCTATAGGTAATGCACTGATTAAACAAAAAAGTGTTTTTTATACAATTTGATATGTAAAAAGTTTTTAACTCACACTTGCATTATTTTACTAGTTTTAGCTTAATGAATGAGGCAATTTTAGCAATGAATATATTATCTAAAGGAAAAGTAAAGCCTACCAGCCATTTGTTTTTAGTTTTAGCAGCAATTAGACACTTGACCTAAAATAATAAAAAATGGTATATACTTTTCCTAGGTAAAATAAACCCCCAAAAATTCCAATTTAATGGCTGACTGACAGGTGTAGTAAGAACTAAAGACAAATTCAGAAAAAAATGGCTTTAAAATGCAGTGCAAAAAACACCTGTACACTTGCTGTCTGGTTCGAAAAACCTTCCCTGTTTTCAGGAGTCTCAAAACCGGGCAAGCCTATTACCTGCTTCTCGGGCGCCAATCACGGGCAGCCACGTCACAGGTTTGCCCCTTCATGTCACTGGCCCCGCCTCTGACATCATGGGTACCGCCCCCTGCCCAGATTCCGCTTGTGGGAAAGGTGGCAACTCTACATGCATATTTCCCGCATAAGGGATGCATATTTCCCGCATAAGGGATCTTTTCATAATTTGGAAATCATGGAAACATTAATAAGAACCCAATAGGATTGTTTTGCCTCCAAAAATGATGCCTTATATCAAGTCAAGTCAAGTCAAGTGGATTTTATTGACATTTCAGCTATATACAGTAAATAAAGTACATAGTACTTATTTCTTATCTTATATCTTAGTTGTGATCAAGGTACTGTTTTATTATTACAGAGGAAAAGGAAATAATTTTCGAAAATATGAATTAAAATGCATCCTATGGGAGATGGCCTTCCCGTAATTCGGAGCTTTCTGGATAACAGATCCCATACCTGTATAAATAATTGACTGATACAGAAATGTCAACCTGGATCTTAATTTGAGTGGTTTGAAACCATAATGTCATATAAAACTTGCACGTCGTCAGTTTGAACAATTAATATTATGTGCAAATTATCCATCATCGCAGGAATGCTGTGTCATTCTGTAGAATAATGGAAAAGTCACATTCCAGCCAGGCCAAAGCAAAAAGGCTCTGTAGTCTTTGTTGAATTCCAGTCAGTCTTCATCATTCGTTCCTATATAATTACATTATCGGCGATGATTGAGCGTGATGGTAACAATGTACTTCTTATTAGAAACTCTGAACGCCTAAATGATACAGGAGGCAGCACAGAATGAAAGCTATGCCCCTTATTTCTGTGAATTATACAGCTGAAAGGCAAATAAAGATGCTGTGGTATCTGGAAACTTTATTAAAGGAAAACTATACCCTCAAAATGAACAGACATTTTATATCATATTAAGTGGCATATTAAAGAATTTTACCAAACTGGTATATATATTTAAGGAAATATTGACCTTTTGCCTTGAACCACCACTGTGTGTTGCCTCAGAGATCATCTGACCAGAAATACTGCAGCTCTAACTGTAACAGGAAGAAGTGTGGACGCAAAATACACAACTCTGTCATTAATTGGCTCATGTGAGCTAACATGTATGGTTTGTTTGTGTGCACCATGAATCGTACAATCCCAGGGGGCGGCCCTTATTTTTTTAAAATGGCAATTTTCTATTTAGAATTACCCGATGGCACTTACTGCTAGAAAAGTATATTATTATGAAAATGGTTTATTTACATGAAGCAGGGTTTTACATAGGATCTGTTTTATGCAATATATTTTTATAGAGACCTACCATATATACTCGCGTATAAGCCGACCCAAGTATAAGCCAAGGTACCTAATTTTACCTACGAAAACTGGGAAAACTGATTGACTTGAGTATATGACTAGGTGAGAGCTATGGACAAGGCTTTTGCTTTAGGGCCTCTGTTTCACTATTGGTGACGCCAAGTCACAAAATGTCACCTAGCACCGAAGCGCAAGCAGCATCGGGCAAACTTAGTCCCTATGCAGGTGAGAGCATTCCAGGCTGGGCTCACTCTCCCCAGGGCTGCCTGTTCCATGCACTTACAACATGTAGTGCAGAGGAGGAAGAGGGAGAACACTGCAGCACGTGTTTCAAATCTCCCTCATTCTTCTGTACTATGGAGGAGCCAGCTATGCAGCTGCCCAGAGCATCCGGCTCCACAGCGCACACACGCAGCAATCCCTGCCCTCAAGAGCAAGCCACTCACCATATGAAATCCTCCATCTTTCACCTATCGCTTCGCAAGCACCCCCTCCTGTTTTCACATGGTCCAAGCGCCGGGTCCCTTAGACTCGAAACCCCTGTGTGTTCGCGAGCATGCTCTCAAGCACCCAGTACTGACTCGAGTATAAGCCGAGGTAGACTTTTTCAGCACATTTTGGGTGCTAAAAAAATCAGCTTATACTCGAGTATATACAGTACATTGTTCGGGGGGTATAGTTTTCCTTTAGCGCCTGTTTTTGTAGTTACTTTACCAGTGAGACTCACTAATTGCCACTCTTTATAACATGAGAGCATCTATAACTGTACTGATCACAAGTATAGAGCCCTGATGGGTTAATAACATTATCCAGCAGTGGTGCATACACAAGGGGCTCTGCAGTGCTCATTAGTGATGGGCGAATCTGTCACGTTTCGCCAAAAAAATTTGCAAAACTCCAAATTCGTGAAACTGCAAAAATTCGCGAAACCCATTGAATTCAATATCAAATAATTTTGACACACCACAATTTTTACACGCACGACTCTTTTGTCCAAATGCATTAAAGTCACTGGGCTTTCGAATAATTTTGATGTGCGACAGTTTCTAACAGCGTCAATTTTTTCGTCACTGCAATTTTTCAAACGGCAAAGTTTCACAGCAGTTTTGCTAAAACATTTCCTGTGAAATCTGAAAATTTACCGCAAATCCACGCCTGGCAAATAATTTCGCCCATCACTAGTGCTCATTTTACTGACTCCGTGCCTGGCACGCTGGCAGCTCCAATCACAAGGGGGTATTATGCTATTTTTACAGAGAGAAACAGCCCACTGCTTTGTGCCAGATCATCTCACATGGCACATAATTAAACCATCAGCAGCTGCTATGCCAGGGTATACAGCTTGCAGCAGAAACATCTTACAAGTGTTTGCTCCTGACTCCAAAACTGCCTGATTTGGGAGCCCCTGAGGTAGTTGTAGCCACCATAGGCCGCATTTTATTTGAGTGTTACTGCGACGAGTGCTGCAGGGAATCCAAAGTCATTTGCCCTTCACAGTCAGCCCAGCTGTCGCCCACAGGATTTTATAGCTAACAGCTCATTGGCCTTCTTTGTTATCATCTGCTCTGAAAGAATTGTGGGAAATGCAAGAATATTTCAAACGCTTAGAACCCGTCCCATCTGTCAGCAAATCCAAATCCAGTTACAGTGAGCTGAGACGACTTTTTGTTTGTGATTTTGCAGGTTAGAGACGCGTCTGTTGTTGGAATGAAATACCTGCGGTGTTAGAGGAGTCTCAGTCGCACTCAAGCCTTCAGCAGAAGCCTCACCATTACAGATTATTCCTATAATTACACATTGGCACAACATATGTTTCACGCTTGCCGAGCTGCAGACTGGCAGCTGAGCAATTACGCAGCACATTTCTATTATAGAAAACGTCTAGTTACCAGTATGGAATTGATTATTTGCAACACTTGGGACTCAGGGTTTTGCAGATAAGGAGTCGTTCCTTAATGTGGAGCACAAATGGGTCTTTCCTTTAAGTTGAGCACCATGCCTTAAATTAAGGGGTCCTTATCATGCAACTCAGATTTAAAATCTATCGGTTATGACCCATGTGCCCCTCATGGGTCAATGGATCAAACTGATCAATGGAAACCAAAAGATTTGCAAAGTGTAATGTTTTAATTTTTATACTGAAAAATTCCTTTAAGGCTAAGAGGCCTTACATAACTGTGGATCGTGTAACTCTACTGCACTGTGCAGCTCAGCAATGCATATGTTGATTTTCTATGGGAAATGGTTTAAAATATAATTTAACAATTTTGACTTCACATTTAACATCTGACTTTTTCTGTGAAATATGTAAGATTCTGAGGATTAAGAATGATGGTAAAATTAAAAATATGTGTAATAAGTGTTCTTCCTTGGGACACTATCAAACTACTAGACTGCTGTGTTTTATACTATTATCAAGATTAAACTTTGTTCTACAAGTCTTTCTCCAGTATTTGATCCTAATCTCTCCAAATTATATCCCATGAATCAAGGCAGTCTGATATACTGTCTTTGTGCCAAGATTATCTCTGGGGCCAGCTCATAAATCACCAGCAAGTTCTGTTGTAGGAAAGCCAGTTACTGCAGACACATGGGATTCTTCTGGCTCTGCCTATTGCAGGCTCCTTTTAACTCAGGTGAGCTACAGCTGGGAGCAGTTGTACCTCCCAACATTCTTTATTTAAAAGACCAACTCATGCCATGACCCAGGACTAAAGCTACCCTGTCCACATGCCTGGCAGACAACATTAAACATTGTAGGGCACTTGCAGGTGCAAGAAAAAAACTCTGTAGCTAATAATACATACCTTCAACATTTTGGAAATAAAAAGAGGGACAAAAAAGTTGGTGGGTAGCGCAATTAAATTTTTTGACCACACCATCCATTTTTGTGGCCACACCCCCTAATTACTATGTTCATTTTACAAAATGCATGTTATGAAAATTTGAACATATTTCTGTGTTTTTTTTTTTTCCAGTTACCGTATATACTCGAGTATAAGCCGAGTTTTTCAGCCCCCAAAATATGCTGAAAAACTCTACCTCGGCTTATACTCGGGTCAAAAGCAAAAACGCTCGCCGGCATCTAAGAATAGTCGACGGCGTCCAAGAATAGTCTCCAAGAATATTTGCCGGCGTCCAAGAATGGTCGCCGGCATCCAAAAACGAGACGCCGGCACCTCCAATGGGAGCAGAAACCCTTAATTATTTGATTGAAACTTACCAGAAGCTGCTGCATTTCTCACCCACGGCTTATACTCGAGTCAATAAGCTTTCCCAATTTTTGGGGGTAAAATTAGGTACCTCGGCTTATACTCGGGACAGCTTATACTTGAGTATATGCGGTATTACAGTTTTGCTAATGAAGGTGAATTGCCCTTTAAATTGTGAGTCTAACTTTTCCCCAGGGACCTGTTATATTATATTGTTACAATTACTTATTTGCTTATCTAGAAATTGTTACTAAAGTATCTTATCTTCTGCTGTGGCTATTCTGGGCTCTCTGCCAAAAGCCAATTAAGTTAGAAACTTTGTTTCTTTTTCTGGCTGTTCATTGCAGAGAAAAACAGGACTTTCCAGTATAAGTGAGGGACTGCGGGTTGAGCTTTCAAAAGAGGGACTGTCCCTCTAAAAAGGGGACAGTTGGGTGGTATGGCTAATGCCTGCCATGAGCAGGCCTCTATAAACCCAAGCATTGCTAACATGTTCCTGTGTAGGTGCTCCCTGTGTATCGCCAGCCCCCCACTTTCTAACCTGAATTGATCCATGACACAGTAAAGTTTCATGAGTAATAAACAAAATTCCTATTCCTAGAAATTCCTATGATTAATATCACTCAGCTACCTTAAATTGGACTGGCATTACAGACCCCCCAAGCTCCAAATTATTGTGTGTGTGTGTTAATGTACATTCAAGTCGAAGTCGAAGTAAAGCCATTCGATGGTCGAATTTCGAATTATTTATCACTTTGAAGTTCGACCCTTGATAAATCTGCCCCTAACTGTAACAGGAATAAGTGTGGAAGCAACAGACAGAACTCTGTCTCTTAATTGGCTCATGTGACCTAACTTGTATGGTCTGATTGGTATGTTTGTGTGCACTGTGAATCCTATGATCCCACGGGGCGGCCCTTATTTTTTAAAATGGCAGTTTTCTATTAAATATTACCCAATGGAACATACTACTAAAAAAGTATATTATTATGAAAATGGTTTAACATGAAGCAGGGTTTTACACATGAGCTGTTTTATGCAATATCTTTTTAGAGAGACCTACATTGTTTGGGGGGGTATAGATTTCCTTCAAGGCTCTATTAGAAGTCCCCTAGCCATTCTATGGTTTTTCAAATTGTATGAGGCCACAGTCCAAGAATTCATTAATAATTCTTTAAGTCTGAAGAGGCTTAACTGGGGAGTTCTAATATTCTTATAATTTATGCAGAGGCTACATTATCCCCTATATTATTTACAAGACACCATAAAAGTATTAACAATGCTCATGCATTATGTATAAAATAAAATAAACATGTCAGCAGACTGCATTACCGAACATTAAACATCAGCCAAAACTCTCTGCACACTTCTTTCTTCATTACTTTTAAAGACGGGACAGTCTCATGAAGAATTAAATAATCAGAAAGTGCTCCCTTGAGCACTTTTGCCATTTAATGCATGTTTAAAAGCAGTCAGAAATCAACTGCGTAGGGAGTCATTTCACTGCTTTGAGCTGCATCGTTCATACGATCGAAGGAAAAATCGTTTGATCGAACGATTAAATCCTTCGATTGAACGGGTTTCCTTCTATCAAACAAAGCTAGGAAAGCCTATGGGGACCTTTCCCATAGGCTAACATTGATGCTCGGTAGGTAGGTTTTAGATGGCGAAGTAGGTGGTCGAAGTTATTGTTAAAGAGACGGTACTTCGCCTTTCGAAAGGCCGAATAGTCGAACGATTTTTAGGTCGAATCGTTCCATTCGAAGTCGAAGGTCGAAGTAGCCAATTCGATGGTTGAAGTAGCCAATTCGATGGTTGAAGTAGCCAAAAAAACCATTCGAAATTCAAGGTATTTTTTATTCTATTCCTTCATTCGAGCTAAGTAAATGTGCCCCTAAGTGTCCCTGGTAGACAAGAAGCGTGTCAGGCCTTTGCTTTTAATTATGGAAAATATGATTTTTTAATTCTTACAATCCGCCTCCTGCTTTTCTACTTGGTGTGGTACGGCTTGTGCCAGCCTCTTTTTGATGTCTCCTGGTCTCAACTGTTTTGTTGTATCCAACTAGGCCATCCACAGGCATGGCCAAACAGCACTGATACTGCACTGGCAAGAATAAGCATTACTGAGTAGGGATGGGCAAATTTGACCCGTTTCGTTTTGGCAAAAATTTGCCGCTGGTGAAATGTTGCAGACCCCCATTAAAGTCTATGGGCGTCAAAAATGTTTTGTCGTGCGGCGAAATTTTTTTGACGCACGTCTTTTTATTTTGACGCACAACACCATACAAGTCTATGGGCGTAATTTTTTTGCCGAAACAAGGCGAAAAAATTCGCCCATCCCTACTGAGCAAAAGTAATAGGGAGGGGTGGTCTTTTTTACTTCCCGGTTAAGGGATGCCTCATCCTCTCTCAAAGAAAAAGTGTCATATAATGGCATTTGTAGTCCAGGCAAACCAACTGCAATCTGATGGGTCGGCAGGAAAGTCACATGACATAAGCCCTCAAGTTGCCTATACTGTACATGCCCATGTGGATGGATACTAAGGTCAAAGCGATCAAACAGGTACATATCTCTTTAAGAGGGGGTATATGCTTCGTTCACTGAATTTACGCAAGGCATTTTGGACCCTCACTCTGAACACGCGTAGTCCTTATGGCCTCAATATCTCTCATTTAGTATAAAGAGGCGTTTTTGTTTGTATTTATGATTTGTTGTTTATTTTGTTTGATCTGCATATTCATGATTCTTAATTTTTTCTTTACACTTTTTACAATTGTGTAATCTTACATTTGGAAATCCCGTTATTTGGTAACATAATATTAGATGCCCACCAATAGGGGCCGCTGTGGGATTTATCTATACATAACTGTGAGCAGAACTATTGTACTAGTACAATATAGGTACCTCGGCTATGGAAGCCTACAAACAGGCAATACACTAGATCGCCAGCATTAACCTCTCATGCTATTATATTGTACCACATGCTGAGTCACCTGATGCAGGCAATATACAGCATTATTATGCAAATTACCATTTTTCATACAATTAGATTGTCTAATTAAAAAAATTAAACAGTCTTTGACAAGTGGGACAATTGCAATTTATCAATTTAGAGCAAATTTTCCCAGTAGCACACATCAATTATCTTCATGCTCAGCTCCTGCCAAACCTAAGTGCTATTATTCAGGCACCGGCAGAAAGATCCACAGTACTTTTCCAACAGTTGCTGGAACAAGGATGTACGGGCAGCCCTAATTAATGTCATTTTAACCCACTCACGTGGGGGCCATGCCCGAATGCCATCTAATTTACTGTATATATACAGAAGGGTCTGAAGAAGTTCAGCTTACTTACCTGAATCATGGACTCTAATATGGAAATTAACCTTATCATGGAGACTTAAGTCTAAAATAGAATACTGCTAGAAATGCTGTATTTTGTATACTAAACATAATCATGAACTTACTGCACCACAAGTCTAATCAAACAAATTATTTAAGCTTTCAAATTTGGCCACAGGGAGGTCACCATCTTGTAACTTTGTTAAACATCTTTGCAAGACCATGAGCACATGCTCAGTGTAGTCTGGGCTGCTTAGGGGTCGTCATAAATGATCAAAACTGCACAAGTGAAATAATTTCTGCCATAGAAGCTGATACAGCAAGACTGATTAATAATTGGAATGTGCAGACTGCACTGGATCCTGTGTTGTCATGTGATGTAATGTGGGTTTTATAGTTTTTGTATTGTTTAATACAAACTTTCTCCAACTCAGCAGAACCAGTGGCTGCAGCAAAATAATCCTTCAATGAGAATTCCAGTTAATGATCTTTGTCCCTGCAGCTGGAGTTGGAAACAGTAAAGGGAATGTAAAGGCAAAAATAAAATTCAATACGAATCTCTACACAGTCTCCGACTGCTTTACAGGGAAACAAACAAAGCTGATTGAGTTCTGAACAGCTAGGAAGTAAGGTGGGGGGTTGCCCCCTGCTGTTCAAAAGTATGATTGATTCCCTGCAGAGCAATTAGGGGCCATCTGAAGTTTCCTATCCACGGCAGTCAGAGCAAGTAAAACAAAGGGGGAATTTCACTGCGTACAGTCAGTTTTCTTATAAGAACGGTACACATTTTTTAATTAAAGTATACTGGAGATAGGTTTCTTTTTCATTAAAGAAAGTAAAAATAGAATTTAATTTTTTTGCCTTTACATCCCCTTTAAATTTAAAAGAGCTACACTTTCCATTGGGTACTTTTTGTTCCAATCTGTTGCTTTATTGGAGGAGGACTTCTATCCACTGCACTGGGAGGGACTCAAGGTCTAAGGTTTAATCTCATTTATATGCGAGTAAGTCTTTTCCACCCCAAGTGATGTGCCCCTTGCGCTCAATAAATGTGGCTCTGGGCTCTTACAATCAGCTGAGGACATACCTAGAAGCTTTTCTAAGTTGGAATGTCAGCTTTTTTGCTTTACACCTTACAACTAAGGCTGAATACTGGAGTACACGTCTTTAATTACAGCTATCCCTGTGGCAGGTTACAGGCAAGTTGTGGTCTGCTGGGCTCAGTCACTGGCTTTTTACGATGCCCCCCTTACAATATGCACCCCATAGTAATACTCACAGTTATACTCTACTATACTCACACAATTAAATTTATACCTTAGTATATAGCATACAAAAATATATACATCTGGAGACAATGATACAGCTCTTTATATGTGAATAGCTTTATATTGTGTTTAACCCCAGCAACAATCAGCTACAGGATTTTAAACAGCGGCCATAGACATATAAAAGGCAGGATAGGCTTCTCGAAAAAGGGCCTGACCTATATAGACACTGCGCTCGAGTGACAAAAGATGCTGCCTAATCCGTCTTTTCTTCCTGCAAGATAAATTGAAGTGTAAAATATTCTGCAGGTTTTGTAGCACAGATTAGAGGGTTTAGGAATTTATCCAAGATTACTCCATGCCTATAACTCATAAACAATTACAGCTATCTGATTTGCCAGCCGCTAAGAACATTGCAGTGCCCACAACTTGGCTAATAACAGGGGAGGCCTGGCATATCCAAGTAGCATGTCCTGTTAAAGTAATTGGGGTCTAAACACTACTCTTTATTCAATCACTGAACCTTTTGCTGTGTTGCTGATTAAATGTCCAATTAACCTACAAGAAGAGCACCTAACCTTCCCTGCAGAGTATGGGGCACACTGTTGAGCATCTAAAGGGATCTCAGCAACCATTTCCAATGCACAAAGATTCCTTGTGCACTTTTTTAGTCTTTTAGTCTTGTGAATAGGCTTGTGAACTTCACCTACTTCTCCCAACATCTTCACTCAATGCAGTGCATCTGCATCTCTATGCACTTTAATGCTCTTCTATACTGTAGATACTAGCTGTTAGCTTGTCTTCTTATCAAACATCTCCTTTTATATTACAAGTTCTAGCAATGAGGAATATAAACCCATTTTATGTTGTATATAATCTATAATTACATTATTCTTAGCAAGAAAAGCCTTTACCTTTGGAACACAGAGGAATGAGACTTTCAAGATCAAGCAAGTATGAATCAAGTAGGTCAAGAATTCAATACTTAACCTGTTTCCTAATGACATAACTACAGCCTCTTTCTCTATTTGCCAAATTTTCTTAGGTCTCCTTCCTTCAGCCAGAGCCAGAAAAACTCACATTAACTAAAGTTGTGATTCAGGCAGTACCCCAATAGAAGATGATGATGGCCCCACCACAGCCTCCGGGTCTAATGTCATCAATAACTTAAGTTCTATGTTCTGAAATATTGGCATGTCTATGTATGGCTAGTACAAGGAGACTAAACAAGCTGTAGATAAGCCCTAGGCCGCAGTAGGCACTTGCCTACAAGGGATAAAGTGAGAGGCGTGTCAGGGCTTGCTCTTGTACTTTATTTCATCTGCTCAGTCAATTTAGCAGGTGCTGGTAATAGGAAACTAGGGAATACATTTTCTCTTTACATCCACCGTACACAAGGATTATTTTTGATAATTGCATTTACGTGGATCTACCTTCATAATTATTATTATTGTTGTACGGTGTCTGGAACTGAAGTATGGTGCATGTGTCTCTCTCTCATGTAACTCAAGGTGCCTCTAAATGGCAAAGCATATCATTTCTGCTGCACCCACAATTCAGTTGAGAGACTAACTGGGGGTCATTTACTCACAGCACCACAGTGGGCTGAGTGCAGTTTTGAACTTGTCACCATGTTTTTTTCTCATAATGAAGCAGTGATGCAACTGATATTACCATGTGTTAAAAGCTCAGTTTACATTGATTCTGGAATTCAGTGTGAATGACTTGTGTGCCTGACTCCTCTTGCGTATGTATGTTGCAGCCTCTGGTGCAAGTTGCTGTCTGAACCCTGGAGCTACCGACTTTTATGGAGGTGGAGGCGGCTCCAGGGTTCCCAAAGTAGCTTGCGTCAATATGCGAAACAGTGCTTCGGACCAGGAGGATGGCAGCTGTGCCAAACGCAACCAAACAAAGGTTCAAGGAGCACGGGGATTTTCAAGCAACTGACTGCAGTGAAATTTGTGGGTCCAGAGCTGCAGTGAGCCCTACTCCCAGCCTGCATCAACTGATTTGCTTTGATATCTAACGCTGTCTGGTACCTTCGACATTACTGGATTCAATAAAAATATAAAGGTGCAGTATAAAACAGAACCTTTACAGATTCAAATGGATAAGTTTATTTTTGGGGGAAAAAAGTGCTACTGACATGCTCCTACGAATTATTTATCACTAATAAAGGAAGTTTTTTTTAAAATAAATACTTCCTTTCCCTACTCCAACCCAAGATACACTGAAATGAAATGCCATGAGTGCTGTATCTGTCGAGTACTCGTGTCTGGCGTTGGCATGGCCCTCCTATACACGGGTACATTTGCATTATAGGAAAAATCATGCCACTCTCTAGCAGAACAGATTCTCCTGGAACTACATAGTTATTGTGTGGCTGAGGTTTAGGTGACACCAGGCGAACAGCAGGGATAATTGGTGAGCAGGATATTTTTATAAATCCTGCTATGGTTCCCATGTCTGTATCGCATTCTTTGTTTTCAATTACCATTTGGATTCTTACTGCAGCCATTTCGGCTGAAATATCTATTATTTACAGGTATATAATGAAGAGACGCCAGGAATCCCCTAGAGAAATTTATTGCAAACACCGCAAGACTTCACCTTAGAAAGTGAAGGCGGTAGAGTAAGGACTGGTTTGAAGAAATGATTGTGTATCTCTAGACTACTGGAATGTCAATCTGCTCTGTCAATGTTCTGTTCCTCTAGAAGAAATGAGCTTCAGCCACTAGGACAGTGATTGTTTGACATCTTTGGTCCAAGACCATGCATTAAGGTCCAACATTTGGTCAAGCCCCTTTTATCTCATTACAATATTAAATATCTAGAAAACCCTTATTTTCAATTCAGCATTTTAGTCAAAATTCAACAATACCCAGGACCACAAATAAAGTTTAAACTTTGGGGCCAATCCCTTGCCATGGAACCACTCCACTAGGAGCAGATATAACAAGGTTTAGTCTTATGTTTAGTCTTTCTTAAGGTGGTCATACATGGTGAGATCACCAAACAAGCAAATCTTTTTCCCAATATGTCCACCAAAGGGGTGATATGTTTGTCCCTATGGTCAAATGATCAGATTACAGTGACGGGAATACCAGCATACGAGAGGAAGACTGCATCAATCGTGAAAATCAAACCTGCCTGATCGAGAGCTGCCCAGATTTTGCAGAGATAACAGTTGGAGAAGCCCATCAGAAGTCACCATACACTGGCAGCTGACAATCGGCATCTTTAATCTGCCCATGTATGGCCATCTTTAATCTTTTTCTTTTGGAATCCATATTCATTTTGGGCCTGACAACCCGCAACCTGGCTTACTTATTTTAAGTACTAATGTCTGCCATGTAGATAGCTCTTTTACTGTATTTAAAGAGATCAAGGACACCCACCCTAAGCTGCAAGTCCTATGTTGGGGCTGTACACTAGGGTTAAGAATCCCTGTGCTAGTTAATTTATTGTCCAGTTGACAACTGTCAAACCAGCCTCTTAGTGACTAATAAAGAATGGTAATTCAGCATAACGGTTAATACATATAATTGTATGCATTATGGCTTCAACGTACAGTATGTAGAGAGGGAAAAGGCACTACCTGTCAGTTACATAAAAACTAGAATTAATCTGCAAAAAAACCCTGCATCCAACTGAAAACGTGAGTCAGAATAAAAAATGCCTTAACTATGCGGCGACTATTGTGAAGCAGTGAAGTGCTTTGCCTCTACCTGGAACATTCTGGGCCCTGAGAGAAGCAAAATAGAGGTTGTGAGAGGCAAGCTATTCATGAGTCTGAACGGGCACCGCGTGTGATGATAACTGCCTGTTTTGAACATAACTTTTTGTGCTGGAACATGAAATGGGAGACACAGCAGGAGATTTCGCAGACTCACTGAAACTAAATACAAACTCGGAAAATGTGAATTAACAAGCTCATACTGAACAACAAAGTGGAGTATCTCACTTTTTCTAAACTTCTCTGTGTTTGTGAAGATTCTCATTCATCCAGGTCATGGTACATTATATCTGTAGGAATAAGTCAAATCAACTGGACTTGCTGTGTTTTTTCCTTGAAGACGTTTGACCAGTCACCCAACTCAATTCAGACTAACTTGTAAATAGGATCTTTCTTCTGCAATATATCCTCCTTTTTTGGACTGTTTGGTACAAGTCAGAGAGGGCTGAAGGCTGGAAATAGAGGTCTACAGGAAACCTACCCACACAGACCAGTACCTGCTGTTTGACTCCCATCATCCACTAGATCACAAACTAAGGGTCATCAAAACTCTACATCACAGAGCAGACAGGATCCCCACTAGCACAGAGGCTAAATTGAACATCTCAGAGGGGCCCTGAAGACATGTAGGTATCCAGATTAGGCCTTTGTGAAAACCGGTAGAAAGAGATGCAATAACACCAAGACTACTGGTGAAGGTGGAAAACAGGGCAGGAAGGAGAAAGAACTTGGTCCTCCCATATATAGCTGGGGTGTTGGAAGGATTTTTAATAAACTCCACACGCCTATATGCTTTAAACCCAGCAACACACTGAGGCAGCAACTAGTTCACCCAAAAGACCCAACCCCAAAGCACAAGAAGAGTAACAATGTGTATGCAGAGCAGTGAGGAGTGCTCTGATTTGTATGTGGGAGAAACCAAACAACAGTTACACCAGCGTATGGCGCAGTACAGAAGAGCCAGTTCCTCTGGTCAGGACTCAGCCCTGTACCTACATGATCTTAAAGAAAAAGGACACACCTTTGAATACTGCCAAGTCCCGATTATAGAATGGGAGAGTGACCAGTCCAAAGAAGTGTTAAAGAAGCCATATATGTAAAAAATGAAAAACCAAGTTTGAATAGAGGTGTGGGGGGGGGGTGCTACATCTATTGTCTGCCACATACAATGCTGTTTTAGCACCTCTCTCTGGAAGGTTTAATAACACCTCAAAGATCCAATCTTGCTAATACAATCAACAAACTTCATTATGATTATGCTGACCAGAGCAACATTCCAGAGGATATATTGCCGAAAAAAGATCCTATTTACAAGTTATTCTGAACTGAGAAAGCCAGTTGGACATCTTCAAGGAATAAACACAGCACGTCCAGTTGATTTGACTTATTTCTACAGATAAACTTCTCTGTGTTACATAGGCAAGACATGTCTTGCCCATGTGCCAGGATGATTCCTCTATGCTGGAATAATCCATAATTGGCTGGGGTGATTGCCATTGGCTGTGGCACGAATAGAGTCACACAAAGAACTTGTGCCTGAAATACTTGTGGTTCCTGTGGGATCAAACTGCTTATGAAGCTTGCTCCATAAGAAAACTCTTGCTCACTTTTTGACAATGTCTAAACTTCTTGTATTCTTTGTCTTATGTAATCCAGAATTACATAAATATTAAGGACTTTAATGAACGCAGCTCAGCTGCTATATTGTGCACATTCCTAAACAGCATAAAAAATGTCAATGGCTTTATTAGAGATTAGTGAGGGAAATGTGAAGTGATGGCAGCCAACAATCACTCTGTGCTTCTTTGAAGGGAAAATGGGATTGGGGTTTATGAGGGCCATATGTGTAGGGCATTTTTTGTGATTTTCTTGTATTTTACAGGAGAATAAAATGTAAAATCACTGTAGGAATGTAAAATGTTAGGCAACCCCCTGCCATCACAATCACTTACCTGAGATCCCGGGCTGATGCTTGTGCTCACTGAAAAATGCATGGGCCAAGGTACTTCTACAAGAGCATCATGTCATAATCTACTTATGTTCCTTCCATCCTTGGCCAATGTGCATGTGTAGCAGAGTGAAAAGCTGGTTTTCTGCTTCTAAGTTAAACTTTCACTGCACCTCTGCACCTGGACCAGGTGAAGAGAAGGAGCGGAAGAGGATGGTCACAAATAAGCTCAAAGGTACCCAGGGTTGGTGTCTTTTTTATCAAACAGGAGTGTCGACCTGAGGTCTGAGGCAAAGTGATTATAATCACTGGGTGAGTGTCTAGCATTTTGGCACTCCCCAGTGATTATACATTTCCCTCTCCTTTAATAAATGAAAGAGTGTTAGAGCTCAGTGTTACCACCAAGCTCTGACACCCCACAGAACAGAATGGTGTCAACTACTCATAGTAATCACATTCTGGTCATGTGCATCAACTTGAACAATAACTGTCTCATATTGAATGAGTGTAGGTACATTTCTGTATCTTTCTTTTACATAATAGGAAATGCTTTTAGTGAGGAGGAAGGCAAGACTGTACCATCAAACAGAGAGAAGTGCTGAGTCCAGGCCTGGCTATGCCTACAGTTGAAGCATGGGAATTACTGATAGCCCAATCCCCAGGTGAATCGGATTCATTTAGCCCCTTAGGGAAGAGCTGTCAGCCTGAGCGTGGGCAACCTGCTTGCTTAGCAGAATCTAATAAAGAAAGAGAGAGAACGTACTTTCTAGCTGCTTCTGCACCTGTTCAGTGAAAGTATTTGCGCCTCACCTCCAGCTCGCTCATATTTCACTAACAAGGAAGAGCAGAAGGAAAGGCACAAGACCTTTAAGTAAAAGGCGCTGAAGAAAAACAAAATAAGCCTGCTGATTCAATGTCGCCCCTGCCATACTCAGGTTCTGACTGCCCTCAGCACTAACCAAACTTGGAAATCAATATTTCAGCTCCAGTGTCATTCCGAGTCCTTAGGAGGAGAAAAGCCATTACACAAACATGATATGCAGTGCTTGTCTGTGCGAGGAATTGTTGCTAGGGGAAAGAAAGTGATAATTAAAATGTGTGCTATTATGGTAGCCAGGAATTCTACCTGATCCAGGTAATTAGATCTCACCAGCCTGAGCTGGGAATGCTGATGGAAAATATATATATCAGCAGCGTCAGGGGAGTTTCTTATGCTTGTCCTTTTATAATAGATATTTTGATGTGCAGATAGCTCGGAAGGGCAGCTCCTTGTGCATTTAATAGATGCTCTCCTGAGCAATGTGTTAGTTCTGCAAGCAGAGTCTTTGCTGCCTTACAGTTCTATATATTGATTAGCTTTACCATTTCACTCTCATTATGATGTTGTTTACAACAGAACTCTTGCACTTCTGCAATAAAAAAAAACAATGCATTTTGCAACCAGCTCTACTGCTGCAGTGACTTCCTGCGGATGAAGGGTAGCTGCAGGTCTACAGTAGTTGGGTGGCTGAGTTAGAAGGCTTTAGCTAACTCCATATCACCAGTCAGATTACTGACTACTGACTTAATATCAAAGCACCTTGGTAAACCCAAGATTAGATCAGTACGTCACCTTCAAGCTTGAGTTTAACCAACCCTATGCTAAAGTTAAACTGCCTAGCAATGATTTAATTTAACCCAGTGTTTTGCTTCTGTAAGGGTGATAACTAGATGAACCCAAGTTTGTATTTATGATATCAATTGCTAATAGCAAATTAATTTTGTCTAACACTGGCAATTGCACCATAAACTATTGTTAATATACTGAAAATCATCTACCAAAACTTCCAGTTTGAAAAACTGCTGTGATTTCAATGAGAAATCTATTAATATTTTAAGGTAGAAATATTTGATGTAATGCAGAGGGTTGCTAGCTTTCAATTAGACTCTGGGTCAACCACCAGACCAAAGCTCTGCAAACAGAACCTGTACTAATCCCTAGCACCATCCATGGGTCTTCTTGTACACTTGCTTGCAGGTAAGATCAGGTAATCTAAGATCACCACAATCAAATACACTTGTGCAGTTCTCTAAACTGCAGTTACAACACCCAGTAAAGGTAAAAAAAAAATCTGAATTAAAAATTGCTTTGCAGAGCCCCAAAACTCAATGGTACTGTAGAGTTGCACACTGTGTTAGTCCCATATGGCTAAGTAGACCTGTTCTTCTCAAACAAGCTCAGCTGCAAACATTTAGCAGCCAGGAAAACCTTATGGGTTGTAGAAACTTAAATAATTACTAGTAAGCCCTTAAATGATCCCATTATGTCAGCTGGGATAGTCTACTATCTTAGACAATTAAAGATTGTAATACTGATGCGCTTTGCTTGTAAGAAGGATCAGGGGTGTAACTATAGAGGAAGCATCAATCATGGAATATGGAAATCAAAGGCAAACAGCAGAATACCTGCTAATCAGTGCTTTATTGTGCGTCCACACACTATAGAGGAAGCAGACCCTATGGTTGCAGGGGGGCCATGAGGTATAGGGACCCCCTGAGGACATAATTCATATGCAATTTCAATAAATATTGGTAAAACAGATCAACCTCTAGACATTTTGAGGCCTGAAAATTAATTTGCTGTCGGCCTAGTGATTTCTAGTTATGCCACTGGGAAGGATCAAACCATTTAGTTGTCAAAGAGGTTCCAGCTGGAGGATCATACTTGAATAACTGAAACCCCTATATGAATAAATGGTTCATTTCAGTAGTTCTGTATGCCCAACTAATAGACCCAGAATAATGTTATTGTAGTAAAGGATGACGCTAAAATCTTGCCGTTTGTGGGTCCCTGGAGCCAATCTGGCTATGATTATTTGAGCTGGGAGGTTTAGCCCTTCCAACCTAGACAGTGTCTTCTGGTTGAACATGCCACATGTGCTGCAACACTGTTTATGATGAAATATGCTCCCCTACATGCGTGCTGGCTCACAGGGGAATTTAAAGACTGTTGACTCTTGGAATTATTAGTTCTTCTTTTTATTAGAACATTCACTAAAGGCCAAGGCCTGGACTGTAGATCACATGTCCTTTGAGGCAGTTAAGCATCTCTTATTGATGGTGTGCTCTGTTAGGCTAGATGAAGTTTTCCACTGCCACCTCCAGACACAATAGTGCTGTTATTAAAAGAATACTGTTCTTGAGCATCCCCTTTCATGGCCCAGCAAATGCACATATCTGTTAGCAGCCCTCTCTGCTCTACCGGGCTTTGCCATCCATAATTCATCCATCAGAATGAGTAATGAGGAACCTTTAATTGACAAAACTAACCATAGCTCTGTGAAATGCAAAACAAAGTTTAGTCATGTGGCAAAATGAAACAAACACTAAAATAATATTGATTAGTGAAAAAACTATCTATTCACCACTGGAAGAAGTGATCAAATAAAAAAAAAATACATTATGAAGCACACCCCAAAAAAGTCCTACTTAGCAAATTGTTATTCTACACTATAAATGATGGTTACTGTAAAAGGCCTCACCTTTTCTCACATTGTTCAATTTCTCATGGCAAGTAGATTTTGGTAAGTGGATATGGGAAAGGCACCCCCTTAAGTCTTGTCCTTACATGGAGTTATCTAACATTATCTTCTGCCTATTCATGCACTTAAGTATCAGATATATCTTATTAAAAGTCCAGATTTCATCTGTTCATAACCCATAAATATTGCCATTTTGCTTGTCGAATTATTCTACTTGTAAGGGCAAAGCCCCATTGGTTTTGACCACTACGGTGCTGCTGTTTTTCAATCAATAGGATCCCTTTTCCAGGCAAGTGGCATGGAAGTTTCCCATGTACTGTATTAATGGCACATTGTAGGGAAGGCATGGCCTATACACATAACAAACTATGCCTTCAAAGTGTACTGTCTTTACTTTATGTGATGTTATACAGTATGTGACTGAAAGCAAAGCACATGCTTTGCTGCTCACCTCTTGGTTTATTTCTCCTATACATCACTATGGTTTAGGAAATAACACTATAAAGCAACGGAAGAAGCAACACTAACCAGTAACTGGAAACTCAATACTGTTTAAAGAGCAATGTGTCATTTTGAACAATCCACAGTTTGACTTGCTCAGTGCATCTTAATGGCCATTTAAGGGGATGATTTGTATCGTGATTTGTACAGGAGTGGAACTATTTTGATTGCCTTTGGAGAGTGAAATGAATTCTTACTGTGGCCATTTATAAAAGTATTAAATGCCCCATGTCAAAGTGAGTTAAAATCAGGGAATAGTGAACCAAAGTGAAACAGCAAATTCTTGGACCTCAACACTATCATGCTTTTGCCTCCGCACCCAATGCATGCCACGGGAAGCAAAATAAATTCTCAGACCCTTTTAATGTGTATTACCATAAGTGACGTACCGGTTGCCATACAGCCATAGTCTACAAATCTAATAAGATCATATTTTTTCCTGGTTTGGCACAGGGGTGAAAAGTCGCATCCTTAAGTCACAGGCAAAGTTTTAATACAATTAAAATTGTAATAAATAGAAACAGATTGGTTGGGGTCAGAACAACAGTAATACAAGCGCCAGGTGACAACATTATCCTGGAAATCAAGCAGCCGAAGGATAGGGATGGTGGGATGTGACATTTGAGATCCTGAGCATCCCGACAAAAGCAGGTGTGTGTTGGAGAGTGCTTCAAGTTGCAAAACATTTATAGGGTTACTGGTTGGGTATTCCATAATTTACAGGATGTATTCGCCAGGTTAAATTCGCCAACCTATTTGCAATGCTTTGGGTTAAACCTAAGCCAAGAACACAGCTCTTTGCAGAGGACTATCTGATAAAGGTTTCCACCAAAACTATGGGTCCAAACTATGAACAATGAAAATGTTTCTTTTTAAATAGCTACTAATGGTGTGTAAGAGTCTGTTTAAAATATGAAAAACAATTGAAGGTTCTAAAAAAATCTGAAAAGTGTCAATAAAATGTGGTCTCAATACATAAACCCCAGTTTGTGGGTACCAATAATGATCAAAAAGCAATAAGTTGTGAGGACCATCTCAAGTGAGAACAGTAGCATAAGTAGGGGTTTTGAGAATAGTGTGACCTGTTCTGATTGGCCACTACAGCAATAAAAAGTCTATACAGGGGTGTACATTAGCCTATGAGTAAGTGTTGTTTATATAATATAAAAATATCTGGAACAGTCCAATTCCTATGACGGACGAATGGCTAGTGTCAGAGGGTTGATATTTGTCACCCCCGCCCTCTACGACGCCATAACGCTATAGGGCCCAAGGCAGGATGGACGAATGGTCTACTGTGGACAATGGTCACTCATATAGCTTATACTAGGCCATACAAACAAAAGATCATCACTCTGTTACTTAAATTCCAGAGTATCAGTCTAACGCCAGTCTGTCTGTTGGGGCCCCTTACTGCTGAAGTGCGGCTCAGATTACTGGAAATACCACAATGGCCTTGGTTAGCCGATAGCTGATTGCGAGGCTGTGGACCGTTGGAGCTAGACACAGTATGTTACAACATTCCTTTGATAACATGTAAGACTAAGTAAATCATTTAGACATTAATTGTATAAGGAGGAGACAGACTATGTATGGTATTTCCGTGAAACCCTTGTCACAATTATTGTAAAAGCCTTCTGAAAGCTATATAATGCCTGGACCAAGAGGTGGGTCTTTGGTAAGTCCTTGGCTGACATTCTGTGTGTTACTCCAACAGCTTACCCAGACAAAACTGTTATGTTGTATTATGTAAGAATAAATTGCCTGACTATTACTAAAGGTTTTCCTTTACTGAGTTTTGTCTTACACGAGGTCAAAATGGTACTACTAAAAAATACCATCAGTGTCACCCCTAATAAATACTTTTTAATTATCTAACTGCTATTACTACTGTTCTCATTTGTGATGGTCCTCACAACTTATTTGCTTATTGTTTATTTTCAAATGGCTAATATTGTAATTCCTTCCTATTATATAGTAGAGTTTATCCACGAGCTGTACTGTATCTGTGCCAAAAGTCTCCCATATAACCCATTTTATTGGCAGACGCTAATAGGCAGCGATAGCTAGCCTGAATCCCTCTAATTTAACCAAGTTACATTTTTAAAGGACTTGTTCAGTACAAAAATAAAAACTGGGTAGATAGGTTGTGCAAAATAAAACATGTTTTCAATATAGTTAGTTGGCCAAAAATGTAATGTATAAAGGCTGGAGTGACTGGATGTCTAACATAATAGCCAGAACACTACTTCCTGCTTTTTAGCTCTCTTGGTTTCCACTGATTGGTTACCAGGCAGTTACCAAGGGGGGGGGCACATGGGTCATGACTGTTGCTTTTACATCTGAGCTGAATGCTAAGGATCAATTACAAACTCACTGAACAGTTATGTCCCATGTGGCCCCCCTTCAAGTCGATAACTAACTCAGAGTTAGAGAGCTGAAAAGCAGGAAGTAGTGGTTTGGCTGTTATGTTAGCAAGTAATCTTCCTTTTCCCCCCAGCCTCTCCAGAAATGGAATGCCCAGTGCTAGTTGGAGGGGTTGGCACCTCTCCCAAAATACTGCAACAAGAAATTTACCAAACACTGAAGGCAGGTGTAGCGGGGGAGATCCCCTGCACGTTTATTAAGTCACTGGATGTAACATTTCGGGGGGTGTACCTCTTCATGAGACATGTCTAACGAAGGGGTACCCCCCTGAAACGTTACATCCAGTGACTTAACAAACGTGCAGGGGATCTCCCCCGCTACAACTGCCTTCAGTGTTTTGTAAATTTCTTGTTGGCTATTATGTTAGACATCCAGTCAACCCAGTCTTTATACATTACATTTCTGGCTAACTAACTATATTAGAAACATTTTTTTATTTTGCACAGCCTATCTATCTACCTTAGTTTTTATTTTTATACTGAACTGTTCCCTCTGTAAACTACAGGATTAAACCTAGAAGCACATGAGCAAAATGAGGTTAGATATAAAGGCCTGGCTGATAATCTCTCTCTCGCTGACAGAGGTAGTTTGGCAGTACAACCTGTAAAATTTCATCACTTCAAGTGAAGCCAAAACAATTTCCGTTTTTGTTTTTTGTTTTTTCAACTGCAACTTCCCAACTGGAAGAGAGGATATGAACCATGGTGTTACCTGCCAGCTTGGACTCTTGGCAAGAACCCACAAAAGGTGCTCATTACAGAAAAGCAATCTTGGCTCTCATAAACCAGTAAACAATAATTATGTTACGCATTGAATGAAAAAGCAGCACCAACTTGATCTCACTTTGTTGGACTCAATTCATGCTATCTGGGAAGAATGAGAATTGGATTCTAGCTCTCTTGTAATCAGTGAATTATAAAAGGCAACAAAGTCCATTGAACTCTTCAATTGCTAATAGTCATAAATATATTACATATAGAAAGAGCTGCACACATAAGACTTGCATTAGCATGCAACAACAATAATAATAGTTGTAAAAATATATTTCCCTCTGCTTAGATTAATGGCCATAGACACCATAAAAATGTAAAGCACCATTTTTACAAGCACAGTTTGCTCACACTGAAATATTGCGTATAATCATTTTGGGAAGCACAATGACCTCTCCAAACTAGCCTTTTTATTTAGTGACTTAAGCTAGCCATATTCTATAAGATCCGCTCATTTGGTGAGGTCGTCAAATGAATGGATTTTTACCAGATATGCCGGTGAGAGATACAGACTAATTCCTTGGGCCAAACAACTGGATAACAATAAGGGAAATACAGCCAAGGCCTACATCAATGAGCTCATGCGATGAGAAAATCTAACCTACCCAATCAACATCCATTTGATTTTCCGCCAGATATTGAATTAGGGGTCCTCAGAAGGCCAATAAGCTGTCGACATGGTCATGTATGGCCACCTTTAGTTTTTAGGGACAGGCTTTTCTAAGGCATGTGCTAGATTTGGTACTTCTGCAATCCATGTTTCCATTTTTCATTGTGTTCCCATTGTTAAGAGTATCAGGCTTATGTTGGATCACTGTCATGACTCAATAAAACATGCAGGAAGCCTCATCATAATAAAGGCATGCATCTCAATATTTGAAAAATATAAAGTGGTACAAAAAGATCTGCTGCTCTATGCATGGCAAAAAATGTTTTAACCACCCTCATTTTATGGTCACACCCCCTAATTAGTGATGGGTGAATTTATTCACCAGGCGCGAATTCGCCGGCGTCAAAAAAATTTTTTCGAAAAACAGACGCCGGTGTAAAAAACGGGTGCCGGCGCCGTTTCGCTAATTTTTCGCCATTTCACAAATTTTGGCAAAATTCGCAAATTTTCCGGCGAAGCGAAACAGCGCAAATTCGCCCATCAATACACCTAATTACCATGTCCATTTTACAAAATTTGGGAGGTTATGAAAGTTTAAACAAATTTCTGGGAGTATTATGGCAATGTTTTTTGTTATAACAGTTTAGTTAATACATGTGAATTGCCCTTTAAGCTTTCATTATGTCATGCAAATTAGGGTTCGGATTCAGTTCAGTATTCGGCCGACTTATCCTTCACCAAGGATTCGGGGGTTCGGCCGAATCGAAAAGAATGGATTCAGTGCATCCCTAAAAGGTTTTGTTTTTAAAGAAATTTTATGTGGATATAATGAGTGTGTATAACTTTAAATGTGTTTAAGTTGGTATGCGTTGATATCTATAAAGTTATGCCTTTTTGTATGACGTAACTATGCTCTGAGGAAGTGACCATTGTGGTCACGAAACGCGTCAGTAATTTGTAACACAGGTATGGACCTGTTATCCAGAATGCTTGGGACCTGGGGTTTTCCAGATAAGGGATCTTTCCCCAATTTGGATCTTCATACCTTAAGTGCTCTGTGCACCTCTATTTCTCATGTGCATTTCATGTGTCCAGGCTTAAGGACGTGATACCATATTGCACGGAATAGCCACAGAGCACTTCATCCTGGTTATATCTGAATGATTTTAAACCCTTAAAACGTTTGTAATTATCCAACTTATAAGCAAGGCACGTCTTGGATGTAAAAAGTAATCTAGCACCTTATAGTGGAATTTTGGGAGAGTGTGGAACTGCAACTACCAACAACCCACTACACTTAGATTCTACAGTGCTGCATTCTTATTTCTCCTAGCTTTTAGAGCTGACTCATACAGACTGTGATTGTCACCCGAGGAGAAACGGGAAAAACTGAGTCAGAACCAAAGGGGAATTCCGGGAACTGCAGTTATTCTATTTTTTATATATCTACTAGAAAATCATACAAACATTAAATAAACCCAATAGGCTAGTTTTGCTTCCAATGAGGATTAATTATATCTTAGTTTGGATCAAGTACAAGCTACTGTTTTATTATTACAGAGAAAAAGGGAATTATTTTTACAAATTTGGATTATGTGGATAAAATGGAGTCTATGGGAGAAAGCATTTCCGTAATTCGGAGCTTTCTGGATAATAGGTTTCCGGATAAGGGATCCCATACCTGTACTATGCACTGTGTTGCTGAGAGCTTTTTTAATGGATGAAAAAAGAAGGAATATTTTATCACGATTTTTGAGAACGTGCGGGTGATCCTGAGCTGTGAGTATTTTCTGTCTCTCACAGACTCCACTTTATCCAAATGATCCAGATTTTTAAAAACTGATTTCCTTTTTTTCTCTGTAATAATAAAACAGTAGCTTGTACTTGATCCAAACTAAGATATAATTAATCCTTATTGGAAGCAAAGCCAGCCTATTGGCTTTATTTAATGCTTACATGATTTTCTTATAGATTTAAGGTATGGAGATCCATATTATGAAAATATCCATTATCCGGCAAACCCCAAGCATTCTGGATAACAGGTCCCATACCAGGGCCCTATCAGCAGTATGTCACAGGAAATCTCCCCACTGCTCCTGGGAAAGGGGTGGCACATCATTGTAAATATCTAATAACGGTAATATGAGATGGAGTGCATTGGACAGGTAGAAACTGGAAAGACCACGGTTCTTAGGCTAATGATGTACTATTTTTAGGCTAATAATAGATGTGTGAAAGTTTTGCTAGTGAGCAAAATCCCTTTCCTCACTAAAATCACATTGTTATTTTCACATTTACAATGTTGGTAAAATATCCATTTCTTCCCACCATTCTTTTTCTTTTTATACAATAAAAACTTAGAACAAGAGCAACATGGCTGTCCCTATTTCACCATGCATGAAAGTCAATGCCTAAAATGCCTTGATATATGTTTCATACAACAGATACAGTACAGTGTTATTTTATTCGGAAATAGTTCCGGTAAAACGTATTTAAGGGAAAAAATATAAGCACAGTAAATTAAAAAATAAAATTATAGGTAGGTAATAAAATTATACCTACAGAAACCAAGAAACTTGGTATGTACCCATACCATATGCATATGCAATTAGGTCTACAAAGGGTCCAAGTGAACTGCGTGCACAGGGTCTGGTTAACACATTTTCTGCTTCCTTGTTTGTTTGTTTTGGAAAAGTATGGACATTCCCACTCAAAAAAGCAATTTGTGAGAATCAGGAGTTGAAGATTTTTATCATCTACCCAAGGTTCCTTAACTGGAAAAATTATTCTTTTTGGTTCCAAATTACTTTTGTCTACTATGTCTTGTTATTTATGATGAGATTAGAGTTCTACATTATTCCACAGAGGGTGGTTATATACAGTACCCGTTTGTCTTCATTGTAAGTTATACATTCTGTATAATATGTCATTGCTTTAATCTTCTTATTCTACATACTATACTGGTTTATTGTGAAAACCAAATAAAATATTTCAAACAGTAGCCGTTTGTAAAGATAGAAAGGTAATTTTTATAGTAAATATGAGTTTATGTACCAAAATCTTGTTGGGTCCTATTATAGAGTGAGCAGAATATTATCTGAAAATTACAGGTTCTGCCATGGGAACAAGGATTGTATCCTGATATTAATGTATTTCTTGATGCCTAAAAACATTTTTGCTATGACTTCCTGAAAAGTACAGGTTCTACCATGGAAACACACTTTAAATCGTAATGTTCATTTTTTTCTTGATGCCTAGAAATATTATGGATATGGCTTTCTGAAACGTTCAGGTTCTTTCATTGGAACAAGCTTTAAATCCTACTGTTAATTTATTTTTTGATGCCTAAAAACATTTTGGGTATGACTTCCTGAAAAGTACAGGTTCTACCATGGGAACAAGCTTTAAATCCTAATGCTAATTGATTATTTGATGTCTAGAAATATTATGGATAAGGCTTTCTGAAAAGTACAGGTTCTTTCATTGGAACAAGCTTTAAGTCCTGCTGTTAATTTGTGTCATGATGGTGCCTAGAAACATTATGGCTATGACTGCCTGAAAAGAACAGGTTCTATGATGGTCAAGGTTCAACAAAGTTTGTATTTTGCTGTTAAATTATTTCATTAAGCTTAGAGCTATTATAAACATGGCTGCCTGAAAATTATCATGGGAACAAGATTTGTATCCTGCTGTTTCTTGATGCCTAAAAATATTATTATATTTGGTTATCTGAGAATTACAAGTTATATCATGGGAAAAAGGTTAATACCTGCTGTCATAATGTCTAGAAACATTACGGATAAGACTACCTGAAAAGTACAGGTTCTATCATGGGGACAGGGTTTGTATCCTGCTGTTAAATTATTTCTTGATGACTAGAAAGGTTATGGGTATGGTTACCTTACAGATTCTGCCATTGGAACAAGGTTTGGATCCCACTGCTAATTTATTTATTTATTTTCTATGCCAAGAACCAAACTTATGACTACCTGAAAGTTACAGGTTCTTATATGGGAACAAAACTTTTACCCTACTGTTAATTTATGTATTAAAGTCAGGGCCGGATTTACATAGAAGGCGCCCCTAGGCCCACTGCCGTTCATCGCCCCTGTCCGCTCCCCTTTATTAGTGCAAATTTTCATCATCAATGGGGAAATTTAAAAAAATATTGTATCTCCAGCGCATCCCCAGTGTTTTTGAACCAAAGTGGGTGTGGTTGGGCATCATGCCGCCCCCCTAAAATCCTGCCGCCCTAGGCCCGGGCCTAGGTGGCCTTTCCACAAATCCGGGCCTGATTAAAGTCGAAAAACATTATGGAAATGACAACTTGAAAATGACAGATTCTGCCATGGGAACAAGGTTTGTATCATGCTGTTAATTTATTTCCTGATGTCTAGAAATATTATGGATATGGCCATCTTCCAGGAAATGTATGTCAGATGTACTGCCAATTTGCTTGTGCTAAAGGAGGTGACGAGAAGTTTTCTTATAAGACACAGGGTTTTCACATATTAATTTATTGATGTGGAACGAGTGTGTCCAAGAATTGCCCTTTAACAGACAGATAACTATACCTAGGTGCGAGCCAGCAGGTATCATCACCCGCAATGGTTCTTATAAAGATACAGAAGAGTCAGCTTATACACATGAAGTTCTGAGAATTTGATGTTTATGGCCATGCTTGTGTTAGTGCCAAAAACTTTATGAAGCTTTTTATTTTGTGTAAGAAGACTAAGTACTCGTACATGCTGTAATATATCAGCTTATAAACATAAACCAGTGTAACATTTTTATATATTAACTGTTGGGTTGTTAAAGGCCAGTGATGATGCATGTAAACTTCAAAACAATGTATGCAAAATAAAAAAAATTGTAAACATAAACATAAGAAGGATATCAACAGTGTTAGTAGTAACAACTGTTAACAGTTGAAGAAAAAAATCAAGCTATAATCAAGCTATAATTTATATAGATCTCAGGCACACACAAAGGTCATATTCACATGGATATGATACTCATACAGAAGAGGGGGCACAAACTGTCTATTAGACTGGGTTAGATGTAGAGGTATGGGATCTGTTATCCGCATACCCGTTATCCAGAATGTTCCGAATTATGGCAAGGCCCTCTCCCATAGACTCCATTTCAATCAAATAATTACAATTGAAAAATGGCACAATTTCCTTTTTGTCTGAAAAAAAACAGTAGCTTATATTTGATCACAAATAATGATATACCCTTGTAGGCACTGATCCCCAAACATGTTGTTCACCAACCCCTTGGATGTTGCTCCCATTTGAATTTCTGGCTTGGAGGCAATTTTGGTTGAATAAAAAGCCAGGTGTACAACCAAACAGAACCTCCTGTAAGTTTCCAGTTCACATTGAGGCCACACAATAGCCAATCACAACCCTTATTAGGCACCCCCAGGAACTTTTTTTATGCTTGTGTTGCTCTCCAGTTCTTTTTACAATTGAATGTGGCTCATGGGTAAAAAAAAGGTTGTGGACCTGTTAAGTTTAGTTGATTTAACGTATGGTGAGCCAAATTACGTCAAGACCCCTTACGCCAAGACCCCTTACGCCAAGACCCCTATCCAGAAAGCCCCAGGTCTCCAGCATTCTGGGTGCAGTAACTGCATCTTGTTACTTTCAAGATGCATTACTTACTTGCAGGTTATTTACTGTAAGTTTTTCTGCACAACAAAAGATAATAAGCAGAGCAATCCCTGAGTCCAAAGGCAAATATGTCCTCCCACGAATAGCTCTGAATAGGACTTTTTATTTGAACTTGCGTGTAAGAATATTCTGCTGCACATTTTGATTAATTGTCCTTTTCTTTGGACTGCTGCCTTAGAAAGCTTCCATGATTTTTTTTTTGTTTTGCTTTATAAGTTACTCACCACTCATTTTATACAGAAATATTCCATTCAAATAACACAGTCATTTTCTCTACCTTAAAAAAATTTCCCCTGGTAACAGTAAGCTGTTAGCTTGCATTATTTAAACATGGTATTCTATTTGATCCCGTCAAACTCATGGATAATAAAATGGTATATATAGTATATATTTTATCACCATTGCAATTCCAGAAATCCCCTATTATACAGTGCATTGCATTTTGTGCATGCAAGGACATTTCAAGGATAGATATATTTAAAGCACCATACTTTTGCAGAAAAAGCTAATAATGTGATAATATCCTCATTCATATGCCTAAGAATGTTGATGCATCACTAAGAATAATGATTTAGGTGCACATTGCCCTGATTAAAAATTATTCATTCTAAAATTAATAAGATTCTCATACATTTGTTGGATGAAACCGTTTCAGAAGAAATTGAACAGGCACTACAAAAATCCCAACATTCAGGCCATATACAGTAAAAGTAAAAAGTACATCTCTTTAATAAAAATAGGACTTGTAAACTTAATAAGAAATATATATATATTGTTTTCTACTTTATTTGACCAGTTTGGCCTGCTCGGTTTCTTCTGAAATGGTTTAATTGGGACCCTCTGGCTGTAAAATTGATATATGTATTTTACATCTGTGGGGGTTATTTCTTGTTTTCACGTGTCATCATTTAATTGGGCTGCTATAACTTATGGAAAGGTTTAAAATAACAAGATTGTAGAGTAGCGCTATAGTAAATTGAGTGGCACCGTTTCTACTAAGAGCTTACCCTAACATATATTTGTGCTCCGGATGAGACATTTCTCTCAGGGTTTAAGCCTTCGCAACAGTGAGGAGGCAGGGTGCAGTGCAACTGTAATAAAGTGCTACGCACAAGAATTGGGTGCCAGTGGTTCTTTATGTTTAACCAGAGAACAATGTTTATTCAACAGAATAATCTACATAGGAGTTCATAGAACTTTACAGGTATATAGAGCAAAAGAGGATAGCACATACTCACAAGCACCAATGATCAGCTTAGTCCCTGCAGGTCAGGGAACACACACAGCAGCAAATGAAGATACCCAGAAGATACCCAGCCCAGCTTTCAGCCATTTCCTTCAGTGGAACCCAGTGGAATCTCTACATCCCTAAGTCTGTACACTTGTACACTTGTACACTTGTACACTTGTACGACTACCCAGGATCTTAATCCACCTCACACTCCTCGTCGGAGCCTCAGGCTGCTCAACTAAATAACCTTTCTGTCACTCCTAGAGTGATCTATAACAGAGTATAGCTTATCCTTTACTAGGCCTGATCTACCTAGGTTCCACTACGCATTCTCTTCCTGCCTGCTCAGAGAAGGGCTAAAGCAATGGACCCTGAGCACATGGTTACCCAGACCTTTATATTATAGCACAGTGCCATCTACTAGACACTTGAGAACTCCAGGGAGCATAACTTAAGACAGAATACAGGAATAGATCCCCTCCTAACTGTGTTTTATAACCTGTGTAGGCGTCTATAGCACTAGAGAATTGCATGCCAATATTAATAAGGGTGGCTAATTTACCAGACCCCTACCCTACATTAGTAACAGTCAACCTGCTATATAGTTCCAAGAATGTCGAAGACAGTAAACAAGTATTCATCCTAAAAAATCGAATTGACTTTTTTTTTACCAACTCATACACTTCTTTGTGTCCAGGAATAGAAAAAGTGGATGAACTCTCATTTCAAACTTCTTTCATCAGCCCCTAAGTCTGATAAAGGTCCACGTGTCCTTAATCCACCACTGAGTAGGAGGCTAATTGGCTATTGTGGGAGAGTTGGCTGGGCTGTACTGTGTACTTAAAGGGGATCTAAACCCATACAATTAATAAATATACTATTAATAGTAATATTCTATTTTTTAGGAGGGTCTAAGATATTTGCCTTTTTAGACTACCCTATGGTAAATACAGGACATTGCATTGATGGGGTCATTGAATTCCATAGAGTGCTGTTGAGCTAAAAGCCTGGTGTCAGCCAATTACATAAATTAATTTTTTTGACTCCCATTTTTGACATGAGTTAATTCAGTTGGTGTAATGTAAAAACATATATAGAAATATATACTATATATTTTTTACCTTATACCTGATTCCACAGATGGAAAGAAAATATCAATGTCTGTCTAAGCTTACTTACTGGCGCAGTTCTACTCCCCCCCCCCCTTACTTTTCATATTATAATGCAACCCAGAGACTTTCTGGAAAGCAGAAGGACTTCAAGTCTTAAAGGAACAGTAACATTAAAAAATTGAACTGTTTTACAGTAATACAAATATAATGCAGTGTTGCCCTGCACTGGTAAAACTGTTGTTGCTGTTTGCTTCAGAAACATTACTATTGTTTATATCAGGGATGCACCGAATCCACTATTTTGGAGTAGGGAAAACCCCTGAATCATTCAAGAAAGATTCGGCCAAATGCCAATTTGCATATGTAAATTAGGGATGGGACATGGAAAACATTTTTTATTTCCTTGTTTTGTGACAAAATGTCACGGTATTTCCCTCCCGCGATTCGGTTTGGCTGGGCAGAAAGATTCACCCGAATCTGAAATCCTGCTGAAAAAGACAGAATCCCGGATTCGGTGCATCCCTTGTTTATATAAAAAGGCTGCTGTGTAGCAATAGGGACAGCCATTCAAAGGAGAAAAGGATTAAGTAACACAGCAGATAGCAGATAAGCTCTGAAGAACAGAATAATGTTATCTGTTATCCACTATTTAACCTGTGCCATATAGCCTTTTTTCAATTTCCACCATTGCTACACAGCAGCTTGTTTATATGAACTATAGTAGTGTTTCTGAAGCAAACACACCAGTTTTACCAGTACAGGCCAACAATACATTACCGTATATACCCGGTATAAGCCGAGTTTTTCAGCATCCAAAATGCTGAAAAAGTCTACCTCGGCTTATACTCGGGTCAGCGGTACCCGACCGGAGTAGCTGAGATTGCAGTCACTTTTAATCATTCCTATACCAACAGTACACTTGGGGAGAGACTGCAATATCCCACAATGCCCTCTGTTGATTATATGAAAGAATAACAGTGCGCCCTCTGTTGGTTATATGAAAGAATAACAGTGACTGCAATATCACACAGCGCCATCTGCTGGTTATATGAAAGAATAACAGTGACTGCAATATCACACAGCACCATCTGTTGGTTGTATGAAAGAATAACAGTGCGCCCTCTGTTGGTTATATGAAAGAATAACAGTGCGCCCTCTGTTGGTTATATGAAAGAATAACAGTGACTGCAATATCACACAGCGCCCTCTGTTGGTTATATGAAAGAATAACAGTGACTGCAATATCACACAGCGCCCTCTGTTGGTTATACGAAAGATTAACAGTGATGGCAATATCAAACAGCACCCTCTGCACATGGTAGTGGGACAATGCACACAGTAATTCGTTTGGCAATTCTCTGTCACCATCAACTTTGCAAAGAAGTCCGGTTGATCGATGTGGGGGTCGCTTTGGTAGAATGTGTGCTGCTGGGAGACAGGGCTGTAGTTGTGTCTAGGCTTATACTAGAGTCAATAAGTTTTCCCAGTTTTCGTAGGTAAAATTAGGTACCTCGGCTTATACTCGGGTCGGCTTATACTCGAGTATATACAGTATATTGTCATTACTTTAAAACACTTTCATTTTTTGGTGCTACTGTACCTTTAAAATCCACAATGGAACAAGGTGAGGAAAGGGTTGCATTACACTGTTAGCCTAAGGGAGTAGGGAACTGGCCCCCGGTGAGCAGAGATAGACAATTATATTTTCATTGTAACTACGGAATCAGGTATGTCTGTGTTAAAACTATACATTTATATTTATATCTGGAAGTTCATATAGTGTTTATGTACCTTTTTTACATAAGTCCAACTGAATGAGCTCATGTCAAACAGAGGGGGGAATAAGCTTCTAAGCTGTACTTATGGTGAACATAACAAGTACGTTTATGAACAAGACGCAGAAGACTTTAATGAGTGCTCAGTGTGCTAGAGCTTTTGGTAAGGTGTGGGGGAGGCAATAAAAGCTCAGACAGCATGGTTCAGCTCTACTGTTTAGTGAAGAGGTAGTGGGAGGCCTAAATCAAAGGAACACTGAAACACTGTACAAAAGGCCCACTAGTAACTTTCAGAATAATGTACAAAGGTTTTCTGAAGGAAATGTATCTGAGATATGGCTTTAATCTTAGGTGAAGTGCTCAAGACAAAATATATATCTCACATATGGCTTTGATCATGGCAAAGAGAAACTTTCACATCAGACTTCCAACCCCTCAACCTACTGAAGGAGTGAAGCAAATAAGGTCAAAAAGTGCATCTGTGACTGTTACACAATACAGTTCATTCCGTCAGTTAGTAACTACAGGTATGGGCCTGTAATGCAGAATGCTTGGGACCTGGGGTCTTCCAGATAAGGAATCGTTCCGCTATTTAGATCTCCATACTTTATGTCTACTAAAGTATCACTTAAACCTTAAATAAACCCAATAGGCTGATTTTGTTCCAATAAGGATTCATTATATCTTAATTGGGATGAAGTACAAGCTACTGTTTTATTATTAAAGAGAAAAAGGAAATAATTTCTAAAACACTCTCTGCTCTTGGAAAGGATGGTTATCCTTGTAACGTTATATCATTATTCTTATAATAATGTTATCGAGATTGTAACTTAAATACGGTGCTTGAGCAAGATCAAATAACCTGACCAAGGCTCAAAGAGTGGACACAAACTGTATCAGCAGGAATGAAGCCAAAGTCCAGTGATTTATCCACTTGTCAATGTAGACAGATTGTGATGCATAAGTATATTCTGAGATACAGGTGAGGTAAGTACAATTTTATACACCATTTGAGAAGAACAGAGCTGCATTCATGAGCAACAGCAGCAAGGAGAAAAATATACTGTATACCTATATATATAACTTTATCTTGTATCCTGGGAAAAAAATAATACATGGGGGCAAATTCACTAAAGGGCGAAGTGACTACGGTTAGCGAAAATTCGCCAGCGTGATGTCATTTCGTTACTACACCGATTTACTAACGGCACAAGCGTAACTTTGATAGACTCTAGCGGTACTTTGCGCTCTTACGCCAAGTGAAGTTTCGCTCTGGCGAAAGAGCGTTACTTCGCAAATTCACTAACATGCGCATTTTACTGAAAGTTACCTTTTAAGCCAGACTTGCCTTCACCCCTCAGACCAGGCAAAGTGCAATGGAATGTATAGGGCTTCTTCAAATTTAGTTGAAACATTTTCTAAGTCCCAAAAACGCTGACGTCTCTTGCTTTTTTCAGGGTTATAGGCTGCAAAAGTCCGTAAATTTTTTTTTTGGGTACCCGGGTTCCCCCACACATTTCGTACAATATGGCACCTAAACTATACACTGGGCACATGTGTAGTACATTATAACAACTCTATTTCATTTTATCAATGTTCCCTGGGCTTGTGTAGTGTAATGTATTTCCTGCAACAAAAATTTGCAGAGTGTTAGGAAGCGCAGCTGAGTCCTGTCCTTTTCATCTGCCCTAGGACAGGGATCTGTTGTGGGCTGCACCTACTGCCACTCCCTAACTCATACCTCCCAACATTTTGGAAATAGAAAGAGGGCCGCAGAGAAATTTTTACCATTCATTTTACAAAAGTTGGCAGGGTATGAAAGTTTAAACACATTTCTGTGGTTTTTATGTGTTATTACAGTTTTGCTAATGAAGGTGAATTGCCCTTTAAGCTGCAAGTCACCGTTTCCCCAAGAAACCTGTTTATTTTAAATTGCTACAATTGTTTCTTTGCTTATCTTAAATGGTTACAAAAGTATCTAAGTGCACCTGCCACTTATTCTGGGCTCTCTGCCAAAAGGCAATTATGCTTTAGAAATGTTGTATCTTTTTCTGTTCAGTGCAGTAGATCAAAGAGAAAGTCATTTCAGTAACAATCTAACTGCGGGTTGAGTTGTCAAAATTGGGACTGCCCCGCTAAAAACGGGACAGTTGGGAGGTATACCCTAACTTGTCTGAATGATGTGCATGTTAGGGGGCCGGAGAGGGATGCCTACATGCCTCCCTCCCTCTATACTCCATTCTGGTTTGCATAGGCCTGCGGCCATTCTGCACATTCTGCACACAACTCAGCTTGCAAACTGAAAAAAATGGCAGCCTATGGCCTTTTTCCACTTTTCACACTGCATTCTTTAAATGAGAAAGAAAATTCAAATCACTGAGGTTGCCAAATGTTCAGAGGTTAAAAAAGTCACACCACTGGTCAAGATACATAACCCACTATGTATTTATGTAAATTTAATTTGTGTTCTTGAATAAGGTCATTTTCAAATAAAACGAGTAGGTGTTTCACAGGGTCACTGGGTTCATAGAACAGCCACCAAGAAAAAAAGGAAAAAAGCTCTTCCCTTGGCCCAGGTGCTCAGTCAACAGTGTCCCCACTGTAAATATATCAAAAACTCCACAGGCAGACTGCACTTCTGTTGTAGTTTATTGGGGTAACTGCTGTATACAGCCGTTGACAGCAGTTACCCCAATAAACTACACCAGAAGTGCCATCTGCCTGTGGAGTTTTTGATATATTTTATTTGTCCTTCTTTGGGGCACCCTGGAAACTCGCCTCTTTTTAGTCATCTTAATAATTAGTATGTTGACTTCCCATCAATAACAGAACTATCATTTCTTAACATTTACACGACAGCATAATGGTAGGCAGAGTTCTACTTATTGAGTACGGGAGAAGGTTGGAATGATTATTTGCAAGAAAAATTATACATCAGTTATACAATATTTTGGGAAATACTTGAGAAATGTATCTTCGTGAACTCAACTAAAAACTTGCTTGAAGATGTGGTGTGTGGGGTTCAGTAGCTTTCATATAATTCACAAAACTTTCAATAAATCCCTCTCTGCCCTTGTGGGTCCACACTGGCCCCATTTACCCAATCATCAGGCAAATTTGAGGCATCCCTCGGCAGGAGGGAGTGTACATCAGGAGACTTTTACCTACAGCCTAAGCTCCTCTATGTGCTTTTAGTAAAAGCGAGAATTAACCTAAAAACCCTGTGGCGGGTCCATCCCAAACTCTACACTATAGGTTGAACAGAGGGTTGTAACTTTAGATGCACAAGTCTAATAAGAGAACCCCAAGACACATAAGACTGTAAAACAAGTCCATAAGCAGTCAACCTTTTAGCTGCTCTTCAAGAGAACTATAATGGGGGTTCACTGAAAAATGTGTCACCTTCCTGAAAATCTTTATGACTCTTCTCATGACTAAAGTTCCCATGGAGGCTCAGTATCTGAGCACTAAAAGACTGTATGGTAAAAATTGCATCAGGAGATGGGGCACTATGTTATGGCATTGAGCCATGATTGTGTTGTATTCTGACCAATATGATTAGCCAAGTTATTTGATAAACAAGTGCCAGGCCAATCAGAATACTTTCCAAGTTTTCAGTGTTGAGCTTACAGTCAAACAGCATTTAGCTCACAATCATGACTATTACAATGGCCAGAGGGGAAATTCAAGCGTTAACTAATACAGCTCCTTGTATAGCACCCCAGGGGACAATGCTAATCAAGACACTGAGTACAACTGCCATCCCATCCCACAAATACATTGTGTCTCAGTCAGTCAATACTGTTAACCAGCACCCCCACTGGGCTCGAAGCTTTGTAGAACATTCTCTTTTTTATACAGTCATCATTGCTCTTCAGCATTTGTGGAACTACAATGTCCAACATTCCAGCAACAGATATTGGCAGCAGTAGATTTACAACAGCAGGAATGCCAAGAATAAAAACCATCCCTTAACCCATGTTGGACTAACAAATAGCACCCTGCTGTGGTTCCTTGGGGTTCTCTGCCTGCTAATCAGTATCTGTTGGGTGTTATCATGGTCATTTTTGAGTTATACAGATACAAAAACTTCAATACAGGGGAAGCTTAAACTTCAGTAGAAAAAATATGAGGCATGTCTGGTTTGTAACTCACATGTTGTTTACTTTTATGCAATTTCCATCATCCTACCAGCAGCCAATTACTGACGTAAATGAAAAATTATGAATACATTAATTCATACAATATACAGTATGGCTTGAATAACAATGTCCCACCTTCTAGAAGTGAAGAACAACTATCTTGTTTCTGTCCTTCAAAATAAATTAACGTGGAGTCATTTGACCCAAGTGTGAAAATAAACCCAGGATATTTAACTCATTAAGCTCAATACTATTTCCTTCCAAATTTTTTTGATTGCTGCCTAATGGTGTTTCATTGATCATTGTAATCAGACCGTGGTTAAGCCCTATACAATATTTGGAACAGTAACATAATTTATCTCTGACAAAAGACAAGGACACAATTGATTTTCGTTGACTTATTCCTAATAGTGATGCTTAAATATGCGCAATGGCTCTTACCTTCTGTAGGAGATGTCTGTAATCGCCTGCACAAGCCATCAGTGTCCCCATAGCATTCATTAATTTTAACCACTGCCTCACTCCCCCGCATCTCCATGAGGGAGCGCAGCTCCATAAGGGTACAGCTGAAATCAGCTGCATGGTTGGTTTCGTTTCTTTGGTTCTTAGAATAGAAATCACTATTACTCATGTCACCCATTTCCACGTGCGTTTGTTCTTAAGGGCTGGAATTCCAGGGAACAATATTTTAAAAATATATATATATATATATGAGAAGAAAATGAGATAAATTGTGGATAGATTTCCTGTAATGCAGCAATCCAGTGAGCTTCCGATGGAACGAAGTAGGGAAAAAAAAAGATCCTTGAAAGTGTTGGTCCCAAGCCAGTCAACAGTCCAAATGGATTTTAAATCTTTCAAGGGTGCAAAATAGATTCTTTCCATTCACCGCTTCCCATCATGCTGAAGTCTGGTGCGAGCAAGTGCATGTTCATTCCCTCTGCAGCACCTTCATGGACAGGAGAAGAAAAGAGAGAAAGTTCATGAGATAAACAAAATACTGTACTTTAAAAACCCATTGTCCTCTGAAGGCTTCCTAAAAAAAATTACATTTTAAAATTTGCTTTTGTTGTGCCTCCAAAACACAAGGCAGCTCAGAATGGGAGAATTTCAGCTGCAGCTAGTCACCATACAGACCTCAGCACTGGTCAGGTCCCAAGAGCAAAGCTAAATGAGATGGCTCATGTATATTGATAAGGAAGACATCCTCCGACAGCTTAGATGCTCCTGAATTACGTGGGCAGGTTTACACTGCCCATCAATCTTTTATTGGCTCAAGAGAACAGAGTGGAGGTTGAAAATAAAGTAAAGGCTTAAATGCATACATTTTACAGAAATGTTATTTAAAAAAAAAAAAAAAACCCAACACATGCATGGCCTAACTGCAAATACTTTACTTTCCGTGGATTCTATTTTCAGCAGGAATGAATTATGCAAGAAACAGAGCTTTCCTTTCAAATAAATATTTATCACTCCTAATTTGGAGGAAACGAAGATACTAAAATGTCCTAAATATAAAACGTTAAGCAGCCCCACCTTTTACACAATGTGATTAGAATTTCTGCAAAAGATATATAAAAGACAGGGACTGGCTCTTTGCACCAGGAAGAATATCTAGCTGCAAAACATGGAGTTGGTTAATATTTTAGTAGGTTCTCGCATCTCGAAGCAATTGTCCTAACTATGTCACCAGAATGATGCCCTGCAAGGACCTCCCACTTAAATGAGAGGATTTAACCTCCCTAACAAAAATAGGCAAGTTAAATCTTGAGTCGTTTTCCTACGTCTGCCAACGTATAGTTTATCAGTAGTCACTGGATCTCTCTCAATGTAAAAAAAGCTTGATCCTTTCTTTGGCACATTCTGTTCTTATAACTCAAGCAGCCGTACTTCAGGCCTGAATAACCATACATTATCTTTATTTTGCCCAACCAAAACAACTACCATATAAACCTTGTACAGAAAAGGTCCAAGTCTAATATGGTTGCTGATGGATTTTGCTTGCTACAGGGAATATTTATGCCACATTCTTTTGTAGCAAGTTAGCTACTTAAGAGGCTGATTTTATAAATGCTTTGCCCAGTGTATTCCACAAGTGCAACTCACTAGTAACGAAACTATGATCGCTGGGAACCTGGTGCTGGCCTCTCCCCCCTCCAGACGCAATTTGCAGTGTGCCTTAGATGTGCGCATTGGGAGGGCCCCAAGTAGCAAACAGCAACTAAAAAATGCCTTACCCTTTAAACAGTGGTGAGCACAACTTTCCATTGTTTCTTATAGTTTATACAGGAGCAGTGACCAGCTCCATGTTGTAGCTCCCACCCTTCCCAGCTTTCGTCAGGTGATCCCACTGGTGTCTAATAAAAGGGCAGCCAAGTTTGGGCGTTTTACTTTGAAAGCAGCAAGTAAGTTGCAGGTAAAACTTAGTCCCTTTGTAAAATGTATAATGAAGCAATAGAATTCTAAATGAGTAAGATGCAATTTGAGCATAGGACTGGCCAGATATGGGAAGACTTTGACGTAGTTGGCCAGCTTAAATATATTGCAATATATGGACAAACAATCCCTGTTTTGTTTAAAGGGTAAGGCATTTTTCAGTAGCAGTATGCAAATATATTGATAATGTTGAGTGCTGAGGACTTTTTGTATTTGTCTATATGTATTTTGTGGTCACAACCTCATTGCACCCCCGCCTAATGGTTTTAAAAATGAGTGGTGAGCACAACTTTCCATTGTTTCTTATAGTATATATATATATATATATATATATATATATATATATATATATATATATATACCTCCACTGTCCGCACACACGCTATCTCGATGTTGATTGTTGCTGGGTGCTGTGGTTAAAACATTCCTAAAAGCAGAAGGTAGCACGCACTCTGGATATCTTTTTCTCCAATAATTTATTTAAGTTAAGTACAAATGATACTTTTGGTTTACATCGACGTTTCGGTTGTGGTCTGCAACTTCTCTCAAGATGTGTTTCACTTGGAAACAAGAAATGTTCCCTATATCATCATATCCTCTTGGTTGGCCCCATAGCCTTATTTTGCTCCGTCCTACATTTCTGCTCTTGTTGGAAAAATCCATATTTACCTGAGCTTGAATTATTTTGAGGTATTTGAAGTTTAACATCGTTAGGATCACATATTGAAAGAAATTTCACCCACATTCGAATAGCAATACATTATGTTTTAGCTAAGGCAGACCAGAGATGAAATGAAATTATGGGACAAACCAATATGTGTCAGTCTCAGCCAGGGTGCTGGCTTGTGAACACTGCTTTACAATTATGGTGTCTAATCACAGGGGGGGGAACCCCAGTCTTAATTGTGAGCAATAGGGCATGCAGTCTGTCACTTCAAGTCTTCCAGGGACATTTTTAGTTGGAACTTGGCGCTTCATCTTCGGTAATGCCTACAGCCCACATCATTGGTTCTATTTGATTGCTCACCAAAACAAACTACATCAGAGCAGGTCACATCTCACCTTATAAAAGGAAGAATAGATGCTGCAGAAGCTCTTACTTGTTGTGAGTAATTGCAGAAGATACAAGTTTCGTGGAAGAAGGTGTCTTGGCAGTATCAGTTTAATAGTGAGTTGTCTTTCTACTTAATATTGCATTAACACCTATATATCTAATATATCTTTATAAACTGTGACTAGTGATGTCATCAGTTATAAACGGTGAGTAGTGATGTCAGTTCTGTCACATGCCTCACTTAAATTTGTGCCGTATAATAAATAAAGTACCCCTTTTTAGAAAATATGAGGATATTAGATGTAACCTTGAAGTTCCATGACCAGTATATGTATGCAAGTCCCACCATGACCAACTGTCTCAGTATTTCCTAGAAGAGTCCAGATTTGCTTGGTTAGACATAGATTAGGGGTAGTTGCATGAACAAGGATGCAGTCCAATAAGGATTAATTATATGTTAGTTTGGATCAAGTACAAGATACTGTTTTATTATTACAGAGAAAAAGGAAATATTATTTTTAAATTCGGATTATTTGGTTAAAATGTAGTCTATGGGAGCGCCATTCTGTAAGTCGGAGCTTTCTGGATAACGGGTTTCCGAATAATGGATCCCATACCTGTAAACTGTACTGATAAACTGTGCCCCGTCTGCGTGCACAAGGGTTAAAGGATAAGGCAGAAAGCAGCACCCGGCACTCAATTACTGCAGTAGGTTTCCACTCTTACAAATCAAATCATTATTTTAACTTGCTTTTGTTTACGTGAGCAGATGGGTAGACACAGCATTTATGACTCAGCCAAATTAATTAAGTCTTTCTCAAATGGACAGCGTCCATAAAATCTCTTTTTTTTTCAGAGCATATAATCTTCATAGGAATGGACAGAACAGCTGATTTCAGGTATAGCACGTACAGCATTCCAGTCTGATGTTTATTATCTGCACATACTGTGAATGTGGCCATTTATTGGAAAGTCACAACTGTACGTATTTTGGAGTTGGCGTCATGTTTAAATAGGAGGAGCCAAAGAGCATTTGCCCTAGGTCAGCACCAGATCTAATAACCATTAGATATGTTTTATTTTATATATATAATAAGGATGTTCATCCTTACCACCTTCCCCAAGCTGTTGTTGAACTGCAATGCAGAGCATCGTGACAACCAAAGGTTTTCAGGGGTATTGCTAGGGGTTGTGGTTCAACAAAATCTGAAAGGTTGTAGGCTGGACGTTTAAGATTTATGTATTTCTGCCCACCTCTTAGATGGTGGGGTGGCAGATTTTGTGCATTACCATGCCTACCCCTTTTCTAATCTCGGCATTAGAAGTCACTGAAGAATTCCTCATGTCACAATCTGCAATCTTTCATACAAGACACCGAACAGTTAGGTGGTTTGTTATCACCAAAAGCATGTAACAAATGGATGTTTTTTACAGATTAATTGAGTTAAATTCATAGCTCCTCTTCCATAAAACATTTTTAATGTCTCCAAAAAGTATATTTAGAGATTTGCTGGAGAATGAGCAAGGGTGACCCTGCTTTTTATAAAGCAGCCCTATAGGGCAGGTTTGCTTTACTTCTATTATGGGCCAACCCAAGCCAAATATATACAAACCGCCAACCATCAGAGTCCCAAGTCTGGCATGACTATGTTATCCCTTCCCCCTTCCAATAGAATGACCCACCAATATTCAATGATAGATAAATTGAACCCAAAGCACTATGCAGAATATACAACTGCAGGCAGTACATGGCTCGTTGCTTGGCTACAAAAACAAGGTCACATCAATACAACCACACAGACACAGGCATGCTTTAGAAGTGCATGAATTGTGGTTGGGAGAGTTGCATTGCTATCAGTTTTAGTTAGATTTCCTGATACATCTAGCAAATGGCTGGAGTAAACCAGCACTCCAAACCACAGTGCTCTCAGCCTCCCAGTGGCACTTTTACACATTAAACTGACCGTTGCAGTTCATTCATTAATTAATTCCCCCACCCCAGTCTCTTGTACCAGGCCGACTGTTGGTGGTATGATATGCTGTCAGTGGGAGGCAGGAAAGTTTGTTTTATTGCATTACTCAACATTTATTAGTCAACTATCGCAACTTCAAACCGACATAAAACGCACAAAGCATACCCAAAAGAAAGGACTTCATGACATGTTGCTGCACACCATCCAACTTGTAATACAAGTAATATAACATTTGTCCTTATTTGGTTAGTTGGTCTTCTTGACTTTGGGTAAAGGTAGTTGGGTTTAGGGTCTGCGCCACCTTTACACTATGTTAGAGGGGAGACAGAATACTAAATCCCTTTTAAACACCCAATGGCCAATCTGCACACAGTTGAACTGAAGGACCTCCACATAGCATTTTCCACCGAAACCGATGGAAAAACTAAAGGGTCTGTTTATAAACAAATGAAATAGTAAATTGTCCATTTTCAGTCAACTTTTCCAATTGTAATTTATCCAAAAAGTTACATTCATAAAGTTACATTCAGTGACATTTACATATGCCCTACATACAGTTATTATATTCGCCAGGCGAATTTTCAGCATATTATCTAAAGCGCAAATTTTCCATTACGTTACCACTTTTGACAGAATCTCCATCGCCAAGTTATACCTGGCAAACTGATAAGATGAAGCTACATCCTCACCAGCGTTCGTCTACCGAGACTTAATTTTTTGATGAATTAGCGCATGCGCTGTGAATTAATGTCTGACGAAGTTGCGCAAAATGTGGCGGAGCCTTCCGAGGCAAAAATTTGCCCCATAATGTCATTGGTTTTCCTGTATAGACTAATATGATTAATATAAATATTTGTATCCATTTATCTGACAGCTTGTTCAATTAAAATGCTAAGCCCTCTGCAGATACAACAGCGCTACCCCCACAGTTATTATGGGATCAGCAGAGTGCTTACTAAGCTATAACTTCTGAAAGCCATATATTTCAGACAAGTATAGATCAGCAAAAATCCCCCTATAAAATTGACACCATTTGATGAATGGCCATCAAAGCTTTTTTCAAGCGACCCATTTAAATCCTTATGGATGGCGCAGAGACTTTTATTCAGTTCGTTCATCCAAGAAGGCCTAGAAGCTGTGCACCAAAGAAAACAGTTGCAAAAATAGACTAGTACTGTATTGTTTGAATTGTGTAATAAAGACACTTGCACAATAAATGTATTTGCTTGGACTTCCTTCCCATGATAGGATTCTAGCTATCTGTACAGGCAAGTCCCCATCTTCCAATTGGCACATTTTTTTTATAGAACATTCCCAAACCTGAAAGAAACAGAGCTTACAACAGAGTAAATGGAGTTTAAGGCCAAATCATTGCTAAATTGCCCTGTTCTTTGGTTTCTTGTATCAACAATCATTAGTCTGAAGGGATTTTCTGTAAACCAGATGGTGGAAAGGCAGAGTGGGTCATATCTATGTGGAAATCTGCAAACACAAAACCAGAACAACTGGAAAGTGTCCATACACATGAATGACCACTCGTTTGGCTGCCATCTTTTTGATTCATGGCATCATTTCTGGCATACTGTAGGGTGGACTAGTGTATTGCCACCTTAAGAGTGGAATTGGTTGTACAAGACCAGATTTAGTTGGGCAGTTTCAATCATACTGCAAAGCCATTGGGCATGAACAGCAAGTTGGGCAACTGGAAAACAATCATGTGATTGTGGATTTTGTTGGCTAGATGAAGGAAGGAAGTGAAGAGGAGCCAACTCACACCAAACAGTCAAAATGTGTCTATGTAAGTTCTCATCCGACAAAACCCATCTATCACTTCTACACTTCAAATAAATTGCTTCTTTCTATTTACTAATGGTGGAGTACCCAGCCTATGATTTTCTTTAATCACCCTTATTATATGGATTTCTTTAATTGTTTTAGAGTATGACTGCACAGATGTGCCCATCTGTAAACGGTGGAAATAAAGATTCTGACTAAGCTGAAAGACAAATATCCAAGATATTGGAGAGTAAGCAGTCCAGAATACATCTTTAGTGTGAAGAGTTTATAAGAGTTCATAACAAATAGAAAAGCCACATTCTCACTAACCTTGAATCCAACTGGCTGGATTGCTAAAGAATATTGACTAGAAAGCAGTCCGAAAATAAATCAATAGAAAGATACAAAAGTCTCCTGGGGCGATTAAATGGGAGACAAATTAGACTTCTAACCTTGGAGAAAAATCATTTTGTGAAATTGGACCCATGGACGCTATAAAAATAACCCTCACGGGATGATTAAAAATTGGGATTGCACTTTCCATTGGCAACTAATCCCTGATAAATGTTTTCAAACAATGGTTTTCTCTTCAAAATATTTAAAAGAGGTTAATATGTATTTTTTTATTACTATATCCTGTCAATATCATACAGAAAAACCCCCATCTGTTCATGCCATTATTTATCAGTGTACTCAAGGTTGGACTGGGCCGACAGGACACCAAGAAAAAACCTGGTGTTCCCTGGCTCTTGTGGGCCTCACCGGCCTAGACCCACTCTCAGCACTAATCTTCCTGCTGTGATTTCCCTTTTGTGGGTCTGTCGCAGCAAAAACACAGTTTGATGTACCCTGATGGTCTAGTGGGCCGGCAGGGACGCCCATTCCGGTGATCCTCTTCCTTCACTTGCCGGTTTCTCTATGGTGCACGTGTTTGCCGCAAATTTTGAATATTTAAACGGGCTTTGAATCCAAACTCATTGGCCATTGTTACGTCTAACTTGTTAGTATTCTGGGTGTGATTCCTGTCTTGTTTGATTCCTGTTTTGACCCTTGCCTGCCTGACTACTCTGAACTCTGCCAATCCTGACCCTTGCCAGACCTGACTATTCTGAATTCTACCGGTATTGAACCTTGCCTGTCTGACCATACTTGAACTCTGCCTGTACCGACCCTGATCTGCCTGACTATGCTTTTCGTCTATTCCCTGAACTTTTGCCTTCCGTACAAAACCTCCATAATGACTGTGCCCCTTTGCCTGTCCAGAACTCTTGCTTGGCTCCTCTCTTATTAAGACCTGGCGGCATCTGAGTAGCTGAGGACTCCTCCCTAGGCCAAAGGCGGCTGCTACAAGCGGAAGCAGAGCCGTGACCAGGGAGTTTAGCAACTGTTCTGGATTTAGAGAGCCAATCGTGACACACAGTATGGACGCATATGCGGAGCATCGCAGGGTTCGGCAGATGAACTAGAGTTGTGGCAGGGGGCCAAGAGGTGACCTTGAGACCCCTGCCCTGGTGGGCCCCCTGCCCCCCAGTCTGACCCTGAGTCCACTAAGTCAACTAAAAGTCCACTTTACCATATTACTAATAACACATTGGTATTGCAGACAGTGTTCTACTGCAGCAAAAGAGCATAAGAAGTGCATGTGAACAAAAGTAACCCCGCAGCAATATATTTTTAGCATTTCTTCCAGGATAATGCCCCCCTCAATGTTCTGATCTGTGGATTGCATTCAAATAACGCACAACTTAGGGATGGGCATGTAGGCCTTTCTTCTGCCCCTTATGAATACAGCACTGCCATGCATAGGAAGCACTGTATTCATGGATTCATTCAGAAATCATTAAACCTGCAGCAATTCAAAGTGCAAAATCATGCATCTTGCCTCCCAAATAGTAAATAACCCCTACAGTGCCAAGTACAAACATCTGTCATTGCATTATACACATCTATAAATAGAGCCATTGCACAGAATTAATAGACATCAAGCCAACAAAGTTCAACAAAGGATTGCTCTAGACATGCTACACCTTATAAGACCTGTTAAGCCAAAGATGCCCCCAGTAGCTGCCTATATTCTCTACTGTTGATACTCAAGCTTGGGGACTGACTCACAGTATACAGAATATAAAATATAGAATTCATTTTGCATGACTGATTGGTAATTGATAACAAATGATGTAGCATCAGGGTCTATCACAGATGTAGGGTCATTTTCTCTTAAAGGAATTGTTCAGTGTAAAAAAAATAAAACTGGGTAAATAGATAGGCTGTGCAAAATAAAAAATGTTTCTAATATAGTTAGTTAACCAAAAATGTAATGTATAAAGGCTGGACTGACCGGAAGTCTAACATAATAGCCAGAACACTACTTCCTGCTTTTCAGCTCTCTTGGTTTCCACTGATTTGTTACCAGGCAGTAACCAATTAGTGTCTTGAGGGGGGCCACATGGGCCATAACTGTTGCTTTAGAATCTGAGCTGAATGCTGAGGATCAATTGCAAACTCACTGAGCAGTTATGTCCCATGTGGTTCCCCTTCAAATCGCTAACTGAGTTAGAGAGCTTAAAAGCTAGTGTTCTGGCTATTATGTTAGACTTCCAGTCACTCCAGCCTTTATTCATTACATTTTTGGCTAACTAACTATATTAGAATTATTTTTATTTTGCACAGCCTATCTATTTACCCAGTTTTTATTTTTACACTGAACTGTTCCTTTAATATACTGATACTTTCTTATGATCCCTAGGTTTAGCTTCCTGGCAATAGTCCATAGCCCATATGCTGTGCCACTGGCACTCAAAATATGGGCTAACAAGATGAAGTTGTAGAGCTATATAGTCGACAATTTTGTAGGAAGAAATTATTACTGTTATAAGATTGCTAAATGGCTGGTCTGCTATTTTAAATTCAGTGTAAAACAGTATTTTTAGCCATCTTCTTTTTAGGTTGTAGGCTTAAGTTCTCCTTTAAGGCTTCACAAGCGCATCAGATTTTACTATAAAAAGGGCTATTTCAGCTTAAGTAAAAGGATATTACCAGGAAAAGGCTGTAAAGGCATGACATTCCCATATCTGCAGAAGTAGCACATGAATTTAATGGGCTGCATATCATTCTAGAAACATAAAATACAAGGGGTTATTATTATTATCTTTTGCTGGAATGTTGATCCCAGATAAATCTGTCCAGTCAGAGGTTGGAAGGGAAAGACTTCACTGAGGCTTTCTGCCCTAGCTTTAGAATACCATAATAGGAATTATTAGTAATTAATTACTGAACTGGCTGCATGTCTTTGAGTTTATTTGATAATGACAAAATTGTGCTAAGAACTGAGTTTCCAACATCGTGGGTTTAAATGCATTCAAATTGGATTTGCTTGTTGTAAATTCACTCGCAAAGAGAATGAGAATAGCTTGATGAGTCAGTTTATTCTCTTATGGAGAGCCAAGGGTTCTGACATGGAGGAATGTAATATATTTAGTTAGCGCAACAAACGTTCACAAACACCTTAGCGAACATTAGCGACAGAGAATTTCATAGTAAGCGTTCTTTATGACCAATTTGAGATCTCAACAACTTCCTCGCAAAGATTGAGAACAAAGGGTTTTGACAAACATGTGCAGTGTATATAATAAAATTTCGCAATCACAAACGGGTTTTTTTGCTACAAATTATTTAACAAAACTCCAGAACAGGTTTTAACACTAACCTTCACTTAGTATTATTCGTCAGCCAATGATTGTACATTTCGTGCAGTGTTAAATATTCGCAAAAACACCATTTTAAAGAGCGCTTGCATTTTAATTATATTCTCTCTTAATGTGATACTGACACTAAAAAACTATTTTGTAAAATATGAATGTACATTAGAAGTTACCTATAGTTCATGCTGATTGTTTTTTGCTGAGAGGTTTGTTTCTGTAAGTAATTGTTACTTGAAGTTCCTAAATCTGACTGTTTTGCCAACCTGATTGTCCCATCTCAGCCTGTCAGTTAGAGTTACTAATGCTAACGGACTCCTACTGCGCAAATATGGCAGCCCCTTCATAGATGAACACAGGGAGTCAGATAGGTAATGTAAAAGCATTGGGCTAATACTTTATGACAAAATTACAAGTAGTATGCAAAGTAAATTTTATGGTAGATGTATAAAAAGAAGGTTTCATTTCTGGTGTCAGTATATCTTTAAGAGAGAATTCTAAGAATTGACCATGATAGGGTTGATGTGATATTGGACAAAGTGAGGGTGTTTTGTTTGTCTTTTCAAAGAAAGATCTTCGAGAGAAAGTACTTGATAAACAGTATGAGGCCAAGATGTCTATATGAACTAGGTAATTTCACACCATGGATCTCATCAAGGGGTAGTCAGCAGGGTCTGAAGGCTACCTTATACCCTGTGTTAAAAAAAATATAAATGCACTGGGCAGTTGCAGCTTAGGGCTCAGTATTGCATTTTCTGGTCTATATAGAAAGTCAGTGGTCAGTCCTTGCCCCCATTTTCTGGAGAACTGCATGCAAAGTTTACATATCCCAAAAGCTGGCTCATGGTATACATCATTCACACCAATCTGTCCCATTTTGTATCCCAAAACCAATAACGAATGCCAAGGTTCCGATCCAAGTCAAGCTTCTGCCTATAACAGCAGACTTTCAGGTTCAGAGGAGTCATTTGCTACTTGGATGCCGCCAGGTCTTAAAATAAGTAGGGATGCAACGAATCCAGGATTCGGTTTGGGATCCTGCCTTTTTCAGTAGGATTCGGATTTCGGCCGAATCCTTCTGCCCAGCCAAATGGAATCTGAATTCAAATTTTAATATGCAAATTAGAGGTGGGGAGGGAAATTGGGTGACTTTTTGTCACAAAACAAGGAAGTAAAAAATGTTTTCCCCTTCCCATCCCTAATTTGCATATGCAAATTAGGATTCCGATTCGGTTCGGAATCTTTCACGAAGGATTCAGGGGTTCAGCCGAATCCAAAATAGTGGATTCGGTGCATCCCTAAAAATAAGAGAACCAAGGTGAGAGTTCTGGCAGGCATGGGAACTGGAACTTGTGACAGGAGAACAAGGAACGAGTAAGCGTAGTGCAGGAATAGGCTGGGGTCAATAACAGATTAGACATTGCAGTACAGAATCAGGGTCCAGAAGAATAGTCAGGCAGGGTCAGTTCAGGCACCAAATCAGCAAAGGTAAGGAACAGGCAAGGGTCTAGAACAGGAAACCACATAAGAATTCATTCAGGAACAATCTCACAATATACCTACGTTGGGCCATGAGTCAGAGAAGAGTAGGGGGTTATATAGCTAGCCTAATGGCTTACAATAAAATAAGTATCCTTGAAAATGTGTCTGTCATAGTCAGAAGCCATTTTTACCAGCTGATCAAGGTTGTAAAGATACAACACCCAATGGGAAAGATTTAGTCTGAGAAGAAAAATGTTTCCCCTAATTAAATTCTAGCTCTCTCCATAGAATTTGATCAAATAAAACAAGAAGCAAGTTTTGTCATTGGAGCGAATCTGGTTTAATATGAAAATATCAACACAGCCAAAGTACTAAAGGACACTGGCTATTCTAGCTTATTATTAGCTTTATTAAAACTCAAATGTGTCCCATTATATTATTAGTATTATTATGAATAATAATTATAATAATAATAATTCAACCTAACTCCCAACCATGATCTGGTCTAATTTACTAACAATTTGAATTGAAAATTGTATGTACGGGAAAAGTCTCGTCAAAATCGTGCAACAATTCGGATCTTTTTTGAATTTTCGTCTGATAAACTCGAATTTAACGGATTATCGAATGAAAACCAGTGTGATAAAGCCAGAAACACTTAACAATCGTTAAGGAAAAAAACATGTTCCAGTTGTAAAAGGGACTATCTGCAATTGACTTTTACATGACAAATTTAAATTTGTTTTTACCTAAAACTCGGTCAGAAAATCCAAGCTTTAATAAATAGACCTCTAAGTTTATTAAAAACCATTTAATCTTTAAATAACCCCAATAGGATTATTTTGCCAGCAATATAGATTCATGCAGCTTAGTTACCATCCAGTACAAAATACTGTTTTGTTAATACAGCAAAAAAAGGACATTTTTTTAAAAAAAAGTATTATTTCTTTAAAACAGCCTTCCTGTAATTCAGAGCTTGATCTGAATATCAGATTTGTAGATAAGCGATCCCATACCTGTAAAGTATCTAGACACAATAAAGTAGATGATTTGGAAAACAGAAGTAGAAGAAATAACTTGCGTTTGGTGGGCATCCCTGAAACAGTTAAAGGAAAATAGTTGGATGACCGTCTTCTCAAGTATCTAGACATAAAATGGCCAAGGTGATACAGTAGTAGTAGATTAGACAGGTTAGAAGATTTTTGTCTAAAATTATATCTCTGCATGTATTGTCTATCTGGGTGACTATCACTACTATTTGTCGGACATAACTTTAGTGCAATTACTGTCATGGACAGAACATTGTCTGATTTGTTTTTTTACTACTTAAATGGCTAGAGGCTGGTCAGAAGTTTGCGATGTACAATCGTTCGTTGGTAACAAGACTAAAATCTGCACGCCAGCATAAGACTGTAAGCAGGCAGCTGACCACCAGCATAAAGGGGTTAAAAGGAGCATGAGAAAAATAGAAAACCATAAGAGGAAATTAGTGTAGATTGGTAAATAGAAAATGAATGGAAAACATCATTACTCTTGTTAAAGGAAATAAAGTACAACATGTTACTGCTAATGATTTTGCTAATTATTATTTATTAGTAACAATGGTGTATGCAGTGCATCTAGCTGGACGTACATACTGTATAATGGTAGAACTGGTCAATATGGGTGCACAGAGTGAGCAGCCCTGGCCATGCCAATGACATGTACTGACAGTAAGGCACAATATCCCCTCCAGCTGCTCTCACATCACCAGCTCTCAGGAAATTACTTAACCTTTTAATATTTAGCCTGCGCACGGCAAACTAACTGATGTGCCACGACTTACTGTAACAGAGGCTTCATGTAGGGTGTAGTTTCCTTGCAGGGAAATCGATTAGGGGGCTGACTATATACAGTATTAGTTATGCTCCCTTATCCCTCTTTGCCGGTTGTTTTTACTAAATGTCAGTTTTCTGTTATTTGCACTGACTATTTCTTTGTCTTATATTTTCTCCTTAAAGGACATGTAAAGCACACATTTTCCTACCATGTATATAAATTGGGAATATCTTCCCCACCCAAGCCACATCATTTGTACTGCATATACCCCTCCATTTGCCAACAGCATCACATTTTCCTATTAGCTTTCACCTGGCGGCCATTTTCCCTCTGACACATCATCAGTAATATTGACATCTGCAAACAGGACATATATATGTGTATATGAGCTCAGGAGGAGAGGGGGTTAGGAGAAACAAATAGGATCAGACAGCTAGAATTTCTATGGGAACCAGCAATGCTATCTCTTCATTGGATGTTAGACTGGAAGGTGTGTTTAGTAATCTGAGCTGAGAAGAACTGAGCATGCTCATGAGCCAACAGCCAAAGGAAATTCCTGTGGGAGGGGGCAGAGTGGGTTTGAGGAGGAGAAGGATTTCTAAGTGATTATGGGGATGCTGCAGCCTTACTGGTAACCTTTTAACAACCAGAGTGGCAGTTATCTAAAGATTTCAAAGAGGCTGTTCACTGATTACATTTTTGTGGGAGGGTTTACATGTCCTTTAAAAGAACACAGAAAATGGTTACAAATGGTTATAAAATCAAGAATTGATAGCGCTTTCAGCATAAGTAAACAAGTGCATTGTGCCTGCAGTGCTGCATCTTCTGCTAGATTCATTGCAAGGTGTAGGGTGTGCTGAAAATCCCATCAAGGGCTGGAGTGATAAAGGGCACACAATTGCATCCGGTAGTGCTCAGTTATATAGCACATGTGTCAGGGGATGTCAGCACAGCACTGAATCAAATCCAAGGTGCAGAACTACACACCTACTACACAGGGCTGAAAGTACTGGCACCGTGCACAAAAAATCCCGCATACACCGGCGCTATTCCAGACCTCCACGCAGAACCAATTTACTTCATAAAGAACGGCTTTACTAAAACACACAAGTGGTACAAATAATTTGCAGTGGGTGTGCAGGACTTAAGCCATACCTCCCAACATTTTGGAAATAAAAAGAGTGATAAAAAAGTTGCCATGCAATTTTTTTTACCACGCCCATATGTGTGGCCACACCCCTTAATTACCATGTTCATTTTACCAAATTTGGCAGGTTATGAAAGTTTGAACATATTTCTGTGGTTTTTTTTCAGTTATTACAGTTTTGCTAATGAAGGTGAATTGCCCTTTAAGCTGTGAGTCTAATTTTTCCCAAGGGAAAATATTAGTTACAATTACTTATTTGCTTATTGTTACAATTACTTATTTGCTTATCTCAAAATTGTTACAAAAGTATCTTATCTTCTGCTGTGGCTGTTCTGGGCTCTCTGCCAAAAGCCAATTAAGATAGAAAATTTGTTTCTTTTTCTGGCTGTTCAGTGCAGAGAAAAACGTGACTTTCCAGTACAAATGAGGGTCTGCAGGTTGAGCTGTCAAAAGAGGGACTGTTGGGAGGTATGACATATTACGCGTTCCTTGCCTAAATACTCAGCACTTCCTCACTTAGTGTGAGTTTTAATAAAGCCGTTCTTTATGAAGTAAATTGGTTCTCCATGGAGGTCTGGAATAACGCCGGTGTGGGAATTTTTGTGCAAGTAGTTCAAAATCGGTGAGAAGTGGCTGACATCTCGCGAGAGCAGCATCCGGGCAGGAGAACACACCGGCCGGGTGAGCTCCGATGAATACCGCATCGAACATAAATATCTGTAGAACCCTGCACTTGCACACACAGTGTTCGACTGGGACACCAGGGGCCCACCCAAAAATCTTAGACCAGGGGCCCTCCAAAAGACCTTAGATCAGGGGCCCACTCTCAGTACTATTATAATTCCTCTCCTCACGCAACCTCTATTCTGCCAAGTCTCTTTTCTTTATATACTATAATCTATTATTCAATCTATTTAGTCTCTTTGTTGTCATAGAAATAGGTAATGGCATGAAATAGGCCAGGAGATCCCACTGACACCTGGATCCACCGGGAGTTTTCCTGGTATCCCTGTGGGCCAGTCCGACACTGTTGGGGGGTAGCATAAAGCTGGCCATAGACGCAAAGATCTGATCGTACGAATCGAGGATTCGTATGATTTTCTGACCGTGTGTGGAGAGTCCCGACATTTTTCGTCCGGCGGAGATCGGTCGTTTGGTCGATCGGACAGGTTAGAAAATTTCTGTCGGCTGCCGATAATATCTCTGCGTGTATTGCCGATCATACGATTTTCAGTGGGAGACTGTCACTAGCTTTGGTTGGACATAGATATCATACGATTGCTATCAGGGGCAGAACATTGCTGATCTGTTCTTTAAAGGAAAACTATAGCCCCAAAATGAATACTTAAGCAACAGATAGTTTATATCAAATTGAATGACATATTAAAGAATCTTACCAAACTGGAATATATATTTACATAAATATTGCCCTTTTACATCTCTTGCCTTGAACCACCATTTCGTGACTCTATCTGTGCTGCCTCAGAGATCACCTGACCAGAAATACTACAACACTAACTGTAACAGGAAGAAGTGAGGAAGCAAAAGGCACAACTCTGTCTGTTAATTGGCTCATGTGACCTTACATGTGGTTTGTATGTGAGCACAGTGAATCTTACGATCTCAGGGGGCAGCCCTTATTTTTTAAAATGGAAATTTTCTATTTATGATTACCCAATGGCACATACTACTAAAAAAGTATATTATTATGATAATGGTTCACTTACATGAAGCAGGGTTTTACACATGAGCTGTTTTACTCAGTATCTTTTAATAGAGGACCTACATTGTTTGGGGGGTATAGTTTTCCTTTAACTAATCTGACTGGTAAGACTTGGCTCTGAATGGTTAGTGGCGGGTCGGGAGATGGGAAAGCTTAAGAGGCGCCTATGTGCTTCTCCCAAACCATCCCTCATAAATACAGCTCTGCAGAATGCAGTCATGGCATAACAGTCTGTGGCAAAAATGGCACTCTCCATAGGTGTGGTGTTTATACAAATGGCCTGTAGATGTCACTGTGCTCAGACTTATACTATGCATACTTCCTACTCATACTCTACTCATCCTCGGCTACCCAAAACATAACAATAGGCTTTCATATAGCTTGTCGGGAGGGTAAGCATGAATATACAACTATATATATATATCAGCATAGGAATACCTTGTAGTTAAAGCAATTCTGCAGGAAACTGTAATGATTGTGTAGCTCAATTGCATCTTTTTTCTCCATAGGTTCTTTTTCCCAGGTTCATAACAAAATCAAAAATCTCAAATAGTGAGGCAGAAACAGAGAATTGACCAGTAAGTTCCCGTGGAGCAATTAGTTCCAGTAAAGTGATGGGTAGGATAACCCAAACATTACAGAAATCCTTTGCTCTAAGCTCAGTGCTTCATTCACAGGCAAACAAGCGCTTATCTACTGACAAACTTTTGGGGACTTTTAGCTAGAGGACAATAAAGTCATATTCGTTTTTTTATTTGGCCCATTCAACTGCAAGTGGAACTGAGTATCCCTGACAGCCCATCTTTGTAATGCAGGCTCTAATACAGGGAGGGAAAGAACAAGCCCTGTGTCTTTTAAACTCAGGAAAAACACTAATGGCAGAAAATGCTGCAGGCAATAGTATTGCCAAGAGACTGTAATGAACAGGAGATAATGATGACACAGTGGGGTCATTTTTCCATAGCTACTAGGGTACCACAGCTGGTGGAGTGATGCAATTTGTGCTGCTCGCTTTATTTTCATAGGCATTTACTTCTCTTCTGCAGCTGCATTATTACATTCACCTAACCACGGTGCCTGAAATATAAATTAGTTTGAACATGAAAGTTCCACTGTAATTAGTACATGTTTGTATAAATCCAGCCTTTCTGAATGCTGGCCTCTTAGTACTAATAACTGTTCTTTATTCGCTATTAATGATCTGTATTCTGTGGCTTTCCCACTGATTTCAATTAATGGGGAGGCACAGTTAATGCACTACTGGTCATTGTCTGCAAATAGTTCAAAATATTTTTAATTTTTATCACGCCGACATATTCTGCAGTGCTGTTACTGACATTATACATCATTTGCAATAGTCCCTACTCCAGTGAAGCTTGCAGGCTAAAGGGAACATTTACTGAAGGCGGGACAAAGTGCAAAAAGTAGATGCTGACCACTATGCTTTTTGAATTTGCAGCATGCCCCACTATCAGAGGCTGTGTGTCCTTATGCTCCAGAATGAATGCAGCACTGCCAGCATTAGAGGTGGGTAGGGGCAAGCATGTAGGCACTGCCCTCTGCTCCACTGGCTCTACACTTAAAGGAAAACTATACCCCCAAAATGAATACTAAAGCAACAGATAGTTTATATCAAATGAAGTGGCATATTAAAGAATCTCACCAAACTGGTATAGAAATGTAAGTAAATATTGCCCTTTTATATCTCTTGCCTTGAACCACCATTTCATGATGGTCTGTGTGCTGCCTCAGAGATCACCTGACCAGAAATACTGCAGCTCTAACTGTAACAGGAAGAAGCAAAATACAGAACTCTGTCTGTTAATTTGTTCATGTGACCTAACAAGTATGTTTTGTTTGGTATGTTTATGTGCACAGTGAATTGTACGATGCCAGGGGGCGGCCCTTATTTTTTAAAATGGCAATTTTCTATTTACCCAAAAGCACATAATGCTAAAAAAAGTATATTATAATGAAAATTGTTTAAATGCACGAAGCAGGGTTTTTCATATGAGCTGTTTTATACAATATCTTTTTATAGAGACCTACATTGTCGGGGGGGTATAAGTTTCCTTTAATCATCCACTCATTAAACTGATATGCCAATCTAGAGGCAATATTGGGTTTATCCAATTGGTCTTCAGGATTACCACAACAGTAAAAGCAGATCATCAAGGCAAGGACTTCATCAACTCACCCTGACGGGATTTTTAAACCTGCCAGATAAATATCTGGCCAACCAGACACCATACACGGGTAGTAACATAGTAAGTTAGGTTGAAAAAAGACACACGTTCATCAAGTTCAACCTTTTTAGTCTATATATAACCTGCCTAACTGCTAGTTGACAATGTTGTAATAAATAATAGTACAGGTACATAGACAAATAAATATAAATATAGTAATTAAGTGATTAATTAATTAAATGAATAATTAAGTGACATTTGATAAAAGGCACTTTAGGAAGGAATCCCTACCCCGCAATCTAAGAGGATAACATACAAGCACTAACAGGAGGGGAAAGTGCATAAAGACTTGTGCACTGGCCCTTAAAGGAGAAACAAAGCCTTAATAAAAAAAAGCCTACCTACATAGACTCACCTCCCTCCTCCCCCGGGCAACTTACCCCTTCGTGCAGATTCTGTCCAGCGGAGTACACAGCAGCCTTCTTCTTCTCTTCTGTAATCTTCAGAAGAGACCGGAGAAGCGGCGCATGCACAGTTGGAGCAATTTTCTGCCTCGTGACAACTGCGCATGCACCGAAACTCATGAAAATTGCAGAAGCGCCGGTCTCATTCCAAAGATTACTGAAGAGGCTGAAGATGGCGCCAGTGAACTCCGCTGGACAAAATCTGCACGGAGGGGTAAGTAAAGAGTTAGGTCATTTGCTAGGCTGGGGGGGAGGAGGGAGGGGGGTCTATGTAGGGCAGGGGGTAGGGTTTTTTTTTTATTAAGGGTTTGTTTCTCCTTTAAGTTCTTGGCAGGTAATGTTCTATCTAGTGCATCAGAAGGTTGGACCTGAGTTTGTTTTTAAAGGGATTCAGATTCAGGACAAGGATTACACAATATATAGTGAATAAAGTACCCCCTCTTGTAAAATATAAGGATATTATAAGTTACAGAGGAGTTTCATGACCATATAAAAACACGAAGCCGAAGGCCGAATGTCTTTATACAGGTCATGGAACTCCGAGGTAACTTCTAATATCCTCATATTTTGCAACTGGGGTACTTAATTTATTATAATACACACGTTTCCTTGAGTCTTGTGACAGAAATGACATCAGAACTCGCCGTTTATAACCGATGACATCAGAACTCACCGTTTATAAATTTACAAGATATTCATGGCTTTTGTGTATTATAATAAAATAAATCCACGGGTCTTCTGCATTCCAAACAAAAGGTTTATCTTCTTTCTACAATGTAAGGTTAGAGGTCAGTCTTAGGGTAGAACAGAAAAGGCCTTGGGCCCCAGCAGTGGTCATTTGGGAGGAAGCATAAAAGCCTAAAGGATTTATTAGATTGTATATCAACTATTTGATATCAAGATACATCAGGGATGTCCTCTAGATGCTGCTGAGTTGCATTTCCCATCAACACCCCCCCCCCACACACACACACATACCCTGCTGAATTGTTTTCAATAAGAAGAAGGAGTCGCAGGTCACTAACAGAGCATATTATGGGGCTAACCCTGGTTCAGGGCAATCAAACAAAGTGACATATTTATAGTTAAGCCAATGCTGAAAAGAGAATAACTCTAAAACCTGCCTGGTGGTGGCTTTGGTGCCTATTTAGGAATGAAATTGCAAAGCCCTGTCAGAAGACACACATCATCCATAGGATAAGTAATGGTGCAAGAGATTAAACCTGGGAGATTTGTTTATTAACTTAATGTACTGGGGCTGTGATGAAATGTTCGGCATGGAACAAATCGAATGACACAATCAAACTGACAGGGTTTAGGGCTGGGAATACAGAAATAATGAAACATTTTCCTTACACCAAGGACTATCCTATAGAACAAATGCTAATTATGTAGCTTTATATTTTTTTTTTCTCTGTGTCCATGTATTGAAGTGAATAGGGCTTGAACTTTCCTGCAATCTATCAGGTCGTACGAACCTTCACAGCATCAACATTATGATCCAACTAACAACTTCATTGACAACTGAATTAGTTGCTACCTGCTGTGTAGCTTCTGGTGAAGGACGCCATTGCTTGAACACAAACAGTATTGTGGTTACAAGTCTATCCAAGACACACTTGCACACTTTTGTAAATTGCTTTGAGTGTATGCCCTTGGATGCCTATGCCATTTTGTGATTAGTGGGTTTGGTATATATTTGGTATATCAATCTGTTTTGTTTAGCCTATGGCAAAGAGCCTAAAGGCATGGAACGTGTAAGGCTATGTATTAATTTATTTTGTGGCCTGAAATAAAGTTCTCAGTTCTTTTACAAGCCTGTCTGTGGGATCTATGAGTGCCTGCCATTTTCGGTTTTGGTTGGACACTTGCACACAAGGCCAAAACCTTCCCGAAAGTAGAGCCCAGAGGTGCGGCTGGAACAAACAGTAATGGTGCAGAATTTTCCATGAACAGCTGTCACTTGCCGCACGCCATGAAATAGAAAATTCTCATAAGTAGGTGGGAAAAGGAAAATAGCTTTCCTGCAGGTGTCCCAGGTGGCAACTGTTCTACTTGCAGTCTAAATATGCTCAGGGTTTACTCTCAGCAGGGACTGAGCAATGCAGGAGCTCAAAAAGTACGTCTCCCACACAGATCCTTTTCTGTTTGACAAATTTCACTGAATTGTGAGAAATCCTTTCAAACACCATGCTGTTTTACTTTGTACAGGCTTCACGCTGCTGAGAGCGCTTTATTGTTTTATAAAATGTGCGGATATGCATATTTAAAGTCTCTGCCTCCCCACTTTTTAAATTATAATGGAAATAGAAATGTTACAGGGGCAACTACTTATGCTTCACCGCCAAGTTCTGAAACTGGAGATCACACATGTTACTAGAACCCCAAAAAAACTACCTACCAATACTATTTGACAAGGACAAGGCATCAGAGGTTAAGGCAGGCACCCTCCCCCAATGGGACCATAAAGGACTAGTAAAGGTGAACTGGCTCAACGTGGACGTTGTTGCTGTTCTCCACCTTGGATCATACCTCATTGTTACAAAGGAATGCTAAAGACACTTAATGCAATGCAATAAAGGAACAGTTCAGTGTAAAAATAAGAACTGGGTAAATAAAAAAAAATGTAATATAGTTAGTTAGGCAAAAATGTAATGTATAAAGGCTGGAGTGACTTGATGTGTAACATAATAGGCAGGAAACTACTTCCTGCTTTCAGCTCTCTTGGTTTCCACTACTAGGCAGTAACCAATCTTAGACTTGAGGGGGGCCACATGGGTCATAACCATTTGCTATTGAATCTGAGCTGCATGCTAACGATCAATTGCAAACTCACTAAACAGTTATATCCCATGTGGCCCCCCTTATGGTCGCTGACTAACTCAGAGTTAGAGAGCTGAAAAGCAGGAAGTATGGTTCTGGCTATTATGTTACACATCCACTCACTCCAGCCTTTATACATTACATTTTTGCCTAACTAACTATATTAGAAACATTTTTATTTTGTGCAGCCTATCTATTTACCCAGTTTATATTTTACACTGAACTGTTGCTTTAAAAATAAATATATCTATATCTTAAACCCCTGATATCATTCAGTGGAAAAATGAAAACACAAGGGAATGATAGCAATGTTATTTCTTACAAAATAAAAAAATCTGCCAGTAATTGCTCTTGTTGATAGCGTGTTTAATTATAAGTAAAAGAAGGATGTGCTGGGGTATGTAGTACTAAAAGTATGGCAGCAGCACTTGGTGCATACAAGTAAACCATATTCTGCTTTATACAAGATTCTCTTTCGCATCCCATAAGTGAAGATGCCTGATAAGTGATTACATGTGGCCCCTGGATGCTGAAAAGGACCACATTATAGATTTCATTTTACCAATAGTAGATTAAAATACTATTCAAAAAGAGAAACATATCAAGATTCTAGTTTTTGTATACTTGACGAAGGGGCTGCAGCTGAGCACAGAAGGGCTGCCTATTGGGCATCATTATTCCAGGTGAATAGACTAAAAATACCCAATGATTATTATATAATCAAATGTGTACGTTGTACTTCTATCTACAACTCCCTTCTGATCTTGCATGCCCTAGGGCAGGGGTCCCCAACCTTTTTTTACCTGTGAGCCACATACTAATGTAAAAAGAGTGGGGAGCAACACAAGATGAGGAGGTGCCAAATAAGGGCTATGATTGGCTATTTGGTAGCCCCTATGTGGACTGGCAGCCTAAAGGAGGCTCTACTTGGCACTATACTTAGGTTTTTATTGAATTAAAACTTGCTTTCAAGCTTGGAATTCAAAAATAAGCACCTGCTTTGAGGACCATGAGAGCAACATCCAAGAGGTTGGAGAGCAACATGTTGCTCGCGAGCTACTGGTTGGGGATCACTGCCCTAGGGAAATGCCCATGTTTACCCTATAACCATTGGATTGCATGATTGCCCACCATCTATTAGGTTAGAAAATGAGCCCCCTAATTTGTCACTGATTATGCCCATTCTACGCAATTGTTTTTGGTTTGTTGGCCATCCTTGCTTAGATTTTCTGCAATGAATGAATACAAACCAAAGCTCTATATTTGTAGCTATATAGACCTTGATGTGCATAATATCGCTAATGTATGGAACACAAGGAAATTCATATATGAGCAGCCATTGTTTGCAGCAGAAGATATTCACAGAATTTATTATATAAAATTATTAAAATAAAATAACAGCTACTGTAAGTTCTCTTTAAAATAACAGATTTTGCATGTTTTTAGAATCAACATTACAATGCAAGAGAAGGCTTATAATGTAAATTAATTGTATGAGAAGCTTGATGGGTACTGCCATTTCAATAGAACATTAGTTCATCTACTGCATTCTTTCAATCAAGAAGAAAGAGTGTTAGTGACCATTGGAATATTGATCCTACTTCCTCTTAGACAGACCAAATACTATTTCTTGTCAACCCTCCTGAATTTATAGGAGGCTGGAGGTGGAGCTGTGGCACAATCGGGTCATAATGGGTTGTAGTCAGGTTGTAACCAGATGTGGTCATGGCATAACAGAGCATGATTTGGGAGTTCAGGGGACATGATCAGAAGCCTCCTTGAAATCATCTCTGGGAGGTGGGCACTGCTGAATCTGGTGGCCTCAGTGTTGCATTCTAAGGAACATACTATGCCAAATATAGATAAACAGTTGGGATTAGGGATGCACCAAATCCAGGATTCAGCCGAGATTCGGCTTTTTCAGCAGGATTCGTCTGATTCCAAGTTCCTGGATGAATCAAATCAGAATCCAAAAAAATCACATAATTTTTCATCATACAAACAAGGAAGTTTTAATTTTTTTACAGCGTTCTGCGCTAGGGGTTCTCTCTCTGTTTCCTAATTTGCATATGCACATAAAGTTTAGGATTCAGTTCAGTATTTGGCCGAATCTTTGACAAAGGATTTGGGGTTCAGCTGAATCCTAAAATAGAGGATTTGGTGCATCCCTAGTAAGGGTGTCCAACTAGCAGCCCTACAGCTCTTTTACCAACCACCGTGCAACTGTCAGCACCAACCCAATAACAGGCTGCACAGCCTTTGTGTAAAAAAGCCACCTTTAGGGCTCTTACTCACTGGCGTTCTGACCTGCGCTCCCCTGCGTTCCATTTTTTGGCGTTCAGCCGCAGGGGAGCGCAGGAATAGACGCATGTGATTATTTCAAATGGGGCTGTACTCACTCAGACGCGTGTAGGCGCCGAACGCAGGAAAAATGCTGCATGTTGCGTCTCAACCTGCGTTCGGCGCCTACACGTGTCTGAGTGAGTACAGCCCCATTTGAAATAATGACATGCGTCTATTCACTGCGCTCCCCTGCGGCTGAACGCCAAAAAACGGAACGCAGGGGAGCGCAGGTCAGAACGCCAATGAGTAAGAGCCCTTAGAGTCTAATGAGCTGCATAACGATGTGAAGACATACCCTGTCACCGCCACTTATTCCTGCTATATGTTGGCTTTATATAATCATTAGCACATGCTAATCAGGGATATTGTCCCCATTACCCAAAATAATTTGTTAAAGAAACAACACTTATCAATTGGGATTTCAGACATCCAAGCTTTTAAATTGTTCTGTATTAACTGTATTTGCAAAACAAGTGGGTTAAATACAAGGCTAAAACTCAAGTTTGAGCACAAATCTAAAATGAAAACCCTGGAATTAAAAAAACAAATTCAGCCCACGATAACCCCAATAAGGCAAACATTGTGTCTTTGACTCCTAATTTACTTTCTCTCTGCTGAGTATATGCCCCCTTAGAAGTTATGATGTTCTCTGAGTTTCACATATGCCTTAAATTGGAGGACTAGATTCCCTTGTAGAGTTAATTTGACTGGCGTGTGCTTGATATCAGTTTCATGTAGTATGGGGTTGCACAACAAAGCAATTTGAGTCCTTGCTTCTCTACTCACTCATCACAAATTTGATATATCACATGAAGATGTTAGAATGGGTGAAAATGCCGAATAGTAATTATTAGACATTAATAAATCTATTTATCAAGTTTCAGTAAAATTCACTGAATATTTGCACAAGAATAGGATCTGTTATCCAGAATACTTAGGAGTTCCTGTAATTTTCCATATATTATGGGTCCTATTTACTAAAACTAAATTTTTTCTAGTTTTTTTAATAAAAATAAATTCAACCTAACTTCCAACCATGAATTGTCTTAATTTATTAAAAAATCTGAAGAATCAGTGCGGGAAAAGTCTTGACAATTCGAATCATGCAACTTTTTCAAATTTTTGCCTGAAAATCTAAAATTATTTGGATTACTGAACAAAAGCCACAAATTTTTCATCATGAAGGCAAAAAAAAAGTCTTCAAGTTGTAAAAAGGACCATCTGCCATTGACTTTTGCATAACTTCGACAGGTTTTAGCTAGAGCATTTTCTGATTCAGGTTTTTAGCAGCTTTGGAGTTTAATAAAAAAAAAAAACCGAAAATTTCAAGGTTTCTTTTTTCCTCTTTGAGGTTTAACAAATAGGCCCCTAAGTGTCCGAAAAATTGTTTATAAATTAAATAAACCCAATAGAATTATTTTGCCACCAATATGGATTTATGCAGCTTGGCTATCATCAAGTACAAGGTACTGTTTTATTATTACAGAGAAAGGGGAAATCAGTTTTAAAAATTAGAATTATTTGCTAAAAGTGTGCTCTATGGGAGATGGGCTTCCCGTTATTCGAAGCATTATGGATAATGAGTTTCCGCATAAGGGATCCTGTATATGTACCAGTTTGCCAGCTTTGACAAAAACTTCTCATTCCAGTACAACGTTGACTGATAGTACTGTTACCACCAATCACCAGATACTCAAACAGGCAGAAGCAATGGAATAGTACAGTCCAAGCGTTATGTATACTATAACACAGAGAGATTTTGCTAGATGCAATAGACAGTTTGCCTGTGTGTACTGATAACTGATGCCCAGTATGTTATTAAACATAGTGATCTGTTGATTATAATTCTTATTACTTCATTACCAATATCCATAGCAGATTGCAAAATTCCATCCAATACAAAGTATTTAATGTATGTTCCAATTTAGGCTACAAATAGCAAATAGCAAATAACTATAGCAACAATGGTTGTCTAAAATACAAAAACCTCTGTTCCACTTCTCAAGTGCTATTTTCCCCATTGCTTATAAGTTCTATAGACCAAAGGTTACTGTGGCTAAATAATCGAAGGTACGGTGTATATGAGTGCCAAGTCTCTATATGTTGTAAGAGCCACAGGTAATGATTATTATTATTGCTGTAATTGTAAACCAATATGATGTGCTGCTGGCACTGGCCAAAGTAAAGGAAAACTGCTGACCACTGTGAAGTTAATGGAAATGGACCAGACCAGACCCTTGAAAAGCACATTGTAATTGTCAACAAGCAAAAAAAAAAGGGGGGGGAGGGAGGGATAACAGAACATGACACCCAGACTTTTTGTTGAAGCCAATGTTTTGAAAAAGAGACTGGAATATGAATAGGAGAGGCCTGAATAGAAAGGTGAGTAATAAAAAGTGGCAATAAGAATACATTTGTAGCCTTACAGAGCATTTGTCTTTAGATGGGGTCAGTGACCCCCATTTGAAAGCTGGAAAGAGTTAGCAGAAGAAGGCAAATAATTCAAAAACTATAAAAATTAAATTATGACGACCGAATGAAAAGTTGCTTAGAACTGGCCATTCTATATCATCCAAAAGGTAACTTAAAGGTGAACCACCCCTTTAAGCTTGTGAGAGGAGGGGTAAGAGTATCTACCTGTTTCCTTGGTTTACTATTTTATAGGGATGCACCAAATCCAGGATTTTTCAGGTTTTCAGTAGGATTCAGCCGAATCCTTCTGCCCGGCCAAACCGAATCCGAACCCTAATTTGCATCTGCAAATTAGAGCAGGGAGGGAAATCACGTGACTTTTTGTCACAAAATAAGGAAGTACATTTTTTCCCATTCCCACCCCTAATTTGCAGATGCAAATTAGGGTTTGGATTCGGTTTGGTATTCGGCCGAATCTTTTGGGAAGGATTCGGGGGTTCGACCGAATGCAAAATAGTGGATTCGGTGCATCCCTACTATTTTATGGGGCAGTTTGATTTTTTTTTGTATTTTCTTTTATGAAAAATGAATGTGAATTAGGAACATTTTAATGAATGCGCAACAATTTAAGCTCCATTTTGAATTATAATACATTTGTCAAGTAATGTTTAATTTATATTTATGGTTTACAACAGTTTCATGTACTCCACTGCCAGACACATTCATTACATGGTACAGTTGCAATTTGTTGTTAATCCAATAACAGAACTCTTTATTTGATTATATTTTAGCATGATATTTGTATTAGTTGTTCCTGTTTATGAAAGACTTTGGCTTTCTCAGTTTCCAAATGACAATAACATTATTTGGCATTGAACCATAAACATACTTCAGATATGATATTATTATTATAAGTATGAGACACACTTTCTGAAAAGAGGCCTGTAGAGGTTTGGATTTATTGGTCATTTACTTGTGCCACCCGGAGGGTAAGCAGATAACACAGGTTACTTTTTTAAAGGATACCCTTTTTTTGCATAATGAAATAAAATGCAAAATAATCAATATCCATATTTCAAATGTTTAAGGACTTCAAAAAGGAACAAAAGGCTGCCTGTTTGTTAGACACTTCTTATTGTAATGATTTGCAGGTCCCACTACTATGACCCGCAAAAACTATGAACCACACCCAAGTGTAACCCACCCTTAGCAAACCTGAGGCCATGAGCCCATATACTGAAATGAACCCACCAGTGATGTCACATAGGGGGAGGGACCTGCCACTGACATCAATAACATCCCAACAGGAAAGGCTCATTGAAAGGTAATGCAGGAGCTCAAGGTAACAGGTCTGGCAATACAAAAAGTTGGACCTGGCACCCACCCAACTCTAGTGATTAGAATCATTAATGATACCTAACTATCCAACCCTCATTTTATCCTTAGTTTACAAGAATAAACACATGATGCTTTACAATTACATTTGCAAATAGCCGTATTATGAATATACTGTGTATAGAATTACAATTTGTGTCATTATATGCTGTATAAGTGGTTTTTGGGAGGAGAACACCTTTAAAGCCTATTACATGTAATATATACTAGGGATGCACCGAATCCGCTTTTTTGGATTCGGCCGAATACCGAACCGAATCCGAACCCTAATTTGCATATGCAATTAGGGGTGGGAAGGGGAAAACATATTTTACTTCCTTGTTTTCTGACAAAAAGTCATGCAATTTCCCTCCCCGCCCCTAATTTGCATATGCAAATTAGTATTCGGATTCGGTTCGGCCGGACAGAAGGATTCGGCCGAATCCGAATCCTGCTGAAAAAGGCCGAATCCCGAACCGAATCCTGGATTCGGTGCATCCCTAATATATACAAATAATAATTGGGATGCCTTTAACTTGTCAGAAGAGTCAATTTAATTTTGACCTCTTCTACCCAAAGCAGCAGCCATCGGTGCACAAATAAACTCTATCAGTGTGTTCTTCCAAGTGTTCTAACATGATAATCCATTACAAAAAGCATCTTTTCACAGATCAAGATCTACGTTGAATGTTTCATGGAAACCTATTGAATTGTACATGAGGCGGCCAGTAACACTAAGATGAACTCCACGCAGACTCTACTCTTTCACATCACCCAGAATATATTTACCGTTCCCCTGCAACCTGAGCATTATCTCAGCAAATGAGAGCTGTGAAAACAAAGGGTTACCATGGAGGCGCCACACATGATACTGACCTCAAAACGGCTCGCCGCAAGCTTTTGCAACAGGCCACCACCGAAGACAGCAATTCCTATGCAATCCTGCCCCTCACACTGCATTCCAAACAAGACACTAAAGTACCTCTGTGAGGTTATCACCTCCCCTCTCTCAAGGAACATCATTGTAGAGTTGCCTTATCTTCAGCAAATTAACTTTGTGAATTCAACCAAACAATATTCTATCCACTTTTGTAAATATGCCATTCTTAGTCCTTATCTAGAAGTGCTATTTCTCCTGTTATACTGTATATGAAGCAACATTTGCAACAGAACTGTATACTAGAATATGCCACTGAAATTATATAGAGCAAGCCTATACATCCAGAGCCCCTCCCAGTAATTTAATTAAAGGGCACCTGTTTCCAAAATATATTGTCCCAGTCAAAAGGTGCAGGTTAAGAAAGCCTGTACTCCGGTTGGGGGTAACAGTAATTTTTTTATTTATTTATATGCCCCCTGCCAGCGCTAGGCCACCCACACAGGGAGGAGCAGCCATGTTGAGGCACACACATGCACATATAGATCGTAGGCTACGACTTTCTCATCATGTGCATGCATGTGACGTCAGAAGCGTGTTATGTACATGCACTCTGACCGACATGGCTGCTTGCACTGGGAGCTCCCTCCCGGTGCGAGTGTCCTAGTGCTGGTGTGGGTTCTATTAGCCTGCACCTTTGGTTGGGGATAATATATTTTGGCAACAGGTGCCCTTTAAGGTCTGCCAATTCTTCACTTTGATGATTCCATGGACAGACCCATAAACAATTAACTCACAACTGATCTCTAAAGATAACTTAATTTTGTGCCATTGTTGCTCTTTCTAAGCTTGTAAAATTTTTCTCTTCACTGCTTCACTTATTTACACTGCATATTCTCATACCTTGTGTACCCCTGTCTTCTCTTCTTGTCGACATGATGCCGCTCTTATCTGTTCTTGGGATCTAAAGCCCAAACAAAAATCATGGAAAATTGCTCTGAGCCCTTTTGAGAAATTATCCAGTTTAGTTTTTTATTTGCTGCTTTAGCCATTTTACACTGCTAACATCATAATATTCTGCTGTTGTTCTTGCTGGCAGCCAGGTCCAGAGCATTCTGGATAATAGCGTCTATACCTTTACCACTGAAGAAATTAAAAAGTAATTTAGTTATTTTTGACCTTTTCACTTTTCAGACATTGATATTCTGAGACAGTTTGTGATTGGTTAGTTTTTTAAAATTTGCCATCCTGTACCTAAATTATAATACCATCTAAGTTGTTCAAGTCAGTGACACTCTGGATCCTGGAAGGAGATTAGGGGGCAGATTTACATATGGTTGAATATCGAGGGTTAATTAAGCGATTCAAAGGATTTTAATCCATCGATCAAACGATTTTTCTTCGGCCAAAAAAATGTTAGAAAGCCTATGGGGACCTTCCCATAGGCTAACATTACACCTCGGTAGGTTTTAGGTGGCGAAATAGGGGGTCGAAGTTTTTTTTAAAGAGACAGTACTTCGACTTTCGAATGGTCGAATATTCAAATGATTTTTAGTTCGAATCGTTCAATTCTAAGTCAAAGTCGTAGTCGAAGTAGCCAAAAAAACCATTCGAAATTCAACGTTTTTTTATTCTATTCCTTCACTCGAGCAAAGTAAATGGGCCCCTAGATGTAAATCTGATTTGAGTCTTAATATTATTTGCTATTATTTTTTAAGTTCTGATGTTCCAATTTTTATCTACCTGCCTGTCCTTTAAACCAGCCTGTCCTTTAAACCGGTTTAGGGTATATCATTAAATAACATTTTAAATTTAAATTCAAAATAGGAAACTGCAAACAAAACACAAAATAATTCAAAATTACAAAGTGTAAAAATGAAATCGCAAAGAATACAAACAAAGGGAAATCTTAGTCTGCCAGTGAATGAGGATAATGTGGGACATATCTTATGTATCTTATTATATCTATTATACAGTATATTGTATATATTTATGAAGAAAACACAATTTTTGAAATGTTATTATTTTAGTTTGGTTTCAAATGGGCACTATTTGTTCATGAGTTCAATTAATAGGACTATGATTTTTTGTTATTTCTTAAGCTTAACACGGTAAACAAAGAAACCGAAACAGCTTTCAGTTTCTAAATTCTTGGTTCTTGCATGCCATTGTGGGAGGAGTAGGAGATTATTTTAACTTGACTAACTCAGCTGATAAAAGGGAGGAAGTGGAAGTAAGTGTGAAAACAAAACTATAGCCATTAGTGCATCATAGTAGTAAAATATAGGGATGCACCGAATCCAGGATTCGGTTCGGGATTCGGCCAGGATTCGGCCTTTTTCAGCAGGATTCGGATTCGGCCGAATCCTTATGCCCGGCCGAACCGAATCCTAATTTGCATATGCAAATTAGGGGCAGGGAGGGAAATTGCGTGACTTTTTGTCAGAAAACAAGGAAGTAAAAAATGTTTTCCCCTTCCCACCCCTAATTTGCATATGCAAATTAGGGTTCGGATTCGGTTCGGTATTCGGCCGAATCCTTTGTGAAGGATTCGGGGGTTCGGCCGAATCCAAAAAAGTGGATTTGGTGCATCCCTAGTAAAATATAAATATTGAAAGAAAGAATTAAAAAAAAATAGGCAGAATATATTTTCAGTAGTGATGGGCGAATGTATTCGGCAAGCACTGATTTGCTGTCGGTACCTGAAATTTTTTCCGCGAAAAAATTTGCCATGGAAACATTTGCTGTGCCAAAAAAAAGCTGCGTGCTTAAAAATTGACTCCCATTGACTAATGCATTTAAACAAAAAAGTTGAGCGTGTAAAAATTCTTGCATGCGTAAAAATTGTCGTGCGTCAAAATTATTTTGACTTTCACTAATTTTCGTCGAAAAGGGACAGATTCGCTCATCACTAATTTTCAGTACATGATTTTTTATTTTTTTTTTGCTCATGTTGAATAAGGAGTTATATAGTTATGCAATGCTGCAATAAAGCAGAAATACTGCCCTGTTCCTACAAGAATAACATGCAGTTCTGAAGCATTTCTCCATATACAAAATAAAAATGTCTCAATCCTGCATTCTAGGAGAGAGTGTGAAAGACAAACACCTTCACTTTGCTTGATGTGTAGTTACAGAAGCACAGTCAGAATAGACTGTGAACTGCCGTTGAGGCAGAACTAATAACAGAGCCACTGGGGGGCTGTAACTGAACAGAGCAGGATTAAGGAAACAAGAGCTGCTTTTGCTTTCATAAATAAAAAACACTCCATCTTCTGAAAGAAGCAACATGAAAGGATACTAACAACAAGACAGTGGCGTATCTAGATATTACTAGGACCCACAGCAAATTATTTTTCAGGCCCCCAAAATGTCTAGAGGTTGACCTGTTTTAGCAATATTTATTGAAATTGTATATGAATTGGGGTATCATGTGGCCCCTATACCCCCTGGGCCCCCCTACAGCCGCAGGGTCTGCATCCTCTGTAGTTGTGCTACTGAACAAGAGATACTAGTAACTAACAGATATTAAAATTCATATTTAAGATCAGGTGCCTCACCTTAAAATGGTGCTTTTAAAGAAACACATATACACAAATAAATGTTGCATTTATAGTAGCTACCATTGGGCAATTTTCCCTGATATACCACACATCCTTTGGTTGAAATCTATTAAAAGAGCACTCTACAGCAAGTTATATGTGAGCAACATGGTTTATAAAAAAAAGTCTTTAAAGCCCTTTCAGGGCTAGAAAGCCAAAAATACCTGCTGAAAGGTCACAGCCAGCCCCAGGGGCTTCCAGTCGGACAGCCTGGAAATATTGGGTATATATATGTATATATATATATATATATATATATATATATATATATATATATATATATATATACATATATACCCAATATATATATATATATATATACAGGTATAGGATCCATTATCCAGAAACCCGATATCCAGAAAGCTCCAAATTATGGAATGGCTGTCTCCCATAGACTCCATTTTATCCAAATAATCCAAATTTCTAAAAATGATTTCCTTTTTCTCTGTAATAATAAAACAGTAGTTTCTACTTGATCCCAACTAAGATATAATTAATCCTTATTGGAAGCAAAACCAGCCTATTGGGTTTATTTAATGTTTAAATTAATTTCTAGTAGACTTAAGGCATGAAGACCCAAATTATGGAAAGATCCGTTATCCGGAAAACCCCAGGTCCCGAGCATTCTGGATAACAGGTCCCATACCTGTATATAAAAAAACAGCCCACAAATGGTACTCACAGGACTTCTTTTTATTTTGACGTTTCGGCTTCCAAAACTTGAACCTTCCTGAGGGCGACTTTGTGGGTGGTTTTGGATACTTATCTATGTTCCAACCAGCACCCAGGCATTGTTTGAGATATATATATATATATATATATATATATATATATATATATATATATATTGGAGTGCGAGTCCAGTCTGAAGGCTGTATATTATGTTTGACCACAGCACCCATTATTGATTTTTGGAGGAAGAGTGTGGGTACTATTAGAACAATTATATAAACTTTTAGAGATTTTCAGATTTTTTTTTGCTAGGTTTTCGAGTTTTTCAGATTTTTTTGTGCATCATTCAGTGTTTTTTTCATTCATACTTTTTATATTCAGATCTTTTAATAGATTCAATGACAGACAAGAATTTGTGAGTTTAGTATTGGTTTCAAAAACCTCTAATTTACTAAAATCTGACCTTCAATAAATAAGCATTCAAGACTTATAACTATGGCTTTTCAATAAGGGGCACATTTACTTAGCTCGAGTATTTCGAAGTATTTTTTTGGCTACTTTGACCATCAAATTGGCTACTTCAACCTTTCGACTACGACTTCAACTTCGAATCGAACGATTCAAACTAAAAATTGTTCGACTATTCGACCATTCGATAGTCAAAGTACTGTCTCTTTAAAAAAAACTTTGACCACCTACTTCGCCACCTAAAATCTACCGAGCACCAATGTTAGCCTATGGGAAAGGTCCCCATAGGCTTTCCTACCAATTTGGGATCAAAGGAAAATCGTTCGATCAATGGATTAAAATCCTTCGAATCGTTCGATTCGAAGGATTTTACTTCGACGGTCGAATATCGAGGGTTAATTACCAATAGTAAATGTGCCCCTAAGTCATGAACTTGTCATGAACGTTAACATCTGGTGAAGTTAAATTGACAAATATAACATAAAAACATAAGTTGCCTGAACAAGAACATCTCAGCAAACAATATTCTATATTTACCAGTTACTGGCAATATGTTACATAACTCTCAAATAAGCTCATTCTTGGCAGTTTTCCCAGGCATAAGCAAAATAATATTATATGTTTGCTGCAAGTTGAGAAGACTCTGCCTTTACTTAGTAATAGGGGGCTCCGTAATTGGTCTCTGGGATTGAGATGTTCTACACAAAGTCAAACCCCTTGAAGCTGCTGCTGGTAGGATTTGCGACTTAGTGATAGAATCATGGCTGACTGGCAAATCCAAATGGAAAATTAATATTACTAATAATTAAGAGTAGTTGGTAGCGTTTCATTAACAAGGGACATTTTATTGCAGCATTTTTTGTCAGTCTTTGGGGAATTTTCATTCTTTGCTCTTAAAACAACCTTGTTGGCCAAACACGTTTGCCTAAAAGTCGATGGAATTAATGTTAAGTTTGGCTAAGAAAAACTGTGCTGTGGAAAAAATAACTGATTGTATTTGTTAAATATCTTTCAAACACCATGTTTTAATCCAGATGCAATTGATTTCAACATATCCTTATCTGAAAACCTGTTAATTCAGAAAATTCCAAATTTTGGGAAAGCCATCTTCCATTTTTCTCTGTACTAATAAAACAGCAGCTTATACTTGATGGTAACTGAGCCGCATGATCGCATATTGGTAGCAAAACAACAAGCCCATTGGGTTTATACAATGTGTAAATGTTCATTAGCAGCCTTAAAGTATGGTGATGCAAGTTATGGAACACCAATTATATCCCTAAACATCATCCTTATGTTACTCTTTTGATTGTAAGCCTTCTGAGCAGAGCCCTCTCATTCCATCTTGTTCTGTAACCCCTGCTTATTAAATATTGTAAGACTACAGAGCTGTGTAACTTGCTGGTACTAAATAAAGAAATGATGATTATAATGATGATGAAACAATTTTTTGCAAATTGTGCAAAATCTATCTATTATTAGGTAACTATAGTACAAGTAAGCACAATATCCTGCACAAGCCTGAATCATACTTTTCCCCTGAAGAAAAAGTTCATAATACATTCAGGGGCACATTTACTATGGGTCGAAGTAAAATCCTTCGACTTTGAATATAGAAGTCGAAGGATTTACTGAATTTCATTTGTTCGATCGATCGTAGGAATAATCGTTCGATCGAACGATTCGAAGGATTTTAATCCATCGATCGAACAATTTTCCTTCGATCCCAAATTGACAGGAAAACCTATGGGGACCTTCCCCATAGGCTAACATTGATGTTCGGTAGGTTTTAGTTGGCGAAGTAGGGGGTCAAAGTTTTTTTTAAAGAGACAGTACTTCGACTATCGAATGGTCGAATAGTCGAACGATTTTTAGTTTGAAACGTTCGATTCGAAGTCGTAGACGAAGGTCGACGTAGCCAATTCGATGGTCGAAGTAGCCAAAAAGAAATTTTTTATTCTATTCATTCATTCGAGCTAAGTAAATGTGCCCCTCAGTGTTTTCTGCTGTTCTTGATTTTCTAAGTTTCTTATGCACTTTTAGATCTAAACTGTATTCTGGAGACCTCAAGGTCTTAACTTATAAATAGTTAAAATTAGTAAAAGGAGAGTTCTGGAAATAAGATCTTATGGATTTTATATATTCATGAGTTTCTAATTCTTATATACTACAGAGGACATGGTGAAAAATGAATAATAAAGGCACAAAGTGATATGTAGTTTTCCTACAATGTACCGGCCCCACAGGAGTCTGCTGCCGTAATCGCAGCGCTTTTCTGCTCCTAAAATGCAGTGCAAAGAATTGTCCATCTCTGTAGGCATCTCTATTCCAGGGGAAAAACTAGACATACACCTCTTAAATAAATGTATAGTGGACCTTTACCACAAATGCTGAGTAACATTGGTGAGATTCTTGCAGTTTTGATGACTTTGCTCTTATCCATAACCAAGTAAGGCAATTGATCATAAATGTCGACAGCTGAGAGTTTATGCATGTTCACAAAACAGGGTTTACCTGTATATTCAAAGCATACAGTTCTCAAGGCTCGAGACTAGTAGCTGAAGGAACAGAAGAAGAGATTTGCTTGCTCCCTCCCATAGCTGCTTTAGGAAGGATTATTCCCTCATTTCTTGTTGTTGAGATATAATTCCAGGGGTTCAGCAGGGATATTCTAATAGCTTCTTCATTAAAAGCTTTTCCCTGCATCATGTTTAAAGTGGGGGCCTTTTTGTAACATTTAGTCTACCCATCTCACAGATTCTATGCAAGAGCTACATTTATAAACCTCTGGATCCTTTACAAACTAGGTTCATGAGAGGGGCTCAGAACTGCACTGTGTAAATTGAATGAATGACCCTCCCCAGAGACAACCATTTCATCAGCATTATAGTCACTGCCAAACTGAAAACTCTAATGATTAATGGACAGCTTGTCAGTGGCTCCAATAGTATTTGCTGCTCTAAGGGGAGATATTTTATGATGGTTAGGATGAAGTTGCAAAAAAGGTGAAGGCACAGAGAGACAATAAAGATGAAGAGAGATGAGATACAGAAACAGACAAAATGTATAATGCAATTTATGTATAATATTACAATGCAATGTAATATGCAGGTGAATCACTCATGAACAGGAATGGTTTGCTTTTGGTCCTCTTGGGCCTTATGTCACAGATGGGCCAATCCTCCAATTATACAGAAATTACTATAAGCCAAATAACTAAGGGTTTTGTTGGATGAAATTCTGGCCAGTTAGAAAATCCTTCAGTTTCCTTATTTTTTATGGAACACTAAATGGATGAAATTCTGGCCAGTTAAAAAATCCTTCAGTTTCCCAATTTTTTATGGAACACTAAGGGGGTTATTTATCAAAGTCTGAATTTATCTCAATATTTTCTGTTAAAAACTCCAATAAAATCCACTTGAGTTTTTTACACTTATTTATTATTTCATTTTCCTGAAAATTTGATTTGTGGTAAAAAAAATCAGATTTTCATTAATTTTTTCAGATTTTTTCATCCGCTTTTCACGTTTTTTCTGAATTTTCACCCGAAAACGGTGAAAACTTATTGCACGTATTGCACGAAACCCAGTGCACATCAAAAAAATCATTAGGACTTCTCCCATTGACTTATATGCAACCTCGACAGGTCTGAGATGCCGAATATTCAGAATCAGAATTTTCCTTCCTCGGGTATAATAAATTCCGAAAAATTCTGAGTCATTCCGAGTTTAGTAAGTAACCCCCTAGGCATTCGGACCACCACTAAGCTCCTAGGGAGAACATTGACACTGTTTCCCATTAAAATTAAATGGAAATGTACTTTCTATGGCAAGCTGCCAATATCATTCAGGGCAATTCTGACCAGTGTTTGCTCAAGGAAAATGTTTTGCTCTCGGGAAAACCGTAGTAATCAAAACACAATTTGCTGCTTCAAGCTTGACATTGCTTCCCATAACAGACTGTGGCAATCAAAATGCATAGTATCATCTAGGCCTTAAGGTCCCCATAGACGCAAAGATTTCTCTTGCCGAACGGCGATTTTAGCGAAGTCCGACCAATCCTTCGAAATTATCATGCGGTTAGTTAGATTGGAACGATTGAACATCTTACGATTTTTCGGCCGACATCTGTCAGGAAATTGATCGGCCAGGTTAAAAAAATCTTTGTCGGTCCCAGTGCAATCTATCTATGTTTGCAGGGCCAAGCAGGCAGCTCCCCTTTGTTTTCCTGGCAAATTATTATTTTTAGTTGATGGAGATAATCGTGGTCTCACGATGACAATTGGATCTTTAAAAATCTCAACATCTATGGCCAGCTTTACACCTTGACACAGCATAGTATACAAACAATTAATGTCTACTCTTTTTCCCTTGGTTCTACAGTGTCCTAAGATAAGAGGAGTCTAATAAATACAAGTTCAAGTAGGAGGGAGAATCCAATTAAATATATCCTCTATAGTTCAGAGTTAGGAAATTGTGCATGCCTATACATATGCCTATGCATATGCCTATAAAATCACCTTACCCCCCTCCCCCAAAAAAAGTATTTATTTCTAGATTATTTTACCCAGACCGGGTAAAATCCGTCCCATGTTTAGTCCTAAAGTCTTTGAAGCACTGCCAGCAATCTTATCAAACAGATAAGAACCAATCCCTTAAAAGGTCTGCATCTTTCTATATGCAGTGACAGTGCAGCAAAAAAAAAAAGTCTGCATTAGTATTCCAGGCACACTGCCCAAGATCCACCTCATAACCTTGTCTTTGAAGCAAGCTGCTGCCATCTCTGCTGCCTCACAGGTTTCGCGTACCAGTCCCCAAAGAGAGTTCATCTTTTTGTCACAGGAGAGACAGCATTAAAGATGGAGAGAGATCACAGATAAATAAGGGCATGACACGGCCTCCAACAATGGCCGGGGTACTGCAAAACAGAGGATTTGTCTATCACCGTAGAATATATTACTTAAACAAATGCTTTCAAAGAACACAGCCTCCATTTTGGCTGTGTTCTTTGTCATGTTTGTGTATGTTGGTAACATGTGGCAACCTAAGTAATCCTAACCCTGTCTAGTAACACACGAGAGCCAATTATATGTTTGCTTTCACTTTCAACTGCACAAAGGCAGGTAAAGCTGACTGGATGCTATAAGACACTGGGCCATGTTATAACCTCCTATTATTTCTACAACTACAGGTATAGGATCCCTTATCTGGAAACCCAATATCCAGAAAGCTCCGAATTACGGAATGGCTCCTATAGACTCCATTTTATCCAAATAATCCAATTTTTTAAAAATGATTTCCTTTTTCTCTGTAATAATAAAACAGTAGCTTGTACTTGATCCCAACTAAGATATAATTAATCCTTATTGGAAGCAAAACCAGCCTATTGGGTTTATTTAATGTTTAAATGAATTTCTAGTAGACTTAAGGCATGAAGACCCAAATTACGGAAAGATCCGTTATCCGGAAAACCCCAGGTCCCAGGCATTCTGGATAGCAGGTCCCATACATGTACAAGATAGTAATAGTTTCCAAAAGCACTTTCTATGTGGACTTTACCCACTTATAATGTATTGCATAATAGCACTCCTATTTTGAGATGGTCTATGTTCGGGTCCAAAGAACACCTGACAGGAAAAAACAAATAGGAAGATAAGTGAGAGAAAAAGACACAGCTCTGGTCAATCATTGGCTGATGCAACCTAGCAAGTTTGTGTGGCCTTGGTCTGTGTGTCACTATGGTACCTCAGAGTATTACACCAAAATATTTTGGACAAAATGTTAGCTCAGTCACAAATATTTGGATTTGTCACACTTGATGTTTAAAATAAAAAGACCAGGAATTCCCAGAGGCAGCTCTTTCTTGGTTTAAAAAAGAGTAATGATGACAAATATCCACGCATCTTATAGGTCTTACGCATACCTCCCAACTGTCAGTTTTTCCCGGGACAATTACGATTTTGACAGCTCAGCCCGCAGTCCTGGATTATTATTGAAATGTCCCGACTTTTCTCTTTGATCTCCTGCACTGAAAAGCCAGAAAATGATATAAAGTTTCGAAAACTCAATCGGCTTTTTGCAGAGAGCCCAGAATATGTGGCACTTACGGTGCACTTGTAACAATTTAAGATAAGCAAAGAAACAATTGTAACTCAGTGAAAAGCATTTCAGAGTGAGAAGAACTAACTATTACAGATGGGAAGTTGGCAAGTAGCTTGTACCATAAGCACATGGATAGGAATAACCTTTTAAGAGCGGATAGTTTTCACCATCCAAAGGTAAGAAAGGTATTCCTGAAGGTCCTCAGAGTTAGGAGATTAGCAAGTGACAATAAGGAATATAGAGAAGCAGCTACGGACTTAATAGAAAGGTTCACACAAAAAGGGTACAATAAAGCAGAAATGAAACGAAATTGCAAATGAAGCTGAGCAGACTCCAAGAGATTCTCTATTAAAAAGTAAAGTTAATAGAAATAAATTAGTTGTATACCATTTGTACCCACATTTAATAATAAGAGTAATAAAATAGAAAAGGTGATCAAAAAATACTGGAAACTACTACAAAATGACTTAACCTATGGATTCCTATTCAAGGAGAATCTTCTGTTTGTCTGTCCCTTTCTATTCGCTGTCCTGATGTCTAAGGGTCAGGGCACATTTTCAGAATCGGGTAGATTAGTCACGCAATACACACAATTGTACATTCATATTTGAAAGAGGACTTGTACAGGAAAAAAAATCAGTTAACCCCTTCACTAAATGAATAAGAAGCAACGAGACGTAGGATCTAAGTGATACGTCTTATGTATGATTTGCCTGACGGCAGAGCCTGAATCAACTACAGAAGAAAGCCATTTATAATGACTCTGGAACGTAACCAGTTACAAATTGCTCGCCACCTCTCTGGGCTAAGGTGTCGTGGATCCTCAGGCAGAGGCTGCCTTGTAATAGGCAGGAAAAATTCAGCCTGAAGGTCAGAGAAGCAGAGAAAAAATGAAGATAAATCATCTTTCCCCTCGCTGCGCTCAGCTCAGCATCCTAAATCCACTGGAGAAGCAAAGCAATAATTATATTCCGTAAGCAGGCTGTGTGATACCTCAAGCAGCTAATAGGGACAAAGGAGATACTGACTTTCACTGACAAAGAAACCGCAGGCGCAAATGAGTTCAATTGTCATTCCTAGGTAGAATTGGAATCGGTTTCAGGGCAAGGCAGAGAGGGTGTCTGCACTGAGCCCCTTCTCAAAGGGGCCCAACCGGACAGAAAATATCCTTAGTAAAGTAAAAAGTAATACTTTATTTCCTATTTATATGGCCATACTGTAGCCCTCCGGTAGTTGCTGTATATCTCACTGTGTGTGTATGTAGAGCAAAATGCCACAATCCTCATACATACACAGATGGCCAAATTACTCTGATCTGCTCATTTGGCACTGGGCCAAATAAATGTATCATGAGACAAATGATACCCACAGTTACAAGATACCGGATAATCACACACAGTTACCAATGGAAAGCAGTGGCCAAACAGATTCAGCTTTCAAAGGAATCCTGACATGGGTCAGTGGCACAACTACAGAGGAAGCAGGGGGGTCAGAAGAGTAGAGGGTGCAGCGAGGTCCTCATTTTTGAGCAATTTTAACATATCTTGCTAGAACAGGTCAAATTACCAATGTTGTAAGTTCAATCTGCTGTGGGACCCTGCAACATCCCGGTATGCCAATGAATGGGATCATAGTTAGGAAATTTGGCCAACAACATCTATAATTTCAGATACAGGAGTGATAGTGAACTTTTGGGGGCCCATTTACTTAGCTCGAGTGAAGGAATAGAGGAAAAAAACTTTGAATTTCGAATGTTTTTTTGGCTACTTCGACCATCGAATGGGCTACTTTGACCTTCGACTACGACTTTGAATCGAACGATTCGAACTCAAAATCGCTCGACTATTCAACCATTCGATAGTCTGTCTCTTTAAGAAAAAACTTCGACCCCCTAGTTCGCCACCTAAAAGCTACCGAGGTCAATGTTAGCCTATGGGGAAGGTCCCCATAGGCTTCCTAAGCATTTTTTGGTTGAAGAAAAAAGAAGTAGATTTTTCGTTCCATCGAACGAATTGCGGTAAATCCTTCGACCTCGATATTCGAAGTCTAATTCGGCAGTCGAATATCGAGGGTTAATTAACCCTCGATATTCGACCTTAAGTAAATTTGCCCCTTACTGTTTATCTATGCCATGGGTATCATGCAGCCTGCACTGTGCTCACTATAGGAATCATAAGCCCAGTAATTAACCATATCTACAGTAACACTTGTTTATATACGTGTATGTACATATATATATATATATATATATATATATATATATACTGTATATAATATAATATATATATATATATACTGTATGTGCAAAGCCTCCAACGAAGAGAGGTGCAGAGAAGACTTCATCATTTGTGTAAGCAAGCTGGTCCTGCAAGTGCAAGTCACTGTAGATGTCTGCATTGCAGTCAGTTGCCTCTGACACAGCACCAGCTCTCACTGAAGTATACAGTGGGCACATGACAACATATCCAGGCATACAAAGTACAAGCCACTTAATGACCCAATAGAAAGTGATGGCACATTCTGCCTTGCAGAATATAAACAATATCCCAAGAGGATGCTGCTTCCTGTTTACACTAGTAGAAATTAAACAAATCCCATCATACCTTCTAGTTTATGGCCAATCGAAAGCTGTAAGAAATTTGGGTTACTACGGAATTAGGGCGCTGGTGGGATGCTGCACAGGAACAACGCGCCATAAGGGAAAGTGAAGTGTCGATATCCCATCTTTTTATTTCCATTATGTGTGCCTAATGTCAGCAAAAAGAGCAGAGAAAATATATACATTATACAACATGTGTAGCCTTACAGAGTATTTGTTTTGTTTTAGACTTGCAGCTGCCTAAGGCCTTTCCTTTAAAGGCCTGCCTTTAAGGGTCAGGGCACACCGGCAGATTCGGGGAAATTAGTCGCCGGGAGCGAATTATTTTCCGAAGTCGCCCAAAATTGCCTTAAGAGGAAACTTGGGGTGACTTCGGAAAACAAATCGCTCCAAGTGCCATCCCACCGGCGATTTTCATTTTAGCAAGCGGGAAGGCAGGGTAGGCAGTTCGGGGAGATTAGTTGCCCCAAAGAAGAGGAGATTTGTCGCCGGGTGATTAATCACCCTGAATCTGCCTGTGTGCCCTGACCCTTAAAATCACTGATTGGCTGCTACAGGAAACCGCCTAAGGGCAAATTTGCCCAGTATTCATGAATGAGCCCCACCGGTAATGGCCAAAATCTCCTTATCAACTCCTATAAGTTTCCTATTGTGATTTTAACTATTACAAGTAGCCACAAGTAAGTGTATCCTGCAAGCAAATGGTGTATGATGATAATTTGGGTGGGGGGGGGATTGACGGCATATTGGCCTTTTAAAAATATCCCAACTTTCTTAATGAAGTTCATCTGAAAATTGCCTTTAGCGTTGTGTAAAACGTATTGTAACTCACCTTTTTATTTTTCTTGTTTTGCATTTCTGCTGTACTATACTATGGGGGAAATGTAATAAAAATTTGCAAATGTTATTTTCTTCATTAGGCTTTTATTGCATTGCGAATCTTAATTGCGCATTGCGAACCTTTAACGGCTGCTCTGCAGTTTCGTTAAATATTTTGTCACAAAAAAGTTATCACATACACTGCACTGCGCTCTATCGCAAACTATAAAATTCACAGTCGCTATCTTACTGTCGTGTGAGGTGAAAAGTGTTCGCAAACGCAAAATTTTTAAATTTGCGAAAATATATTCCCATTGCGTATGAATTGCACTAGTGGCCAATATTACATTCCCCCCTATGTCTTTATATAACATAAAGGTTAACTGCCTGGGTCACTGCGCTCAGCAACCACATTTCACCATGGATAATTATTATTAATAGTACTAGTAATACCTATATTATTACTCTACATCTTCTTCCTTCAGGACATCAAGGGGGTTATTTATTAAAGTCTGAATGTCAAAAACTTTCACTATAACCTGAATTTTTAGTGGAAAAAAAACTTGAATTTTTCATTATTTATTATACCCAGAGGATGGAAAAAGTCAGAATCCGAAAATCCAGCATCTCAGACCTGCCGAGGTTGTATAGAAGTCAATGAGAGAGGTTCTGAAGATATCCAGATCTGCTCTGGATTTCGTTAAAAAAAGTTTTCGTTGTTTTCGGTTTTGATTTGAATTTTCAGACGATTTCAAGGTTTTTCTAGGTTTTTTTTTCAACTGGAATGTTCAAGAAAATGGATGAATATATAAGGGGAAATAACCCATGTATATTTTAGAAAATAATGAGATACATTCGGATAAATTGATAAATAACCCCCGCAGTTTTGCTATTCTAGTCCTTGATTAAAGGATACTGGTTTTTAGGTTTTCTTGGGCAAATAGTAAAAAATTTACCTTATCATGTTGAGACTTCTCTCTTATCCCTTAAAGTGATACTGACACTAAAAAAATACTTTTTAAAATATGAATGTATATTAAAAGTTACCTATAGGTCACGTTGATCGTTTTTTGCTGAGAAGTTTGCTTTTGTAAGTAAATGTTAGTTGAAGTTCCTATACCTGACTGTTTTGCCAACCGGACTGTCCCATCTCAGCCTGTCTATTAAAGTTTCTAATGCTAACGGACTCCTGCTGCACAAATATGGCAGCCCCCTCATACAGGAACATGGGGCATCAGACAGGTAATTTAAAAGCATTGTGCAAATACTTTATGGCAAAGTTCTAAGTAGATTTCAAAGGCAATATTATGATAGATGTAAAAAAAATGTTTAATTTCTGGTGTCAGTATCTCTTTAACCCTCCTCTAGACCTTAAAAGAAACAGAACTTTTTTTCTTAAAGTTATTAGAGAGGTTTACTTTCTGCATTTTTTATTATTTATTAAACCTCATGAAATGCCTTGTAGAACCCACAAATGAAATGAGTGGTATACTGGCTGGCAATCATTCAGCCATGCATTACTTACAAACCAGACCCTCTATAAAAGATACAAGAGAATAACCCATGCCCATAAAAGACTACCCTTTCTGATTATGATTCAGAACGCATGGGCATAATTCCAGATGATAACTTCATGTAAACAGCGAAGCCAATGAAGCGGTTCCCTTTGTTTGTTTAGTGTGTTTTTATATTGCCAGTTCTGGAGAGGCTCTGGATAATTTGCTATATAAATAGACAAACAATCTCAAACTACAAACTGTTGTACTGCAGCCAAGCGATTAGTGATCGCCAGGGGGTCTTTGTATTATAGCAAGAAAAACAAGTTTCTCTTCCCCTGCTAAATTGATGTTACATCTCTCAGTTATGTCTCTCAGTCAAACTACACTGTCTTCACACAGTTTGCCTTGTTTAAATCCTTTTCTGCTTAGAGAACATTCTCAGTGCCTATGCCACTCATCATAGTGTCTTGGTTAATTACTTGGCAAAAATAGGTTAGGAGTGGGATCTCAGATTACTGTGATGGGAATTTACACTTCAATAAAATGTATTTTTGTATTTATTTATGTTTTATTATTGTATTGTTCCCGGTCCATTCAACTGAAGGATTGTTTTAATATACACACTGCATATTCAAGTAGGGCAATATAAATAAAACATACATACATAGATAGGTGGCTAACTATCTCATGACACTTTTCCATGCACAAAGCGGATAAAGTACTGGAAATGATCTGCCCTCACCAATGCCAGGCCTACAAGGAGGTTGCCCAAGGCAAGCTCACCCTCAAGGATCGCCGACCCACATGCACACAACCTCTGCTTGTACTCCACCCCCCTGCAACCGTGTGCACCAAATCCCCCACTGTTTATTTGCTAGGCAGGGAGATTCATTGTACCAACTTTGATAGGGACCAAACATAGGGCAATGCAGTCAGAAGAGATACGTGTCCAGCACCCCCCTAGCATTGTGTCTTAGGCACATGCCTCTTCTGCCTACACCTAGTTCTGGTCCACTCCTCTGAACTACTCTGAATTTTGTGATCTCCCACCCGATCAACAATAAAATGTAATCGTTAAAGGAGTCATAATGGATATGAGAATTAGAATAGAAAGAAAAGTGTATACACTGTATACTGAGAGATGATGTCTGATGTGTTTTGGCAACTAGTTTCATCAGAGGCATCTAATGAAGTCAACTATTATATATATATTTTTTTTTCTTCATTTGTCTCCATATCTTCATATATCTGCACTGGTGCCTATTACTGTTGAATTTTGTTTTCCTGGAGCCTATTAATGTTGAATTTTTGTTTTCTATTTTGTGTAAATTCATCAGGAAGCAGCAAAGTTAGACACGTCGGGGCAAGGAAGGTCAGCTGTAAATTTGCCTCTCTGTGCAAAAGGGCTTAAAATTTTTAGGTGGTGAAGCCGGGGGATTTATGGTGTGCATCGGTGTGCCTCTAAAAATGTTCAGGTCCGTGATGTAAGCGGATGTGAAATCAGAGGAAGTGATATCACAAGCATGTGCTCATCTATCCTGAAGCCACAGAAACCACTCTTTGCATGTGCACCACACTCTGCTGTTGTCATTGAACTGTTTTGTACATGCTCACATTGGATTTTCACCCAAAAATATTGGGGGGGGGTGGAATGCGTAACCGTGATGGGAGACCGGGGGACAGACCTCAAAATCTGGTAACTCACTACTAGCCCAGTAAGGAAGGAGCAGTAAGGACAGGGCTGCATGTAACAGTTCTTTACGTTAACTAGAAATTTAGCTTTTTTGTGTATTTTTTTTAAAATTCCCTTTATTTGCTATTAATAATTATATCTATTCACTAAGCCTTATAAATGTAACAATCAGATCACAAATTAAATTGATCATTTTTGAGAGAAAAAAATGGTCATTATGATGCCAGGGGGTGTGGCGTTAGTGGGAGGGGTTATTGATAGGGGCATACAATGATGCTCCAAGGAGGCAGATCACTTGTAACTTTAACAAGCACAGCATGAACACTTTACTATTCCCAGTTGTACTGAATAGATTTGCTTTACTGCCACGTTCTTCTTACTAAGATTTATTGAGCTCCTAGAAATGTCATGATCCCTTTTCAAGTTTTGATGCTTCATCAACTCTCTGGCAGAACCATCCTAAGTTTAGTGCTGTGGAAAATTACTCCTCATTTAATGAGCAACTGCAGTGTTTTGTTTTCTAAATACTTATTGAAACTCCTTCAGGAGACTTCTCTGGCAAACACACACACACTTGCCTGCACTTGTGCTAGCTGCAAAACTCTGTTCTTAAAACACCATTTGATATGGTAGAAACAACTACAAGTACATCTAATTTCACTGTAGTGCACTGACTCTTTGTGCTCCACTCTGCAAGACCTAAATACACAGTTGGGCACACTTTTCGATGGGTACCAACAACTTGGCTAAACCATTGCTCCCTGTGATGGAAACTCAGTAGTCATGTGAACGGATCACAGCAGGTCTTTCCCAGTTAAACATTTTGGGCATCAAAGCCTCCCATCAATATCTGACGCAGTTCATTATTGGACCTCCAAGTTAGAAGTGAAGGGTTCACACACATCCTTCCACTTCCCATCAGTCTGGGTTAGATAAAGATAGGTTTAACAAGGTAGCCAGAGATTGTGTTCAAAGAGGGGGGTCTGGCAATGCAGCAACTCAGGAGCCCCCATCAAAGGGGAGAAGGGAATTACATACAATTGTGATGTCATTGTCATCCTTGCAGGCCTTCAGCTGTTGCTAAACTAGTACTCCCGCGGTGAGCTGGAAGTTGCAGTTCAGCTTGATGTCTGCAAGTCTTGCTGTATATACTGAGAACTAGGGATGCACTGAATCCAGGATTCGGTTCAGGATTCGGCCTTTTTCAGCAGGATTCGGATTCGGCCGAATCCTTCTGCCCGGCCGAACCGAATCCGAATCCTAATTTGCTTATGCAAATTAGGGGCAGGGAGGGAAATTGCGTGACTTTTTGTCAGAAAACAAGTAAGTAAAAAATGTTTTCCCCTTCCCACCCCTAATTTGCATATGCAAATTAGGGTTCGGATTCGGTTCGGTATTCGGCCGAATCCTTCATGAAGGATTCGGGGGTTAGGCCGAATCCAAAAAAGTGGATTCGGTGCATCCCTACGTGAGAACATCCAAAAATTGTTGCACAATCCAATTAGTCTTCATACTTAGCCATATCCCAGTGGTGCGCGGCTAAATTACTTTTCTTCCCTACCCTAAAACCAGCCCATTAAGTCAGACACAGAGAACAGAAAGGGATGAACATACCGATTACAATAAATTTTAAAATCCTTTAATATGTTTAATAAACTTATATTGGAACACAGTTTTTTTTCCATTAAAAATAATCTTTTTTTTTTTTGGTAGAGGACCCCTTTAAATAAACAAGCTCTATATTTGCACTGGCTAGTCTAGCTAATTCATATATATATACCGTTCAAACAAACTGTACATATATTGTTTATAAGAGAAGAGAGTTGAGGAGGGTAACTCTTGTGCTGCTGAGTTCCTCCACAGCTACACCCCATTCCTGGTAACAACCCCAAGGTCAGCTGCTTAAGGTTCTAGAGAGAATTTTCCTACTGTCTGCAATATGTTGCCCACTTTAAAGGTCCACAATGTACAACTATATGATAAATAAAGCGATCAGAATCTCTGATCTGAGTTGAGAACAAAAGCCCATATAGTAATTATTGCATGTATTAAAGCACCTGCAGAGTGTTGGGCAAATGTACAGGAAAAGTCTTACTATACACAAAAGGTGCTTCCTGATTCCTGTCCTTACATTTTCTGTGTCCTTCATTTCCATCACTGGTTAGAACAGAGGATATACAGGGGAATGTAATAAAAGTCGCAAAGAGCAAAACAATTCACACACTAAAAATCCACATCTCGCAATGTAATATTGTTCCTTAAACTGTTATTACATTGCGAATTTTAATTGCGCATTGCGAATTTTAATTGCGCACTCATAAGAAGTGCTTGAAGGTGTCGTAATCTTTTGGAGCAAACATAACGACTTTTTCAGTAAGAAGTTTTATTACATTGATTGCGCATTGGCGCAAACTATAAAATTCGCAAACGGTCTTTCACTGTCGGAAGTGGTCGCTAAACAGTTTCCGGGCTCGCAAAAGCTATATTAAATTCGCACAAAGCAAAATTTGTTCGCACAAAGGCATAACTTTTCGCATTGCGAATAGTTTTTCCATTAGCGATTTTTATTACATTCCCCCGATAGTGTTCTTGGACCCTTCTATACATGTAGAACCCCAAGTTAGCACTTTATAAATATGTAATAAAAATGTATGCACAATCTCTTGTGTATAATTTATTGTTATATCAATGTCCTTTTCAAGAAAATGCTGCTCTTTAACTTCTTCACCTCTGTGGCTTACTGACTGCTCCAATGTAATGCAGTGAGGACTTTATTAACTGCGCTCAGGTATGGGATAATCTCCCAGGAATGCATGGAGAGTTAACTATTTTCTATACAACAACCACAAAACTCAACACTTGGAATGCTTTGATGTGTTCATTACAAAGAGAATGTTGCCAAATGCATTGTGCATTACTATAGGATCAGATTGAATTCTGCAATTTTGATATTTTGGGCCTGGGATTTAAGCCATGTTGATCCTAAAAATAAACAAGTAAGTCCTAAACATAAATCGAATTGTGTAAAAATTGCAATGTTTTTTTACAAACATACCGTATATACCCAAGTATTAGCCATTTCAGCATCCAAAATGTGCTGAAAAAGTCTACCTCGGCTTATATTCGGGTCAGCGGTACCCCACCAGAGTAGCTAAAATTGCAGTCACTTTTAATCATTCCTATACCAACAGTTCACTTGGGAAGAGACTGCAATATCCCACAATGCCCTCTGTTGGTTATATGAAAGAATAACAGTGCGCCCTCTGTTGGTTATATGAAAGAATAACAGTGACTGCAATATCACACAGCGCCATCTGTTGGTTATATGAAAGAATAACAGTGACTGCAAAATCACACAGCGCCATCTGTTGGTTGTATGAAAGAATAACAGTGCACCCTCTGTTGGTTATATGAAAGATTAACAGTGACTGCAATATCACACAGTGCTCTCTGTTGGTTATATGAAAGGTTAACAGTGACTGCAATAACACACATCGCCCTCTGTTGGTTATATGAAAGAATAACAGTGACTGCAATATCACACAGCGCCCTCTATTGGTTATACGAAAGATTAACAGTGATGGCAATATCAAACAGCACCCTCTGCACATGGTAGTGGGACAGTGGGACAATGCACACAGTAATCCGTTTGGCAATTCTCTGTCAACATCAACTTTGCAAAGAAGTCCGGTTGATCGCTGGGGGGGTCGCTTTGGCAGAATGTGCGCTGCTGGGAGACAGGGCTGTAGCTTTGTCTAGGCTTATACTAGAGTCAATACGTTTTCCCAGTTTTCGTAGGTAAAATTAGGTACCTTGGCTTATACGCGGGTCGGCTTATACTCGAGTATATACGGTAATAACATGCATTTGATAGCACATGACTAAAGCCTTATGGCCAATTGAAAGTAAAAGATGAAGAAGGAGTCCCCAGCATAATATAAACTATTATACTAAACAACCACTTTTTCTATAAAAAAAAGGTAATTATTATTAATATTAATGATAATAATAATAACTATAAACGTATTGAGAAAGCAGTACAGGTATAAGGGACATCAATTACATAAAACACCCAAATAAGACACGGAAGTAGCAACTGTAGTGGAAGAATATTCAAGGTTAGTTTGAAAGCAGAACAAGTAAAATTTATCCCATAATGTACCCAATTTAGACTTTGCAATAACAACTTGATATGAAGAATATTCAGCAATAAGTCTGGGGGGCCAATTTATCAAGAGTTGAATTTCGAGGGTTAATAAACCCTCTAATTCGACTCTCGAAGTAAAATCCTTAGAATTCAAAGGATTTTAGCGCAAAATACTTAGATCGAATACAAACCGTTCGATCGAACGATAAAATCTTTTGAATCGAACAATTTGAAGGATTTTAATCGATCGATCGAAAGATTTTTATTCAATCAAAAAAAACTTAGAAAAGTGCTTAGGAAGGTCCCCATAGGCTAACACTGAACCTCAGTAGGTTTAAACTACCGAAGTATGTAGTCGAAGTAAGTAGTCGAATCGAAGTCGAAGGTCGTAAGAGCCTATTTGATGGTTGAAGGATTATCCTTCGACCAAAAAAAGTTAGGCAAGCCTATGGGGACCTTCCCCATTGGCTAACATTGAGTTCGGTAGCTTTTAGGTGGCAAACTAGGAGGTCGAAGTTTTTTCTTAAAGAGACAGTACTTCGACTGGTCGAATAGTCGGATGATTTTTAGTTTGAATCATTCGATTCGAAGTCGAATTCATAGTCGAAGGTCGAAGTAGCCCATTCGATGGTCGAAGCAGCCAAAAAAACACTTCGAAATTCAACGTTTTTTTTCTTCTATTCCTTCACTCGAAGTTAATGAATTGGCCCCTTAGTAAAATTTATCCAACAACAGACCCGAGTAATACTTTGCATTACCAACTGGAGAGGAAGAATATTCAGCAATGAGGGTGAGTTTGAGAACTGAGCAACCAACATTCATCCCACATCACACCCAATAACTGACGAGAAACATTATTCAGCAATGAGAGTTTGAGAGAAGAGACAAAAGCATTTACAAGTAATGAGGGCATCTATTCAGCTATTAGAGTAGGTTTAAAGTGGACCTGTCGCCCAGACATAAAAAGCTGTTAAATAAAAGTACTTTCCAAATTAGACACGAAACCCAAACTTGTAATAAATGCATTTTAAAATTTCAGCTGTCAATCATATATTGCCTGCCCCTCCTCTATGCCTTAGGCACAGAAGCGGGCAAGCAATTACTTTCACTTTCTATTCTGCATTTCCTACATGTTGCTGCACTCCCCACATTGCCCCTCCCCGTTCACAGTCTATAAATGTGTAGCCAATGCAAAGGCATGGGCATCAGGCCCACCATTCTGGTGCAAAAAGATTTTGAGTTGTTACAATGTTTATCTTAATAACAGTGTCCATAAAATGGCTGTCACCTGCTTGCTGTGGTGGTGAATTCCAAGGCTGACCGAAACCAATATTTAAATAATTGATATAGTTTAAGTAAAGTTTATTTGGCTAAACAAACACAATAGATAAGAATTTGGCATTATTTTTTAGGGTGACATGTCCCCTTTAAATGCAGATCAAGGAACATCCAACCCACAATACAAGCAATTGGAAGGGGAAAATATTCAAGCAATGGGGAAATGTTTAAGGGCAGAGCAAATAACATTTAGCCCACAACACACCAAAGAATTGGAGTGGACGTATACTCAGCTATAAGGGTGAGATTAAAGGGGTTGTTCACTTTTAAATTAACTTTTAGTATTATGTAAAGAGTAATATTCGGAGCCAATTTGCAATTGGTTTTAATTTTTTATTGTTTGTAGGCTCCAAATTACCCTAACAACCATGAATAAGCGACTGGAATATGAACAGGAGAGGCCCTGAATAGAAAAACGAGGAACAAAAAATAGCAATAACAATACATTTGTAGCCTTACAGAGCGTTTGTTTTTTAGATGGGGTCAGTGACCCCTATATGAAAGCTGGAAAGAGTCAGAAGGAGAAAGCAAATCATTTAGAAACTATAAAAAATATATAATGACAGCCAATTGAAAAGTTGCTTAGAATTATGCTTTCTTTAACATACTAAAAGTTAGCGTAAAGGTGAAGCACCCCTTTAACAGTAGAGCAGGTAATATATACCACTTAACATACCCAAGTGATTGAAGAGCGATATGAGGGTGAGTTTAGGAGCAGAGCAAGTATCATTAATCTAATATCTTACCCAGGTTATATTTTAAATTAACAAGTGTAAAGGAAAATAGATACAGTATCTATGGAGGGTCTGTTCGGGGAGCAAAGCTTAGCTAGTAACATTTTATCCCAGATTATACCCTTCAGAGGAAGAATATTCCGCAATAATATAGAGTACAGACAATGTATTCCACAACACAGTCAAATTATGAAACCATTAAGGGGCACCAGATTCTCTATTGAGAGTCACAGGCAGACAATCAGTTGCTCCTGAATTTGTCCTTTTATAACTGCGAGGCCATGAATTTTTTCCAATACACAATCAAGAGTCAAAGCAATCTGGGAGTTGTAGTTCTGCAACATATGGGTATGATACCTGGGATAGGCCCTTTTTTGGGGGTTTCCAGGTTTATACAGTGGCCAACCATAAGTGTGGACTGGCTATGGTTGATGCCCCTGTGGTTTCTCCAAAGTAATTGAATCTTAAATTTTGATTATGGACGATTTTAGACTATCTTTTAGACTTTTTTTAACCATACTTTTTTTTCTTTTTGTATTTATAATGCATTTTACTATTTGCACTTATATGCCACATTGTATTAATAACTTATTCCATTTTATACATATGAATGTTATGGTTTTGAAAATGTATATAGAATCACTGTGGACCTAATGAGGACTAATTGAAGTGAATCTCCTAGGTTTATTTGGGTTAAAGGTTATTAGGTATATATATATACGAGCGCATGGTAATGGTCTTTGTACACTTGATAAAGGGTATTGACCCGAAACATGTCGTGTAACCACAACCTGGAATAAAAATTTTGCAGAGTCTGCTGGAGTTCTCCTTCCTTTACTATTTTGATTTACTGAGGCTATGACAGATACAATTTCAGTTTCAGATCCAACACTTTGAGCTTTTTTTACTTGCCTTTGTGGAACCTGTTTATTATTTCCAAACAAATTTCCCGTTAGCCCGCTCTCCTATTTATAGCCGATGTGCCAGATTATCTTAACAAAATGAGCATGCAGGTGGGTAGACAATGTGTTGTGGGGCTGAAAATGTGTTTGTTATTTGGCTTTTGTAAAGGTATCATTTGCACTGTAACTTCCACTTATCTCCTTTTGTGCACGAGCAGCTCAACGCTGCCAGCCACACAATAGCAACCATACAAAGGCATTATACTCTCAAGAGCAGAGAAATTCACCAGGTCGTGCTCAGCCAGCAATAACAAAGAAAATGCACGCTCCATTGTGAATTTAACATCCTCACTGTGCAGAGCTGCTGGAATCAATGCCTCACTGCTGCTCAGAATGGGTATTATGAACATTTCTTCTTGAAGAGAAGAGTCACGGTGGCATGCCACAACGGCTTGTAAGACTAAAATAGGTTTCTCTCATCCAGGAATTTCTGCTTGCATCCTCTGTAATGCTTTTTTGGTTGCAGCTTTGAGGACTTGCGTTACTTGCCGTTGATATTCTGTGAAAATCACTTACTGCAGTGGCGGGCAGAAGTACGGAACTGAAGCAGCCTCCTATCTATACAAGAGCCATCATGTTAGCATTAAATTGACTAGTATAGCAGAACTGCTTGGCCAAGTAAAGTACCTTCTATTCCCTGTTGAAAAAAACGATAAACCCTTTTGATTTTTCTGCCTTTTTTTTAATGAACACATTTACTTTTCTGGAATTGTTAATTATAGTAAACAGATACTAAATGGAAAGATAAAGGACTAGCAATAGTGTTGTTACCTTGCAAAGGGCTAGATGCAGGAGCGCTAAGGCTAGGGCCAGAAAGGGCTGAAATCAGTCTGCTGTAATCCAATTTAAGACCCGACCACTAGCAGACTCCTCCTTGTATTTGTGTCTGTAACCTTTGGGCCTTATTTATTAAAGGGATACTGTCATGGGAAAAAAAACATTTTTCAAAATGAATCAATTAATAGTGCTGCTCCAGCAGAATTCTGCACTGAAATCCATTTCGCAAAAGAGCAAACAGATTTTTTTATATTCAATTTTGAAATCTGACATGGGGCTAGACATATTGTCAATTTCCCAGCTCACTCTTTACTGCTGTTCTGCAAGTTGGAGTGATATCACCCCCTCCCTTCCCCCCCCCCAGCAGCCAAACAAAAGAACAATGGGAAGGTAACCAGTTAACAGCTCCCTAACACAAGATAACAGCTGCCTGGTAGATCTAAGAACCGCACTCAATAGTAAAAACCCATGTCCCACTGAGACACATTCAGTTACATTGAGAAGGAAAAACAGCAGCCTGCCAGAAAGCATTTCTCTCCTAAAGTGCAGGCACAAATCACATGACCAGGGGCAGCTGGGAAATTGATAAAATGTCTAGCCCCATGTCATATTTCAAAATTTAATATAAAAAAATCTGTTTGCTCTTTTGAGAAATGGATTTCAGTGCAGAATTCTGCTGGAGCAGCACTATTAACTGATTCATTTTGAAAATTTTTTCTTTTCCCATGACAGTATCTCTTTAGTAAATAAGGCCCAAAGGTTACAGACACAAATACAAGGAGGAGTCTGCTAGTGGTCGTGTCTTAAATTGGATTACAGCAGACTGATTTCAGCCCTTTCTGGCCCTAGCCTTAGCGCTCCTGCATCTAGCCTGTTGCAAGGTAACAACACTATTGCTAGTCCTTTATCTTTCCATTTAGTATCTGTTTACTGTCATTAAGAATTCCAGAAAAGTAAATGTTTTCATTAAAAAAAAGGCAGAAAAATCAAAAGGGTTAATCGTTTTTTTCAACAGGGAGTAGAAGGTATTTTACTTGGCCAAGCAGTTCTGCTATACTAGTCAATTTAATGCTAACATGATGGCTCTTGTATAGATAGGAGGCTGCTTCAGTTCCGTATAATTTTCCCATGACAGTATCCCTTTAAAGTCCACATTTTTCTGATTATTTTTATCGAAAAAGTCAGCGCAAACTACAATCCACGATTGGACCTTATTTGTTAATAAAAAAAATCTATATTTAATCAGATTGGGAAACAACAAGAAAAAATTGAGCGTAAATCCTAATCATATGATTTTTTTCTGAGTTTTTTCGCTCAATTTTTTCAGACTTTTTCCCAAAAAGCCAGAGTTTTTCAGATTTTTGCCCAAAAATCCGACTAATTCCAGCGCAGACCACAGAAACTTCCAGATAGGATAGGGACCTCTGTCATCGATTTATATACAACCTCAGTAGGTCTGATATGCAGGATTTTCAGATTGAGACTTTTTCCATCTTTGGGGTATAATAAATCTTGAAAAATTTGAGGGGGTTTTTTCCACTACAAAGTTTTTGGCATTCAGACTTTAATAAATAACCCCCTTTGTGTGGGCTCCATAGTGAACACACTTGGCAGATATTGGGGAAGAAATGCAAGACTTTGATGGCAATTTGAACCCTAGCAGCTAACTATAAAACAAATAATAAAAAATGAAAACCATTTTCAAATGGTCTCAGAATATCAGTCTCTATTATATTAAAAGACAAGTAAAAGTGAGCAATCCCATTAAGGTAGCACATGAAGATCCTCTTGTCATTTAATCATACCTCCCAACATTTTGGAAACAGAAAGAGGGACAAAAAGATTTGCCAATTGTTTTTGACCACGCCCTTTTTGCAACCACACCCCCTAATTATCATGCCCATTTTACAAAGCGTTTAGACCTTGCTCTGGGTTCTTATCTTATCTAAAACTGTTACAAATCTTAAGCATGTATTTTGTGCTCTCTGCCAAGAGCCAATTAAATTAGAAACATTGTATCTTTTTTGGCTGTTCAGTGCAGAGAAATCAGGACTTTCCAGTACAAATGAGGAACTGCGGGTTGAGCTGTCAAAAGAGGGACTGTCCCGCTCAAAACGGGACAGTTGGGAGGTATGATTTAATGGACACATCTTTCCTTGATATGGCCACCTTCTGCAGTGTATCATTATAAGGGGGTACATGAATGTATGTATAGATTTATTTATTAAGCACTACATGAATACACAGTGCTGTACAATTTCAACGAACTATGCATTAGAAAAGTAGAAAAGTGCACACACAGACTCACAGAGGACAAGCAAAATAAGAAATTGTCGCTAGCGTTAGGCGCTTCGGCGCTTAGTGAATTTGCCCCTATGAGAGACAGCCTTTCCGTAATTCAGAGCTTTCTGGATAACGGATCCCATACATGTATAATAAGCCTGTATTTATATGGTATGTAAAGGAAACAAGCAGGAGGGACGGCTTTGTTATTTTGAATGTTCTTCATACACAAGTAACAAAAAGCATCAGGAAAGCCTAAAAGAATATAGCTCTGTAATTACTGGATGTTCCTCACGACACCCATGAAATGTATGAAGACGTCATGCAAATTAGCCCATCACATGCAGTATTTAAATGTCAGTGATGCAGCCTTCCTATACATCACTTACATGGAAAATGTGCCTTTGTCACTTTTATTCTTTACGTAAGGAAATTGTTATTAACATGTTTAACATCTCATTCACACAGGCAAGCAGAGCAGCTCACACCTTTTTCCACATTCCAGAGAATTGTTATTCTGCTTTTGAGATAAACATTATTTTATAAGTTGGAGTGTGGAAGTCCTTATACAGCTGCTATACTGTATGACCAACAAATGTTGTAATGTGGTTCCCTGCAGGGTTAGTCCACACGAGGAGATTTGGGGAGATTTAGTCGCCTGGCGACTAATCGCCTCTTCTTCTGGGCGACAATCTCCCCGAACTGCATTCGCATTCTGAAAAATTCTTGATTTTTTAAAATTCAGATTTTATGAAAAAAAAATCACGAATTTTTTGTGATTTTTGCATTCGGAGTTTAGTAAATAACCCCATAGTGTGATACTTCTGTAAAGTCTCTTTACAACAACAAATATATAAATTCTGCTACTCCTAAGAATAATGTTTCTAAGCCCAGGCTCATATAACATTAAGGAATCAGCCTAGTGACACAGAATTGAGATTAATACCTAATTTTATCTACTATTTTCTTTCCTATGCAGCACTTATTAAATGTGATCATGGAGACCTACCTACCCACCCTAAATAGTTTAGGGTCTCAACACATAGGTTAAGAATCCCTGCCTTGGCAGTACAGAAACTATAGGCAAGAATTTAGCACCCTGTCTAAGCAGAATAAAAATTCTCTGAAAGTTGGTGTCAGTTGTCCTGCTTCTGTGTTATAGAGATGATAAACATGTTAATAAAGACTTTCTTTACACAGAAAGAAGATGTATCCAGGATCTATTATTTTACAGAGAATGCTTGGGACCTGTGATTTTCTGTATTAGGGTTTTTCTGTCATTTGGATTTCCATACATTAAGGGGCAGATTTACATAGGGTCGAATATCGAGGGTTAATTTTTTTAAAGAGACAGTACTTCGACTATCGAATGGTCGAATAGTCATCGATTTTTAGTTCGAATCGTTCGATTCAAAGTCGTAGTCGAAGGTCGAAGTAGCCAATTCGATGGTCGAAGTAGCCAAAAAAATCATTCGAAATTCTAAGTATTTTTTATTCTATTCCTTCACTCGAGCTAAGTAAATGGGCCCCCACGACTGCTAAAAAATGTTTAAACATTACATAAACCCAGAAACATGTTTTTTGTCATCAATATCGATTTATGCAGCTTACGTATCTTCAAGAACAAGGTACAGGTATAGGACCTGTTATCCAGAAAGCTCGGGACCTGGAGCTTTCCGATAACATATCTTTATGTAATTTGGCTCTTCATACCTTAAATATATGTTAAAAACTGTAAAGAGAGAGAGAGAGAGAGAGAGATATGATAGACAGATAGATAGATGATAGATAGATAATAGAGAGAGAGAGAGAGAGAGAGAGAGAGAGAGAGAGATATGATAGACAGATGATAGATAGATAGATAGATAGATAGATAGATAGATAGATAGATAGATAGATAGATAGATAGATAGATAGATAGATAGATAGATAGATAATAGAGAGAGAGAGAGAGAGAGAGAGAGAGAGAGAGATGATAGATAGATAGATAGATAGATAGATGATAGATAGATAGATAGATAGATAGATAGATAGATAGATAGATAGATAGATAAAGAGATGATAGATAGATAGATAGATAGATAGATAGATAGATAGATAGATAGATAGATAAGAGAGAGAGAGAGAGAGAGATGATAGATAGATAGATAGATAGAGAGAGAGAGAGAGAGAGAGAGAGAGAGATGATAGATAGATAGATGATAGATAGATAGATAGATAGATAGATAGATAGATAGATAGATAGATAGATAGATAGATAGATAGATAGATAGATAGATAGATAAAGAGATGATAGATGATAGATAGATAGATAGATAGATAGATAGATAGATAGATAGATAGATAGATAATAGATAGATAGATAGATAGATAGATAGATAGATAGATAGATAGATAGATAATAGAGAGAGAGAGAGAGAGAGAGAGAGAGAGAGAGATGATAGAAAATAGAGAGATAGAAAACTGAAATGATGCAGCACAGCAGTCCTTTGTTGCCCTGGGTGTCTGTAATAGATTAATCTAATTATTGCTGAAATTATTAGTGTTGGTGCAATGCAGCAGAAAGTTTAGATAAGTTCACACATTTCTCTGCAAAAAAGCATAGCGAATTCATTTATGCTTTAAGATGGGGCGCCTCGGGACCTAATTGCACTATTCATTTGGGGAACATAACTAGTTACTAGTTATATCAGAAATCTACACATCAATGGCGTTAAGAAGTCAGCTGACTTGAATGAATATATATGTATGTGTTTACATAATATATATATATATATACTGTACATACAGGTGTGGGATCCGTTATCCGGAAACCTGTTATCCAGAAAGATCAGAATTACGGAAAGGCCATCTCCCATAGACTCCACTATAATCAAATAATCCAATTTTTTTTTAATTATTACTTTTTCTCTATAATAATAAAACAGTACATTGTACTTGGTCAGACTAAGATTTAATTAATCCTCATTGGCAGCAAAATCAACCTATTGGGTTTATTTCATGTTTACATGTTTTTTGAAAAGTATATTTAAGGTATAGAGATCCACAGAGATTACAGAACGATCTGTTATCCAGAAGACCCTGGCTCCCAAGCATTCTGGATAACAGGTCCCATACCTGTATATATAAAAAGAGTCATATGTCATCAGTTATAATTAGTGCTCAGTGATGCACTGTGTCACATAAATTACTAAAACTTGTGGATTACATACAATTCTGCAACACTGTTGTAAAATATGAGGATATTAATATATAATACACAAAAGACATTAATATCTTATAAATTATATCCTTATAAACGGTGAGTTCTGATTTCATCAGTTATAAACGGTGAGTTCTGATGTCATTTCTGTTACATGACTTACTAAAACTTGTGTATGATAATAAATAAAGTACCCCCAGTTGCAAAATATGAGGATATAAGAAGTTACCTCGGAGTTCCATGACCTGTATAAAATGGTCAAGAAACTCCTCGGTAACTTATAATATCCTTATATTTTACAAAAGCGGGTACTTTATTCACTATATAAAATCCTCAACTTTTGTTTTTGCACTTTTATATGGTGATAGAACTGTTAGGTGACTTCTAATATCCTTATATTTTACAGTAGGGGTACATTATTCTCTATATAATATATTAGTACATTATTATTAGGGATGCACCGAATCCACTATTTTGGATTCGGCCGAACCCCCAAATCCTTCATGAAAGATTCCGCCTAATACGGAACTAAATCCTAATTTATATATGCAAATTAGGGCTGGGAAGGGGAAAACATTTTTGACTTCCTTGTTTTGTGACAAAAAGTCACACAATCTCCCTCTACCTGCCCCTAATTTGCATATGCAAATTAGGAGTTGGATTCGGTTCGGCCGGGCAGAAGGATTCAAGAGAATCGGAATCCTGCTGAAAAAGGCTGAATCCTGGCCGAATCCCGAACTGAATCCTGTATCGGTGAATCCCTAATAATTATATATGGAACAGTAGCCTTGTACTGTTATATGTACATGTTCTTCACTTACCGTACATACTTTACAGCAATGTTACAAGCATAGGTTTGGATTCCCCACCCCAAGGTGAAGAGGTAAGCTAAACTTCATGTGCTCTGGCAAAGCTTGTCACTAACATTTTTGCACTTACCCCTATATGTAATAAAAGGCACTACGTTTGCCCAGGTGCAGTAAACCACAACAACCAATAAGACGGCTGCTTTTAAACAGGTGACTACCTTTTGATTTGTTGCTGTGGGTTACTGCCTACCTGGGCAAACCTAGTGTGTAATATTATATAACCTCATGATTTATAAATAAAGCAATCAGCAGATACCTATAAACGTGGCATCAATGAAATCTCAATTTCACATCCCCTGATTTAAGGTTTTCCACTGAAAAAACGTAAAACTGGAGTTCTACTGTATATTATATCATTGTGCATTGTGCTTATCTTATCTGCATATCATCCACAATTGTTGGCGTACCACCATCTACGTATATCATGTTCTGGTTCCTATATTCTAAATTTCACAGCTAACAGATAGATTGAAACAGTGTGTGTATGTGTATATATATATATATATATATATATATATATATATATATATATATATATATATATATATATATATATATATATATATATATATATATATATACTGTATATTACAAGTCTGCAGTGTCTGTGTCTCCTGCAATAATTCTCAATGTTCCCAGATCCACTGCAATATACAGGATTGCAAAGCAATAGGACTATCCTGCCAAATTTCATACACTATACTGTCATTTTATCTATCCTGTACAATGCACAGCCCTACGGCATTGGCTCCTTTTACAGTAAATGCCATACATCAATTTTGGAACTAATTTGGTTAAATATCAAGACCATTTCCTTGTCTCATTAAACTTCAACAGTCTAGACCTACTTACTGCTACATGAAAAACTCAGTTGCCAATTCTGAGCTATTGTCCCCTCTAAGATACTGTTCATTTAAGCAGTTTGGGTCACTTTAACAGATGCTTCAGGGTTCACATAAATATTTGCTCACCTTCTAATGAAGGAGTTGAAAATGGGAATTGGATATTCATGGAGTTGGTTACACTCATCTGACGGTGTCTGAATTAAGATGCACAGAGTTTTCCTTTAAAGGAGAAGGAAAGCTACCAAAACAGTTTATTATAATAGATTAGCCACAATAGTGCAAGCTATAACACTATATTTATTCTGCAGAATGCTTTACCATACCTGAGTAAATAGCTCTAGAAGTTGTTCTCTGTTTGTTTAGGATACAGCCACCATATTAGCTTGCTGTGAAATCACTTCTTGCCTGAGTCTCTCCCTGCTCACTCATAGTTCTGTGCTCAGATTACAGCAGAGAGGGGAGGAAGGAGGGGAAAAAAGGAGGAGGAGAGAGGAGCAAACTGAGCATGCTCAAGCCCTAGCCCTGGAGGTTTATGCTAAAAACAGGAAGTCTGATACAGAAGCCCATGTATACACAATAGAAGGAAAGAAATGTGATGTTTCTTTTGACTCAGAGCCGCATTACTTTGAGGGTTTACCGGTGTATTTATATAGACCTTTCTGATTAAGCTTACTTAGTTTTAGCCTTTCCTTCTCCTTTCAGACATTTGTCCCTACTTTTAATACTTGGTTATACTAACAAACCTCTTAGTCCTCTAAGCACTGGAATTTAATCTTCCTGAATATAATCCCTTTAAAAGAGAACTAATCAGATCAAGGAATGAGTCACAAGAAAACAAGTGTGTATTGTTTTAGATGCTTGCATAAACGCACATTGCAAAATCAGGATGGCCAAATATTCAACATGGCAGTCCTGGCATTCCAATCTGTAATATAGCATGAGGTTACACAGTAATAATTCCAAAGTGCACTTGAGTATAGTACCCATAAGCAACCAATCAGAGGCTTGTACTGCACTACACCAGTAAAATCTAGCTGCTCGTTCGTTACTAGGGTTTATAGAACTGGAACAAATTAGCCCATGCTAGTACTAATCAACTTCCTCCATTACTACTGGTGGGGAGGGGGTGCAATGTGCTCAATGCAAAAACAGCCACAAAAACCCATGTGCTAGCACTTAGCATCTTGTTCCCCTATAATCAGGGCTGGATTTCAATCAGCGGTGCCCTGAGGCTGCTCGGTCCTAGCTCCTGCCGTCCATCATTACTCGCATGCTCCTGCCCCTGTGAGTGCACGTATGAATGCGTCGAAACGTCCTCAGTGCACCTTAGCATGTGGTTGGGTGGGATTTCGCTCTTAGAATTTTGCTGTCCTAGGCCCGGGACTTTGTGGCCTGCCTGTAATTTGGTCCTACAGGCCTTGGATGCAACACTTTGGACAGTGTGCCCAGTTACATACAGCAAGATAATCATAAGTGGACTAGTCTGCAAGACTAAAACTCCCAGGTCCAGGGCCCTCAAACTCACCCAACCTTTTGGCCTTTTAGGCCTATACCATGGCCATTCTACATTTCTCAAAGGGGAAATGGATGGAGGGATAAATTAGCATAAGTAATGAGGGTGAAGAGAACAAAATAGACCTTACACAATATTCTGAGAAGGTCCTATAGCAAGATATGAAACATTTTAACAAAAATCCTAGTTTTCAATTGGATTTAAGTCGGGTGATTGACTGGGCCATTCTAGCAGCTTTCTTCGTTCTCTGAAAGTAATTGAGAGTTTCCTTGGCTGTGTGTTTGGGATCATTGTCTTGACAAAATGTCCCCCCTCGTTTCATATTCAGCATCCTGGTAGATGGCAGCATTTCTCCATTTATTCTTCCTTCAATTATATGACGTCTGCCAGTAGCATATGCTGAAAAACAGTCCTACACCATGATGTTCCCACCTCCAATCTTCACTGTTGGTATTGGGTTTTTGGGGTGATGTGCAGTATAATTTTTCCTCCAAACATGGTGCGTGCAATGACATTCAAAGAGTTCAGTTTTGGTCTCATCTGACCAGATTATATTCTCCTAGAATTTCACTGGCTTGTCCAGATGTTGTGCAGCAAATTTAAATGAGCTTCAACATGCTTTTTTTTCAAAAGTGAAGTCTTGCACTGTGAGCATCCATAGAGGCCATGTCGGTTGAGTGCATTACTTAATGTTTTCTTTTTATAAACATATACCTGCTAATTCAATGTCTTTCTGACGTTCTCTAATATTGACCCTTGGCTCTTGGACAACTCTTCTGATTATTCTTTTGACTTCAGAATCTTATGAATATGTCTGTAACCAACGCCTACAGTATGTTTTGCAACAATAAGGTTGTTAAGGTCTTGAGAGAGCACTTTGCTTTTACCCATCATGACATACTTCTTGTGTGATACCTTGGTAATGAGAAACCTTTTTATAGGCCATCAGTTAGGACAAAACGAGGTGATATTAATTTGCACTGATAGGGGCAGGATTGCTTTCTCAATACTGACAGATTTCAGTAGGTTTTTTGGCTTTTCATGCCTTTTGCACCTCCTTTGTTCATTGTTCAATACTTATTTCCTGTGTCATTACACAACTTCACTTATGGATTTACAGTATTTGTTTTGAGTTCTTTATATGTGTGGATTATTTGGGTTGTTACCAATATTTGGTGTAAATTTCATGTCAATAGCCCCATTAGAAATATATTTACTAGGGATGCATCGAATCCAGGATTCAGTTCGGGATTTGGCCAGGATTTGGCCTGGCAGAAGGATTCGGCCGAATCCGAATCCTGCTGAAAAAGGCAGATTCCTGGCCGAGTCCCGAACCCGAATCCTGGATTCAGGGCAACCAGATCCGAATCCTAATTTGCATATGCAAATTAGGGGCAGGGAGGGAAATCGCGTGACTTTTTATCCCAAAAGAAGGAAGTTAAAAATGTTTCCCCTTCCCACCCCTAATTTGCATATGCAAATTAGGATTCGGTTCGGTATTCGGCCGAATCTTTCCCGAAGGATTCGAGGTTCAACCGAATCCAAAATAGTAGATTCAGTGCATCCCTAATATTTACTGAGAAAAACGTTGACATGTTCAATACTTATTTTCACTGCTGTATCGTAGCTTAGATCAAGTACAAGGTACTGTATTATTATTACAGACAAAAAGGAAATCAATTTTAAAATTTTAAATAGTTGTCTAAAACGGAGTCTATGGGAGGTGACCTTCCCTTAACACCAGGTCCGGACTGAGAATTTAAATAGGCCCTGGCATTTCAGGCACACAGAGGCCCAATCAGCCCACATAGAGGCCCAAACAGCCCCCCACCAGCCCACTAAATACAGACTTTCTATGGGACCTTATAGCAGCCCCTCTGGCATTTGCCAGAACCCACAGATTGCCAGTCCGGGCCTGCTTAACACCGATAACTGGTTTCCGGATAATGAATCCCATACCTGTATATATGTTTTAAGGACACCAGATAAAAAGGTTCCTTGTCGGACTTCAATATTCAATAACATTATCAAAATTCATGCTAAAGATCTTTGGTCAACCACCTGCACAAGAAAAAAAGTTTGACGTCCCCCCCCAGCACATACTAATTAACAATGGGCAAATTTACCCGTGGGCAATAAACCATAGCAACCAATCAGTGCTTTGCTTTTTTCATGCAGCTGCAGGTAGAACAATGATCCAGCAACTTGATTGGTTGCCATGGGCAGTGTTGATAAATTACCTCCACAGTGTTTCCTTTTAGTGGAACAATCCCATGCAGCAAATACTGCAGTATACTAAGTAAATTGAATTGGCATGGCTTATTTCTCATGCTGACCTCTTTTTTATCATTCTTTTTAATCAACAATATATTATGGAATAGTTCTAGTCTTCCTTCCAATAAATCCCAGATTCCCGTTTTAAAAATAAAAATTACAGGAGCAATTCCACTGACATTCTAAATTTATATAAAATATAAAGGTCCTGCTAATTCTGGACTGAATTCGCTCTGTCATCGTGAACATGGGTTGAGCCTTAACCCATTCATGTGCTAATATTTACTGAGGATCAATATTTCAATACTCACTGGGACCTTTATTAAGATACCACCAGGATAAAAGGAATATATTTGCTCACAAGCGTTCCCAGAAAGCCATTAACCTATCACTACAAGGAAAGAGAAGGATATATAATAATAGCAAACAACAAAAATGACATCTATATTGAGTCTACTAGCGCCATTAAGAGCAAAATACATGAAACTGGCACAGCATGGGTTTCTGCGGAAAATCATTATGTGGAACTCGAAAATGAGTTTTATGTAACTCTACTAATCAGACCATTGTAAAACATGAAAAAAACATGAAAACCGTTTAATCTGTGTCCCTTTGCTGAGAGGTCTGATGTGAACTCTGCAAGGGCATCACGTAGCTGACTGAATTACCTTTTCAGATAGATCTTCGCTAGAAAAAAATGGAGATGACATTTACATTGAGCCGATTTTAATTTTCGTGTCTTGAGAAACATTGTGCTGCTCCATATTACTAGGCAATAACCAGAGGTTTTTTGGGGCCAAAATATTTGTTCTCTTACCATGCAGTAATCATTAATCAAAGCAGAGAAACTTCACTCGAGGAGAAATATTAATAATTTAGGCTTTTGAAAAGTGTCTGCAAATATTGCAATGCATTTCTTTGACATCTATTTCCTTCCAAACGACTACACTCTTGAATAAAATAATCAGAGAATTTAGAGAAACGTAGTAATATATGTTTTAAGAAGAAACATGGTTTGTATTAGTGGGGTATGGGTCGTGGTATAAAAAGGTCTTTATGAACTATCATGGTTTGCAAACATAATAATAATAAGAGAGTATTCAATTATATAAAGGCCTGCTATATTAGATAACTATGGAACTTATAGTAATTGTTCCCAAATCAACTCTCCCTTATAGAAGTGAACAAAGCATGGAGAAAGGTTTTGGGGGTTATAATAGATAACAGACTTTGAAACTATAGGACATACTGTATCAGTCACTGTCTGTTAAAGCAAATAAAATTCTTTCCTGCACAAAAAAAAGTAATTGACAGAAGGTATAAAGGCCTACATTTTGCCTCTACAGAAAGAGTTCTTTTTGACTATTCAGGGCTGTTTTGGGCACCAGTCCACAGGGAGAATATTAATGCGCTGGAAAGAGCACTACGAAACTTGTGGAAGGAATGGAACAATAAAAGTGGAAGGACTGTGGTTACCTTGGGCTGGTACAGAATCCCAAATGTGCCAAAAACTTGAGTCCCAAAACATTATGCGCACTATTTGTACCCTACTTCTTTAGTTAAGCTTTACTTCTCCTTTAAGGGGCATATTTATGAAAGAGGAAAAATGAGTTTGCTATAATTTGGCTATGGAATTTGTAGTGGCATATTTATCAATGGGTGAAAGTTTGCACTCACAATGACATTCCCTGACAGGCTGCAGTGAGCTATATTTCACTCTTCTATAAATATACTCCTCATGATTTGAATTTGGTTACATCCAATAATGAATTATGGTGCTTCCCTAACTTATTGTACCTGCTCTAAAAAAATCTAAAGAGCAGATTTGTCAGTTGACATATCTCATATTTATAACATGTCTTGTAGAGTGTCGGTTTAACATTCATGACTTTAAAGTTATATATTGACATGTTCCTTTGGAAATGCCCCCTGGTCCTACCATCCTAGTGGTACTTAATAATGACACTCCTGCACATTTGTATTCAGAAAGGGTTTTTTTTTTTTAAAGTAAGAGCAGTTAGGCAGGTTATATATAGACTTAAAAGGTTGAACTTGAATTACAACTTGCCAATCTAATTACACATTTCAATTGCTTTTAAAGGAGACCTAAACCTTAAAATGAATATGGTTACAAATGCCATATTTTATATAATGTACTCATTGCACCAGCCTAAAATTTTAGCATCTCAATAGCAACAATGATCCAGGACTTCAAACTTGTCACAAGGGTCACCATCTTGGAAAGTGTCTGTGACAAAAACAGGCTCAGCGGGCTCTGAGCAGCTGTTGAGAAGCTAAGCTTGTTGCAAATTATCAAGAGGAAAATGAGGTTTCTCTATAATATAAACTGATGCTACAGGGCTGATTATTAAATTCTGACGCTAATTGCATTGGTTTCTGAGCTGTCGTAGTAATTATCTGTATTAAGTACTAATTAGCCTTATATTGTGACTTTATATTCTGCATATACAGTTTATTGTGAGTGGGTCCATAAGCTCAGTAAGTGAGTGACAGCAGCACAGAGCATGTGCAGTGAATCAGCAGAAAAGAAGATGGGGAGCTACTGGGGCATCTTTGGAGGCACAGATCTTCCCTGATAATGGGCCGTTGTTGCCTTGGGCTGGGTACAGTAGCCCGAAACATAATTACACAATTGTACACAATTTCTAGCTACTTTAGGCTTTAGATCCCCTATAAAGTTACAGTATATGTAAATATTATTGTTAATCTGTTCTCTGCACTGCTGATCTTAACTACAAGTATCATAATAACGCACATGTTCTCTGAAAAGGTGCTTCAAATCCAGAACAATGCCTCGATTTACCTTATCCAGATCTGGAATCCTGTAAATGGCAAAAGATTCTAGATCTCCATATGGTCTCTAATATACCAATTTATTTTAATATTTTAAATATTAAGTAAATTATTGAATAAATCTCACCCCCAAAATTAGAAAAGGTACAACACAGGGCCAGAGTCAATGCAGTGAGAAAAAGGTTTATCAAGTGAAATCTCATGGACAAGATTCAATTTGAGATGCAATTAATTTCAGAAAAACTTATCTCAAGGTTCATCACGTGAAAACTCTATTAAAGTCTGCGGGGGAAAAACTGGAGCTGAATTTGGAGAAAAGTCTTTTCTTCTTAAATTGAATCTTGTCCATGAGTTTTCAGTTGATAAACCATGAAATAAAGTTTTCTTACTGAACTATATATTGCCCAGCAATGTTGGCTTTAAGCTGGCCATAGATACAAAGATCCGATCGTACGAATCATCGTACGATCAGACTTTCCCATCTCCCGACCCGCCACTAACCATTCAGATCAAAGTCTTACCAGTCAGATTAGTTAAAGAACAGATCAGCCGATGTTCTTCCCCTGACAGCAATCGTACGATATCTATGTCCAACCAAAGCTAGTGACAGTCTCCCACTGAAAATCGTACGATCGGCAATACATGCAGAGATATTATCGGCAGCCGACAGAAATTTTCTAACCTGTCTGATCGACCAAACGACCGATCTCCGCCGGACGAAAAATGTCGGGACTCTCCACACATGGTTCGAAAATCGTACGAATCCTCGATTCATACGATCAGATCTTTGCGTCTATGGCCAGCTTAAGACTCAAAATTTTCTGGAGCAAGCTATGAGGATGCTCCCAGCCTAGAGACAAAATTAAAGGTGGGCAATGCTTTCCATGAATACCAACTGGGCTGAATTTAGTATGAGAGCTAGTTTTCTACCCATAACACCCCTGTAACTATAACAAGGAATGGGTTACAACAATGTGTCAATATAAGCTAAGGGGCCAGATTTTGGACTACTGTATATACTCAGAGTATAAGCCGAGTTTTTCAGCACCCAAAATGTGCTGAAAAACTCTACCTCACCTTATACTCGAGTCACACAACACAGGCCCAAAGTGTGGTCCACGGGCCAATTGCAGCCCGTAATCTCTCTTAAGAAAATAACCATAAAAATAATAGCAGGGTACAGGCCTTGTATTCCCCTGCGGTGCTGAATATGCTGTACGGTAGATAGGCTGAAGCTGAATAGACTAACTGACGTGCCTGTAGTACGTACATTAAGAAAGTACGGTATGCGAGAGAGTGGCCCGTCACGTGCCATTAGTACAGTCTTGCCTTGACAAAGCTCTATATTGGAAAGCGTGTCGCATCACTCTGCTTTGTTTGAAATCCTTTTAATGGTAATTTATTACTTAACTCTATCATGATCCGATACTTTGAAAACTAGTGGGGTGGTGAAACGCTTTATCCTGCTGCTCGGTTTACCTTCCTTTTGTACTTCTTCCCTTACTACTTTTTGTAGACTCCACCATCTACAATTTTCTTATTCCTCCTATTCTCATTAATCAAGCAGTTGGGTGTGTTTATCCTTTTCAATTGATGGTCACTATTAAAAATTTTAGTCTATAATTAACTTATATTTATTAGCACTGCACTTTATATCACCAGTATATTATGACTCAATTTTAATTAATTGTTTCAATTGTCCTCAGTCATAATCTAATTATTAATAATCAATTTATTAAACCAATGAATTTTATCTCACCAAAGGAAAGTACTATTTATCTAGGTGTTTTTACATTTTAAATTGGTGGGATTTTCTAATTAATTGTTCTAATCAATTTATGGGGATTAATTAATTCATTTGCACTGCACTTTAAAATGTAATATTATTTATTAATCAAGTGATTTAACCCACTCATGCCTCAATTTTTGATTATTGAAACTTACCAGTAGCTGCTGCATTTTCTCACCCTAGCTGCTGCATTTCTCACCCCCTTATACTCGAATCAATAAGTTTTCCCAGTTTTCGTAGGTAAAATTAGGTACCTCGGCTTATACTCGCGTCGGCTTATACTCGAATATATACTCCAAAATGGACCATAAAAACCTCTACTACTATTGAATTATGTGCTGATGAATTAAATTGGATCTTGCCGTGCCAAGTGCAACCAAAAACCATAAAAATCTATGGCTCTGGCATGCAGGTATCTTTATACCAGAGCACGTCATTTTGTGATGCACTGCGTATCTTGACAGCGCTATATAAATAAATGATGATGGTTCATCTTTATTTGGCTGTTTTTTTTCTTTGCACGCAGCAAGGATAGAATGACATGTCAGGTAACTTATTCACTATGGTTTCCCTGGTTAACTTTGACTGAGCTTCGCTTAGCAGCTAGGGTGTGATTGCTGGCATAAATGAATGACCCACACTTTATAATATTGTATTCTGAAGTGCAAGAGGGAAATATATGACCCCTTATGACCAAAAAATGGTGCAAAAGCATGATTAGCCTATTTAAATGGGCACTCTGCTCTCCAGTCTTCACACACTCTGCACCATCTTAAATGACTGCCTTTATAAACTTTACATGTCTCTTGGCTTATCTGAGTAGATATGCCATATGCATATGTCAGTCATTCTAAGACTGCAATAGAGCTGAGAACCAGAAGGCTTCTCAAACACTTAGGGGGACATTTACTATTGCAAGTCTGTGGTTTAAAGGATCAAAACTGACTCTTGCTGCTTCCTATAGCGCATTTATAATGGAAATAGCATGGCCTTACAGCCCTGCCTGAACATCCAATCACTCCAGTCTTTATACATTACATTTTTGGCTAACTAACTGTATTAGAAACATTTTTTATTTTGCACAGCCTATCTATTTAGCCAGTTTTTATTTTACACTGAACTGTTCCTTTAAAGTATTATGGTTTGCACATCCATATCCCTATGGTATGGAATCTGTTATCCAGAAAGATCTGGACCTGAGGATCTTTCTGTAATGTGGATTATCAATACCTTAAGACTAATTGAAACTAATTAAAATGCAGTATTAAATAAACCCAATAGGATTGTTTTGTCTCAAATAAAGATGAATTGTAGTTCAAGTACAAGGTTTATTATTACAGAGAAAAAGGAAAGCATTTTTAACAATCTGAGTTATGTGATTATAATGGAGTGAATGGGAGATGACATTCCCTCAATTTGGATCTTTCTGGATAAGGGTTTCCGGATACCCTTTTCATACCCTAACAAAGGGATGTGTCCTGTGAAAAAAGGGGTGTGTTACTAGTGGAAAGGTTGGTCAAGCATTATGGTGGTGATGGTGGTGGATTGCGATTTGATGGTATCGGTAGATGAAATTGTCAAAAACTGCCATGATTTCTAAATTAAGCATGCAATAGCTCAAACACATCTCAGGCCAAAGGCCACCAGAAATTCTTGCCAAACAGGGTTCCTTTCATAGCAGACATATAGAATATATAATTACTATAGATAACAGTACAGTTTGAAGTATATTTTGTGGCAGTTCAACATTACCTCTACAAAATAATGGCACATACTGTATGAATACGCCCATACTCTTATACATGCTTACATGGACAGCATGAAATGCAAACAAATGGATCCTTGACCACGTCAAAGCTGATCTTGAACTAGAAGTATAAATGACAACGCATATCATGAGAAGAAGACTTGTTTATCTTAAATAGTAACAATGGTATTGTTGCTTATCTTAAATTGTTACAAGTGTATCTAAGTGCAGGTGCTGAGAGTTCTGAGCTCTCTGTCAAAAAGTCTCTTATTTTTATTAGGTTTCAGAAACTTTGTATCTTTTTCTGGCATCAGTGCTGGTGATCAAAGAGAAACTCGGGACCAGGGGTGTCAAATATCTGTTTTTTTAAACAAAAATGAATCTACTAGTGCAGAGCATGGAGTGGGAGAGGGTGGGCGGCATCACAATTGGTGCTGCTCTGCAGGGAGTTACAAGTCCTAAATACCCTCCCAAAACATCCAGCCAATAAGACAGTAAATAACTGTCACAAATCAGACCCATGTGTTAAAAAGCTATTCAAAATATGTGTATTTGTTCCAAATGTTAAACTTGATCAATGATATTTACTATTATTAACAGTGCAATTATATGAAATGCTTTCCAGATAAGGGATCCACTGTAATTTGAATCATCACTGCAAAAAATAATTTAAATATTAAATAAACCCAACAGGATGACTTTGGTACCAGTATGGATTTATGAAGCTTAGTTGGGATCAAGTACAAGGTACTGTTTTTATTATTACAGAGAAAAAGGAGATCAATTTTAAAAATTTGAATTATTTGCTTATAACGGAGTCTATGGGAGATGGCCTTCCCATAATTCTCAGGTTTCTGGGTAAGGGATCCCATAACTGTACTGCTTTAAATTGATGAGCACCACAAGCAATTCCTTTGTGCAGTTATCAAGTTCATTTAAAGACTAGGGGGCAAATTCACTAAGATGCGAAGTTGCGCCAGGCGCAACTTCGCCGCACTTCGCCAGGCGTATTTTCGCCAGCGCTCCGCAAATTCACTAAAATCCGAAGTTGCGCACAGGGGTAGCGTTAGTTTGCGAAGTTGCGCTAGCGTTAATTCGCCAAGCGAAGTGAAGTTTCGCTAGCGATGGTTCATTTGCATACGGCGCGAAATTCAAATTTCAATGGAGGAATACGTATCTGCACTACAAATGCCTAGAAAACCTTCAAATTAGCAAATATAAATTTTATTTTGCCCTACACATGTGCCCACTGTCTAGGTAAGTTGCCATGAGTCAGGAAATGTAGGGGGGAAGGAGGGGAGACCCAAAAATATTTTCGATCTTTTTCAGCCTATCACCCATCATGTAGAAAACACGCCAGCGTTTTTTGGGACTTAGAAAAAATGTTTACTTTTTTGGAAACAATCCCTATCTACTCTATTGCGCTTTGCCAGGTCTGAGGTGGCGAAGGAAGTCTAGCGTAAAAGGTAGCGTTCAGTACACTGCGCAAGTTAGTGAATTTGCGTAGTTACATCGCTAGCGAAAATCCGCCTGGCGTAAGTGTGCGAAGTAACACTAGCGAATTTACACCAGCGTTCGTTAGTGAATTTGCGAAGTACCGGAAATGCCAAACGCTAGCAAATTGACGCTAGCGTTCGGCGCTTAGTGAATTTGCGCCCATAATTCTACTGTATACCTTAAAGTCATCTATCATTCACTTAAAGGAAAACTATACCCCCAAAATGAATACTTAAGCAACAGATAGTTTATATCAAATTGAATGACATATTAAAGAATCTTACCAAACTGGAATATATATTTACATAAATATTGCCCTTTTACATCTCTTGCCTTGAACCACCATTTCGTGACTCTATCTGTGCTGCCTCAGAGATCACCTGACCAGAAATACTACAACACTAACTGTAACAGGAAGAAGTGAGGAAGCAAAAGGCAGAACTCTGTCTGTTAATTGGCTCATGTGACCTTACATGTGGTTTGTATGTGTGCACAGTGAATCTTACGATCCCAGGGGGCGGCCCTTATTTTTTAAAATGGCAATTTTCTATTTATGATTACCCAATGGCACATACTACTAAAAAAGTATATTATTATGATAATGGTTCATTTACATGAAGCAGGATTTTACACATGAGCTGTTTTACTCAGTATCTTTTAATAGAGACTTACATTGTTTGAGGGGTATAGTTTTCCTTTAAATATTGGGGGAATGTAATATGATTCGTTAGTGCAAATAATTTTGCAAACTTGTTCTTTCATTGTTTGATTTTGATTCTTTGTGTCCTTTTTGACAGATTTGAGACGACTTCCTCGCAAAGTTTGGGAACAAATGGCTTTTGCAAACATGCGCAGTGTATGTAATAAAATTTCACTTTTTTGCTACAAAATTTTTACTGAAACTCCAGAGCAGGTGTTAGTGCTAACTTTTGCTTAGTGATAACGAGCAATGTAATATACGCCATAGAAAAAAAATCATATTGCGAGCAGCTCTAAACATTCGCATTTTCACATTTTAATTACATTCCCTCCTTATGTGTCATGTGAATAGAAGTGTCTCTGCTTTACTCATAAAGTAACTTTTATCATATGGTTTTCTGGATGAGATAAATGATCAATTTCAGTCCACAAATAAATTAAAGGGGTGATTTATCAAAGTCTGAATTCATCTCAATATTCTGCTACAAACTCTAATTAAATCCGTTCGGGTTTTTTACGCCTAGTTATTATTACATTTTCCCAAAAAATTTGCTTTGCAGGAAAAAAAATCATATTTTCACAATTTTTTACAATTTTTTCACCCGATTTTCATGATTTTTTCAGAATTTTAAGCCGAAAACTTACGGGTATTGCACGAAACCTAGCGCACATCAAAAAATCATTCGGACTTCTACCATTGACTTATATGCAACAGTAGAAATGACTTACTGATTGGGAGCCACCATATGAAATATCAAACAGTACCTACTCCCAGAACTTGGCAGAATTGGCCTGTACATACACCAGCAGAATTTGTGAATTGGAAATTCTACATTTACCTCATCCAAATAACATTATGGTACCTTGTACTGTATGAGTTTCTCTTATGGGTAAAGTCTGTATATAAAATATCCCATGCACCTGTATGTATAAAAGCAGGAATGCTAGAAAACTTTGGGGTCTATTAACTAACAATCAAATGTCTATTTTTTCCATGAAAATGTGTTTTTTTTCTATTCTTTCTTCTTATTTCTTAAAAGCTCTAAATATGTCTTTATTAAGGGGCAGATTTATCAAAAATCAAATTAGATTTTTCCACGATTCAATTTCTTTTTTGCATCCAAACTCACACATTCCAGTTATATTTTCGAAAACGTGAATGTCTGGTATTTATTATGCAAAAAAAACCTCCAAAATTTGAGTGTAAAAATTTGCCATCTAAAAGCTGGCCAAGTAATGTAGAAGTCAATGGGAGTTGTCCTAGGCAAAGCTCAAGTTTTTTATTTGATTTGACGGTTTTTCCAAAAACTCGATCAGTTAAGAGTTTTTGGGACATAAACTTGATCAATTCGAGCGATTCGAGTTTTTTCAGGACATGAATTTGATCGTTAGAGTTTTTTCCCGTTGTTTTTCATTCGAGTTTTTGACATTCGTATTTTTTCATAAATACTCAAATTTTCGTTTATCAGAGCTATAAAAACCATCACACGACTCACAAATTTGATTTTTGATAAATATGCCCCTAAAGTGTTAAAACTATGAAAACAAATGCAAATGTATTTTTAATGCAAAATTTACCAAGTAAAAGTTGTTGCAGTGCTATAGGCAATGGGAGCTGCGCTGATCCTATTGGACTGCTTTTAATCAATCAGGACTTTTAGATGTTTTTGGATTTTTCTGCTAGGAATTGCCTGAAAAATCAAATCAGGTTTTAGAGAAAATCTTATTTTTTGTTGCATCATTCGGAGCTTGTTAAGTTCGTACTTTATATATTCAAATCTTTTAATAAATTCAGAGACACTTGTGGTTTTAGAGAATGGGAGTTTAGTAGTGGTTTCAAAAAACCTCTAAAACCATTAACATTAGACCTTCAATAAATACGCTTCCAACTTTTACACCCCACTGGTCTTGGTTCTTTCCATTTAAATCAATTAGATTAATGTTACTGAAAACCTGCACACATATAAAGTGTTGAGAACAATGCAATTTATTATTATGTCAGTTGTACAACAACTGCAACACACTGTTTTACTTGTGGCAACACTATTGTGAATAATTCCTCAGCTCATTCCACAGCTTTATAAATAAGCAAATTCACAGGATATAAATTGCAGCTTTATAAATAGGATTATTTATACCATCTCCATAGATATAACATTTATATTGACGTCCTTTCTTTGCAATATGTCAGATGACACGATAATTTTCTCCCGCTTCAGACCCCAAAGTCTCTTTAATCTATGAAGACCAAAGTGCCATTGCCCTGATAACTTTGTGCAGAACCAAGGCCAAGGGGTGGAGTATCAATGGGGCAGCCAAGACAGACAGAGATTTATAGGAATATGAAATAATTATGAAAGCTAGTACAGGTATGGGACTTGTTATCCAGAATGCTTGGGACTAGGGGTTTACCCGATAACGGATCTTTCAGTAATTTGGATCTTTATACCTTAAGTCTACTAGAAAAGCATGTAAACATTAAATAAACCTTGCTTGCTTGATAATTTGAGACAACCTCTAAGCTTAGCTTCTCAACAGCTGCTCAGATCCCACTGAGCATGTGAGTGTCACAGACACTTTCCAAGATGGTGACCCCCTGTGACAAGTCTGAAGTCCTGGATCATTGCTGCTATTGACAAGCTGAAACTTTACGCTGGTGCAGCAAGTTCAGTTTATACAATATGGCATATTTATCCATATTAATTTTTAGGGTTTATTCTCTCTTTTAAGTTAACGTTTAGTATGTTATAGAATGGCTAATTCTAAGCATCTTTTGAATTGGTCCTCATTTTTTCTTTTTTTATAATTTTTAAATGATTTGCCTTCTTCTACTGACTCGTTCCAGCTTTCAAATGGGGTCAATTGCTTTTACTATTACTTGTCTTTTTATTCAAGCCTCTCCTATTCATATTCCAGTCCCTTATTTAAATCAGTGCATGGTTGCTAGGGTAATTTGGACCCTATGTTGCACATAGTTCATCACTATGCTGAGATGTTCGGCTCCTGTTACCAACCTACCTGGTTGGTAATTTGGACCCTAGCAACCAGACTGCTGAAATTGCAAGCTGGAGATCCGCTGAATAAAATGCTAAATAACTCAAAAACCACAAGTAATTAAAAATGAAAACCAATTGCAAACTGTCTCAGCATATCACACTCATACTAAAGTTTAATGTAAAGGTGTACAACCCCTTTAATAGTTGACATTATATACTGTAATACTACTGTAGCCCTAAGCAAACCATAAACATATAGTGGCATTTCCACCCATTCAACCTCACCTGGCCCTGCTGCAGAACATAGGCCGTAGAGAGATTCATAGCACCATTACAGATATGTAACATTCTAGGTTTATTCATACAATTCTGGTAAGACCTGTATCTACCCATGAGAATAATGATTACACATAGGAGATCATTCACAAGCACACAGCAAGTATAAACATTCAAGAATGTTAATTTGTAGGGAAAATGATGACGATGTTAAGCAATGGAAATCTATATATATTTAGACACCAAGTAATGTAGTAATGAGGCAAAGATTATTCCAGCTCTATTAAACCATAGCAACCTATAACCTTGATAAGTTGCTGCTACCTGCTGTTAAGGGTTACTACAACTAAAGCAAACTTTGAAGCTATAATTACACAAGCCTTACGCCTATGAAGCTTAGGAACAGATTACCAATATGAAGCATGTTAGCCAATACTAGCTGCACTTTTACAATGTGAGCGTTTATGATAATAAAAAGTGAACTCAACACACATCATCATCTAAAAATTTAGACCTGTTATCCAGAATTCTTTGGACCAGGGTTTTTCTGGATTAGGGGTCTTTATGTAACATGGATCTCCATACCTTAAGTCTACTATATAAAACCATTAAATTTTAAATAAACCCAATAGGATTGTATGCCTTAAATAATAATTAACTATATTGTTGTTCACGTGAAGAACAAAGTACTGTTTTATTATTACAGATTCAAAGGAAACAATTTTTAAAAATTAGAATTATTTGCTTAAAATGTAGTCTATTGGAGATGACCTTCCCATAATCCAGAGCTTTCTGGATAATGGCTTTCCGGATAACTGTTTCTATCAAACATTATCAAAACCAATAGGAATGTTTTGCCTCCAACAAGGGTTAATTATATCTATATATTGTTTTCATACTACAGAGAAAGGGGAAATCATTTTTAAGAATTTTAATTAAGAGATGGCCTTCCCATAAATTGGAGCTGTGGATAACGGATTTCCGGATAACAGATGCCATACCTGTATTACATCAACTTTCTTTTAAAAGCATTCCCAAAGCTGCAACATATCTAAATAACAGAAATTCCCATGTGGCCTTGTAACAATTGTCTATTTTAGCTTTACATTGACCTCTTTGCCCAGTGATATCTTGCCTTTACCTCCTGCATAACTTATCATGAGCAAGTAATACACTGTCAGCATTCACCATGAAATTTAATTTGAGTAGACAAGCATTTAGAATGAACTGCAGCCCAGGACCAGATATAGGGAGGAGGGGAGCCTGGCAATGAAAATTGCCTGTATCTGAAGAGGGAAAATGCCCACCCTGTGTCTCTGCTTTCTGATATCTAACAACTGATATAAAATATACTATGTTCTATGTATTTTTATATACCCTTGTCCCTCTATGGGCTATAGGATCCGTTATCCGGAAACACGTTATCCAGAAAACTCCGAATTACGAAGCTTGCCTCCCATAGAGATTCAAAATTCTAAATTTCTAAAATTCTAAAATTAATATTTTCTGTAATACTAAAACAGTACCTTGTACTTGATCCAGACTAAGATATAATTAATCCTTATTAGAGGCAAAACAACTCTATTGGGTTTATTTAATGTTTAAATTATTTTTAGCAGACTTTGTGAAGATCCAAATTACGGAAAGACCCCTTATCTGGAAAACCCCAGGTCCCAAGCATTCTGGATAATATATATATATATATATATATATATATATATATATATATATATATATATATATATATATATATATATATATATATATATATACCATCTTATTAGAGCTAAAAACTCCATAGCTTTTGCGGTAACCCAAAGAAACCCGATGTTATGGGTTAATGCAACCATTTGCTGAAAGCACTGTGACTGCTCATGTCCGGCTAAAAATTAAGTTGCCAAACTCATTAAGAAAGATTTACAGCTGAACCACAGGTTTATTGAAGTTGAAGGGAATAAAAAAAAAAAAACAAAGAAAGAAAAGGAAGAAAAAAAAAGGCTAAAAGAAAAAAAAACTAGGGGAAAACTTTTGAAAATCTCATTACTTCAACCGATTACAGATTTAATGAAATAAAGCATGTGGGCGGTGCCAGAGTCACGAGAATACTGAGCATATGAATAAGTGTTGTGTTTGTTTCAGGGATTTCAATCTGTGTGTTTTAACAGAACCTTTATGGGAAATCAGAGAACCCTTTACTGTATATACAACCTAGACTTCATCACAAATACACAATGATCCAGCCGCAAGCAACTATGTATACAATAGGAACCTAATAGCAACTAGGTATCATTTCTCTGCTGCTTATTTACAGTACAGATTTATGGTTTTAGCTCCTGCTGCAGGAATCTGCAGGGATACTCTTTCCAATATTTCCCATTGCAATCCACTTTACCCCTTATTTACTGATCACTAGGACATGCACAATACTGCTACTGATTGAATGAGAGTCAGCTCCAATAACCGCATTGTTTCAAATGTAGCCATAAGTTGGGTGGGTAAGTGGATAGAAGAAAACTTCTATACAGAAAGTCTAAGGAATAGATGGATTAGAAAAATATAAGTTTGGACATGGTAGCAGTAGATGTAAGGGCAGCTTAGTATATAAACAATACAAGTATAGAACTGTTATCCAGAATGCTCGGTACCTGGGGTTTTCTTTGGATTTGTGGTCTTTCCATAATTGAGATCCCCATACAGTTTAAAATCATTTAAACATTATGTAAACACTATAGGATTGTGTTGCTACCAATATGGATTTATGCAGCTTAGCTAGGATCAAGTACAATGTCATATTATAATTTTACAGAGGAAAAGGAAATTCATTTTTTTAAAAATGTGAATCATCTGCTTAATATGGAGCCTATGGAAAATGGTCAAAGTGAAATTCGTATGCACTCCCTGGCCTTTCCTTGGTGCAATTATCCGGTTGCAGAATAGTTTACATTACAAAGAAATTGCATCTGACCCAACAACTAAGTTAAAGGATGAGGTTAATGTGCTATTATATTCTGCCATGATTGAAGGGATTATAACTGACGACATTTATGAACCGTTATTGAGCAAGGAAGCTAAAATTCCATACATCTATTTTCTTCATTTCATAAATCCCTTACAGATCCCCCGGGACGTCCCATTGTATCTAATGTAAGCTCACTATTACAACCTTTAGCGATCTTTGTTGATGTGGCCTTACAGGATATTTTATCCACCCTAAAACCTTGTCTTAAGGATACCACTGAATTTCTTACAAGACTTACATCAATCCCCAATCCACCTCCAAAGGGTATTCTATGTTCTCTTGATGTACATGACCTCTATACCTCAATACCACACGAGGAAGGTGTTGAATGTGTACGTACTTATCTTGGTCGTACAACTCTACCCACACATAAAATTAATTTTTTATGCACTTTGTTAGAGTTTGTCCTTACTAAAAATGTATTTTCTATTGAAAAAAAGGTACTATCTACAGATACAAGGCTGTGCCATGGGGGCAAACATGGCACCGGCCTATGCCAACATTTTTATGGACTATTTCGAACAAACATTTATATTTTGTAACACAGAATTCGCTAGTCATATTCATTCCGACATGAGATTTGTCGATGACACATTTTTTATTTGGACTGGCACACAAATTGAACTTGATAATTTTTTTAGCTATCTGAATAATGTTCATTCGTCCATAAAATTCACTTTAGAATCTCACCACTCTATGATCCACTTTCTTGATGTGAATATACAATATAGTGACACTGGATTTGTTATTTCCTTATACACTAAACCAACAGACTGTAATAATTTACTTAACCCCACCAGCTTTCACCCTCCTAGTCTTTTTAAGGGTCTACCAAGAAGCCAAATGCTACATGTAAGGAGAATCACTCCCACAAACTAACTATATGCACAAGAGTCCACAATGATGACCAATAAATTCCTTAAAAAAGGTTATGATCAAGCAGGAATGGAAAAAATCAAAAAGGAGATAGGTGTAATACCAAGGGAAGATTTATATTAACAAACTAAAAAGTCTAACAATAAATCTGATTGGGTACCATTTGTTTCTACATATGACACCAATGCTGTAGCCATTAAAATATCATCCTTAAACATTGGATGATTTTAAAAAATGACCCCAAATTTGGTAAACTATTTTCGGTTCCTCCAATTTTTTCCTACAGGAGAGGGAGAAACATAGGGGACATGGTTAAGAACAAAAAAACCACGACTCGATCTGATAAGGTATCCCCTGGAACTTATCCTTGTCATAACTGCGGGCATTGTAACAGCATAATAAAAGGCGACTGTGTTACACACCCCTGTAAAGGTACACAACATTATAAAAAGGGATTCCACACCTGTAATTTCATGAATGTAATTTATTACATTAAATGTCCATGTGGATTAGCATATATTGGCCAAACAAGCAGACCAATTAAAACACGACTTAATGAGCAAAAATCAGCTATACGAAATTTTCAACCTACAACAGAAGAAGAAAAAAATAAAAATAAATTAACTAAACATGCTAAATACGAAACTACACTGGCTAAACATTTTTTTGAAAAACAACATAGAGTTTCACAATTACGATGGCAAATCTTGGAAGGGGTGGAGGTTAGCAGTGGACAAAATTTAAAACAAAAACGGTTACAACGTGAAAGTTACTGGATTTGGTTGTTACAAACACAAGTGCCAAGGGGTCTAAATGAAGAGTTCAATTTATCCTGCTACCTATAACTTTGGCAACAATTCACTATGTTTGTTACAAATGTCTCAATGTTGACAACTGACTATGTATCCTTTTACCTTTCAGATAAACTTCTGTGCATGGTTTTTCTCCAAGGGAAAGGTAATTCCATTATTAGAGAAAGTATAACCTGTTTCTGCCTTGTATCTTTATTTGTGAATTTTTTCCACTTAATAATTGTTGGTGCTTAAATTTACCATTTTTGGATTCTTAATGTGAATGGACTAGCTGATCTAATTGGACATTCTTTCAAATAATGTTTTTTTGAGCAAAAATTTTTTTTGCAAAAACAAAATGTTTTTTTTTTTTGAGTAAAGTTTTTTTTCGTTTTTTTGCCTGTTGGTGGGAGGGCCTTTTAGGCTATTTAAGGGCTGTTTGTATTAGCTTGCCACATCACCTGGTGAAGGGGCCAGCCCCTGAAACATTGTGCTTGTTTGACACAATAAACTCATAGGGGTCTATCCGCTTTTGCATTCATCTCTGTGTGCCGGTTCCTCATTTGCTTGTTGCCTATGGAAAATGGCCTTCTTGTAATTTGAAGATTTCTGAATGGCGGGTTACTAGATAACAGATCCCATACTTCTATATAAGAAGCATTTGCAGGGACTGGGGAACGAAGGCAAAAACACCCAATTAAATGCAATAACGGGTCAGGGCATAAATACAATAATCACAATCCTTCAAAAATCAATTATGGAACTAGAAAAAAACAGCAACACCACACAATACAATAGTTAATTTGAATGATTTTAAGGTGCAGCCTAGGATGACCTAGAAGCTGTTAATTAAAGGGATACTGTCATGGGAAAAACATGTTTTTCAAAATGAATCAGTTAATAGTGCTGCTCCAGCAGAATTCTGCACTGAAATCGATTTCTCAAAAGAGCAAACACATTTTTTTATATTTAATTTTGAAATCTGACATGGGGCTAGACATTTTGTCAATTTCCCAGCTGTCCCATGTCATGTGACTTGTGCTCTGATAAACATCAATCACTCTTTACTGCTGTACTGCAAGTTGGAGTGATATCACCCCCCTCCCTATTTCCCCCCAGCAGCCAAACAAAAGAACAATGGGAAGGTAACCAGATAACAGCTCCCTAACACAATATAACAGCTGCCTGGTAGATCTAAGAACAACACTCAATAGTAAAAACCCATATCCCACTGAGACACATTCAGTTACATAGAGAAGAAAAAACAGCAGCCTGCCAGAAAGCATTTCTCTCCTAAAGTGAAGGCACAAGTCACATGACCAGGGGCATCTGGGAAATTGACAAAATGTCTAGCCCCATGTCAGATTTCAAAATTGAATATAAAAAAATATGTTTGCTCTTTTGAGAAATGGATTTCAGTGCAGAATTCTGCTGGAGCAGCACTATTAACTGATTCATTTTGAAAAAATCCCATGACAGTATCCCTTTAAATTGAATTTAAGAAAAAATTATGTAATTCTTGCTCCCTAAAGCACCTGATTACTTATGATTATTGGGATAATTATTTTCATAATCTGAGATAATACCTGCAGTAGGCAGGGATGTAAAAAATAGAGAAAGCAGACCCTGCCACTGCTGGGGGTTCTGAAGGTATAGAGAGGGCTCAGGGGACACAGACTGATAAGCAGTTACAGTATACAGTATGTTTCTGAAAAATATCTGATTCCCCAAAATGTAAGGAAGCCCTAACATGATTTTACTGTGGCCCTCGGGTGTTCCATGCTTCCCTAGTCCATGCGGTGCAGAAGTGATACTTTTCATATTGCAGTGGAAGATAACCTACAAATTATCTACAAAGATACAAAGTAACCAGTAAATAACTGTAACCTTTCACATTTGATCCATTTCCATTTATCTTAAACAAAATGACAAACATTTATTTATTAAAGCCCGAATGCAAAAAACGCAAAAAAATTTAGGTTTTTTTTTTTTACTATGAAATCAGAATTCTTAGTGGAAAAAAAATCGCATTTTTCGGGATTTATTAAAGCCCAATGCTGCAAAAAGTCTAAACCAAAAATACGCCATCTCAGACCTGCTAAGGTTGTATATAAGTCAATGGAAGAGGTCCCTATCCTATTTGGAAGTTTCTGTGGTCTGTGCTGGTGTTAGCCCAAAAATCCGACTATTTTTGGCAAAAATTTGAAAAATTCTGACTTTTCAGGAAAAAGCACCAAAAAATTAAGCAATTCAGGAAACAAATCAGAAAAAAATCATATGATTCAGATTTTCATTCAATTTTTATCAAGTTGTTCCCCAATACGATTAAATCCTGCTTTTTTAATAATGAATTAATAATAATAATAATAATAATAATAATAAAATAATCAGAAAAATTCAGATTTTGATAAATAACCCCCTTAACGTACCTATTATATGGAATGCTTGGGACTGGATATGGGATATTTATGTAGGGCCCCCTACCTTAAGACAGGATTGTTTTGCCATTGACATGGGTTTATACAATTTAGTCATACAAGAACAAGGATCTGTTATACTACAACAGAGCAAATAAGTACAAAATGAAGAACTGCTGTTTAAAAGGGATTCTATGGGAGATGGAATTCTCATATTCAAAGCCTTCTGAAAAAACGGTTTCCAGATAACTGATCTAAAATCTGTATAGCCAGGGGCATATCCAATTTATGTCCATATTTTGCTGAAAAAGAGAAAATAAAAAAACATATTAAAAATGCTAAATTTGTGAGCTTTTATTATTCCAGTGTCACAAATCTATATTCCCAAATGATGTGCTCCTCTGCTAATTGGCTCATTGAATAAACTTGAATACTTAGATTGCAAGCTGTATGGATCAGGGACCTCTGCCCTTTTGTCTGACACTAAGCCCTTAATGTTAATTGTAACTGTGCTTTGTATTTATTTGAATGTATTATTGTAATTTGTATCTACAACTGAAATAACCCCGTTTATTCTATTCATTTATTGTCCTGCTGTGCAGTGCTGAGTACATAAGCAGCGATACATAAATAAAAATACGTCTACATAAAACTCTGATCAATAACACCAGATCCACAAAAGCTTTGGTTCAATCCATGTACTGGGTCCATGTGCAATTTCCAACTCGTTTAAGCACCATCAAATGACATTTTAATCTCTATGAATCAGGTACGTGTAGCCCAAATAATTTATAATAAACGTATAAGTAATAAATCAAATATATTTCCATTTATATTGCAAGGCCTTAATCCCTGCCTCTATAGTAAACACCTGCATATAAAATTACATTTCTTGATGTTGTTTTATGCCTAAATGTCATTTGAAAGAACTATGGACAAAAATGAATTAGCTTGCATTTTCTCCAGGTAGGGAGTGTCCATCCAGAAAGCTCCAAAATACTACAATTTAAATTTGTATTTCTTTGTCCAGTATGGGACCCATTATCCAGAAAGCTTCAAATAATGAAAAGGTTGTCTCCCATAGACTGCATTCTATCTAAATAATCCACATTTTTTAATGATTTCCTTAGTAATAAAACAGTACCCTGTACTTGATCCAAACTAAAATATAATTAATCCTTATTGGAAGCAAAACCAGCCTATGGGGTTTATTTAATGTTTACATGATTTTCTAGTAGACTTAAGGTATGAAGATCCAAATTACGTAAAGATACGTTATCCGGAAAACCTCAGGTCTCAAGCATTCTGGATAACAGGTCCCATACCTGTAATAATAAAACAGTCGTTTATTATACTAAGCCGCATAAATCCACGTTGGTGGCAAATCAGGCTTGCTGTTTTTTTCTGTTTATGTTTTTAGCAGACTGAAGGGATGGTGCTCCAAATTAAAGAAAGATCCCTTATCCGGAAAAGCCCAGGTCCCAAGTATTTTGGATAATACTTTCCGTACCTGAATTTGATCATTTTGTATCCTATTGGCAAACGTACTATAACCTGTCTAATCTCCTGGGGAATCAGGACAACAAATGATTTCTGCAGATCCATAAATAAAATCTTGGAATTTGTCTATTTTCTGTAGCATTACAAGCAGACTCCCTTGCAGTGCTTGGCAATCAGTATCTAAACAAATGCAAAGCATCCTTGGCCAGTCTCGTGAAACCCCATTTTTCCTTCTCCCCCCCCCCCTCCTATGCAGCCTAGTAACTGCTGGTTAGAGGCTGACAACAAGCTCCCTGGAAAAGGAATGATTCTTGCATGCACTGCTATAAATAGCACCCGTGATGCTTAGGGGATGAGCAGAATAGCAAAGGCAAGCGACTCGGGACTTCCATCTTGTCAATCACAACAAGGCACGACCGTTACTTTTTCAATGCGAGATTGTGCGTGTGACGTGGGAGCAAAAGGCACAGTGATAACAATCTTCCCACCGGCAGGGATTTGGACGGCAAGGAGCTGGAGCAGATCTTAATACTGCATTATGGTGTAGCATCACTCGCCAACAAAGTGTCAGATCAAGCAAACACCTTCCCAACATGACAGCATTTCTTAATTAACCTGCCTCTCCTTTCCATCCCCAATCAACCTAGTCACTGGCACTTATACTGTATGTCACTGATGTATAGAGAGAAAATAACAAAAAACAGCTGTATTTGTCCGTGGTACAATATACTGGCACTTTGGGAGAGAGCCTGCGTGGAACGCGCTGTGCTATAATTAAGATATGGACACCATTAAGCTGAGATCTAAATCTAGAGTGGAACACCCCATGTCAAAGCAACAAGCATCACCAAGGCAACCACAAATGAGGATTTTAGTTGTGATGGAGACCATGTTTGGAATACCTTTGCCACTTAACTCTTTCGCTGCAGGGCCCCTTGCACAGAGAAATAAAAACCCTGCCAGGAACCGAACGGTATTTCTGGACGATGTTGCCGTGATGATCGCTGAATTTTTTCATTTACGTTTCCGACAGTACATTGTAAAGCATGTTGGTTTGCCAGCAATGACATGGTTAAATAAATCAAGTACAAATGTTTTTTGCTGACATTTTCTAAAATAAACTCATAAACAGTTCAGCACACTGATATAAGAAAGCGGCCAACGACAGTTGTAATAAACATATAAACTTATCGGTTATTTGTATAGCACCTGCCCCTGTGGAGCTTACAGTCCAAGGTCTCTATAATGTTCACACACAGTAGGGTATCTTTTATATGGAGTCAGTTAACCTGCCTGTATGTTTTTTTGGAGTATGGAAGGAAACTGGAGTCCCCTGAGGAAGTCCACACAGCTAATGGTAACTATTTGTCACATGTCTATAAGGCCTGAACCATTCCCATAATCCTTTGACAGCCCCATGTGTAGGCAACTGCCAGGAAAAGCTGGTATATAACAATATATTATCTTGCCCATCTGGCAAAGTTGTCCTTGGTGGGATGCAAGCTTGAGCACCCCATTTTCTAAATTTTGAATTACCATAATTGCAGCAGTTGTATGCCCCCTTTACATGATAAGCTTATAACACTACAGCTTTTTTGAAAGGTGGTTTACAAAAACTATTCCGAAGATGAAGGCTTGGGTTTTCTGGGAGATGCAGCAGGAGAACTGCAGTTTGGATTCTAATCTAAAACTGCAATGGGAATTAAAACAGAGGGCCTATTTTAGGGCAGTAGGTCACATGGGACTGTAGCATACCTCCCAACTGTCCCGTTTTGAGCGGGACAGTCCTGCTTTTGACAGCTCAACCCGCATGTCCCGGATATGTACTGATATTTTCCGAGTTTCTTTTTGATCTGCTGCTCTGAACAGTCGGAAAAAGATACAAAGTTTCTAACTTAATTGGCTCTTGGCTCCGCGTGACTAATCTTTTTGTCCCTTTTTCTGTTTCCAAAATGTTGGGAGGTATGCTGTAGATGGGGAGCAGCGGTTTAGAGGTTAAATAAGGCACAGCTGTTTTTAGGGTGACTGATGACAGCCCCCTTCACAATAAGGGGCACAATATCGAAGTCGAAGGATTTACCGCAATTCCTGCGATCAAACGATTCGATCGAACGATTAAATCCTTTGAATCGAACGATTCCTTCGATCCCAAATTGGTAGGAAAGCCTATGGGGACCTTCCCCATAGGCTAACATTGGTGCTCGGTAGGTTTTAGGTGGCGAAGTAGGTGGTCGAAGTTTTTTTTAAAGAGACAGTACTTCGACTATCGAATGGTCAAATAGTCGAACGATTTTTAGTTCGAATCGTTCGATTCAAAGTCGTAGTCGAAGGTCAAAGTAGCCAAAAAAATACTTTGAAATTCAAAGTATTTTTTATTCTAATCCTTCACTCGAGCTAAGTAAATGTGCCCCTAAGTGTCTACTCCTGTGCTCCATTGCGGCTGAACGGAAGAAAACGCAACACAGGGGAGAGCAGGAAAAAAAAGCCTGTGTGTAAGAGCCCTTAGATAGGGCAATAAGGTGATGGAATTGGCTAATATAGGTCACGTGTATATGGGTATAAATTGCTAGCTCACAGGGCTAAGGGCTCACCTTTTTTTGAGGAAAAAAAAAGCTTTTACATTAACCACCTGACTCCCCATGCTTGTCTACGAGGGGGTTGCCATATTTTTGCAGCAAAAGTCTGTTAGAATTAGAAACTTTAACTGACAGGCTGAGATGGGACAGGTTGGCAAAACAGTCAGGCTTAGGAACATCAACTAAAAATTATTTACAAAAATAGACCTCTCAGCAAAATAACATCAACATGACCTATAGGTAACTTTTAATGTAAATTCATATTTTAAAAAGTAGTTTTTAAGCATCAGTATCACTTTAAGACGCGACTCACCTACCTACCCATTTGATATTAGGTAAATTAGGATTATTTGTTTTTTTAAAAAAGTGGTAGTCGCAGCTTGGAGGTTTTTGGTGTGTTTCATTCAAAATGAGATTTGTTACAAATTAAAAATCTCGGCAATAAGGCAGAATCGAAAGAGTTAAAAAATATTCAAGGCACCTGGAGGATTGGTTATTCTGGCTGACCAGGTCAGTACTGAAATGTGTGTTATTCAATAGTTATAATAATATTAATCATAAACAAGCTGCGACCATAGTTATCCACCCAGCTCTGGTCTCCATGTGTGTTATTGGAAATATATCAGCTCATCCAGCTTACTAGGCCCATGTATCTCCTGGCACCATACTGCCAAAAACTGCCCTGAATTTCTGGTTCGGGGTTACCAAGGAAAAATTTAATTGCAAACAGATTTTTACATGACAGTTTCCTTCCCTTCAGGAGTCCATATGAGACAAGTATAAACAAGCATATGTTGTAGCAGTTCTTACGTCCACATATTTATAGTTATTATTCTGGTGTATAAAACACACAAATCACCTCTCTCGCTTAGAAACGAATTAAAGAAAAAAACACTTGAAAACTATTAATAAAAAAACAATTAAAGGCAAACTACTGTATGTCTGCTAACGAGCCTGACAGATCATATAGATGCAGGAAGGGATTTTGGAGGTCTCCACACAGGTGCTATTGTGATGGAATTCTATGGTTTTGTATTGCACACATCTTGCATTTTTAATGCCTCCCCCCCATTACACAGTAAAATATTTATGTTTGTATATAAAAAGACGGAACTGACTGCCCAGAACCTGTGAGGAAAAAACAGGTTTGGACATGATGTTCCCAGAGCATAGCAAATCCACTGGACATGTAAACAGCAATCAACCAACCTTACTACTCATATCAGGGATAAGGAAAACCGCATCACTCCCCTCCCCCCCAAAAAATATAGATATATACATATATGTCCACTTTTCAGCCTCAGAACTTTTATCACTTTAGCACTTTTATCTTTTCCAACAGGTTATGGAACTGTGAAGTTATTTCTAATAACTTTATTTATCTATGTATTTTAATATGTAAGATTAAATGTCATGTGATGCTAAGCATTGTTTAATAAAATATATTTTACAGGTAATAGAGGAATATCCTACACCTGTGAAGAACCAATGGAGGCCAAATCCCAAGCCTTAACCTGCATCCTCAGGAATTACAGTACATTCCTGATACCTGTTCATGTATCACAATGATGCCATCCAATTGCTCCTCAATGCTATTTGGTAAGCCCTCTCCAGTTACAGAAAAAAATGTCAGCTGGGGTAAATAGTAAAGTGGTCACTCAAATCATTCCTAAGTGATAAGCAACCTGCAGATACTATTGCTTGTTATGGGATACTGGGAGTAACATTTCAAGAACATCTGTAGGGCCCGGCAGTCCATCTCAGCTGCAGAAACTAGCAGACAATATTTTAAATGAATATAAGCACTGCTGGATACCAAAATATGCATTCATATGGCTGCAGCGCTGGTGCAGTGTGAGAAGCTAGAGGACGCTGAAAGTAGGATGAAGGACAGAAAATAAATTATTTAATTCTCCAGTTAATGTGATTTAGGTCAATACTCTCTATGGGCAGCTCTACAGAGATAGTCTGTCTTGCTTCATATGTCACTCCGCTGCTACAAATCCCTTTAACTCTTTTTTATTATTATATGCAACCTTGGAGAAAATTCATATTGTATTTTGTGCAATCGACTTCCCTTTTAGTCACTGTTGCACCAGCATCTCCTTATAAAAGGGCTATTAGGAAATGCTGGGACAGCGACAGCTTAAGCCCCTAAAGTGAAACATATTCTTTGAAACTTTTTAATCAGATTTAGGCTGGAATGCAAGGTGATGGGTCATTAACGGGAAGAAATTAATTAACACGCAAAATCAACAAAATGATGCTGCAAACTGTAGTTGAAGTAGAGCTGGAAGGGCGCCAGTTGAGAGTAAAATGAATATGGAAACTGATGGCAGAACAGGTGGCTCAATTTTTAACGCATTTGGTCCTGGCTAAGTAAAGCCAGGGTTTTATACCTGTGTCAAATATACATCTTCTTGACCAAGTCCTAAAGTCCCCCAGTAAGGAAAAACTTAGATTATGCAAAGAACATGACGCAGCAGACTGCATGCAACACCGTGTAATACCAGCAGCACCCTATAACCATCTCTGCACTGCGAGACAGACAAATTCTGCATTTCTGTAAATTCCATCATTCTCTGCCCGTCACCTTTGCATCATCTCATGCTTTTGCTGGAAATAGGTGGAATATGCTGCTTATTAGGCTAAAGTGTTGCACAGCAAAGGGACCAATCGGATAAAGGGAACATGCAACATGTCTCGGGAGGTGTCATTGACCTTGTCATTGGTATAGTAAGGACGACCTTAAGTCAGTCTGCACTGTGAACATCTCTGATCATGCATCAAAACCATCCTAGACAAAAAACAGGGAGCCCAGGTACACTTGTATTGTACAGGGAACAAAGGCTGCTGCAATGATGTTAACTTGCAAGGAAACAGCACTGACTGCAGAATCTAGGAGTCACCTTGTCAGTGCAGTCCCATCACTCACTGAGCTCACGCACACTCACAGGTCCTGTCTTTAGAACTCAATGGGTGACAGTTCAACAGATTTCACATTCATCCCACCCTTGTACCCTTGTACAGGTTCAAGGTTCATAGAATGCTCCAGAAACAAAACTCCTCGTCCATGGATCAGGTACAAACAACATGCAGCCCCTTCGGCTGTTGCTGAACTACAACTTCCAGCATCTTCTAATGGTCTTTCTAGCCAGACAACACTGGAAGCTGCAGTTTAAGAATAACTGAAGGGACCAAATGTTGCACCCACTGCTATCTTTTTATCCAGTGCAACTGCAGCCATAAGAACTGAGCAATCCAGTGCTGCACTAAAGCTCCGCAGAGTGAATATTTGAGAGGGAGCCAGAGAGTAAAGGTGAATAGCGAATGTGGAAACCCTGACATTAACCAGTGCTAAATCCTCATTAAATTCAAATGTATTTCTAACCAGTGCATCAGTCCTGCACTATGAAAGGTGGGGTCACCCTCTGCTTCCAGGTGGGACACCCTTGTAACAAACACTATCAGCTCAATGTGACCTTGGGCTGCATTCCCCGCTGCGATTGCTACTGGATATTAAATAAGTGATTCTTAACTCTTCACTGCCCAATGCGGGTCGTGGCTGAGCAACTAATTAAATGTGTTTTATGTTTCTCATCCAAAATCTTATGACCAAAAAATGCATGAAACTCAGATCCATAAGTGATCATAACAAGGTATATATCCCATAGAAGAACTCGTCTTTTTTTTTTACTTTAGAATCACCCAGAAATTGAGCTGGCCTATGCATAACTCAGATGTAAGGGCCTTATTATACATACAGAGGACAGGGATTTCCTTTTACATACGCCAACATTAGGAGAGTTAAATTAAATGCAGCATGCAACTAGTTAAATAAAAACAATGAATCCACATCGGAAAAAAAAACAGGGAGATTACTCATACATGTATTTTAGGTTCATTAACCAGATGATTTATCCAGCAAGGAAAGATTCCGAGCGTTCCACACCTTTTACAATAATCTGAAACTATTCCAAGTCCATATGGAAAATCTACCCCTGCGCAGAATTAGAGAGTTTTTTTTTTTAGAGGGCGACAAAGTTTCACTCTAATGACTGCCTTAATCCCTTGTATGTGTTTTATAATTGTATTAAAGGAATCCACCCCCGCGCCTTCAAGTTGTTGTTGAACCTCCAGTCTCAACAGCCGCAAAGATGTGGGGGGGAGTTGCAGTTGATAAAAACAGGTGGGGGGCTGCAGGTTTGGAATCCCTGCCTCACCGAATCGCTGATTTTAAATGTGTTATTGAAACCAACAATACACACGGATATGAATTCCTTCTTGCTGTCTGTGCACCTGTGTCTGAGCAACTGGGACACTGAGTTCCAAGCTGCAGACCTCCAGCCGTTATAGGACTACAAATCCCACAATGCCCTGCTGTCACTCCGATACAAGAAGCTGCTATGTGAAACCTCTTCACCTGATTACAATCAAGCAGCCACATATGTTCCCCAGAACATCACATAGAGATGGAGCAGACTTTAGTGGTGCAATGGTTTACAGTTATTCACCTGATGAGGGACAATATAAATGGGAGACCCCCACACACACACTAGGGTCTGCTCCATCTGTAGCTTCTGCATGGATGAAAAAGAAACACCTGCGGGGGGACACAAGGTTAAATCACAAATATATAATTAAAATCTGGTCCCACTGTGACTTGCAATGCATCACTAGCTCAGCTCTGTTTATCCATCCTCTCCAGCAGCAGCAGCAGCAGAAAAACAAAAGCTCTTTAAATGACATTCAGGGAAAAAGGGATAGAAGTGAAATGTATCCAGCAGGACTTACAGGGGGTCCTGTCTCCCTCCCTCCTACAGAGAGATCCCAGCAGCTGCAGCCAGTGCTTCCCATACACTCTATAGGAATGAGTCACCTTACTGTGAATTCACAGGACAATCCCAGTCCTTCTCAGGTTTCCACAGGAGCAGAAGCAGCAACAGCAGAAGAAACCAATTGCCCAATAAAGATGCTGAGGATGGGAAGGGAGACAGGGGAGAAAGTGCTCTAAAGAGATGTGTCCCCACCTTTTTCTCCTTATTGTCATGCTAGGGGCGACGCTACTTACCTGGCTAAGATATCATCACAAATCCAAAATGAGTTGAATGACAAGGGAGCGGAGTAATCACTGTTCAGCATCTGGAGCGGATTGATAAGGCAGGATACATGAGCGGAGTCCCTCTGCAGACTGTACCATCTTAGCCCAGCAGGTAGGGGGGAGGAGGGAAAGGAAGCCGAAGTTAACTGTCACAGCATCCCAGTGGCGCAGTGAGATCACAAGGGATGTGTAGAAGGATGTTTAGTGGCAGCCGGGCAGGAGCGGTGTGAGCAGAAGGAATGCACGGGGAGAAAGGGGAGGGAAGAAGTAGAACACCGAGAATACACGCGTGAATGCAACAGCCAGGCGGCAGGGGAGACAGAAGCCCAGGGATGTGGACTGAACCATTGTTTACTTTGGGGTAATTTGTGGCTTCAACACTTCCCCTGGGACATGTCACTCTTTCTCACGAGGGGATTGGGGGAATAAAAATAAAGGACTCCCAGTCCAGTGAAAATGCTGGGATGTGATGGCGCAGAGCACAAATACGTTGACTTTTAGTGCGGGGAGAGGAGGCGAGGGGCTGCTGAGGCACAGCCAGACACACACAATCTTTGGAGGGGGCAGGACCAATAAAAAATCCTTTTGAACTCCCCTGTAAAATGTGTGACCTGCCTCAGTGTGTGTGTGTGTTTGTGTTTGTGTGTTGCCTCAGTGTGTGTGTGTGTGTGTGACCTGCCTCACTGGGTGTGTGTGTTGCCTCACTGGGTGTGTTTGTGACCTGCCTCACTGTGTGTGTGTGTAACCTGCCTAAGTGTGTGTGTGTGACCTGCCTCACTGGGTGTGTGTGTGTGTTGCCTCACTGTGTGTGTGTGTGTGTCCTGCCTCACTGTGTGTGTGTGTGTGTGACCTGCCTCACTGGGTGTGTGTGTGTGTTGCCTCACTGTGTGTGTGTGTGTGTGTGTCCTGCCTCACTGTGTGTGTGTGTGTGACCTGCCTCACTGTGTGTGTGTGTGTGTGACCTGCCTCACTGGGTGTGTGTGTGTCCTGCCTCACTGTGTGTGTGTGTGTGACCTGCCTCACTCTCTACCTCCAGGAGGATTCCCTGTACTTAGATTGTAAGCTCCTGGGGGGAAGAGACACCTTCCTATTCCTTATCTACTGATGAAATGATATTGTAGCCATACAGTGCCCTTACATTTAGGGCTGTATTCATGCTGAGCACACATATGGATAGATATACAGATACACATTTGTATGATTAGAAATGACCAAAATGCTATATGCACTAGTGTTGTGTGAACTACAGCTTGTCATAAAAATAACCCCATTCCAGTATTTCCTTTTAGGGGAATCAAGCACATCCACCAAAATGTAACCCTTTCTGCCTTACTGTAACACCAAAAAATGTAACTGCACTGGTAAAACTGATCTGTTTGCTTCAGAAACACTACTATAGTTCATATAAACACGCTGCTGTGTAGCAATGGCGGAAATTGAAAAACGGCTATATGGCACAGGTTAACTAATGGATAACAGATAACACCATTAGACAGACAGCTTATTTGCTATCTGATGTGTAACCTGAGCTTTTCTCCTTTGAATGGCTGCCCCCATTGCTACACAGCAGCTTATTTATATAAACAATAGTAGTGTTTCTGAAGCAAACACAGCAGTGCAGGGCAACACTGCATTATATTTTCATTACTTTAAAACACCTTTATTTTTTGACGTTACTGTTCCTTTAAGCCGATATTGTCTTCAGCAGTAATCTCTCCTTTCCCAGCTGGGAAATACATAGCTGCCAGGGCATGTACAGCCTAGGGGGTCTGACCAACATTATTAGGCTGCGCTCAGTGTACATCATTTATATTTGCCATCTGGGGCCTTAATTGCCTCTGCTTTGGGCTTCCAACACCCAGCTTGGCCTCTGACCCCCTGATAGGGGCAGGGGGAGAGCTTGATATGAGCCATTGGCAAATTAAAATGTTAAGCTCCTTTCATGTGCATGTCTTTACATATTGCCTGAACCTTTCCCATTGACTATAATGGGTTACATCAGGTTGGTGTAAAAGAATGGCATCATTGTAAAATACCCCAATACGGTGTGATTATGATGCATGACATCAATTAAAACTCTATTTATTCAACATCATTTTTTGCACAATATTTTTCCTCCTGAAGTACCTTTTGCAGCTTTAAAAATACATTTATAAATGAGGCAGATCTCTCCGTCTGATATCCTCTGATAACCCCGTTTGTGACTCAGACATTGCTGCTCAGATTTGATGTACTAGATGTGGCCGTCCTGCTGCAAACGGCTGCTGTATTCCCAATAGTGCGGCGGCGAGAGGTCGCTTCATGATTGCAATGTAAAGGAAGCTCCTCAGTCCTGTATACTAATCATGTTAAGTGACACAGCAAGGGAAGGGGACAGCCAAGCCTGATGCCGCAGTGCTTTGAAGGATAGTCGAGGAGGCACATGATCTGATTCTTTCTCGCTCTCTCTCTCTCTCTCTCTGTGCCTTGGATACTGCAGCGCAATATATTGATCACCACTTGTTGTGAGGAGGAATTCTTTAGCTAATAACAGTTAGTCAATTCTTGCAGAATTCAGGTTATTCCTCATCATATAAGCAAGACCTATTTTTAGAGACAGTGGGAAGATTCACCATAGGGTGAAGTTCATAGCGAATTTTCACTATCAATAGAAGAAAGAAGCAGGAGCGCTCTAACCCCCTGCCGTTTATTTAATTTATTGGACGCTTTTTCCTTTTAGCGGTCAGTGTTCTATTCTAAAAAAAACTCGCTCACCGCAATTATAAATTGGTTCCAGTGCGCTTGCCCCAAACCCTCCGCTTATAACACTCCAATGCAGAAAATATGGGTCATTCACCGCTCCTGTTCAGTGGCCCGGGTGCTGCGCCCCGAACCCTCAGCATAGGGGAGACATCAAGACTTGAAACCGGCAGTTTGGCACGCACTCAGCAGGACTCCAGGCAGCGGTAAAATTCACTTCACTTTATTACACAAACATAAATCGTCCTAACGCGTTTCGTGTGTTAATACACGTAATCGTAGGCACCTATGCCCATGATTACGTGTGTTAACACACGAAACGCGTTTGTGTAATAAAGTGAAGTGAATTTTACCGCTGCCTGGAGTCCTGCCGAGTGCGTGCCAAACTGCCGGTTTCAAGAACTTTCACTATCATTCATTTCTGCCTAGAGAAACTTCATTAGTACAGTTACGCTTCGGTCAATTTGAATAGAGTGGGTACATATAAGTCATATGTATGTCTGTCGCATATTATTGAAAATGTTCAAGGGAGCAAAATAAAGGCAAAAGACATCCTCTATTGTCCTAGACATGAGTCCACCCTAAAACAAAAGTGGCATACCCCTCAAATGGTTGAAAAATGGTATAACAAAAATATTTACAGTTACAACTTTTCAATAGAATCCCACTTTAAACTATGAAAAAAACGCCAGCCTTTTTAATCATTTTTATAACTTTTCGGCATACAGGATATGATGTCACAGACATAAGATTGAGGAGGACGTAGCTTCATCTTATCAGTTCACCAGGTCTAAGCTGGCGAAGGAAACTCTGGCGAAAATGGGAAGGTAAAGTTTGCACTTTAGTGAATTTGCGGAGTAATGATTGTTCACTAGTGATGGGCAAATTTCTCCCGTTTCGCCGAAAAATTTGTGAATTTCCCACGAAAACTGAGAAAAATTAGCAAAACTCAAATGTTAACGCCAGCGTCAAGTTGTATCAATTTTGACATTCGCATCAATTTTGACATCGGCGTTAAAGTCAATGGGCGTCCGAATAATGTTAACGCAATCTGGCTCGCGTCCAAATTTTTTGAATGCCAGCAAGTTTTCAAAGAGTTTGCGAATTTATTGAAAAACGTGAAACGTGGAAGGTTGCTGCGAATTCGCGCCTGGCGAATTTATTCGTCCATCGCTATTGTTCACCTGAATGAAAATGTGCCTGGCGAAAGGGAGGGAAACTTCGTTAGTGATGTACTCTTTCGAAAAAGTCAGTTGTAATATCTCCATTTAATATTGGGGATCTGAACATTGAACGAAAGACATGCGTGTCCTTCTTTCATAGGGCTGGTGTGTGAATGGAAATGGCATAGACAAAAGTTGTTCAAAGGAAGAGTATACATTGAGTACATCATCATTTAAAGCAATGGCCTTCTGTACTCTATGGTTATGGGGCCAACTCTTCTAGACCTCCATCAACTTTGTGGTAGTGATGTCATTCCCCTAAGTATCTGAAGTCACCAGCAGCAAAAAAGTAAGGGATCCCAGTAAGCAGTCAGCAACAATAATATAAAATGAGCATGATTCCAATCCTATCAGACAACGTCCCTTTCAGAACTCACTTCCAGGCAACACTGGTGTAACTATAGAAGAAGCAGACCCTGCAGTAATAGGGGGGGGGCACAGACTGTTGGGTCAGCTTCCTCTATGGTTGGTAGAAATCCCCCATCCTAGCCGCTGTCCTACTTACTGCTCCACTATTGGCTAGGGAACAGGCAAGCAGGTTTAGTAGTAGGGGGTGGGAAAGGGATGCTGTGTATGCTGGACCCCTGCCCTGATTTTTTTTTGCAGAGGGGCCTGCTGTGTTTTAGTTAAGCCACTAGTTGGCAATACCAATCCACCCAAGAGGGTTGAGTTATATTCATATAATACACAAGAGCCATGAATATCCTGTAAATTATATAGTGAATAATGTACCCCCTATTGTAATGTATAAGGATAAGTCACTGAGGAGCTCTATGACTATATAAAAACACAAGGCTGAAGGCAAATAACATAGTAATTTAGGTTAAAAAACACTTCCATCAGGTTCAACTTTATATAAAACCTGCCTATAGTTGATCCAGAGGAAGGCAAAAAATCCATTAGGAAGCCTCTCCAATTTGTCGGACCAGTCCCTTGATCAACTTTGTGCTAAGAGCAGTTTTTAATAACCCTGTATTTTCTTACTTGCTAAAAGGCCATTCAACCCCTTCTTAAAGCTATCTAATATATTTGCCAGTGCAACTGATTCAGGGAGAGAATTCCTCATCTTCACGCTCTCACTATATATAAGAAACCATTTCCAAATACTTACATGGAAGCTCCTTTCTTCTGATCAGATTGGAATGAGTCTGCTGGAAGGACCTATTAGTAAATAAAGCATCATTATACGATGCCCTTATATATGTATACATAGTTATCATATCTCCCCCTAACTGCGTCCTCTCCGGTGTACAACAACCCCAACTTGGCCAGTCTTTCTTCATAACTGAGACCTTGAATACCCTTTACCAGCTTAGTTGCCCTTCTCTGGACCCTTTGTAATTCAGTTATATCCCATTTCAGCACTGGAGACCAAGTGGAAGAATAATGGTCTCCTCCCACAAATACAGCTAAGCACCGATTATAACTGATGACATCACTATGCTCTGTTTATATAGTGAATAAAGTACCCCCTCTTGTAAATTTTAAGGATATTATAAGTTACCAAGGAGTTTCATAAACATATAAAAACACAAGGCCGAAGGCCAAGTGTTTTTATACAGGTCATGGAACTCAAGGTAACTTCTAATATCCTCATATTTTGATTTTACTTTATTGATTATAATACACAAGTTTCAGTGAGTCATGTGACAGAAATTACACCAGGACTCACCGTTTATAACTGATGACATCAGAACTCATCGTTTATAAGGATATCATTTACAAGATATTCATGGCTTTTGTGTATTATAAGGATATAATTTACAGGATATTCAGAGCTTATGTGTACTATATCGTTATAAATGGTGCTTGGTGATGTAATCAGTTATAATTGGAGCTGTCATGGACTAACAGCAACCAGTGAGGGGATGGGGGATTATATTATTTATTTAAATCTTTTTTTATTCTTTTCCCAGTGTTACCTTACACTGGCTTTCATGAACTTTGGCCTCATGTTAATGACATTGATTTTGTTCCTATAATTCTATTCAAAGTCGGGAGTCCATGTAGTTGTTCAGCCAAGCCCACGGGACTCGCCCCAGTTCAAAAAGGCAATCAATTATAGAAAGGTTTATATCAAAAAACGATATAAGTCCCAAGGCTTCTTCAAGTAAAAAATATTAATTTATTGTTGTTCACATTAAAAAGAAGTAACTAGTACATACTACCCCCCATACCCCACCTTACGCGTTTCGCACCCTCCGGCGCTTAGTCATAGGTGTATTGATTTTGTTCCTGGCTAACTACTGGTACAACTTCAAAACAAGCTGGGTGAAGCCTTAACCCATACCTTCTGTTAAGGTTTGGTTTTACTAGTGGGGGGTATAGAAGATTTGTGAAACATCAGATACTTTTCTATAATGTATTAGGCCATATCACCAGTATATACCTGTATATTTTTTTCAAATCAAACGTTATGGTCTAAACTGTTATGAGCTCTATTCATTGTTACATCATGTGCCTAAGCTATTGTTTAAACGTGCCTGATAACCAATTCTTCATTGCTTTTTTTATTTATTAAAGGGCATGTAAAGGCAAAAAAATAAAATCCCATTTTTACTTTCTTTAATGAAAAAGAAAGCTATCTCCAAAATACTTTTGTATTTGTAAATGTGTATCGTTTTTATTAGAAACCTGACTGTAGTGAAATGCTCCCTAACTGCTCTGCAAGAAATAAATCTTACTGAACAGCAGGGGGAGCCCCCGCCTTACTTCCAAGCCGTGCAGAACTCAAGCAGCTTTGTTTGTTTCCCTGTAGAGCAGTCGGCGACTGTCTAACTGCAGCTGCAGGGACAAAGATCATGGAGCCAGATTTAAACAGATAAACTGGTATTCAATTTGGAGGATTATTTTGCTGCAGCCACTGGTTCTGTAGATTTTGAGAATGTTTGTATTAAGCAATACAAAAACTATAAAATCCACATTAGATTACATGACAACACAGGACCCAGTGCAGTCTGTATATTCTGATTATTAATCAGTCTTGCTGTATTGACTTCTGGCAGATGTTATTTGACTTGTGCTGTTTTGATAATTTATGACGATCCCTAAGAAGCCCAGACTACACTGAGCATGTGCACAGTCTTGGTCTTGCAAAGGTGTTTAACAAAAGGCCCCGTGGCCAACTTTGAAAACATAAATCATTTGTTTGATTAGGCTTGTGGTGCAGTAAGTTCATGTTTATGTTTAGTATACAAAATACAGCATTTCTAGCATTATTCTATTCTGTGTGATTTTGGCACATATATAATAATTAACCTTATAGCCCAGTTGCATGATTTTCTTTTTCATTTAGATCTGAAATGCAACATAATCTAAAATGTAAAATAAAAAAAAATTTTTTTGCAATGAATTTGTTTTTTTCCCTCTCATATAAACAATGATGACCGGGTCGGTGATCTCCTAAACTTTGATGTGTTTGTAGATACAACATCAGAATAATGTATTATAACAGTTTAGAAAGCCAGTGATATGGATTTGCTGAGCTACTACTCAGATACAATAGTGATGGGGAAATTTACATTAGCATAAAATAAACATCCCAGGGTGTCCAGAACATATGCAGATTATAGCCACATCAGATCTCATAATAGTCCCATCAGACCTTGTTTTGCACATTTTCCCCGCAATTCCTTCAGCTATTTTAGATGAAGTAAGGTTTCACACAATGTTAAATAACCTTCTAAATAAAACAATTAACATTAAAGGGATACTGTCATGGGAAAACATGTTTTTTTTTCAAAATGCATCAGTTAATAGTGCTGCTCCAGCAGAATTCTGCACTGAAATCCATTTTTCAAAAGAGCAACCAGATTTTGTTATATTCAATTTTGAATTCTGACATTGGGCTAGACATATTGTCAATTTCCCAGCTGCCTCCAGTCATGCCACCTGTGCTCTGATAAACTTCAATCACTCTTTACTGCTGTACTGCAAGTTGAAGTGATATCACCCCCTCCCCCCCAGCAGCCTAACAACAGAACAATGGGAAGGTAACCAGATAGCAGCTCCCTAATACAAGATAACAGCTCCCTGGAAGATCTTAGAACAGCACTCAATAGTAAACGCCAAGTCCCACAGAGACTGATTCAATTACATTAAGTAGGAGAAATAACAGCCTGCCATAAAGCAGTCCATCCTAAAGTACAGACACAAGTCACATGACTGGGGCATCTGGGAAACTGACAAAATGTGAAGCCCCATGTCAGATTTCAAAATTGAATATAAAAACATCTGTTTTCTCTTTTGAAAAATGGATTTCAGTGCAGAATTCTGCGGAGCAGCACTATTAACTGACGTGTTTTGGAAAAAAAACATGTGAGTATCCCTTTAAAATAAGTTGCTATGAGCAGGGCCCTCTGATCCTATGCTTATTCTGTAACCCTTGTTTATTAAATTGTTGAAACAATTTGTTAGAAATCAATGCATATTGCAATGTGCTGTGTAACTTCAAGAGCTATATAATTCTGTAGTACACAATTTCTCAAAACTAAATTCATACAGACAAAGACAAGAGGTCCTTTGCACATACCAGATTTCAACAAATATATAACATTGAGAAATGTTGTGTATTAAGCTACTGCCCTACCCTTTAAACAAAACAGAGATTGTTTGTTCATAAATTGCAACATATTCATGCTGACCAATTAAGTCATTGGGGCAAATTCACTAAACGACGAAGCACCTAACGTTAGCGTGACTGTGCCAGCGTAGCGCATTTTCGTTAATTTGCCGATTCATTAACGGACGCTGGCTTAAATTCGCTAGTGTTACTTCGCACCCTTACGCCTGGTGAATTTGCACAACTGACTTAACTACGCAAATTCACTGACGCACAAATTATTCTGAACGCTACCTTTTACACAGACTTCCTTCGCCACAGACCAGGCGAAGTGCAATAGAGTAGATAGGAATTGCTTCAAAAAAAGTTAAAAAAACGCCAGCGTTTTTTCATTTTTTATGGGTGATAGACTGAAAAAAATCGAATTTTTTTTTTTGGGGCTACCCTCCTTCCCCCCTACATTTCCTAACTCATGGCACCTTAACTATACAGTGGGCACATGTGTAGGGCAAAATAAAAATTTTATTTGCTGTTTTGAAGGTTTCCCAGGCTTGTGTAGTGATGCTACATATACCTCCATTGAAACTTGAATTTGGCGCCGTATGCAAATTAAGCATCGCTAGCGTAACTTTGCTTTGCTTGGCGAATCAACGCTAGCACAACTTCGCACCCTTACGCTTCCCCTGAGCACAACTTCGGATTTTAGTGAATTCGCATAGCGCTGGCGAAAATACGTCTGGCGAAGCGCGGCGAAGCGGACGCTGGCGCAACAACCAATTTTAGTGAATGTCCCACCTTGTCTCTGGTCTGGCCAGTCCTACACTCAATTTCAAATATGTCTTAAAGGGAATGTCAAACCAAAGATGTTTATTGCCTAATAAAAGAAAGCATAATACACAGCAACTTAGCATTTGTATTAATTACATAATTTTTTCTATGAAATCATATTGAAAGCAGTGTTTGTCTGTCCCTGTCTATTCTCTGCCCTGGTGTTGCAGATTGTTGATACAATGTAAGACAAGGTATTGTTAGGGTTGTTGGGGCAAATAAATTGGGGCGAATAAATTCGCTAAACGGCCGCAAAAATTTGCTGGCAAAATTGTAAAAAACGAGACGCAGTCGCTGTTTCGCAAATTTTTCGCCATTTTGCAGGAAATTTTCCAATTTGTCATTGAAGAAAAATGGTGCAAATTCGCCCATCACTAGTTGTTCATCTTCAAACACGTTTTTCAGTTCAGTTGGTTTCAGATTGTTCACCAGAAATAAAATCTTTTTTCCAATTACTTTCTATTTTCTATTTGTGACCGTTTTTCTAATATTGAAGTGTAAAGTTTCATTTTTCACCCTCTGAAGGAGCTCGAAGGGGGGGTCTTGAACTGTTTTAAATTGATACATTTAGTTGATACATTTTTTATTTTTGTCCATGCTGAGCAGAGTCCCTCAGTTTCATTAAAGGAAGCATTAAAAAAGTTGCTAAGAAATGTATCATCTAATTGTATCAATAGGGGAAGATTTATCAAGGGTCGAAGTGAAATCGAGGGAATTTTCGAAGTTAAAAAATTCGAAATTCAAAGTAATTTTTGGATACTTCTACCATCGAATAGGCTACTACGACTTCGACCTTCGGTTTGAAGAAAAATTGTTAGACTATTTGATAATCGAAGTACTGTCTCTTTAAAAAAAAACTTCGACCTCAATACTTCGCCAACTTAAGCTTGCTGAAGTGCTATGTTAGCCTATGGGGACCTTCCAGAGCATATTTCTAAGTTTTTTGTATTCGAAGGAAAATCATACGATAAAATCGTTCGAATCATACGATACGAAGTACGATCATACTACGATCGGAATATAATCGTACGATGTAAAAAATCCTACAAATTCGACTTCAAATTTCGTAGTATTCAGTTCGATGGTCGAATTTCGAAGTATTTTCCACTTCGAAATTCGAGCCTTGATAAAACTGCCCCTAAATGTAGCAAATTGTAACAGTTCAGAATCTGCTCCTGCATCACTGAGCTGCCAGACTGAAACACCAACGACAGGAACATTATACTTTAAACTAACATTTTGGACAAAACAGTAAAAAATAAAAGATGGAAAGTAAAAAAGTCTTTGTTTATGGTGAACAATCTGAAAACAACTCAATTGAAAAAGAGTGTTTGGAAGGTGAACAACCCCTTTAACAGACCCGTCTTTGCTGCAACATTGTTTAAAAAGTAACAACTAGGCAGATGCTGCTTTCAGTAGCAATCATTTTTTACAAATAACTTTAAAAGCACCGAGAATTTTTAATAAATGTAAATTTGCTTAGAATTATGTTTTCTTTTATTAGGGCTATGTTTTATTGATAGTTGATTTGCTAATGAAGGTGAAATTGCCCTTTAAGCTGCTAAACTCTAAAAAGACTTTCTGATCTTAAATAGTTACAATTGTATCTTTGTTTATTTTAAATTGTTACAAATGTATCTTAGTGCAGCTGCTAAGTGTTCTGGGCTAATGATGTGCGGGTAGGATTTTTCCTCGATATCCGCCCTCCCACCACCCACGCCTGTCAGAGTCCAAACTTCCAGGTTCCTTTTATTAACCTGTGCTGACCCACCCTGCCGATGACATCACAAAAGGGCCGGGGTAAGCAGGCGCGTGGCTATGAAACCCGGAAGTCGGAAGCCGGCAGAGTAAGGTGGAAGAGCTCGACCCAGACCCACCCACCACCCACAAATGGGGGTGCGAGGTTGGCCTGAACCCGATGCATTTTGCGGCTAACGGGCCGGCCTGCACATCACTATTCTGGGCTCTCTGCCTCTTATTTTAACCACAACCAGCAATAAAGAGAATAGCAAGGTACAGACAGATATGGATTTCAGCAGCAATTACATTAACAAAATACATTAAAAACCCTTAGAGAATTTGTAATGAATGAATGTTGAAAGGTTGTTGTCACGGCCGGCACCCGATACCAGAACAAATGCCAAGCACTCTGGTCTCGGCTCGGCTTCACCAGTAGTGTGACCACCGTTGGGCTTCGGGAGGAGCCCTCAGCTTACTTGGGTGCCACCTGGACTTTACGAGGGGTGCAAGGCGAGATGTTCTGGCTGGCGAAGGGGCACGGCTGTTAGGCAGAAGGATGGTCAGACAGGCTGGGTCGAGGCAGGCGGATATCAGAATCGTCAGGCAGGCAAGGGTCAAACCGGGTTGTCAATCAAGGGGTTAAGCAGGAGAGTTGTCGTAGGCAGGCTAAGGTCAGGATACAGAGTTCAGAGTAGTCAGGATACAGGCAAGGTCAAACACAGGTTATCAGACAGACAAGATTCAGATCAGATGCACTAGGCTCAGGAACCACAAGAAACAAGTTCTATCACGGGCAAGGAACAGTACACTGAATGGGCCTTAAATAGTATTCAAAATTCACGCAAAAACGTGCTGGCGCAAACACGAGGCGCGCAGGCGTGCCCTAATAACAAAGATGGTGTCTAGGAGACACGCGGCGGGCGTCCCCGTCGGTGGAGCGGGGCCGACCCCGCCGTGCAGGTAATTTTATTACAATTGTTTAAGTCTATGGGTGTCCAATTTTTCTTGACGCGCAGTGAATTTTTTTGCCACACATAATTTTTTTTGCCATGCAACGCCATACAATTCTATGGGCATCATTTCCGTGTCGAAATAAGGCAAAAAAATTCACCCATCCCTACGAGGTATGTAATTTCTCTTTCTGATATATGATACTTAAAAGTTACACCATTATTCTAAGCAATCAAAATGTATGGTGCCCTAATCTTTATATTAAATCATGGTATGATTTTTCAGTGATGCCAGTGTGAAGGATTAGCTTTGCATCCAGACCTTTCCCTACCCCAAATGCAGGTTCATTGAATGCAAAAGTTTAGGCATCTCTTGTCCAAACTGAGATATTTTGGCAATTACATATGTAGTACTTGTGTAAGTGAAAAGTAGGAAACAACTACTGTAGGAATAAAAAAAACCATCATTTTTTAACATTTTAATATGCAGTTACATTTTATTTAAAATAGAAACAAAGAAAATAGTCATTGTGGCATGTGCAAACGTTTGGGCAACCTTCCACTTGTCCAGGGATAAAGTCTGGTTTCTTAGATTGTATATACCCTGGATAGAGAGAGAGTAGAGGGCAAATTTACTTACCTTCGAAGCTGCACCAGTGTTGGTTTTGCCACACTTCGCCAGGCGTAGATTTGCCAGGGCTGCGCAAATTCACAAAGATCCGAAGTTGCACACAAGTTACCCATCGTTTGCGAAGTTGCGCTAGCGATTTTACGATCATCTGTTCGAAGTTACGCTAGCAATTGCAAATTTGCATACGCTGTGCAGTTAAAGTACAGTGGTCGTATATGCAGCAGCAAACACATTACACTACACAAGGCCAGGGAACGTTAATAAATGTATTCTAATGCCCTACACATTTGCCCACAGTATAGTTTAGGTGCCATATGTTATCAAATGTAGAGGGGAAGGAGGGTACCCTAAAAAAAATTTCAATCTTTGTCAACCTATCACCCTATAAAAAGTAAAGACGCCAGCGTTTTTTTGGGACTTAGAAAAAATTTCAACTTTTTTTGGACCATCTACTCTACTGCACTTTGCCTGGTTTGAGGTGGCGAAGTAAAGTCTGGCGCAAGAGGTAACGTTCACGAAAATCCTTAACTTAGTGAATTAGCGTAGTTACGTCCCTTCGCCAGAGCGCAACTTCGTCTGGCATAAGGGCGCGAAGTAGCGCTAGAGGAGGTCCACTTCGCTAGCGAATTTATGCCAGCACCTGTTAGTAAGTCGGCGAAGTGGCAAAATGACGTAATGCAACTTTTCACTAGCGTTAGCCACTTTGACCTTTAGTAAATTTGCCCCTTGGTCTCTCTGAAGAGCTGCTGCAGAACAAAAGGAACTGGGGCTCTAAGGACAGTGTAAATGTCAACCTGTAACACCATGCTGCTGAGTCGAAAACACAGGCAAAGTAAGAGACCCACAAGAAGTTCGAACAAAGCAGGCACCAAGGAGAGACTGTTTAAATGCAAATCATCACAAAAATGTGAGGACAATTTTAACTTGAAAATAATTTTAATAAAAAAGTTTGACAGTCTTAGCAGCCTGTTCCCTAATTTTGGCAGTGGAAACCAATTGCTACAGTTGAAGAGATTCTTAAAGCAATTCGTAAAGCAACCCTCTGCATGTAAGTATCTATCCATGTCCGGAGGTGCAACACTGGCAAGTTAAATACTTTGGAACCTTAAATATACAGTTTTTAGTGATAAACACTAGTGATTAGCGTATTTATTCGCCAGCTATGGCTTTGCATCGAAATTACTACATGTGCGGAAAAATTTGCAGAGAAAAAACTTCCATAAGAAACAATGGCCATTGACGTTAATGCATTAAGACAAAAAAAGTCACCAAAAGAAAAAACACCCATTGACTTTAACGCATTTGGAGCGAGAAAAATTGTCCCACGCGTAAACAATTGTCACGCATAAAAAACGCCCATTGATTTCAATGCGTTTCCCAAAATTTCGCGAATTTTTGCACAGTTTCACAAATTTTTCAGCAAAGCAAATTGGGACAGAATTGCCCATCACTAATAAACACTGTTTTTGCAATAACCCCTTACCCTAATTACCTCTTTAGGCCTTATAACAATTATAAGTTGCCATCTGTTGACAGCTGCAGATCTTAAAGGAGAAATCAACCTGTGGGGGAAAAAAACTCTACCCCCCCACCCCAGCTAGACCTCCCTCCTCCCCCTTGGGGAAATGCCCCATACTCCATATTTACCCCTCGGCGAAGTTCTACGCGTCCATCTTTCGCGTCCTCAGTAAGATGACTGGGAGATCGGCAATTTCTGTGTAGTTCCGTGCATGTGCAGTTGCGCAAACCGGCAAACTGCTCCAACTGTGCATGCGCAAAAATACCAATCTCGCAGTCAGCTTATAGAGGACGCGGAAGATGGAAGTGTGGAACTTCGCTGGAAGAATCGGCGCCGAGGGGTAAGTATGGAGTATGGGGCATTTCCCCAGGGGGGTAGTTAGCTTGGGGGGAGGAGGGAGGGAGGTCTACCTGGGGGGGGTATGGGGTTTTTTCCCCACAGGTTGATTTCTCCTTTAATAAAATCTCTGACATCCCAAATTTTGGGCTGTCACTCAACAACTATGGTCTCCTCTAAGAGTACAGTTCTGAAATTTAGCTAATTAATGCCGATAAAGCAGGGGTTGGCTATAATAAGATTTTAAACTCTTCCAGCTCACTATTTCCACTGTCCCTAATGTCATCAATAATGGAAGTTAAGGGGAACTATGGAAGTCAAGGCAAGATCTGAAAGAACAAGAAATGGTTTGCATGCTGGATAGAAAGGCAAAGGCAACCTCTTATATGAATGCATTGCATTGTTCGGTGGTGCAGAATTGCATGCACAGACATGACTGGCATGGAAGAGTCATCGCGGGAATCTATATAAAGGGTTTCACATAATAATTTCTTTAATGTTTTCTTACCAGTAGGTCCTTTCAGTATAAGAGGAAAAAATGTTCCATCTAAATATTCTGAGAGGATTTGTGAGAGCTGGGAAGTTGTGGCACTCTCTCTGAATCAGTCGTACAGGCTGATACATTAGATAGCTTTAAGAAGGGGTTGGATGGCTTTTTAGCAAGTGAGGGAATACAGGGTTATTGAAGATAGCTCATAGTATAAGTTGATCCAGGGACTGGTCTGATTGCCATTTTGGAGTCAGGAAGAATTTTGTTCCCCCTCTGAGGCCAATTATAAGAGACTTTATAAAGGTTTTTTTGCCTTCCTCTGGATCAACTAGCAGTTAGACAATTATCTTATAGACATAAAAGCTGACCTTGATGGACTTGTCTATTTTCAACCTACCGGTAACTTACTATGTAACTATGAAGACAAGCAAGAGGTCTTTTGGAAAACAAGTGGGACTGATGTAATCAAAATTAAACTCTTCAGCATTAAAAAATAACACCTTGCCTGCTGTTAAACACAGGTGACTCTATTATGCTTTGGGCATGTGTGGCAGCCATTGGCAAAGTGTGGACAAAAGACTGTACTCCAGAAAATCTAAGCTAATTATGGATACCGATGTGAAATAGTGAGCGTGAAAAGGGGTTGGCTCTTAAAGCAAGAAAGATTCTAAACATACCTAAAATGCCACCATAAGTTACATAGCAAGTTGAAGATTTTGTAATGACCTTCAAAATTCCCTGACCTAAACATCATTGCTAGATATTGGTATAGTGTAAATTAAACATGCACAAGGGCCCAAGACAATCTCAGAATTAGATATGATTTGCAAAGAAGAGTGGGCAAAAAATCGCTACACCAAAAACGGAGTGACCCCTAGCTAGATACAAAAGGCACGTTCAAGCTGTGATCTGTGCCAAAGGGGGTGTTGGGTGTCCTAACTTGCCAGGAAGGTGAAATGGACACATTTCAAACAATAAAAGAGATATTCAATTGTTTATTTAGTTTTGGTTGGGAACATAAAAAAAGTTTTGTGCAGCCTATGACAAATCTGATCATTTTTCCTTGGATATATTTGTCTTTTCTCTCTGCTGTTTTGCACGTCTGGCTGAGCAGTGGGAGTATTTCAGCTCATGCGCTGTCTGTGTCAGTACCAATCTCTGAAACACAGGAGACTTTGCTATATAAGATATTAAAGCATCCTTCCTGTAATTGATAAGTCATTGCACAAGATAAAATGGTTTATTTATTTACCCTGAGAAAAATGTGCAATCGCTATACTTTTTCCCAGAATACAGTATAATTTTGAGCACAATGGGGTAAATTCACTATGTGCCGAAAATGCGCTAGCTTTGCTGCACTTCGCCACACTTTGCCACACTGGTCTGAGTTGGCGAAGTCAAGTCTGGCGCATTACATTCAGTAAAATCCGCAAAGTTAGTGAATTATCGTAGTTACGTCCCTTCGCCAGAGTGCAACTTCGCCTGGCGTAAGGGTGCGAAGTAGTGCTAAATTATGTCTACTTCGCTAGAGAATTTACAACAGGGACCGTTAGTAAATCAGTGAAGTGGCAAAATGACGTGACGCTGGCAAATTTTCGCTAGCGTTAGCCACTTTGCCCTTTTTGTAAATTTGCCCCAATGTGTCTGATTTGTCAAAATGTAATACTGAAACAGGATAGAGCGTTCGCACACCCACGGCAGTCCTCAACGATTGTAGCTTGGTGCTCAGTATGAGAGGACGCGACAGCCTCCCAGGTAATTCAGGAAACAGAAGATACTGGCACACAAAGCGTTTACAGCAGGTGAACCTTGCTTTAATTCAAAAAGTGCGGAATGTGCAACGTTTCGGGGTCACGCCCCTTTCTCAAGCTTGAGAAAGGGGCGTGACCCCGAAACGTTGCACATTCCGCACTTTTTGAATTAAAGCAAGGTTCACCTGCTGTAAACGCTTTGTGTGCCAGTATCTTCTGTTTCTTGTCAAAATGTAAGCAATATTGCGTTCACGTCATCTCATCTCAAATTGGAGGCATTTGCACCCAATATTTTCAAAGTCCACCTGGTTTTATTTTCAGTGTTTCCCATGCATGTGACGTCTTTGTCCCAATTCTTTAGTCCCAACTGTGCTATGGCAATTGATACAGGGTGCTAAGGGAACACTGGAGCTACTGCCTGGTCAGGAGGTGGTGGTGGCTTCATTCAGTGTTCCTCTGAGAAAATTTGGAACAGAAGGTAGGACTGAGGGGCTGTAAGAGCAACTATAAGTTTTTTTGCCACAAGTACCTTTAATGGAAGTGCTTATATATGCAATTCAGTGCAGGGGGAAAATGCAATTTGCACACAGTGCTTGCAATGTAAATGAGCCCAAAAAATCTCTACTCACACAATTAGACATGATAGAGGACATAAAGCAGAGAATGCTGTAAAGAGAAATGGCTATGAGGCAAGTAGGGGGAAACCAGTTACCCCAAAAAAATTGTACGCTCTTTTGCAGCCTATCATCCTGAAAAAAGGAAAATACACCAGCGTCTTTTGGGATTTTTTTGGGGGGAAAAATTTTCAACTAAAGTTTGCAAACTCTATTGCACTTCGCCTGGTCTGAGGTGGCGAAGTCAAGTCTGGAGCAAGAGGTAACGTTCAGTAAAATCCACATCGTAGTGATATTGTGCAGTTCGCCTGAGCACAACTTCGCCTGGTGATTGAGTGCGAATGAGCGCCAGCTTCAGTCTCTTTCGCTAGCGAAGTTACGCCTGCGCCCGATAGTAAACCGGCGAAGTACCAAAAGGACATCACTCTGGCAAATTTTTGCCATCATTAGTCATTCGCCCTTTAGTAAATTTGCCCCTTCATCTCACAATTTGTCATTAAATATAACTGGGCAAATTATTGGGTAATTTAAGGTCGATAAGTAAAAGTCAATATTATTTTAAAGCACAAAGATTGCTACAGGTCTAGTCACCTATGGCAACTACATTTGTCACCTGTTTAAAAACAAACATCTTATTAATTGGTAGAAGTTACTGTTCCAGGGCAAACGGAGAGCATTTTATTACATTTGGAGGACTGCAAGTGATAGGAGTAGGGACTGTAAATATGTACACTTTTAATAATTATAAAAGCATAAGAAATGTTTGCAAAATGTATTTTAAAACCTGTAAATTTATAGATTTTGATGAGATTTTTCAAATTTTAGTAAACATTTACAAAAAACTACGTCATCTGAAAAAATGTGCTGCCTCTAGCTATCCGGTGCTTGGAATGGGTTCACAAGTCACAAAGCTTGGAATGGGTTCAACTAAATACACAAGGTGTCCAGGGCCGGATTTACATATCAGGTGCTCATAGGGCCGCTGCCGTTCATCGCCCCCCCCTTCCTTTGTGCACATGTGCAAATTTTTAGTATCAGGTTCAAAGTACTAGAGATTGGTGCACAGGAAATTTTAAAAACTATTGTATCTCCTGTGAATCCCCAGTGCTTCCTAACCAATGCTAGTGTGATTGGGCGGTATGCCAGTCCCCTAAATTCTGCGCCCTAGGCCCAGCCTTTGTGGCCTTTCCACAAATCCAGGACTGAAGGCATTGGCTAACTTCAAAACCTGCAAATAGTGTTAGTGTTCAGTTGAATCCCTTATCCTTTGACCTTCTACAGACAGTTGTTACTTGGTTGTACTTACATGGCAAGGATCACTTGCAATTGCGGTTCTGACAATATAACCAAACTGATAGGCCTAAGTTGAAGTATTCAAAGACCAGTTTTCCCAAACAGACTTACGATCTTGTGTTTGTTGAAACGTGTAAGGCTACCTCCATGTTACCTAAATAAATGCCTATGTGATTTTACACGTTTGTTTGGGAAGACTGCTTTTTGGGTATTTTCTCTACGTCTATAGGGTTGGATCTGCTCCCTTAGCTGGGCCTCTTCCAGTATCTGGTGAGTTATGTGAACTACTTATGGACCATCCTTAAGCTGGCCATAGACGCAAAGATCTGATCGTACGAATCAAGGATTCGTAAGATATTCGGACCGTGTGTGGAGAGTCCCGACATTTTTCGTCCGGCGGAGATCGGTCGTTTGGTCGATCGGACAGGTTAGAAAATTTCTGTCGGCTGCAGATAATATCTCTGCGTGTATTGCTGATCGTACAATTTTCAGTGGGAGACTGTCACTAGCTTTGGTTGGACATAAAAATCATACGATTGCTGTCAGGGGCAGAACATTGCTGATCTGTTCTTTAACTAATCTGACTGGTAAGACTTTGATCTGAATGGTTAGTGGCAGGTCGGGAGATGGGAAAGTCCGATCGTACGATGATTCATTAGATCGGATCTTTGCATCTATGGCCAGCTTTAGATTGTTCATTAAGTTGCAGTATCCTAGAACTTTTCCTGAACATTTCAAGATAGAGCATCCAGCTTGCAATGCAAATTAATCCAATCCAAATTAAGTGAAAGATCCGTTATCTACATTCTGGATAAAAGATCCCATACCTGTATCTGCAATTTGTTGCCTTTCTAGGAAATATTATTGCTTTAAATGTTTAGCCACTTGTCTGATCTGTTTCTTTTTTCCCATCTGTCCATAAACTGCTTCCCTCCATTTACTGCATGAGTGCTTAAAAAATTGGCAGAAGTGCCTGGGTGTTGTGCTGGGTCAAAATAATATATAGCACCAGACAGGTTTTCTATAACCTGAACTAACACTGCCAATGTTCTATGCGATACAAAGTAAAGTAAAAGTGATGCTATAGATGTGATCAGTTTTATTTATATTATTCTTAACAGTAAGAATGCAAAATACCTGCATTTCAGATAGCATACAAAACCCCTATCATGCCTTATTTTTCTCATCTCTAGTTCTGTTATGGGCAGTCAGGGACAGAATGTGAAAGTTTTGGTGGGGTCTGACTTAGACTTCCTCTGTCAAGGGACCTTGGGCAGAGCATTCACTTCTTGTGCTGCACACCTCCCTAAGTTCTAGCTAGAACAGTGCTGCTAATGCTCTGCCATCCAGGCTCTCTCGCTGCTCAGAATATTAATTTGAAGAGTTGGAACAAAAGTCTGCACTGCACCAAAATGGAAGCCATTAGAGCTCTAGAAAAAATACAAAAAATACTCACCTGCTTTACAAGAAGCCTATGACACAATAGGGGCCTTTACTTCAAAAAATAAAGCTATAAATCTGCCTTTTCTCTGGACGTAGGTTTCACTTTTACATGCGACATGTATGTCACCATAAACTAAAGCGAGATCTACTGCATGCATTGCATAGCTGCTTTCTTCTTTTATCGTATGTGTAACCTGGCTTACATTTCTTTGGCTAAAGGGAAGGATATAATAACATGACCATTGCATCTTCTCCTGCTTAAGCCAAGATTCTGACAAGTTAATTAAGAAGGAGCTGGGCAAGTATATTCATTTATTTGCTTAGCTTAGGAATCTAGAGGTCAAGGATATCATTTTCATGGAATATAATTGTTTTAATCTTTGGTTGGTGCCATTTTAAGCAGTGGTACATACCAATTAGCATAACCAAACGTTTTTCAATCCGTGGATAGGGTGGTACACTGCAGTTCTTGATCTCTTTTTTCCTCCAATTACACAAATCCAGTGGGGCTGATGGTGTCAAAAAAGTCTGAAGGGCATTAGTGAGAGGAATCTTGGTCTCTGCACCTCCCTTCAGTAGTGAATGATGGTTATTTTCCTTAAGGGTGTGTAAAATTACCATGATGGGTTTCAGGATTCAATGTCGCAGTTGACTCCTAGGCCTCTTTCTGCCCCACACACCTCTGCCTTAGCCATTGTCCTTTGACGCTCCTCCTCTCAGAAATAGGATGCTATTATTATATTTTTGTTGTTGGCTCTTAAGTGTAAAGCCAGAGACAAGGCATGGCCAGGAAACACTCGGAGGATGGAATGTCCACACTGAATGGTGTTAGATTAAGCAGACAAAATGGCACCAATCAAGCAAGGCTACTAGCAAATAGCAGACTAATACAGACAAATGTAACTGTTTTTATATTGTAAACCATAACACAACAATGACTCAACATGAAGTTATAAATACAAGATAAATAGGATTATCATACAAACCCATGGCAGAATGCCCGTGCTCTGCATGGATCACATACACTGGACTGTACCCAATGGCATTGCCAAGTTAATCTACATCTGAACCAATAACCCACTAAGACATTTGTAGTTGATGTCACCATGATATCTCTGGCAAGTGATGGTGGCAGGTGGAACCTGTCAATGAATTCAGAATTCATTACAAAAAATAAAAAATTGTCGGCAATGATAACAAAACCAACTTTGTATTTGTTTTCCTCTGTCTCTGTGTTCAAAAAATGGCTCCAGGCTTCAGACATACTGTATATATGCAGAGATATATATTATCCTTTAGGGTACAAAAAAAATGCATGTAGCTCACTTAAAGCGCTTATTAGTGCAAAATAAAACACAGCAAGCAAGGGGCACATTGGAAACTGGGAACAGGATGAGCAGCAAGTGTTAGCAACAACAGCCAGTATTCGACTAGGGTTCCACAGGCCAACCAGAAAACACTAGAACAGGGATCCCCAACCTTTTGATACTGTGAGCAACATTCAGAGGAAAATGGAGTTGGGGAGCAACACAAGCATGAAAAATGTTCTTGGGGTGCCAAATAAGAGCAGTGGTTGGCCATTTAGTGGCCCTATGTGGATTATCAACCTACATTGAGGCTCTGTTTGGCAGTACACCTGGTTTTTATACAACCAAAACTTGTCTCCAAGCCTGGAATTCAAAAATAAGCACCTGCTTTGAGGCCACTGGGAGCAACACCCAAGGGGTTGGAGAGCAACATGTTGCTCATGAGCTACTGGTTGGGGACCACTGCACTAGAACATGGGTTCACTATTCAACATGATTTTATATTGCTGTATGTTAACCTTTCTACCCTTATTGCATTGATATTGCAGTATTTTTCTTTTGTCTTATGCCTTGCTATCTTCTATGACTTCTTTTACTTTTTGCCCCTTTTTCTTTCTCTTCATCTTCCCCTACATATCCCTTTCTTTTCTCATGCAGGGAGGTACAAGTAAAAAAAAACTATTAATTTTAGTGGACAGGTAGACCTGCTGATGCCAGGATCCCGGTACCATGAATAGTACCTCCAACACTGTCTCTTGGTCCCCCAGCTAGTTACACAATATCTCACAGATTCAGAAGAGTCAGAGATGAAAAGAGTTTCTTGGTACATCAAATGAAGAGAATTGCTAGGGCTGCACTGCAGAGATTAGTGTCCTTGTTTTACTCAAAAAAATATTATGCAAGACTCAGGCATGGTAAAATTCTTTGTTTATACGTAAGTATTGTAAGCATCAGAAACCAAATTCCTATGAGACAGTGTATGTTTGACAGTTGTATGAATAAAGAAGAACATATTCCATTATCATTAGCTAACTACAGAAGATGTTAATGCAGTCCATATCAGCCTGGATTCAACGAGACAAGGGGAGGTAACGATGCCTCAGATATATGTAAATATTGGTCTCATTCCAAAAAAAAACGACTTGGGTTAATTTATGGGAGCCGTGTGGACCCAATATAGATCTTTATATAATTTCAGTGCTGCTTGCCTACTCACATTGTGGCTTGTGCTACTGTTGCCTCCTATCTGATGAGCCTGCATTACCAATGTGTAAGGACATTTGCAGTTGGGATGCAACAAAAAGTGAGTGGTGAAAAGGTCCAGTATGAACTTGTATGTACTTCAACTGACAGTCAGTTCCCACAGCTGTTTTGTCAAAAGGGACCAAGGAAAGTAATGCAAATTTCCAAAACTGTTTGGTCAAATGTGCTGCATAGCTTGTAACTGTATAAATTATGTCTTGAAACAACCGAATCCTCCTGAATGTCGAGAACTGTAATCAAAATCAGTGTTAATCATTTCAGGAGCAACTGTCCTATGTTTTCAGTAGCTTCCAAAGGAACATATACCTTAGGAAGGACCTTACGTGCCATATTTCATAGAGATGGTTCCAAATGACTTCTCAAGATATCCTAGCTACATATGGTAGATTTGGATTAACTTGCTCAATATATGTTGGATTGTTTTTAGGACAAGTATACCAAAAGAATTCATATCATATCCAGCTGTCGAAGGATTTGCATATGCCATCCCTCATTCTTGTGTGGTACCAGTTCTATTCATTAGAATAGGGTGTGAAGCCAGAAGATTGTAAAACAGACAAAATGTAAGCATTTATATGCCTAATGTAGAACTTAGAATTGGTTCTAGAATTGGACAAACTTAGTAGCACTTCACTAACAGTGCTGGGTTCTTCACTTTAATTCCAGACAGGGCACTGCCTACAAGGAGTCTGTATGGTCTCTATGTAGATAGGCATTAATCGTGGGGATCCAGTATGTTTACTGCACTTGACATTACTATATTTTTAATGGTAGGTGTGAAGTCCCCATTGCCCCATACATTAACTTGGTATGTGCATGCCAGCATAGATAATATAAATATAATAATATAATATATATTTATATAATGAAAAATGTCTACAATATACACAAAAGTACTTTTGCAAAATTATGTTCATTTTTTGAGAGTCAAGAAAGTAGCTGTTTTGTTGTGATGTGAATATTCATCCAAGCTGCAGGGACAGCGTTTGTCTAGAACCACTTTCTGTACATCTCGGTCAAGCCTGCACTTTTTAGTTGATTCTCTTTCAAAGTAGGTATAAAAAAGGGTCTCTGCATACATGCGAATTCCTGGAGCACATATTAAAGCAAGCCTTCCACAGTGCCATACAACATAATACTGTGATAAAACTATTAACCTTATTACTCTCTTCATCAGATAATGGTCCATCTTGCTGGGCCTCTATCTCAGCCATCGCTGTTCTTGCTTAGGCTTCTCTTGTGAAAGGGTGAGTCATCTTGTTATCACCTGGGAAACCAGGACCCAATAACAGGGAGACGCCAGGTTTCTGTCAAGCTTTCTGTGCAAGAGAGAGGAACAACTGGAAATTAAGCAATGTGGATCTTAGTTTAAGATAATGGTGGGCTAATCTGGGCGGTGCAGGACTTCTATGTAGTAATACAGTACTGACAACGGTCAACTACAGAGGTCTGTATTGTACATAGTTATTCTTTATTAATCAGTAGAGAGATTTTACTGATTTTAATTAATTTTGTTATTTTAAACAGGCCCAGATTTGTGGTGAGGCCACAAGGAACTTCATCCTAGTGTGCCTGGGGAAATTAATGATAATGGGTAATTTTAATTACCCAGATATTAACTGGAGCAATAGTACTGCCAGGACAGTTAATGGGAAAACGTTTATAAACTTGTTGCATGACAATTTTATGGCACAAGTTGTTGAGGAGCCAACCAGGAAAATGCTATTCTGGATCTAGTGATCTCAAATGACCCAGAACTTATAGCAAATGTGCAAGTGATTGAACCCCTGGGTAATAGTGACCATAATGTTATATGATTTAATGTCTGGTGCAAAAAACAAATATATACCGGGGCAACAAAAACCCTGAATTTCAGAAAAGCTAATTTTAATGCCTTAACAGCTGCCCTTCAGAGCATAGATTGGGGCATTATATTTTCTGCTAAAACTCAGAACAGCAATGGTTGTCATTTAAAATTATATTAAATAAGTTAGTGTTCTCAATTCATTTCCTTAAGAAGTAAATGAAGAAGCACCAAGAACCACCCTATGTGGCTTAATAAAGAAGTTAAGTAAATAGGAAAGAAGAGAAAGGCATGTAAAAGCTTCAAGTCTGTGGGGACAGAAGCTGCAGGAAATGAAAAGTATATTTCGACAGAGGCTAAGACTGATCACAAAAAGTTTTTAGTAATAGTAAAAAGATGTAGGTTGAGAGTATTGCTCCTTTAAATAATGGTACCAGTATCGTTGTAACATATACAGAAAAGGCAAATTAGAGAGCTTAGTTGAGTTTTAGACTGGCCTATTCTCTATTTATTTTTTCTCAGATTCGCTTTCATCTGGTATATTCCAATATTTAAAAAGGGGTTATGATCTCAGTCTGGCAACTATAGGTCAGTATGTTTGACATCTGTGGTGGGCAAATTATTTGAAGTCTTGTTCAGAGATCACATTCAGTGAATGACATTATGAACAGCAATCAGGATGGCTTTATGAAGGATAGGTTGTCAGACAAATTTGAACTCCGATGCCTTAATCTGTGCCGAGGTGTAAGTATAAAGTTAGGGGCATTTTCCTGGGGGGCAGCTATGCTGGGGGGGAGGAGTGAGAGGGGGTCTACCTGGGGTGGCGAGTAGGGCTTTTTTTAAAACGGTTGATTTCTCCTTTAAGAAGGGGTTGGATGGCTTTTTAGCAAGTGAGAGAATACAGGGTTATGAAAGATAGGTCATAGTAAAGGTTGATCCAGAGACTGGTCCGATTGCCATCTTGGAGTCAGGAAGGAATTTTTTCTCCCTCTGAGGCAAATTGGAGAGGCTTCAAATGTTTGTTTTTTTTTTTTGCCTTCCTCTGAATCAACTAGCAGTTAGGCAGGTTAAATATAGACTTTAAAGGTTGAACTTGATGGACGTGTCTTTTTCTGAACTTACTATGTTACTATGTTTATGACATTTTAAAACAAAACTCCAATTTTTGTGCTTAGCACTTTATCAACTGAATATAAATAAGCCCTATAGTTTGAGGTTAGCAGCTGTGCTTTTCTTTTCTTCTTTTTAACAAAAGTTATTGTAAAAATCACATAAATTGGATATCAACTGAACTTGCTGAATTTTTTCTCTTGAAGCTGGTCATCTGACTGGCTTTCTCAGTTCAGAATGCCCTGTACAAAGATATTTCTGAAATAAATACCCTGGAATCTTGCTCCAATCAGCATTATCTATTTAGTATAACTAGCAGAATTCCCAAGATTTACAAGGGTTAGTACTGGGCACAGAAGAAACTGTGGTGTCCTATGATGTTTCGTCCCATTACGCACATACCAACAGAACAGAACTAAACCCAGGTCAAGTGTGTTTCTTATTGGGCCTATGCTATTTGATTGATTTATTACCATAGATATAACATGCCCTGGATGAATGAGAACCATCACAGACACATAATTATGTAAGGAACACAACATGGTGTAGCACAATTTTATTTACAATGTACAATTTTGAATTAGTGTTAAAGGGTACATTTACATCATCTATTAGTTGAACCGAGGTGTTCCTAATAAAGATATATAATTCACCTTACTTTTTTTTGTTGTGAGTTGAAATTTTCTGTTTAGTCTGAAACTTCTGAGTTTTACATTTAAACTACTTTCAAGCAATGTAGCAACCAGGAAGTTGATGGAATGGAGAGATACCAGTACTGTATTGGCAGTAATGAGAGATGACTTAGCCAGACAAATAAGAAATACACAAATGGCCTCACAATCTTGTTGTTCGGGTACTTGATTAGAAAAGATGATCTGGTTAACATGCCTATTAATATGAATTTATTGCATATTTTGTATTTTGAAGCATCATAATCTGTTTCATATTCAAAAAGAATGTTAAAAAAAAACCAGCTATACTTATGTCCCCCATAATTATGTCCAGAAATGCAACCGATTCAATGCTTAAATCTCAGTTAATTTATACACATATACTGTAAGAGTGCACTCAAAACAACCCTGTTAAAAATATTAATTAACTTAACCATACTGAGGCTACTGACAAGCTGAAGTACTTTTGCACTGGATTCTCCATTTACTGAACCCTCAAGGTGTGTCCAAGGATAGGACTGGCAAATGATTCCAAAACGATTACCATGACAAGGAGGGGCCTTAGACATTCCCATTAAATTGCCAAATTTAGCCCTTTTGCTGAATTTGCCCTATAAAAATTAAGGCTGTTAAAATGTATTCACCAACACGGATCCATTTGGCCTTGGCCAGATATAATGACAGTTCATTAAATTATTAAATGCCATTATACTGGTCCACATGGGACTATTGTATGTTACTTCTCCTGTTTATCATTTCTTCTGTGAGCTAATACAAGTATGAGACCCATTATCCGGAAACTTGTTATCCAGAAAGCTCCAAATTACAGGGCTGTCTTCCATGGATTCAATTTTATCCAAATAATTCAAATTTTTAAAAATGATTTCCTTTTTCTCTGTAATAATAAAACAGTACCTTTTCTTGATCCCAACTAAGATATAAATAGTTATTCTTGAAAGGAAAAGCAGCCTATTGGGGTAATTTAAGGATTACATGATTTTCCAGTAAATTTATGGTATGAAGATCCATATGCGGTGAATTTTAGGGCGCAGCATAGGAATACTTGCTCCAGCAACATGTTAATATTACCTTCTGATCCTCACTTCATAGCACACTGGAAACAAAAACAAAAAAAAATTGGCTAAATTATGAAGTTGGTGATCGAGTCACAGGGTATATCCAAACTTTGACCTTGTGAATGAGTCTTGTCTCATTACCGGTGTGTAGCTATGATTATGTTTTTAGAAGTAATGAATAGAAACTTTTGTTGTGGATTTCTAAGGGATTTCCGTGACATTGGGAAACAAGGCACAGAACAACGTTCTAAAGGACAAATAAGGGTTTGGCAAAGGAACCTAATCCCTTAATCAGACTTTGACATATTAATCTACTTTTGCACATTTCAAACTGTACACTAATAACAAGCAGCGTAGAAGACATCTGTGTACAGGTATATATATATATATATATATATATATATATATATGTGTGTGTGTGTATGTGTTTGGGTGTGTATGTGTATGTTTAAAAAACAATGGTTAATACTAAATTCTATAGTTAGTATAGATATGGGTATATGTAATTCATGGAGGGGGGTGTGTATGGATGCTGGGTTTCAGTTGGAGGGTTTGAACTTGATGGACTTTGTATTTTCAACTCGATGTAACTATGTAACTATCTTTTATATCAGTCTTGGGCAGCCTGGGGGTTTTCTACAGTTGTTTCATGACATCTAGAAGATTATACAGTGAATAATGTACACCCTGTTGTAAAATATAATATTATAGAAATACCTTTTGGTTATTTGCCTAGAATTCCGTGGCAACTTGTATAATACTTATATTCAACAATAAAGGGACAATATTTCATAGATTATTTATGGTGCATTTTGGAATGCTAAACATTTCCTTGCCTTTGAGTGCCTAAAGTTCGTCTCTCCACCCTTATTCAGAGCATTATCACAGGGGGCCTGTGCCTAGGGTAGCAGATTTAGGAGGGGCAGCTCCTAGGAGTCTATACCCATGGTTCACTGTTTCCAACCCCTCCACATATGAATAACTGAACTGATGCACAGGGAGGTCAGGGGTGTTGTGGGTGGCAAGGTTTACTGGAAGTACCTATGGGGGTGGCGGCTTTGATGCTATATTTAGCCAGTTAAGGTATCTTTGTTCTGTAATTGTGATTACTCAAGTTGTCCTGTTTTTCACAGCAGACACAGCATATCTACCCTGAACGTTCCTACTTACTTAATACTAGATGGGCACTAAAGCTTAGGGCACACAGAGCGTTGTGACCCCTGCTTTCAGCCTGCCTTTTTTCTGCAAATCACAACAGTTATTTTCAGGCCGAAGTGGAGCTAACTCTTAGTGTGCCCTCAGCCTAAACCAAGAGCAACCTCTAGTCAAAAGGGGTCATTCACAGCGCCCCCTTCCAGTGTGTAAGATGCAAAAAAAAAGCCACAAGTACTTTTTTGCATTTTTGCCCACCGTGTGGCAGGGCCAGAACTAGGTGTAGGTAGAAGAGGCACATGCCTAGGATGCAACAGTAAGGGGACGTTAGGCAAATACCTCTTCAGTCTGCCTAACCCTAGTTTAGGCCCTGGGTGATAGAAGTGTAGCATCAAAGCTAACCTGTGCACCTGCTCGGCACCCTTCCCACCTTGCCTCACTTCACCACATGAGCAAGCTAAGGTTGGCGGTAAGGACAGGCCTGAGCTGTGTGTCCTGGGTTCTTCACTGGGCACCAGATTTTTTCAAGAATGAACCCTATTATCTGATCTAATTTTCATGTCTACAGAACTATTGCACTTATCTTAATCTATTCTTGATGAACTGTCTTTGAACATTTCCTTACACATGCTGGACACCAACTAACCTGCCAGATTTAAAAATAATCTGATTACAAAGGTTTTTGCATTCTGAATGATCTGCGGGGCCTCTGCCAAAATCTTCTACTTCTAATAGCAATTTCATTTGATTTAAAAGAAGCAAATGGATTGTGTTTTCTTAGGAGAAAAATAATGTGGATGTGAATGCATAGCTCAGAAAGCCAAAAGCTGCATTTAGCACCAGGGAATGTTTACTCTTGTAAAAACATGACTACAAGCAGTGCGCAAGGGCCACTTGCCAGCATTTTCCTTTGACTGTTTTTACTGTCTAAATTATGTTAATAGAGCAATAATGCATTTCATTAATGTTGTTGTGCAGAATATTAGGGATTAGGCTGACATAACACCCCAGTAGGATATATGCACTTCCTTCTTCCAGGGGGCATATTCTGCTCCAGAAATACAATTGTATCTTTAACACTCAGCCTGAAACAGCCTTGAACACTGTCTGCTCCTCATTGCAATCCTCAAAGACTTATGCCACCTTATGACAATGCTCTTTTACATTTTTCAGAATAAAGAGATTGGAATGGGCAATTGAAACAACGTGTCTGGCTATAATTGATTGTTATCATGCATCTGTATTAGTGTCTTCCAAGTGCTCTAAATTTCTCCAAAAACATACAGTATTACATCGAGTATTACAGTCGAAAATGCTGATAATACTACAGCCATGTAGCAGTTTTAGATAGAAAGAATACTAGAGTTCTGTTTATCTACTGTATAAAAGGAGAAATGCTGTTTGTTCTGCATTGATGACCCCCTATAAGGGCAAACTGGTCTATAGTTGAGACTCTTATCAGCATACTGTCCTGACTGGTCTTAAAGGAATTGTTCAGTGTAAAAATAAAAACTGGGTAAATAGATAGGCTGTGCAAAATAAAAAATGTTTCTAATATAGTTAGTTAGCCAAAAATGTAATGTATAAAGGCTGGAGTGATTTGATGTATAACAAGTCAGTCAGAGCACTACTTTTCAGCTCTCTTGGTTTACACTGACTGGTTGCCCTGGTTACCAGGCAGTAACCAATCAGAGACTTGAGGGACGGGCCACATGGGTCATTTCTGTTGCTCTTGAATCTGAGCTGAATGCTGAGGATCAATTACAAACTCACTGAACAGAAATGTACCATGTGGCCCCCCTTCAAGTCGCTGACTAACTCAGAGTTATAGAGCTGAAAAGCAGGAAGTTGGATTCTGGCTGTTTTATTAGACATCTGTTCACTCCAGCTGTTATATATTACATTTTTGGCTAACTAACTATATTAGAAACATTTTTTATTTTGCACAGCCTATCTATTTACACAGTTTTTATTTTCACACTGAACTATTCCTTTAAAGGATAACTAAAGCTTAACTAAAGTAGAAGCTAGAAATGTACTTTATGTTTTGGGCTTCTGTACCAGCCCAAGGCAACCACAGCCCTTTAGCAGCAAAGATCCGTGTCTGCAAAGATGCCCCAGTAGCTCTCCATCTTCTTTTCTGCTGATTCACTGCACATGCTCTGTGCTGCTGTCACTTACTGAGCTGAGGGACCCACTCACAATATACAGTACAAATAGAATAGAAATGTCACAATATAAGGCTGATTAGTAATTAATACCAATAATTACTATATGACAGCACAGAAACCAGTGCAATTAACATCACAATTTAATAATCAACCCTGTAGCATCTGCTTTTATTACAGACCAACCTCATCTTCTGCTGGATCATTTGTGACGACCCCTAAGCTTAGCTTAGGGGTCGTCAGAGCCCACTGAGCATGTGAGTATCAAAGACACTTTCCAAGATGGTGACCCCCTGTGACAAGTTTGAAGTCCTGAATCATTGCTGCTATTGACAAGCTGAAACTTTAGGCTGGTACAATAAGTTCAGTATATAAAATGTGGCATTTTTAGCCATATTCATTTTTAGAGTTTAGTTCTCCTTTAAAACCCTTGAGGCCTTAAAAGTATTCAAAGTAAATGGAAATCTTTGTAACAATCCAGGACCTTTCCTCCAGAATTTCTTCTGTCAACTCACAAATAAGAAAATGATCTCAACCAAAATTATTTTCTTGTGGATCTAGATTCACCGTGAAAACCAACTTGAAAAACAGGATAACATTCAGGATAAACACGTATTAGATATCCTAGAACAATGACTAATTAGCTGATAGACAAATGTTTTCGGATATCTATAAACTTTTTTTTGTTATGAAGCAAGGGAACTTGAACCAGAAAAGTCTGACAACAATGGATCTGTTTCCTAATCATATCCTACCTAGAACATGCCAAACTTATCTCTTCTACTCCTTCCCTTGACAATCTACATTCTATTGTGTCCTCAATTGAAGATGTAAATAATAGGGTGTACCTATAAATTAGTTTGCTGCACTCTGTGGTTCCACAGAGATATGAGCAAGGGCTGTATTAACACAAAAAAATAATTAGTAGCATAGTTATTTAGGTTGAAAACCTTTTCAAGCAACCTGCTTAGCTGCTGGGTGATCCGGAGAAATGTGAAACCCACATCTGAAGTCTCTACAATTTGCCCCAGTGGGAGAAAAAAATCCCTTCTTGACTTCAAGATGGGAATTGGACCAGTCCCCAGATCAACTTTGTTCTAAAAGCTAAATTCAGAAACCCTTTATTTATTCCCATGCTAAAAGCCATCCGACCTCTTCTTGAAGCTATCTAATATATTAGTCACTAACCACTTCAGGAAGAGAATTCCACAGATCAATCATTGTAATAAAGATGTTTAACATACTAAAATGGAACCTCTTTTTTTATAATCAAATATTATGTTCTTGTGTCTGCTGAAAGGATCCACCGGTGAGTAAAGCATGAGATAGTTCATTGTATAGTCACCTTATATATTTATACATATTATCATATCACTCCATAAGTGATCTTTTATACTCTTTACCAGGTTGTTACGCTTCTGTCAATCAGTGCCCAGTCAAAGGATGGCCAAGGAAAGCCTCCAGCCATTATGCCATTATCCATCCCCTCCAACTTCAGACCTAACACCACTGCATCCCACACTCATCATCTCTCTCACCCCACCATGCTCATAAAGCAGACAACAAATACCCCTTCTCATCTGCTTCAAAGTTAAGAAAAGGATGGAGTGTCCCTTTGTTCAGATCCTGTTGCAATGATGCCACATACTATAAACTAGAGTAAGTAAGACTGACATCAACCCTCAATCGTGTAGTCAGTTTTCTATCAATGTACAAACAACATTGCCAAGACCAATTACATCAACTTTCATCCAATCCATGGGTACCATTGTGGATGAACTTTGGACAATGAGAAAAAGTAACCTAGGATGTATTCCATCAGGCTCTGGCACCTTGTTCACCTTAACTTTGAGTAAATACTTAATTACTATAACCTGTGTAAGCCAAAGACTTGATTGAGCTAAGACATATTTGCTCCTACACTGTGGGTCTTGAAACTCTGACTCATCTATTGAACAAACTAAAGAAAACAATTTATTAAAGGGATTTTGTCATGATTTTTATGGTGTGTTTTTTTTATTTCTAAATTACACTGTTTGCACTGCAAATAATCCACTCTACAATATAAAATTTAATTCCTTAACCAGCAAGTGGATTTTAGTTGTAATATTGGTGTGTAGGTGCATCTCAGGTCATTTTGCCTGGTCAAGTGATTTCAGAAAGAGCAAGCACTTTAGGATTGAACTGCTTTCTGACAGGCTGTTGTTTCTCCTCCTCAATGTAACTGAATATGTCGCAGTGGAACCTGGACCACCACGTATCCGTAGTGTAAATTGCCATTGCCTTAACATTGCCTTAGCTTAAACTGCTAACGGTATCTAGGCGGGGATTGGCTTTTTAAAAAAACGTGCGGGAAGATCCACATGTGCCATAGCCTTTCTACCAGGCAGCTGTTATCTTGTGTTAGGGAGCTGCTATCTGGTTACCTTCCTATTGTTCTGTTGTTAGACTGCTGGGGAGGGAAGGGAGGTGGGTGATATCAATCCAACTTGCAGTACAGCAGTAAAGAGTGATTGAAGTCACGACACACCATTAGAATCTGGGATAATAATGCACACCTCTACTCACTATACATATACAGCCCATACCCCGGCAAAGCCACTTTTCCATAACCCTCAATTTAACCCTGGGCTTCAAAGCCGCGCTTTTTCCTGGCGGAGTGACCATAACCTCATTAGAGTGAAAGATTTGTTTATAGTCAGGGGCCCAGCTACAATAGACTATTTGAGAGCAGCGCCGATCCGCGCCTTTATGCCGCCTGAGGCGGCCTTCCGTTGCCGCCCCGACCCCTCCTCACGGCGCTCACATTTTCTGCGCAGGAGGGGGTCGGGGCGCTGCACGACGCTAGTGCAGAGAGCGCAATTGTGCTCTCTGCACTAGAAGAGCCGAATTTCCGGGTTGAAAACCGGAAATTCGGCTCTTAGTTACCAGGAGCGGCATTTTTGCTGCCCCTGGTAACCAGGGGGTGCTGCCGCCTGAGACGAGTGTCTCAACTCGCCTCATTGGTGGAGCGCCCCTGTTTGAGAGAAATCTATGATCTCCCAGAAACAGAGTAATTTCGAGTAAACCAACTGTTACATTTTGTTATGGAATGTTGGTGACAACGTGCCCTAGATACCCCAGAGTGAACCTTTTTTGAGAAATGTTGTGTAGATGGCATAACCCCCCTGAAAGTGAGTACCCTTATATATAGACATATTAACTCCCCAGCCTCATTAGTAGGTGTGCATTATATCCAGTCATGGGAAAAGGAGCTGGGGAAGTCCCTGACAGTAAAGGAGTGGAGTAAGCTATGGGATAATTTAAGGAGATGTTCCAACAACACAATATTACTTGAATCTGGATACAAGGTTCTCTTTCGTTGGTCTCTCACTCCCAATAGGTTAGCTGTTTTAGAGGTTGTAACATTCCAGGAGACATGGCACACATATGGTGGCTTTGTCCACATGCATCAAGATATTGGGTGTATAATTTGATCTTTGGAGTCTTAAATGTCAATTTACAGAAGGACCCCTACGAAGCATTAATGTGAGCTCCACCACAAAATGTAACAGGGGCACAGAGAAAACAAATTAACCATATTTTCTTGGCAGCTAGACAGCGTGGTCCTTGAAATCTCCAAGCATAAACTACAATCTACTCAAGCCCAAAATAAATTGGATGTTTGTAAATGTAAAATTGACCAGTATCACATTAGACCAATTCTCCATGTTCTTGAAGGTGTGGCAACCATGGATAGATTACAGGTATGGAGGGTCTTTCCCTTCCCACATGCCGGACTAAGATCTAGAGGTGGCAGCAGAGGGAGGAAAACCACTTTCTACTTTTCACCTTTTTCTTGGTATTTTTCTTTTTTTATTATTTTTCTATGTATTATGTTTTTGGTTGTATACAATTGTATATTACTTTATAACATATGTATTACTGTTTCATTATGAATATACATGTTGGAACTGAATTTCATCAGATCGGTAGTTGGAATAGGTCAATATTTATGTCAAATATCTTACAAGACATGTAACGTACACCTAATTGCAATATCAATGTCATTTTATATGTTAAACATGTGAGACTGTTAATGTCTGTTATTTATAAAAGAAAGAAAAAAAAAGAGTGACTGAATTTTATCAGAGCACAAGTCACATGACTGGGGGCAGCTGAGAAACTGACAATATGTCTAGCCCCATGTCAAATTTCAAAATAATGTACTATTAACTGATTTAAGTACATTTTCTTTTTTCAGAGTCCTATATCACCAAATTATTTGCATGTTATGATGGAACCATGCTATCAGCCCACATGTTTTTACTATAGATATAGTAAGAAAATGGATATTGAAAAACATTTCGGATTAGTCTTTGCCTGTGAAGCAATCGTGCTACTGTGATTTTACATTTTTGTTTTTTCATGTTTTAAAATAAGCCTATACATTTTATTTATATCCTTTACCCTATTAACTTCCTTACTTAACTCAAAACATTCCTATTGAGATCTGTAATGATTTAATATAACCAGAATTCATGTCCTGTGTAATTAGTGGAAAACTTAAGTTCCCAGTCTATGTACTGATCTAATGGTGCTAAAATACCATAAAATCTTCACATTTCCATACTTCTTAAATACAAAAATGGTGCTGCAGCTGGGAGTTAGGCTGGCTAATTACAGAATAAATATTTGGGAGAGACAAGTATGGCAGGAATGTGAAATAATGGCATTCACATATAATTTATGTCATACACATCTGCAAAATGGGAATAAGCATTTTAAAGAAAGGGCATTAAGATAATGAAAATACAAACAGGCATAGTAAGGTAATTAATGTCCGGTTGACAGTTACTGTCCGAGGGAAAATAGCAAATTGTTTTAGAGGTGAAACCTTTTCAGGGTTAGGTAGAAAAAGATTTCAGTGCTTCCAGACAGCAAGGCCCCTTCATTAATCAGAAGTTTATCAGGAGATCTATATAGAATGAAAAGACTCATGTATATTAAAAACGCTACTGATAAGTCATTTTAGAGATACAGGTTACCTTTTAGCTAATTGCATTTCATGTGCTACGAGTAGATATCTTCTTTAAACAGAATGTGGAATGACAGTCTTGTTAGGGTATATGGGAAATGATAAAGCTATATTCTTAATTAAATCACTGATGTTTCAGTCTTCCATTTCTCTATTCAACTGCAATAAAAAAGCAGCATTGTACATGTACAGCTATGGCCTTTAGAATTAGAAACCTTGTAGTACAAATAGGGCTAGCTATAACTGTGCATGCAGCCCAACACAACGCACCCCTTATTCCATTGTAATGGATACCTTGGACAAATCGCAAGCCAGCAAGGGATGATTATTATTCTTTATAGAGCAACAACTCTGCAGCACAAAGATTATACATCAGTCCCTGCCCCAGTAAAGTTAGTGGAAGCAATGCAGAGCCATCTTAATAGAGGTGTGAAAAGGGACAATGGCAATAGTCAATGCCATACAACTGAAAGTAGGAAAACTGGGGTATAACAGGTATAGTAGGACATGATTGTGACAGTCACACTGTGATAGTTAGGGGCTAATTTTTATTGTTTGTATTTTTTTCATTTCCATGAATCAAACTTTTTAGCATGTGGAGGCCTATTTATTAGAGGTCGGATTTTAGTGTTGTTAGAGGTTTTTAATTAAATGCACCAGCTCTAAAACCGCGATTTTCATTGAATTCATTAAAAGATCCGAATATAAAAAGTAGGAAGAAAAAAAAAAAGTTCTGAACGATGCACTAAAAAATATGAATACCTTGAAAACCTCTAAAAATATTAGTTTTTTTGACAATTCCTAGCAGAAGAAAAAAACCTCTAAAAGGCTGGATTGAAATGAGAAAAATTGCTGGGGCACAGTTTGCCTTTAAAAATAACTATTACAAAAAATGAGGTGTTAGTACCACACTTTGACCGAAATATATATGCTCACGTACTAACGCCTTTTTTGTAATAATTATTTTTATAGGCAAACCTAGCCCCGGCAATTTTTCTCTTTCTCTTTGTGGTATTTGCACTTAATAAATGTCTTATCTTTAGAGCTTTTTAGAAACATGAAAACCACAAATTTTTCAAGATTCGTGGGGGAAAAATAAAATTTGATTGTCAGTAGGGATACACTGAATCCAGGATACGGATCGGGATTCTGCCTTTTTCAGCTGGATTCGGCTGAATCCTTCTGAACCGAATCCGAATCCTAATCTGCATATGCATATTAGCGAATGGGAGGGAAATCGCATGACTTTTTGTCACAAAGCAAGGAAGTAAAAAATGTAAAAAAATTCCCCTTTCCACCCCTAATTTGCATATGCAATGCAGTAGCATAACTAGAGGGGGGCAGGCCCTGATGCGTGACGCGCAGCCGGGCCCCGTCCCCTCCGTACGGCCCACAGTTTCAGTGGCGCGGGGGCTGCCGGGGGGCCCTGAGGAGGTGCGGGCCCTGGCCTGCCCGCACCCCCTGCTCCCCCGGTAGTTCCGCCACTGCAAATTAGGATTCGGATTTGGTTCGGTATTCAGCCAAATAATTCACGAAGGATTCTGGGGTTCAGCTGAATCCAAAAATAGTGGATTCGGTGCATCTGTAATTGTTAGTAAATGGGCCCCTTGGTGTCATTTATTTAAATAATTACTCTTGAACCACAAATTTTCGTTATTTATTGAGGGGCCGATTCACGAAATTCGGGTGAAGGGTTAGAATAAAAAAAAATTCGAATTTCGAAGTATTTTTTGGGTACTTCGACCATCGAATTGGTTAAATTCGATCGAATTCGATCGAATTCGAACGATTCGAACGATTAGAAGTAAAAATCGTTCGACTATTCGACCATTCGATAGTCGAAGTACTGTCCCTTTAAGAAAAACTTTGACCCCCTACTTCAGCTACCGAAGTCAATGTTAGCCTATGGGGAAGGTCCCCATAGGCTTGCTTGTGATTTTTTGATCGAAGGATTTTCCTTCGATCGTTTGATTAAAATCCTTCAAATCGTTCGATTCGAAGGATTTAATCATTCGATCGAACGAAAAATCCTTCGATCGATCGATCGCAGGATTTGCGCAAAATCGTTCGACTTCGATACTTGAAGTCGAACGATTTTAGTTCCCAGTCGAATATCGAGGGTTAATTAACCCTCGATATTCGACCCTTTGTGAATCGGCCCCTAAGTGTCAAAAACCACAAAAAACTCTCATGCAAAATGTTGGCTTCTAAAAGCTGCAGAGGTCATGTAGAAGTCAATAGGGGTTGTTTTATATCAAATTATAAGTATTAACTTCATTGTTTTAAGGGGTAATGTAATAAAATTTGCAAAGAGCAAAAAATTCACCTGTCGCAATGTAATATTCTATGCTCTGGTTCCACTTCTTGACCCAGCCTGAGCTCTGTGAACTGACAGTCTAGTTCTGTGGGGTAATATAATATAAAGAATTTCCTGTCTTCCATCTGGGGTTGCTTTTATATCTCTATTACTACTCTATAAATAATATTGGCATGAAGCATTATACTATTGGCTGGACAGGTAAAACATAAACCAGCTTGCTTCAGACATTGGACAAGATTTCTGTCTGGATATATACAATATATATATACATATAGGGAAGAGTGTCATGGCTATGAACCCTCAGTTAGCAAGGTAGGGGATACTATTTACATTTTCAGTTGTGTACATGTGTATATAAATACATTTTTATGTGCATTTGTTCCTGTAAGTAAAGCCGGCTATCTATCAGCCTGTGCTGCAAAAGCTGTTACCAGGCTTTACAATTTCATAATAAGGTTCATTCCCTGTAGATTTCTGTCACTAAGAACTCCTATTTGGAGGATTATATATTTTAAACCTATTTGGAGTTTGCTTTACTTAACCTCTCTTGTTTCTCCGACACTTCTGTTCATTCCCATTAAGCTCTCATAGTTTTTTATAAGGAAATATTACTGCCATTACTGACGGTATAAAAGCCACTCGCTGAATACAATAAAAAGAGTGTGGGGGGGGGGCATATAAGAACTGGAATGGAATTCATTTCCTTTTCTATATTATGCCCTTATATTCATCATGACATTAAGGGGCCCATTTACTTAGATCGAGTGAAGGAATAGAGGAAAATTAGTTTGAATTTCGAATGGTCGAATATGGCTACTTCGACCATCGAATGGGCTACTTCGACTATGACCTTCGAATCGAACGATTTGAACTAAAAATCGTTCGACTATTTGACCATTCGATAGTCGAAGTACTGTCTCTTTAAAAATTTCTTTGACCCCCTAGTTCGCCACCTAAAACCTGCCGAGGCCAATGTTAGCCTATGGGGAAGGTCCCCATAGGCTTCCTAACAATCCTGATCGAAGGAATATCCTTTGATCAATGGATTAAAATCCTTTGAATCGTTCAATTCGAAGGATTTAATCGTTCGGTCGAACGATTATTCGTTCTATTGTAGGAATAGTGCAAATTCCTTCGACTTCGATATTCCGAGGTATATTCCGGGGTGACACACAACAGGGTGTGATGGAGAGTTCTACCAATTTTATTTACATGATTGATACTTTTGGCTTCACAATCTTATTTGAAGGGGACGATCAATCCATGTAAAGAGCTGGGATTAAGGAATTCTGAAGGTGGGTTTTTTATAGTAAATAAAGTACCCCCTCTTGTAAAATATAAGGATATTATAAGTTACATGAGTTTCATGACCATATAAAAACACGAGGTAACAGGTATGGAACTCCAAGGTAACTTCTAATATTTTGCAACTGGGGGTACTTTATTTATCATAATACACAAATCAGAACTCACCGTTTATAACTGATGACATCAGAACTCACCATTTATAAGGATATACTTTACAGGAAATTCATGGCTCTTGTGTATTATAATGTAATAATCAGATGTCCAAGTTTGCTCCGGCTTAGAAACCCATAATGATCAATCAAGAAGGAGCATTTACTGGTCTGCTGTTTGATAAGAAATCTGAATCGTTGCCATGGGTAACTCTACCTGTACCAAACATTCCACCTGTTATTTCATGTTCTCCTTGTTGGCATCTACGGAGGGATCGAAGCCTGTATTTTTCACCTTGAACCGTTAGCTAAATGAGTGATAATATACAGAGAAATTAATCTGGTTAGGGTGAGATGGACTAAGAGGAGCCAAAAAGGTCAAAATACAATCGAGTTCTTTGAGACAAACACCTATTTTAACCAAATACTCAAACTAAGCATTCATTGCTTACATTTATTTTCCAGAACTTTTTTCCTTGGTTGTATTTCTGTCTTATACATAAAAACCCTCCCACTGATTTAAAAAAAAACCCACCAAGCACAATGGCTTTTTTTACAAAACAAATGTAGAAAATAATCATGTCTGTGTTTTGTAAAGACCGCTGACACAAAGATGGAGCCATCATTCAGCACAAAGTCACTGGAGAGCAAATGATCCAGTTCTATTTTTAGAGGTTATTCCACTTACTCAGACTGTGAGAGTCAAGAGAATGGCCAAAGCAGAAGGAAAATCTCACTGCTGACAGGGAATTAGTTGACATGTGGGAAAGGCCCTTTTAAAAGTATCATGTTCTGCACAATCTCCCCAACCAAGTTATTGACTGTCACAATGTGTTCTCCCTTTGGGGCAGTCAACTGCAAATGACTTTGGCACATTCATATAAGCAGACTGTCCCTATCCAGTAAACTAAATTGTCAGTGCCAATGATATTGGGAAATTGCCCTCATTGGAGCATTTGTTTGTGCATTTACAAACGATTTACCCGCTGAATTGCATTGGAGTCACGGCAAAATCACACACATGTTTCACTCAGTAAACTAATACATACATGCCCTGCATTGTTAAAGGACCTTCTATTGTATGGCCTTATTACCATGTTTTTTTTTCAGTTACAGTAGTTCTGTTTTGCTAGTGAAGGTGCATTGCCCTTTAAAGGCACAGTTCAGTGTGAAAATAAAAACTGTGTAAATAGATAGGCTGTGCAAAATAAAAAAAAATTCTGATATAGTTAGTTAGCCAAAAATGTAATGTATAAAGGCTGGAGTGAACAGATGTCTAATAAAACAGCCAGAATCCAACTTGCTGCATTTCAGCTCTATAACTCTGAGTTAGTCAGAGACTTGAAGGGGGGCCACATGGGACATTTCTGTTCAGTGAGTTTGTAATTGATCCTCAGCATTCAGCTCAGATTCAAAAGCAACAGATATGACCCATGTGGCCCCCCCTCAAGCCTCTTATTGGTTACTGCCTGGTAACCAGGGTAACCAGTCAGTGTAAACCAAGAGAGCTGAAAAGCAGGAAGTAGTGTCCTGACTGACATGTTATACATCAAATCACTCCAGCCTTTATTACATATTTGGCTAACTAACTATATTAGAAACATTTTTTATTTTGCACAGCCTATCTATTTACCCAGTTTTTATTTTTACACTGAACAATTCCTTTAAGTTGCAAGTCAATTTCCTCAAGAGACCTGCTTATCTTAAATTGTCACAATTGTTTCTTTGCTTATCTCGAATTGTAACAAATGTATCTGAGTTGACCTGCCATGTCTTCTGGGCTCTCTGCCAAAAGCCAATTAGGTTTTAGAAATGTTGTTTCTTTTTCTGGCTGTTCAGTGCAGGAGATCAAAGAGAAAGTCGGGACATTTCAGTAAGAATCCAGGATTGCGGGTTGATTTGTCAAAATCGGGACTTTTAAGAGTTATGGAAGTTTACATTTAAAACCATAATGCAGCATTAACCCAATAGGTCCTTACATCGGTGTTGGACATGAATACTCTACAAACTAAACCAGGGACAAGTGAAGGTAATTAGCAAGGGGTTGGATCAATTTGCAGATCTAAGTGGGTGCCACATTCTGGATCTGGCTGGGGGTAGCAGTTTGAGCCTGTGGTTTATTAGTTATTTTTTATTCCCATACTGGGATGGATTGCAATTAATAGAATATGTTTTAGAAAACCTTGTGATTCTGGTCTCTAATCATTTTAGTTGTAAAGCGTTAAGTTTTGATCTTGTATTTATATTATTATGTTATATAAGTTTTGTAGGGTGTTTTTACTTTTTCATTTTCCCATCTAATGGTCTTTTGGCATCTAGTACACTGTACTGAGAGCTTTCTGTTCCCAAATATAATCCTTGGCTTAAAAGACAATTTACAAATATACAGTATGCGGCTGTCTGGTTCATATTTGAGGAACAGGATTCAATTCTCTAAATATGCTGTGGTATGGATTTCTGCTTTGCATGTACATTACTTCAATAGCTCTATTTGCTCTCATAGCTGCTCATATTATGTTATTGTGATGTTATCAGCAGTACGTGGCCTCGGCTTGCCTCATAAACAGCTGTCACTGCCTTTGTTACTCTATTCATCATTGGGAATCTGAAATCTTACCCTTAGTGCCTTTGCTGTTGTTTTTGTGTTTGATGAATGGAAAGGGTAGGAAAACTGGATAAACTCATTTATATAACAAGTTCAGAAGCAGTGAAACAAAAACTATTTTCGGAAACAGTCTAACCAATGTTGATACTCAGCTAAATTCATATGGAGGATTTACAGTATAGAATATATATAGTGTAATTGGGGCCAGGTGAGATGAGAAGGGGCTTAGATGCCTCCAGCTATTTATGAATGAGAGCTGTACTCACTATTATTTTTCATTATTTCCCCCTTATGTAATAAAATATGCCAAGTTTGCACAGGAGCAGTAACTCACTGCAACCAATAAGATGTTTGCTGTTAAACAGTTGACCAGTAAATGCCATCTGCTGATTGGTTGCTATGGGTTACTGGGCAAACTAGGGCAAATTAGCATCTTTCATTTACATAACCCCATTAGTATAAGACACCTTATTAATGTCAAAACATGAAACTAGCGACCAATTCAAATGCAACTTGTGGTGTTTGTAGGAGAGTGTAGTAGGGGCATAACATGATGAAGCATACAAACTGATATGGAATGTAATATGTCTAAGGGACCAGTCTCCGTTTATTGAGGTACAGAGAAGAAAATGTACCCAATCTCCCTTTGTCATAACTGGATAGAGAAATTTAATGTCCCTCCATCCTCTACAGTTTTGACTGCTGTTTAAATTAAAAAAACATGCATGCAGGGATTATTTGTCCATATAGTGCAACTGTATCTTTTGTACCATCTTTCAATTTGGCTTATCTTAGTAAAGCCATGATGGTGATGATAATGATGATGATGAGTCCTATCATAATTGTGCCCATAAAAAGAATAGGTGGTACATTGGGCACTGAGGTTTTACTTGCTCAGTAACCTAGAAAGCTGATAGTTTTCTCCAACACTCTGAAACTACTTTGCAAAATACAACTTTATCCCTTTTCTCCTTCTACACACATTCTTCACTGTCTTCCACTAATCATTTACTAATTTTAGAGCCCTCATTTCCATTTCTGGGGAGTTGGGGAGGCAACACAATCGGCCCCTTTTTAGTTAGTTAGTTAGTACCCCCCAACCAAAAGAACACATTAAGGGGCAAATTTACTAAGCTCGAGTGAATTTTTGATGTCCAAAAAGTTCGAATTTCGAATTAATTTTTTGGATACTTCCACCATCGAATAGGATACTACAACTTCTAATTTACTTCAACTTCAATTTGAAGTAAAAATCTTTCAAATATTCGACCATTCGATAGTCGAAGTACTGTCTCTTTAATACTTTGCCAAATTAAAGCTACCAAATTGCTATATTAGCCTATGGGGACCTTCCAATGCATTTTTTTTAAAGTTTTTGGCATCGAATAAAAATCCTTTAATTGATCGCTTAAAATCGTTCGAATCGTTAGATTCTAAGGATTCAATCGTTCGATCGAACCATTTTTATTCGATTGATCGAATGCTATTTTAGTGCTAAATCCTTCTGATTGGATATTCGAATTCGAAGGATTTCAATTTGATGGTCGAATTTCGAGGGTTTTAACCTCTCGAAATTCGACCCTTGATAAATCTGCCCCCAATACTCTTGTGTCTCTTTACATCTTTGTAATTCTTCTCTGAGATACAAAATGTACAAAGATTTAACAGATTTTTAGCTTTTAGTTCAACAGCATCAAAGAGTGTTTTGAGAAAGGTTAAACTGGTGTCACTTTCCAGCTACAATAACCACATTACTTTGAAGCCTGTAGATGAGCTAAAAAGTGAGTAATGGCTTGGGAATTTTAACGTTCAATTATAAAGCATTTACTTGCTCAGAATAAAGGAAATCAGTTTAGAAAACACTGATTCTCTCTAGCTGATAATGGCAATATAACACCACAACGATGTGGATTTCTGAATGATTGAATACACTATTATCTTTTTCTTTCTTTCTTTTTACAATATTTTGAGTGTTCTGTGGTCCATTATGACAGCGCTCAGTACATTAGGCTTGTGGGTTAGCAGACAGAAATCTGCTCCTAGTTTTCAATACTTTTACAATAGTTCTGTTGAGGCAACTTGCTGTATCTGTTGACTAGACAACTTCCGGTGTTTCATTTGAAGAAATGGGATAGGAACTGTGATGTTTCAGCTGAGCACAGTGGAGCACATGGGAGATAAAGTTTTTTTTAAAGAGACAGTACTTCGACTATCGAATGGTCGAATAGTCGAACGATTTTTACTTCGAATCTTTCGATTCGAAGTCGAAGGTCAAAGTAGCCCATTCGATGGTCGAAGTAGCCCAAAAAATACTTCGAAATTCAAAGTTTTTTTACTTCGAATCCTTCACTCGAATTTAGTGAATCGGCCCCTAAATGTTTTTGGAGAAATTGACATTGCCCCGGGATCATTTATTTTGTATCCAATAACATTACACCTACAATAAGCATCCAGCAACAACTACTATTTACCGAGTGTGCAAAATTCAGCCTGTGAGATCATTTCAGTCTGGCTTCTAAAAGGCCAGTGGAGTCAGCAAATTTTTGAAAGTAAGCAGGGGAGGAGGATGAAATGTTTGTTTGAGGAGGCTACTAATAGAAGACTTAACCATGGGAGTGCTTATACATGTATATTGATGGTCTTGTTTTGGAGAGGCAACGCCTCAATCTAAGAAATAATTTGAATTAGTATAACCCATTTTTGGCCACCCCCCTGGTGCCAAAATGGTACATCACAATATTTACTGACTTACAGGTCCTGAGTCCAGTTTGTTAGGTGAAAGGGCACTGCAAATTCTCCAGTGCCTCTACCTAATGGGATCCGGGAATGCAGCTGCGGATGGCCCCATTAGGAATAACATGAAACACACACTTTATTATACAAAAACAACAACTTTATATAAGGAAAGTGTAATTTAAAGGGTAAGTAAAACACAATGTCATCATATCAAATTTGACCCACTCCCATGGGAACCTGTGGCAGTCCATTTCCTGGCCCTCCATGCTAGGCAAAGTCCCACATTACACATTTGCAGGTTAAAGTCTCAGTCACTTATCCTAAATGAGTACCCATGTAGCACTAGCAGCCCAAGATACCTTTCCCTCCGGTTAGGTACTGGCTCCCTTGTGGCAGGCATAAACAAAGCCCATTTCACAAATGGAATATTGCTGGATCCTCTCTTTCTCCACCCTCCCCTGGCATCACTCACCCTGGGGATTCACTCAGATGGGCAGGCTCACCTAGAGCTGGAGCAGGCATCCACAGCGATGAATCCATTCCATAAATATACGCAGCTTGTATTAGCTTCCATGACATAGCTCCCAGCATTGTCTATAGCGCGAGCACACTGTTGCTGAATCCATAGCTGAACTGTAGCTCCCAGCCCTGTATATAGCGTGAGCATTTCACTTTCAGTTGGGCAACTCTGGAGCTTCCGACCCTTTTGATTGAGCTCCCAGGTATGGGGTTGCACCCCAGCCGCCGAGGCCTTCCTGCCTCTACATAGTGGCAGCTGAACTCACTACTCTTTAGTGAAACACGATCAGCAGGAAATCCTCCAGCAGTAATGGCTGACTGAGCACATGGCAATCTCCTTTTCTAGCCTGGAACTCCCCACCCCCTCCCCCCTATTCCTGGTTAAAATCATCCTTGGACATACCCTTATTAGACAAGACAGTAATGGCAATGACTAACTTTAGGTAATGAATGTTAAGTTTATTGATATGCCTTCTCTCTTTCTACACAAACAAGTGTGACTACTGTATAACATTGTGTACAGATTGTAACAATACAATTGCTGTATGTTCAAGACCCGACCCTGTTAAGGTGGCCATAGACACACAGATCCTATTGTACGAATCGAGGATTCGTATGATTTTCGGATTGTGTGTGGCGTGTGCCAACAGCTTTCGTCCGGCGGAGATCAGTCGTTTGGTCGATCGGTCAGGTTTGATTTTGACCCGACTGATCCCACGGCACATCGTAATCGGATCGTTCGGCCATGCGGCCGAACAATCAGATTAACCCCGATATAGCCATGTTTGTTAATGGCATATCGGGGAAAGATCCGCTCATTTGGCGATATGGCCAAACGAGCGGATCTTTGCTTCTATGGCCACCTTTAATCTCAAATAAAAATCAAAATTAAAAAAAAAAAAAATCTTGATGTAGAGTTTGTGTGTTGCTGGAGAGCAAAACAAACTGAACAATCACCCATACAGGGTTGCAGAGGTGAACGTCATGCCTTGAGCACCTTCAACCAGGCATTTTATTTCTTTTAAATAGGCCTATGATTAAAATTGAGTAGCAAAAACAGTTCAGTTGAAAGATGTTAAAAATATTTCAAGTGGGTTGATTGACTCACAGTGGATTAAATCAACCTGAGAGACAGGGATTTAAGAATGAAATAAGAATTAAATAAAATAAGTCTGAGGCAGGTCTATTTATATTCTGTGTTTGATATGTATTCCATGTAAAAATGTGTCTGACTGCAAATAACGGGTTGTGTCCATGTGTGTGTCCTGGACTGTCGCCAAGACTCGTGAGGTTACAGCAGAGTGAAGTTAGTGGAAACCTTTTTTTTTTTAGTCTTGAAAATGGCTATATATTTTGTTAGTCTTAGATATAATATTATAACATGCCATAGAATTTATACAGAAAACCACAGGGACAAGGAAAAATAACGAATTAGAAACCGAAAGATTTAGTATTTAATGTTTTATACTCGAGGATGGCCGTATTAAAAATGCACTAACTGCACAGTATGAAGTCACGTTTTAAAAATGTTCTTTTTCCTAGGATATTTACATCAAGCAGAATATGATAGGCAGTGATGTTATTAAAACCTGCTTCTAAAGATCAAACACGTTTACACTCACTACTGGCTACTTATGGAAGAACCACATCCAGGTTATTGTAGTTCTTACTTGTTGTATGATGAATAATTGAACAAGAGGTCAGATTTAACAAAACAGCTGATAACTTTACATTCACAGAATTCACGCTGTTCCAATAGACAGTTAGGAGCACCACTCACGAAGCTCCAGAAATGTTTTCAGGAAGCTGCAAGCTCTTGGACCAGATGGTATGAAACCCAATAGAGTAACATAATCTAAAGGAATGAATTGTCAGTGTAGGAGAATGTATATAGTAATAAATAGTATTCATACATTATATTAGGCCTGTTGAGCCTTTGGCCTCCAATTGTGGTTGGGCTACCTACCAAATCCACTGCTAAGTATAGTGAAGTTGTATCAGTGGTTTAAAAAATTGTTTGGGTCACGGAGAAAACCCTTTCCAATACCTGTGATACTGACATGAAGCAAATAGTTTGAGCTTCGTCCATCCAGATATCATTAAAGGAACAATGTAGGTCTCTAAAAAGATATTGCATAAAACAGCTCATGTGTAAAACCCTGCTTCGTGTAAATAAATCATTTTTATAATTATATAATTTTTTAATAGTATGTGCCATTGGGTGATCCTAAATAGAAAATTGCCATTTTAAGAACTAAAGGCAGCCCCCTTGGGATCCTTCCATTCACAGTGCATACAAAAAACCATGTTAGGTCACATGCTCCCACACTTCTTCCTGTTACAGTTAGAGCTGCAGTATTTCTGGTCAGATGATCTCTGAAGGAGCACTGAGAATTTCATTAAATTGGTCTCAAGGGAAAAGATGTAAAAGGGCAATATTTACTTAAATAAATATTCCACTTTGGTAAGATTCTTCAATATACCAACTAATATGATATAACTTTTTAATCTTTTGCTTAAAGGAGAACTAAAGCTTAGCTAAAGAAGTAGGGTTAGAAATGTTGTAAATTATGTTTTGGACTTCTGTACCAGCCCAAGGCAACCACAGCCCTTTAGCAGGGAAGATCTGTGTCTCCAAAGATGCCCCAGTAGCTCCCCATCTTCTTTTCAGGTGATTCACTGCACATGCTCTGTGCTGCTGTCACTTACTGAGCTTAGGGAGTGTCTCAGGCACTTTCCAAGATGGTGACCCCTGTGACAAGTTGAAGTGCTGAATCATTGCTGGTATCGAGAAGCTGAATCTTTAGGCTGGTGCAATAAGTTCAGTATATAAAATATGGAATTTTAAGGGTTCTCATTTAAGCATTCATTTTGGGGATATAGTTATCCTTTAATATTACCAAAATATTCTTGACATCTGTTTGTTGCCACCCGAAGGTCCTTTCTCTCTAGATCTCCTGCCCTTCAGCTTTAAGAAAATACACAGGCTTCAAATGTCTAATAATCATTAAAAATGATATACGAATAGAAATAATTTTGTAAACCTCTAATAGACATCTCTCTGGATTCTGGAAAGAGTATTCTGGAAATAGTAGGGAAACATTTCTACACAGTGAGTTTATATTATTTTGTAGTATGTTTATTTAAACTTTATATTAAAGTTTTATGGATATCCAACATTAGATTCATAAGCTCCTAGCAGATCAGACTATGCAATGGCTTCTACTTTTGTAGCTGAGAAGATGGATAAAGATGTGAATAATTTCAGATGCTGCATCATACCATTTAAATTACATTCCTTTCTTTTACAGTATCTCCTTACAAGCATTGACTGATTTCTATCCATTTTAATCATCTCTCCCACATTTAATAAACCTTCTCAGTAAATACGATTGTAGTGTACAATACGGTATCGTGAAATAGATCATTTCTGCCAGTATCAAGTTTTGTATTCCGTATTCAATGCCCCTCGCACTAGATCACATATTTCTGAGCCTAATTCTATTAAGATTGTCCAGTATATATTTCAATAAACCATCAGAGCTTGCTGAATAGACTTCTTCGCGAACGTCGCGAACCCCATAGACTTCAATGGGAAGGCGAATTTTAAAAGCTAGAAAAGACATTTCTGGCCAGAAAAATGATTTTAAAGTTGTTTAAAGGGTGCAACGACCTGGACAGTGGCATGCCAGAGGGGGATCAAGGGCAAAAATGTATCTAAAAATTCATTGTTGACACAGCGCTGCGTTTTGTGCTGTAAAGGGCAGAAATCACACTACGTCACTCAGGTGATGTTTCTGGACATGGAATGTGAAAAAGCTCACACAGCTAGGTGGCACTTGGTTAAAGACTGGGCAAACAATGCCTGCAATGGCAACGTATACAGTAGTGGATACGGAATATATTATTGCTGCTGTAAAAACATCACTCAGGTGATGTTTACGGACACGGAATTATTATTGTTATTTAGACAGAATGTGAAAAAGCTCACACAGCTAGGTGGCACTTGCATACCTCCCAACTGTCCCTCTTTTGACCACTCAACCCCCTGTCCCTCTTTTGTACTGGAAAGTCCCTCTTTTCTCTGCACTGAACAGCCAGAAAAAAAACAGTTTCTAACTTAATTAACTTTTGGCAGAGAGCTCAGAACAGCTAACAGGTGCAAATAAGATACTTTGTAACAATTTTGACTCTGGTTGGTGCTGGTAGTGGTGAACTACTAGGAGGAGCAGCACACCAGTCCCTCTTTTCTCTGCACTGAACAGCCAGAAAAAAAACAGTTTCTAACTTAATTAGCTTTTGGCAGAGAGCTCAGAACAGCTAACAGGTGCAAATAAGATACTTTGTAACAATTTTGACTCTGGTTGGTGCTGGTAGTGGTGAACTACTAGGAGGAGCAGCACACCAGTCCCACTCCCCAACACAGCTAGACTAATAGCACTGGGCTCTTATAGTAGCAAAGTAAAAAAAGAAAAAAGAAAATAAAAGCAGTCCTTACAAGGACTATTGAGTTATTACAGCAGTCAGCAGATGAGATCAGAAGCAGTGCCCACAGCAGCTACATACAGAGCACTGCAGTAGAAGGTAGATTACTAGTCAGCAAAGCTAACTAACCTAAACTCACTGTCCCTCAAATCCCTGCAGAGTTCTGTCCCTACAATACAGAGCAGTATCAAGTAGATTACTAGCCAGCAAAGTTACTATCAACTGTCCCTCAAATCACTAAACAGCTCTCTCCCTACACTAGCTCTTCCAAGCACACACAGGCAGAATGAAAAAACGCTGCAGGGCTTCAGTTTATATATGGAAGGGGAGTGGTCCAGGGGGTGTGGGAGTGGTCCAGGAGGGAGAGCTTCCTGATTGGCTGCCATGTATCTGCTGGTCTGGGGGAGAAATGGCAAAAATAAGCGCCAGCTAAGGCGAACCCAAATTGGCGAACATTCGGCGGACGCGAACAGTCGATGTTCGCGCGAACTAGTTCGCGGGCGAACAGTCCGCGACATCCCTATTGACTGGTGGATAGCTGGTGGAACCCTCAACGACACCCTAGAGAGGACTGAAATATACTGTAGATTATAAATAGAAATAGCAAAAACACAGATATACTTTAAAATGTGCAACTTATTCTCTCCATGCATCCTGAAGGGTTTTGTAAAAAATTATTAAAACATGGGGCAGCTTGCATGAGATCTGAGTCCAGGTTTATCATGAGAAAAACAGTGTAGCGTGACTTTTATGAACACCAAAGGTCCAGGCCCCTTTCCTAACAAATTTAAAAATGTAAAGGATTGCTATTTAGGTTGGATATAAAATGTGATGGATATAACCTAAAACTTGGATGGTTGGTCTGGGGTCATGCAGCTTCTGCACTTGGGGGCAAATTCACTAAGCGCCGAAGCGCCTAACGCTAGCGTCAATTTGCTAGCGTTGGGCATTTTCGTTACTTCGCAAATTCACTAACGAACGCTGGCGTAAATTCGCTAGTGTTACTTCGCACCCTTACGCCTGGCGAATTTTTGCTACGGACGTAACTACGCAAATTCACTAACGCGCGCAGTGTACTGAACGCTACCTTTGTACTAGACTTCCTTCGCCACCTCAGACTAGAGATGGCGCGAACTGTTCGCCGGCGAACTTGTTCGCGCGAACATCGGGTGTTCGCGCTCGCCGGAAGTTCGCGAACGTCGCGCGACGTTCGCCATTTTGGGTTCGCCATTGTTGGCGCTTTTTTTTGCCCTCTCACCCCAGACCAGCAGGTACATGGCAGCCAATCAGGAAGCTCTCCCCTGGACCACTCCCCTTCCCTATAAAAACCGAAGCCCTGCAGCGTTTTTTCACTCTGCCTGTGTGTGCTGAAGAGATAGTGCAGGGAGAGAGCTGCTGCCTGTTAGTGATTTCAGGGACAGTTGAAAGTTTGCTGGCTAGTAATCGTGTTGATACTGCTCTGTTATTGGAGGGACAGAAGTCTGCAGGGGTTTGAGGGACATTTAAGCTTAGGTAGCTTTGCTGGCTAGTAATCTACCTTCTACTGCAGTGCTCTGTATGTAGCTGCAGTGGGCAGCTGTCCTGCTTCTGATCTCATCTGCTGACTGCTGCAATAGCAATAGTCCTTGTAAGGACTGCTTTTATTTATTTTTTTGTTGTTTTACTACTACTACTACTACTACTACTACTATAAGAGCCCAGTGCTATTAGTCTAGCAGTGTTGGGGAGTGGGACTGGTGTGCTAATCTGCTGCTCCTAGTAGTTCAGCAGCACCAACTGTAATTTTTTTTTTTTAATATTCATTTTCTTTTTATTTTACTTTTTTTTATTTTACTACCGCTGTAGTAGTGTATAAGTTGACCTTTTAGGCATTATTTGCCCTGTAGGCATTTTTTGCCCAGTGTGTTATTCAACCAACTGCCATCTAGCTGTGTGACCTTGTTCACATTCTGTCTAAATATCCATAATATTACCGTCTCCAGAAAAAACACCGGAGTGACTTTTTTCAAGCAGCCATAATAAATTTTACGTAATCCGTATCCATCGCTGTAGTAGTGTATAAGTTGACCTTTTAGGCATTATTTGCCCTGTAGGCATTTTTTGCCCAGTGTGTTATTCAACCAACTGCCATCTAGCTGTGTGACCTTGTTCACATTCTGTCTAAATATCCATAATATTACCGTCTCCAGAAAAAACACCGGAGTGACTTTTTTCAAGCAGCCATAATAAATTTTACGTAATCCGTATCCATCGCTGTAGTAGTGTATAAGTTGACCTTTTAGGCATTATTTGCCCTGTAGGCATTTTTTGCCCAGTGTGTTATTCAACCAACTGCCATCTAGCTGTGTGACCTTGTTCACATTCTGTCTAAATATCCATAATATTACCGTCTCCAGAAAAAACACCGGAGTGACTTTTTTCAAGCAGCCATAATATATTTTACGTAATCCATATCCACCGCTGTAGTAGTGTATACGTTGATCTTGTGGGCATTATTTGCACAGTGTTTTCTTCAAACCGCCATCTAGCTGTGTGAGCTTGTTCACATTTTGTCTAAATATTGATAATATTATCGTCTCTAGAAAAACCACTTGAGTTACTTTTTTTCAAGCAGCATTCTTATATTTTACGTAATCCGTATCCACCGCTGTGTATACGTTGACCTTGTAGGCATTATTTGCACAGTGTTTTCTTCAAACCGCCATCTAGCTGTGTGAGCTTGTTCACATTTTGTCTAAATATTGATAATATTATCGTCTCTAGAAAAACCACTTGAGTTACTTTTTTTCAAGCAGCATTCTTATATTTTACGTAATCCGTATCCACCGCTGTGTATACGTTGACCTTGTAGGCATTATTTGCACAGTGTTTTCTTCAAACCGCCATCTAGCTGTGTGAGCTTGTTCACATTTTGTCTAAATATTGATAATATTATCGTCTCTAGAAAAACCACTTGAGTTACTTTTTTTCAAGCAGCATTCTTATATTTTACGTAATCCGTATCCACCGCTGTGTATACGTTGACCTTGTAGGCATTATTTGCACACTGTTTTCTTCAAACTGCCATCTAGCTGTGTGTATTATCGTTTCCAGAAAAACCAACTGAGTTTTTGTTGTTGTTGTTTTTTTAAAAATAATGCCAGGCAAAGGCAGGCCGCCACGCAGAGGCCGTGCTAGGGGCCGTGCTGCTATGCAATCCTGTGGCCCTAGCAAATTGCCCAGTTTTAAAAAGCCAATGACCCTGAACTCCCAAAATGCTGAAGAGGTAGTTGACTGGCTTACACAGCACACCCCATCCTCTACCGTTTCTAACTTTACCACAACATCCTCCTCATCCTCCACTGCTATGGCCACCCCACGTAACACTTCCTCCACCACCGGTGCCCCTTCTTCACTGGAGTCAGAGGAGTTATTTTCCCATGAGTTTCTTGAACTGAGTAATGCGCAACCATTATTGGCAGAAGAAGATGAAGGAGATGAGGACGTTACACCAGATTTAATTCTGGCAGAGAACACGACAGAGATGGACATAATGATGAGTGATGAGGAGGAGGTCCCCGCTGCTGCTTCCTTCTGTGATGTGTCAGAAGAAATTGATGCATCTGAGGAGAATGATGATGAGGAGATTGATGTTTTGTGGGTGCCTAGTAGAAGAGAGCAAGAGGAGGGTAGTTCAGATGGAGAGACGGAGAGTCAGAGAGGCAGTAGGAGAATAAGACTTAGAAGAAGCAGGGAGGACAGCCCGCAGGGATCAGTAGGGCAACAACATGTATCGGCACCTGTGTTCAGCCGGCCAACGCACCCGCCATTGCCGCCAATGCCGCCAACTTCTACTGTTACCGCCAGATCGCACACTTCCAAAAAGTCAGCAGTGTGGGATTTTTTTAATGTGTGTGCCTCTGACAAAAGCATTGTAATTTGCAATGAGTGCAGTCAGAAACTGAGCCTTGGTAAGCCCAACAGCCACATAGGTACAACTTCTATGCGAAGGCACATGAGCGGCAAGCACAAAGCACTTTGGGAGCAACACCTCAAAGGCAACAGGCAAACTAAAAGCCACACTCCTTCTGGTCCAGCATCTTACTGCTCTACCTCTGCTCTCCTTGACCCATCTGAACCACCCTCCACTCCGCCTTCCACCTTGACCACCTGTTCCCATTCCCAGTCATCTGCCACCAGCCAAGTTTCTGTGAAGGCCATGTTTGAGCGTAAGAAGCCAATGTCTGACTGTCACCCCCTTGCCCGGCGTCTGACAGCTGGCTTGTCTGCACTCTTAGCCCGCCAGCTTTTACCATACCAGCTGGTGGACTCTGAGGCCTTCCGCAAATTTGTAGCAATTGGGACACCGCAGTGGAAGGTACCCAGCCGCAATTTTTTTTCTAAAAAGGGAATACCACACCTGTACCAACATGTGCAGAGCCAAGTTACCGCATCTCTGTCACTTAGTGTTGGGCCAAAGGTCCATATGACTACTGACGCATGGTCCTCCAAGCATGGTCAGGGCAGGTATGTCACCTACACTGCCCACTGGGTGAACTTGGTAATGGCTGGGAATGGGAAGCAGGGAATGGGTAGCTCAACAACAACAACAACAGTGGAGTTGGTGTCACCGCCACGGATTGCACGCGGTTCTGCCACCACCTCTACTCCTCCATCGCTCTCTACCTCGTCTTCTTCCTCTTCTTCTTCTTACTCTGCTGCTGGGTCCTCCTTCTCCTCCTCCACACCTGTGCACCCCCAGCTCCCCCTAGGCTATTCGACGTGCCAGGTACGCCGTTGTCACGCTGTCTTGGGGATGACGTGCCTGGAAAGCAAAAACCATACCGGATCTGTACTCCTGTCATCTCTGCAGTCACAGGCCGATCGGTGGCTGACCCCACACCAACTGCAGATCGGAAAAGTGGTGTGTGACAATGGAAGCAATCTGTTGGCAGCGTTGAGACTGGGAAATTTAACACATGTGCCCTGCATGGCACATGTGTTAAATTTAATAGTCCAACGTTTTGTCTCCAAGTACCCAGGATTCCAGGACGTTCTCACCCAGTCCAGAAAGGTGTCGGCCCATTTCAGACGTTCCTACACAGCCATGGCACACCTTGCTGACATTCAGCAGCGCTACAACATGCCAGTCAGGCGTTTGATTTCTGACAGCCAGACTCGCTGGAATTCAACGCTCCTTGTGTTGGAACGTCTGCTGCAACAACAAAGGGCCGTCAACGAGTACCTTTTTGAACTGGGTGGTAGGACTGGATCTGCAGAGCTGGGGATTTTTTTCCCCCGTTACTGGGTGCTTATGCGCGATGCCTGCAGGCTCATGCGACCTTTTGAAGAGGTGACAAATATGGTCAGTCGCACCGAAGGCACCATCAGCGACCTAATACCCTTCGCTTTCTTCCTGGAGCGTGCCGTGCGACGAGTGACAGATGAGGCTGTAGACCAGCGTGACGAGGAGCTGGAAGCGCACGATTTATGGTCGGAATCACCAGAACGAACCCAGGCACCTGCTGCAACGCAGGGAGAGGTGCCAGAAGTGGAGTCAGAGGAGGAAGGTGGCTTTGTGGAGGAGGAGGAGGAGGACCAACAGGAGCAGGCTTCCCAGGGGGCTAGTGGTGACCTTTTGGGGACCCCTGGTCTTGTACGTGGCTGGGGGGAGGAGACCGTGGATGATGCAGTCCTTGATAATGAGGAAGCGGAGATGGATAGCTCTGCATCCAACCTTGTGAGAATGGGGTCTTTCATGCTGTCATGCCTGTTGAAGGACCCCCGTATCAAGAGGCTTAAGGAGAAGGACCTGTACTGGGTCGCAACGCTACTAGACCCTCGGTACAAGCATAAAGTGTCAGAAATGTTACCAACATACCACAAGTCCGAAAAGATGCGGCATTTACAAACCAGCCTGCAAAACATGTTGTACAATGCTTTTAAGGGTGATGTCACTTCAGGAACTCATCAACATTCCAGGGGCAGAGGTGCCAGTAATCCTGCCACGAGCACACCTGCAAGGACAAAGCCCTTTGGCTGGTCTGTAACGTCAGACATGCAAATGTTTTTCTGTCCAAGGCAGCGCCACAACCCTTCTGGATCCACCCTCAAAGAACGCCTCGACCGGCAGGTAGCGGACTACCTGGCATTAACTGCAGATATCGACACTCTGAGGAGCGATGAACCCCTGGACTACTGGGTGCGCAGGCTTGATCTGTGGCCAGAGCTGTCACAATTTGCCATGAACCTCTTGTCTTGCCCAGCCTCAAGTGTGCTCTCAGAAAGGACCTTCAGTGCAGCAGGAGGGATTGTAACTGAGAAGAGAACTCGCCTAGGTCACAAAAGTGTCGATTACCTGACCTTTATTAAAATGAATGAGGGGTGGATCTCGGAGGGTTACTGCACGCCGGAAGACTTGTTCTGACTTCTATGCAGCTGTCCTTCTCTTCAAGCCTCATGACTCCACACACAGCTGTCCTTTAGCGTCCTCCTCCCTCCGCCACCGTTACAAACTAGGGTGCAAACCCTACTGGTTTAATTTTTTCTGGCCTCTGTGCTTCAGTGGCTGCAACCAAAAAAACTGGGCAAACAATGTCTACAAGGTCAACGTATGGCGAAAAATGACTATTTTCAGCATTTATATGGCATATTTTTTCTGGCAACTGTGCTTCAGTGGCTGCGTCCAAAAAAATGCATATTTTCTGCATTTATATGGCATAATTTTTCTGGCCTCTGTGCTTCAGTGGCTGCAACCAAAAAAATTTATATTTTCAGCATTTATATGGCATAATTTTTCTGTCAACTGTGCTTCAGTGGCTGCGTCCAAAAAAACTGGGCAAACAATGCCTACAAGGTCAACGTATGGCAGTTGTTTAAAGAGAACAGTAGATTACTAGCCAGCAAAGCTACCTAAGCTAAAATGTCCCTCAAATCCCTGCAGACTTCTGTCCCTCCAATACAGAGCAGTATCAAGCAGATTACTAGCCAGCAAACTTACTATCATCTGTCCCTGAAATCACTAACAGCTCTCCCCCTACACTATCTCTTCCAAGCACACACAGGCAGATTTTTCAGATACATTTTTGCCCTTGATCCCCCTCTGGCATGCCACTGTCCAGGTCGTTGCACCCTTTAAACAACTTTAAAATCATTTTTCTGGCCAGAAATGTCTTTTTTAAATGTTAAAGTTCGCCTTCCCATTGAAGTCTATGGGGTTCGCGAACCGTTCGCGAACCGCTCGCATTTTTGCGCAAGTTCGCGAATATGTTCGCGAACTTTTTTTCCGACGTTCGCTACATCCCTACCTCAGACCAGGCGAAGCACAATAGAGTAGATAGGGATTGCTTCAAAAAAAGTTCAGATTTTTTCTGGCGTTCTTTTTTTCTATATTATGGGTGATAGGCTGAAAAAGATCGAACATTTTTTTGGGGCTCCCCTCCTTCCCCCCTACATTTCCTAACTCATGGCAACTTAACTATACAGTGGGCACATGTGTAGGGCAAAAAAAAGATTTATTTGATATTTTGAAGGTTTCCCAGGCATTTGTAGTGATTCTACGTATTCCTCCATTGAAATTTGAATTTGGCACCGTATGCAAATTAACCATCGCTAGCGTAACTTCGCTTCGCTTAGCGAATCAACGCTAGTGCAACTTCGCAACCTTACGCTACCCCTGTGCGCAACTTCGGATTTTAGTGAATTTGCGGAGCACTGGCGAAACTATGCCTGGCGAAGTGTGGTGAAGTGCGGCGAAGTTGCGCCTGGCGCAACTACGAATCTTAGTGAATTTGCCCCTTGGACACCATATGCTTCCACAACTTTGGCATGGAGGCCACGCAGACACTTCAATTTGTGTAAAAAAATGAAAAACAGAAATTAGAGGTAATATACAAAAGCAACGCGTTGTACCAAGTGCTTAATGTGACAAGCTGATCCTAACTGCTTTTGAATTATGACACAAATTTGGTGCAAGTTGCATTTAACATTCGCAGAGTGGGGGTTGCATCATTTCCGGAGTGCTTGTTCCAAATGGCATTTGCATCTTATGCACTTGGAACTTATTGAGACAACCTGCTTTATACTCATCATTAGTTACAGATCCCGAGGATATGGGACACCTAAATATTAGACGGAGGTTGTGAATGCTTCTTTCTGACCTTATTAATATTTTTATAGCATTTCAAGTGAATCAGCCATGGGTGTTTTAAATTATGCATACACTGTGAATAGTCTGTTGGTAGATCCTCCCCAGAGAAAACCAGAGAAAAATATTTTAATCCATTAGCCTTCTCCTTGTTGATACTGATCATACTCACTGTATCTATGTTTTGCATTTTGTATTTTCTGCTAACACTTTAATTTGTTTTGTTTGGCTTATTTCCTTTTCAGTTTTTTCAAGTTAATTTATTTCTATTCATACTGGTGACTGCAACTCCTCTGATTCAAAGGGACATAATCATATATTTGGTTGCTCTCATAGGACGTGTGTCCTTTTTTGTCTGCACACCATTCAAAATAAGGGCACGAGATAATTCTGATGACTTTGTCACTTGCAGTGCCACTTCACTGGAAGGCTTTTTTCATAGACTGCAAATATGAATAATTCCTGCTCATTTTTGCCTCCTGTACCTTTAGTCATTTTTACATAGGCTTTGGCTAATACTTCTTTAAATATCCTTGCCCCAGAATTCTGATTTATATTCTGGGCACATTGTTTCCTTTCCCATCATCAAGTTTTGCGTTTGGCCCACAAACTATCATCTGGAAATTAACCTTTTAAAGGACAATATTGTAATGACTGATGCCCAAGTGCTTTTTTGTTTGATATTAGTTTCATTGCTTTAAGCATAGTTAGGTCCAATACCTAATCAGTTCTTTAATTACATTTTTTTTGTGCAGAGAGGGTTTGATTTCATTTAAGCTTTTGATACTGTTCCACAACAGATTGGTGTAAAGCAGGGGTCAAACATTAGAAATATGGTGTGCAATGCCAATAACCGTACCATTGATAATCAAAAAGAAAATAAGCACAGTTCAACCCAGTCCACGGGTGCAAAAATCTGAAGCAGCAAAAAGATGTGAGTTTTCTCCGAAAATAAAGACCAAAAATTATAATTAAAAGTTCAAATAATTTATTAGGACATACAGGTAATCGCCTAACATGTTTCATATCTACTGGGGCACTTAATCATAGGCCTAGGTGGTTACCTGTATGTCCTTATAAATTATTTGAACTTTTAATTATAATTTGTGGTCTTTACTTTCGGAGAAAACTAACTAATTTTTGCTGCTTCGGAGTAGAGCAGGAGTCCCCAACCTTTTATAGCCATGAGCCACATTCAAATGTAAAGAAAGTTAGGGAGCAACACAAGCGTGAAACACTTTCCTGGGGTGACAAATTTGGGCTGTTATTGACGATTAGTAGCTCCTATGTGGACTACAGGAGACTCTATTTAGCAGTACAAATATGGGGGCAACATCCAGGGAGTTGGGGAGCAACAGGTTGCTTGTGAGCCATTGGTTGGTGATCACTGGCGTAGAGCATTCAGGCACTAGGTAGGGGAAAGGGATTTTCTTTTAAAGCAGACTGGTTAAATAACAAAAAGAATTAACAGCATGTACAACATTACAACTGGCCCAGATTTGTGAAGTTTTGAAGAAGTGAAACCTTGTGAGTATATAATTGCAGGAACTACTGAACAATTTCAGATTATAAGTAAATCCTACTCAGTTTATAAGTAAATCCTACTCAGTCAAATGGCCAAACAAACAGTCCTTGCATAAATTAGTATTACATTAACCCACAGATGGTCTAACGATAATACATAGACATCAAGAATCATAACCATACTTAAATACTGATGATAAGGATCAGTATTACCAAAATGATAAATTATAAATGGATGTCCTCATTGTCCATATTAGCAGATGATGGCAACCTATGTATTGCATTGTAACATTCTCTCATTGAAGAGAGACATGATGAATTCTAGGGGCCAAAAGTAATTTCATCCTCCTGTGAGCCAGAGAGAAATTGTGAGTCAGAGAGAAATATGCCAATTAAATATTACATTGAATAAAACAAGGCATATTAGCAGCAGAAAGCATTGATAGATAACAGATAACAAGCAAGTCTAATTCAATCACTCAATGGCAGATAGCTGCTGTAAAGGTTTTACGTGCATAAAAGGAGGAATGGTTTAAAAGAGCAAATATGGATTTACCTGTTTATACAACAACCTGAGTATAGGCTACTCTTTTGATAAATGCTCTGTAAAAAGAAGAATACAGGAGCAGAGCTTGATTAATTAATGGATTGTTTATTTTTTCACCTCAGAATGGGTTTTGATGTCATCCCTATGTCCATGTTAGATTTTCAAACCAAGGAGACAGCACAAAGACCCCAGCGATGCACTGAGGTCCGATTGGGAGTGGACTCTTCATATTTTGGAAAAGCTGTAGAAATTATAATGGACTGTATATAGGAAAGTACTACAAAATTCCTTAATCCATAGACTATCTGAAGTTGTTTTTAATATTATGCTTGTCTAGTAAAATCATCTGTAAAATTCTGATTTTCATTTCCCAGCTGGATAGCTGTAGAAAAACTCTTGAGATAACGTTTAAACTACTGGTGTATGTTTTTCAGAACATATTTGCAATTATAAATCCTTCTTGCTAACAGGAGCTTTGAGTTTTGCAATGAGCGGGAAGTTACAAAGCTGGGTTTAGCTGGATCTTTAGGATAGCGATACATATAAAAGCAGTTGTGTCGCTGTAAGTGCATAAATGGTTTTTAATGGCCTTTTTATTAACATATGAAAGAGGCCTTTAGCTGGTTGTGTGTGTATATATATCTGTATTAAGCTCTATTGAATATGCAGTACTATACATTTTTATTTTTTTTTTTTTTTTATCAACAGTTTTGATTTTCCAGGTTAAACAATAGAAAAGCAGATGGGGGGGAGTAAAGAAGTAGAAGGAGGGGGGGGTTGGAACATCGGCCATGCTAATCAAAAAAGGAAAAAGGTACATTATACCTAATATATGGGAAGGCATATCTCTGAGGTACAATCTGGTTACACATAAATTGGCATAAATTTGGCATAAAATTTGTTAAGCAGTATAGCAGTTTACGTTTAGCTAGGACAAATGCCTACCCCCTTGGTGTGTGTGGTTCGAGATACAATGTTCCAAGTAGAGAAGATGCTATTGTTAGGCTCATAAGTGATGTTGGTCAAGCATCAGGTTCTTTCTATAGAAGAAGCAAACATTTGTTCATAAGTTGTGATTCTTTGTACTTCTGCATGGATTGATTCCATATCCGGAAGATAGCATTTTTTCCAATGTCGAGCCAGTAGTGATCTACTAGCAAAGATGATACGTAAAACATTGCGTTTATGTTGCTTCTCCATATCCGGAGGGAAGATGCCCAGTAATGCAAGGTCGGGTAATAACGAAAATGGGTGGTCTGTAACCCTTTGAATTAGGGTCTGTGCTTCTGTCCAGAAGATTTTGGCTTGTGGGCACGTCCACCAAATATGGAAAAAGGTGCCAACGTCTTTTTGACATCTCCAGCAGGCATCTGATGCATTTGGGTATGCCTTTTTTATTCTCTCTGGGGTAAAGTACCATCTATACATCAGTTTGATAGTTGTTTCCTGATGGTTGAGTGCTTTAGAATATTTAGTTGGTAGTTTAAACAGATGTTCCCATTCTTCTCTAGTTATCTCCCTCTGAAGATTCTGTTCCCATGTTTTCAGGGCCGGGAGATTGTCTCTATCATACAGAGATATTAAAGCATTATATGCAACAGTCGTTCCTTTTCTTTTATTTGGGTTCGTTAGACATCTTTGATCAAATAGTGTCGGAGGTGAAACTGTTAGCCATTTGTTGGATTGGAGATAGTGCCTTATACGCAGATATGAATAAAGTTGATTCTGGGGGAGTCCATATTTTGCTTGGAGTGTTGAGAAAGTCCTGATGCCATCCTGGTTGTATAAATCACCTAATTTTTGTAACCCCGTTTGGGACCATGTGTCTAAGTGAAGATCCGGTATGGCTCCTTCCAGTGTAGATAGCGGAGCCAAGGCCACTGGGAACTTGACTAAAGTTGCCACGGATTTTGTGGTTCGCCATATACGTAGCGTTGCTGTAACAGGTAACGGCAGCGGCTCATTGCTTACCATAGGCTTTTTAACTTGCGCCCATAAGCTGGATGTTATCGTACACTTAGTCTGACATTTATAAAGCCAATGCTCTAGGTCCACCCAGCTCTTAGTGTGCGGGGGGAGGTGCCAGTCAGCTAATTGGCTGAGCAGTGTTGCTCTGTAGTAGGTCTGAAGGTGCGGGCAAGCTAATCCTGCCTTCCTTTTGCTCGTATACATAATTTCCTTCGCGATTCTAGGTCTTGTTGGACCCCAAATGAAGGACATGAGGAGTCTTTGTAGTGGTTGGAAGAAGGAAGTTCCCAAAGGTATAGGAAGCGTTCTTAGCTTATATAGTATCTTGGGAAGAATTAACATTTTTATAGCATTTATTCTTCCAAGCCAGGATACAAAAGTGGTATTCCAGGTTTGTAATTCGTTGTGTATGTCTTGTAGCATTGAAGCAAAGTTGTGTTTGTATAGAGCATTAGGATTGGCAGTGAGATTTATACCTAAATAGTGAATAGAAGCAGACTTCCAGTCCATATCATAGTTAGCCTTTAGTTGGTGCAGCATCCCTAGCGGCGTATGGATAGGGAGTGCTTGGGTTTTGGATACATTGAGTTTATAGTAGGACAGTTTGCCAAAGTCTGCCAGCATTGAAAAAAGTTCAGGTAAAGCTTCAGATGGGTTCGTCAGGATTAGGGCCACATCGTCTGCAAATAGCAGGATTTTATGGTCGTTAGGACCTATTTTCAGTCCCTGTATCAGTTGGGTTTGCCTTATTTGTTGGGCTAGCGGTTCCATGCTCAGTATGTAAATGAGAGGAGACAGAGGACAGCCTTGTCTGGTCCCGTTTGACAGGGTAAAGGGATGTGACAGGAAGCCTTGGATGTTAACCTGAGCAGATGGATTTGAATAGAGAGCCATAATAGCGGTCACCAAGGGGGCTGGCATAGCAAATTTATACAACACTTGTTCAATATACACCCAGTTCACTCTATCAAACGTCTTTTCGGCATCTAGCGCTAATAATAGAGAAGGTATTTTGTTTTGGTGTAAGCGTTGTATGAGAGTAATTAGCCGTCTGGTGTTATCGTATAACTGCCTTTCCTTGACAAAGCCAGATTGATCATTATTTATCAGTATCGGGAGCAAGGGTTGCAATCGTTTAGCCAAAATTGTTGCATATATTTTGATGTCACCGTTAAGAAGGGAGATTGGCCTATAATTTGCACAGAGCTCGGCATCTTTCCCATGTTTGGGAATAGTTGAAATATGGGAAAGTAGCATTTCCTTAGGGAATGTGCCTGTCAGAAAAGCCTGATTGAGTGTTCTAGTGAGGTAGGGGACCAACAGAGCAGTACTATACACTTTTAAAATAAAGAAATACTATTAGTGGCAGCAGTCGGCTTTGTGCTTTGTACCGCTTGTTGCCATATAAACATTGCATAGCATATTTCAAAGCATTGACCGAAAATATAGTGTTTGTGACACCAGCACTGTTTTTATGTAAATGCTGTAGATTATATGAGACAACTCAGGAAGGAAGTACTTACCCTGTAAAGCTTACAACTAGCCATGGGTGGGTGATTTAAGGACCCCATACATGGGCCGATAAAAGCTGCCAACAGACCGAGTGTGTGGAGCCATCTGACGGGCTTCACCGGTCGAGATCTGGGCAAAAAAGGTTAAAAAATCCAGTCGGATCGCGCCCGCATCTATTCATTTTTCAGTCCCGCCTATCGGATGCATTATGATCCAATCGTTGGGCCCTAGGGCTCATATTGGATCAGTCCGATATTGCTCATCTCAATGTGGGCATATCGGGGAGAGATCCACTTGTTTGGTGACATTGCCAAACGAGCGGATCTCTACGTCTATGGCCACCTTTACAGACTCACATAGGAGGATAATAAGCCAATAAGATAAAAACGACAAGCCTGAATTAGACACTGTACTCCAAAAAGTAAGATTTTTTATTTTTGAATAGATCGAGCATTCCTTATAGAAGAATTCATGAATGGAAATTCAAAGGTAAGGGAAAGCAAGAGAGAAAGGTTTACGCCAAGAGATGGTTAAAAAACTATTGACTGAGCGGAACATAGGAGAGACAAATATAGATATATATTAAGATGTGATGAAACAAAGGGACTTAAAAGTTAGGGGGAGAATTTTTTAAATTTTATAATTTGGCAAAGACTTCTGTTCCATTCACTGACCAGTCCTTCTGAAAGTCTTCTCCGCCCATTCATTCTCTTTTGGCCTTCTGGAGTCTTCATTACAGCTGAACTGTCATAGCGAGAGTTGGAGTGCTGTCTCTAGGAAACAGTTATTTTTTAATACTTTTTATTAGGTGCTTTTCACCCCTTTATGTTCATTGTAATCCCAAAATTAACACAAAAATACACAAATTAAATAGACAACTCCCAATCAGAATAAACAATCACTGTATTTTTACGGGCTATCTAAGTAAAGTTAAGCAAAGTTAATAGGGTTGCCTCCTGAGTTACCTGAGGGCCGGCCCCATATAACTTGGTGCACATGCTGTATGACTGTCTGATCCTGACTTTAGGATTACAATGCCGATTTGGATTATTGAATGAAAACCAGGACAAACAGCCCGAAACTCTCGAGAATCTTGTAGCTAAAAACATGTTGTTCCAAAGGTTAAAGGGACCATCTGCCATTGACTTTTACATAGTTTTGACAGGTTTTACCTGTTGAGTATTTTTGGATTAAAATTTTTGCGAAGATTGAACAGCACCATCAACTCTTGAGTTATTTAAAAAGCCTTTATTTATGCTTTTGTGGGCATCACCGCAATGTTTCAGGCCATGCGGCCTTTTATCAAGCTTGATAAAAGGCCGCATGGCCTGAAACGTTGCAGTGATGCCCACAAAAGCATAAATAAAGGCTTTTTAAATAACTCAAGAGTTGATGGTGCTGTTCAATCTTCTCATTATACTGTTTGCCAATGGGAAGTGGCCATTGCAGAACGTGCACCATCCCTAAAGAATATTGAGAATCCATGTGCTGACTACTCTTCCTTCATGGATTAAAATTTTTACCAGTTTTTAGAGTTTTTTGTTCCCTCTTAAAACATGTTTTTGAGAGAGAGAAACTTAACCTTTAATAAATAGTCTGTGAAATGTGATAGGCCTTAGCTGGTATTTTACCAACTAGACCAGTAGAATACCGGCCAAGTGGCAACTCTCACTATGGCAGTTCAGCTATAATGAAGACCCCAGAAGACCAGAAGAGAATAAATGGGTGAAGAAAATTTTAAGAAGGAAATCTCTGCCAAAGGATAACTTAAAACTTAATGGAACAGTAACACCAAAAAATTAAAGTTTTTAAATGAATGACAATATAAAATACTGCTGCCCTGAACTGGTAAAACTATTGAATTTGCTTCAGAAAGACAACTATAGTTTATATAAACAAGCTGCTGTGTAGCCATGGGGGCAGCCATTCAAGCATAGGATGCATAATAGTTAACAGATACGGTCTTAAGAATCCCATTGTATACCATAGAACTTATCTGTTATCTTCTGTGTATCCTGTGTCTTTTTTTCCTATATCAGCTTTGAATGGCTGCCCCCATGGCTACACAACAGCTTGTTCATATAAACTATAGTTGTGTTTCTGAAGCAAATACAACAGTTGTACCAGTGTAGTGTAATCAGTATATTTTATTTCTATTACTTTAATCCACTTTTTTTTTTTGGTGTTACTGTTCTTTTAAAATATCTTTCTCTCAACTTTAAAGGCTCTTAGCTTCTTCAAGCCGCCATATATCTCTACACTTCTATCTCCGTATGTTCCTTGTCATCTCCCTTGTTTCTCTCAGTCAATGGCTTTTTAAACCACTCATTTCCACTGCTATCTCTTGGCATAAACCTCTCTCTCTCTCTCTCTCTCTCTCTCTCTCTCTTTGGGCAACTTCCGAAAACAAAACGCTCTGAGTGCCATCCCGCCTGCGATTTAGATTCTATCCAGCGGGAAGGCAGTTCAGGTAAATTAGTCGCCCGAAGAAAAGGCGATTTGTCACCAGGCGACTAAATCTCCCCGAATCTCCACGGGTGTCTCTGCCCTAAGTCTCTTCAAAACAACTAAATCCTACTTTTTGGAGTACAGTATCTAATTCAGTCTTGGAATTTAGAGGCTAATGCCCCAACCACTGAGAATGGATGAACTTTTATTTCCTGGGCTGCTCATCGCTCAGTCTGCACCCCACATGGCTCTTTACACCCCATAGCCCCCCAGGAGACACATGGTCTCATTCCATTATTCTTATGCAGTGGCTAGGTAAATCTCTGAAAGGCACTGCAGTATTGTCAGTCAATGAGATAAATGTACTATGCAGAAGATTTTCCTTTGTGTACTTGCTGCCTAATAGGCTGCTGACTTCCTATCAGCTTTGTGATTATAACAAATATCTTCTGTTTAAACATTGCAGGGTTTTATGATGGGTTTCTTCCAGACACTCCATGCCTTTGGCCCATAAGCTACAGACATAGAAAACTTTTTTTTATAATCAAAATAGAAATGTTTGCAACAACCTGTATGAGCCAGTTTAAAAATATCACTTAATGGAATCTTCGGTGGCAGCAGTAATTGGTCTTACCAATTACATTGACTGTATCATTTTATTCAAAAGAGCCTGAAGGTCACCTATACTTTCTTGCCAGTAAGGATCTTTCCCAGATGTTGTGTATTTATGGCATTGAATTATATACACTATACAAATGACCCCAGCACTCCACTATATCGCTGAACTACATCCTTGCACACATAGGAAGGAAAATGTCAGTTTATGCAGATTTTGTACTAACCATGTAACTACATTTGTCTCTTAACTAAATGCAGATATTTTGCAAGGCTCAGATCTAGTTTTTTCTTAAAGGGATACTGTCATTTCAAAATGAATCAGTTAATAGTGATGGGCGAATTTGTTTTTTCGAAAAAAAATTTTGACGCCGGCGAATTTTTTCCTCGAATTTTCGCGGGCGTTTCGCGAATTTATTTGCTGACGGCGAATCACGCAAATTCGCCGCGAATTCGCGCCTGGCGAATAAATTCGCCCATCACTATCAGTTAATAGTGCTGCTCCAGCAGAATTCTGCACTGAAATCCATTTCTCAAAAGAGCAAACAGATTTTTTTATATTCAATTTTGAAATCTGACATGGGGCTAGACATTTTGTCAATTTCCCAGCTGCCCCAAGTCATATGACATGTTCTCTGATAAACTTCAAGTTGGAGTGATATCACCCCCTCCCTTTTCCCCCCAGCAGCCAAACAAAAGAACAATGGGAAGGTAACCAGATAGCAGCTCCCTAACACAAGATAACAACTGCCTGATAGATCTAAGAACAACACTCAATAGTAAAAATCCCACTGACACACATTCTGTTACATTGAGAAGGAAAAACAGCAGCCTGCCAGAAAGCATTTCTCTCCTAAAGTGCAGGCACAAGTCACATGACCAATGGTACATACTACTAGAAAAGTATGTTATTATGAAAATGGTTTATTTACATGAAGCAGGATTTTACATATGAGCTGTTTTATGCAATATCTTTTTATAGAGACCTACATTGTTTGGGGGGTATAGTTTTCCTTTAAGACAGAGAAAAAAAAACAAATCTATGAGGGACAACCATCCCATCATTTTGGCCCAGATTCATTTCAGTGAAAAAAAAAGTTATCTTATAGTTTATCACGTTAAAACTCATGGACGAGATTCGATTTGAGGAGAAAAAAACTGCCAAATTCAGTTCCAGTTTCTTTCCATGGATTTTAATAGAATTTTGAATAGTGATGGGCGAATTTGCGCCGTTTCGCCGATACATTCCGAATTTTCGTGGGCGTTCCGCACATTTATTCGCTAGCGGGCATTATAAACACTGAGATAAGTTTTTCTGAGTTGAATTGCAACTCAAATTGAATCTCATCCTTGCCTTTTCACATGATTTTCTCACTGAATTGAATCTGGCCCTTTATGAGATATTCTCTTATGAGACCAAGGCTGGGGTTATCAGCTAGTTTTGCCAACCTGCCAAGGCTATGGGTGAGTATGAATATGGTGGGATGCAGTTGCAAATCTTATCTAGATGGCACAATAAAAGCTCCAAAAAAACATTGCTTGGAGGACTACTATGGAGGTTATTTATCAAATTACAAAAATCCGAACCTCCAATAATTTGTAGTTTTTGGAGCAAAAAAAAAACATCAACTAATTTTTCAAGATTTATTAAAGTCCGATGATCTAAAAACTCAGAATCAAAACCATGGCATCTAAAAGCACTCAAGGACCTGTATAAGTCAATGGGGAAGGTCCCAGTGTCTGTGCTGATGTCCGTACCGCTATCCGATGATTTCGGGGTTTAGGCATAAAAAACTCAGCAAAAATCATAGGTTTTTGCGGGAAAACTCCGAAACAATTCAGAGTTTTCAGGGAAAGCTCTGAAGTGTGCCCGACCCTATTTTTTCGGGCTTTTCTCTTCATAAATAAGGTCTATTTGGGAATTCGGAGTTGCTCTGAGTTGGATATTCGAAATACTGAGATAAATTCGGACCTTGATAAATAACCCCCTTAGTATTCAACTGGAAAGCTCAGCTGGAAAGCAGAGAAAGAATATTCATTCAAATGGTCGAACCCAGAACACATAAGAATACTCATTGATGGTGTTTTGCTGGCAGTAAAAAAAAAAAAATATTTCAGTGTTTTCTGTTTAAGATATAAATGAACATGGAGAAATATATGATTATACCTGAGAGCCAGAGAAGCAGACGTTATGTCTTTGAATTTCTCGAGGTTATAAACAGCACTGTGCAAAATAAGATGATAAAAGCAATAACATGAGCAACAGACATATCCATCAACAAATCCTTAATACCGTACTTTAAATCTCGACCGAGACTGCAGTGCAATAGAAAAGCTCATTTGGTGGAATATTAAAGTTGCAGGGTTGTGATGCTGCAGCAATTGCCAATGCAATACAAATGTTACAAACAGCTAGGGAATGTAGTAATGTTTCAGTGGAGCAACTGCTAGACTGGTATAAATAGTGTAGCAGGCACAACTGTATTTATGTGGGGGGGGGGCGTAGGTCTTTGCACCCCTACTGAATTCTCCAGGTCTTTCACAAAGAAGAGCAAATAATATTAAATAATAGCTATACCCAAGAATGACTGAGAGGCTTTCAGACCTGAACGAGGCACTTTGCACTTCAAGCAATTACTGGAAACATATGGAATATTTTCTGCAAGATGTGACAACCCCATTTTCAAATACTGCTATAAGAAGCTACTAAAACAGAAATTGCCTTAGAAGTTGGAACTGATTTCATTACATTCTTTTTGCCAAAAAAAAAAAAAAAAGTAATCTATCACCTCTTGATGCATTTCATCTTCCTCAAGGGCAAATAAACAAGATCAGAGAATGGCACCTCCAGAGATAAAAATTCACGGAGTGAGAAAGTTGAGTGGGCTTCAGTGCTCCAAAAAATGAAGAAGTGGATACACATGCTATAATAGCATTTATTCAAGCCTGTGCATTCATTTGGTAGACAGGTTCCCAAAAGATGGGATAGATGAACAGATGGCAGTAATAGTACAGTGTCTCTTTGATTTTGGCATTGAGCAGATTATAAATCCATCTTTACAGTGTACAAAAATTTAATCAAAGTTGCCTTATCCTTTCTTTTCAGGAAACAATACTGTATGGGACCTTTTACTCAGAATATTCTGGACCTGGGGTTTACTGGATAATGGATCTTTCCATAATCTGGCTCTCCATATCTTGAAAAAAATGTAATCAATTAAACTGGAGAATTGTTTTGCCTCCAATACAGATTTATTATATCTTAGTCTGGATCAAGTACAGGTATAGGATCCCTTATCTGGAAACCCGATATCCAGAAAGCTCCGAATTATGGAATGGCTGTCTCCCATAGACTCCATTTTATCCAAATAATCCAAATTTTTAAAAATTATTATCTTTTTCTCTGTAATAATAAAACAGTAGCTTGTACTTGATCCCAGCTAAGATGTAATTAATCCTTATTGGAAGCAAAACCAGCCTATTGGGTTTATTTAATGTTTAAATAAATTTCTAGTAGACCTAAAGCTTGAAGACCCAAATTACGGAAAGATCCGTTATCCGGAAAACCCCAGGTCCCGAGCATTCTGAATAACAGGTCCTATACCTGTACAATATACTGTTTTAGTATTACTGAAAAAAGGGAAGTTAATATTTTTTAATCACTTGATTAAAATGGAATCTATGGGAGGCGACCTTTCTGTAACTCAGAGCTTTCTGGATAATGGGTTTCCATTTAACATATATACCTGTATCTGGAAATGGATGAATGCAGGAGGAACTTTCCTAGCATCCAGTGTTGGCAGATGCTCAGAAGTAAGGATGAGCATGTATTTCACCCAGTAAAGTTTCACAGTGAACAGTTAGTAGAATACCAGCAGACATCTTTAACCTGCCCATTTGCCTTCCACGTCAACCAATGGGCCTGCAGCTTAATTTGGAGAATATAGGCCTGAGCAAGAGATCGGAGGGTTCATTTATGATGCCCCATGTAGTGTGTAAAAAGCAAAAAAAGGCTGCAATCAGCCATTTTTTGCACTTTTTTGCAATGTCCATTAATGAGCACAGGGATCTGTGTACTGGACCATGAATGAAATACCTTTGGCAGCACTCTTTTCAAAAGGGGAGGGGTATAGGTATGTACATGCCCCTATCTCCTATTCACAGTCTACCCGCCTCATATCTTGAGAGTCTTTCAGACTTTTTCATCCAGTGCTCAGTGCAAAGCACAATGAGCAGAGAGGTGCTTCTAGAAAGAGCAACAAAGGGCCCTCTTTTGCCCCCCCAGGGGCGATCCTGGCCCCTCCACTGCCTGAGGCAGCTTGCAGTTGCTGCTGCCCCCCCTCCCCAGTGCGCTCACCTTTTTCTGCTGGAGCGGGGTCCACGAGGGCGGCAGAGAGGGCCAGGACACTAGTGCAGAGAGCATAATTGTGCTCTTTGCGTTAGAAGAGCCAAATTTCCGATTTGAAAACCGGAAATTCGGCTCTTAAAGTACCAGGAGTGACATTTTTGCCACCCCTGGTACCTAGAGGGGCGCTGCTGCCTGAGGCAATATGCTCAGGTTGCCTCATTGGCGAAGCACCCCTGCCACCTTCCCCTAGTGTTTTTGCACTTGGACCCCCCTTGGTCATGAATGACCCCACAGTTATCTAGATACAATACAATACTGATGGCAACATCCACACCATTTTGGAAATAAATTGGTAAATAGTTCATAGACACCAGTACATGCCCTATCTAGATTCAGCCCAAACCCTTCCTATTAGTGGATTCAGTAGGTATCAGACCAGCCCATGTACCACTACTCAGAAGTACAAGTTATGGGACCATTTGGATGTCGTCATGTATGTTAATTTCACCTAAAAATTCTTCCCTCCATCTTACCCTAGTAAAACTGAATCATATATATATAAAATGTTGCCCTGTATTGTTTATCAAATGCAAACTGTTTCTCATTCATTTCTAAATATAGCGTTACTGTTACACAATGTTACCTGTCTAAATAAAGCTTCTTAAAATAAAGAAAGAATTGATCCTTTAATGTTGTGCATATAACTCACATTTTCTATTTATGCTGCTTGACTCAGCAGGCACTTTCATCAGAATACAAGGCAATCACTATATGGTTATAATAAACCCATGGGGCATTTTCAGTTGTACAGACAGTACATACTGTACCTGCAGGTATGAATGTATCTATAAACAGGCAAGTGATACTGGCACATTAATAGAACTCAGAGGAAAGAGTCAGTACTGGGACTGCACCATTTGTATATTTACTGTTCACCTTCAATTTAGAGATTGGTATCCTGGGACAATTTGCAGTTTGTCTTCACTTTTTATTTTCAGTGTTTTTTCAATTATTTAGCTTTTGTTTTGCAGCAGGTATCTAGTTGCTAGGGTACAAATTTCCCTAGCAAATAGGCAGTGGTTTGAATAAGAAGTTGGAATATAAGTAGGATATGGGCGAATAGAAAGATTAGTAATAAAAAGTTGCATCAAATTTAATTAATTAATTACCAATAGTTATTGGCTGCTGGGGTCAGTTAGCCCCTTTTGAAGACTTGAAAGAATCAGAAGCAGGGTTGGACCGGGCCATCGGGACACCAGAAAAAAACCTGGTCAACTCTACTGACCCAAACCCGCTCCTGATATGTGCCTGATTGCATCAGCAATGGAACAAGTATGTGTGGGGGAATGGGCTTGCAGCGCTGCGAGTAGGACTCCAGGACTGAGGTGGGGGGTCCAGGGGGTATGTGGGGGCCTACAGTTGGCAGCCCAGATGGGCCCCTGGCTCTCCAGTCCAACGCTGGTCAGAATCTAGAAAATACTCAAAAGTTAAGGTGACGGTGAACTACCCCTATAATACCCATAAGTCACCCCCAGCCCACAGTTGCTTACAACACAGCTCACTGCAGCCTTACTGAGTAGGGGGAGCCATTCCATTGGTCACAGCAGGCTGGAGGTGGCATGTGTAAGGGCCACATGTCTTTTAGGTTGAAAGTCAGGACTGTGGAGAAAGCTGACTCTGGAGAGCAGGCAGGAACACAGTTCAAACCAAGGCAAGCTATTCGAAGGTTTAAGCAAAAAAATGGTTTGGATTGCAAATGATAGGTAGGGATTGCAAATGATCAGAAGTTGCATAATTAGACAGAAAAAAAAAATAATCTATAGAGCTCCTATGAACTTTCTAAGTAAGACCTACAAACAGGTATTGAACCCCAGTCCTGGAATCCTTTAATTTTGTGCCAAGCCATTGAGCCACACCAAAGTGACTTTGCTGCCATAGGGGCTGTGTTTTTGAAGAAGAGGGAGCACTCTTAACAGTGATACTTCTATAAGCGTACCAATGGAAACAGCCCATTTAAGGGATAATAGTAAAACTGAGGGATTTTCTTACTTACCCTCCCACTGTGCATGGATTTGTACACAGCTTTGGAATATGAGAGGGAAAATTGCTCCCAACCATCTATATTAGCCTCTGCATAATTTCCCTACAAATACTTTGTATACTTCTATTTTCCCCACAGATGCAGCAGTTTGCTTTCATATTGGTGGACAAATACATCAGCTCCTTCATCACTAGGGGTGTCAGGAGATGCTGTCATTATGTGGTTTGAGTGTGGTGGATGCAAAGAAGGCGTCTGCTTGAGCCCTGCAGTCTGAAAAACACTATTTTATTTGAATTAAAGAAAAAACACAAAAAAGAATAGTAATTATTTACTAAACACGGTGGTTTGATGTGCCAAAATGTAGTTATTGGTTAATTAGTCCTGTCTTTGAATGATTAGCTAGATAAGGTACCAAATATGAAAGGAAATATCAAAATAATACAAAATGAAGAAAACAGTAACAGCATGTACTAATTTATTAGCATATAATTACAAATTCATATTAATCAGAGCTCTAGCTTCAGGAATAAACATGGAATCTAGATGCACGTACATAGCCTGATAAATATACATGCAAAATCCTATTAATTAGCTAGACATAAAAAATACATGTTGGAATCTGGGTCACTATGCACTATATGTCTAATTTTAAAGTATGCTTAATGAATGAGGTTTGAGGAGCTGCTTTATCTACAACTAAAAGCATGGAAACGAGTCAGCATTTTATGGAGTTGCCTAATTAATGCCGCAATTTTACATCTTGCACATTATTCCTCTACAAATTAGATCCTTCTCTATAGCATAATATAGGCAGAACATTGAGTACTTAAGACGTTCCACAGGGCTTAATTCAGACATTTGTATAATGGATTAGCATTCAGTGCTGGCACTCATTAGGGTGGTCCAGTGCTACAACCAAGAAAAACTGCATCTTCAGAATGTTGTCAGCCATTTGTCCCAGAATCCCTGCAGATTATCTCAACTGCACCAAAAACAATGGAAGCCATGTCAATGAAATAACAGGCACACTTATTTTTAAGGTACCAGATGTGTTATCCAAATGGGTTTAACCTTTGGCCTCAAAATTAGATGCATGGACAACAGATAAAGCAGAAACTGGGGCACAGGGCAGGGGAGGTACTTTATTTAGAGACAAGCAGGTTAAACTAGGCAGACATGGCAGTGAAACAGGCAAGGTGTGCAAGGTAGGTACAGGTAAATTGGCAATACAAACAACAGGAAGGTATCAAAGGTTTAAATTTAAAGGTTCTATGTCAGAGTGGAGGCAGAGTCCAAGGCAGGCAGAGTTCAAGGGTAGTCAATATTGTCAGTACAAGTAATGGGATCCATTATCCGTAAACTCGTTATCCAGAAAGCCCCGAATTATGGAAAGGCCATCTCCCGTAGAGTCCATTTTTTTTTATATTTAATTTTGAAATCTTACATGGGGCTAGACATATTTTCAGTTTCCCAGCTGCCCCCAGTCATGTGACTTGTACTCTGATAAACTTCAGTCACTCTTTACTGCTGCACTGCAAGTTGGAGTGATATCCCGCCCCTGACCCAAGCAGCAGAACAATGAGAACAATGGGAAGGTAACCAGATAACAGCTCCCTAACACAAGATAACAGCTGCCTGGTAGATCTAAGAACAGCACTCAATAGTAAAATCCAGGTCCCACTGAGACACATTCAGTTACATTGAGTAGGAGAAACAAAAGCCTACCAGAAAGCAGTTCCATCCTAAAGTGCTGGCTCTTTCTGAAAGTACATGGCCAGGCAAAATGACCTGAGATGGCTGCCTACACACCAATATTACAATTGATATAAAATACACTTGTGGGTTCAGGAATGACATTGTATATTGTAGAGTGAATTATTTGCAGTGTAAACAGTGTCATTTAGAAATAAAAACTACATTATAAAAATCCCTTTAAGGTATGAAGATCCAAATTACAGAAAGATCCATTATCCATAAAACCTCAGGTTCCGAGCATTCTAGATAACAGGTCCCAAACCTGTACCAAAATCTCAAAACTATAACGGGAAACTGGCATTGGTTTACCTAGAGTGGCAATTTGGGATTTTCACAGTATTTGTAAATCATTGATTCTGTTTTCCTGTACTGAGACAGGTGCTGGTGTCCCAATAATAGCATAATGTCATTGATACCACACGAGTGAGGCCACAGCGGTTCCTGCCTCTGTGTCAGTCTTGTTGCCATCATACGCTGGTGTCCTGTGTTCAACTCCATCCAGGGCAAAGAGATTGCATGTTGTCCCAATGCATGTGTGGGTTTCTGATGGGTAGTCCAGTTTTTTCAAGGACTGCACCAAATCCACTTTTTTGGGATTCAGACAAATTCTGAATCTTTCAAAAAGGATTCATCCAAATTCCAAAGGCAATCCAAAGCCTAATTTAAATTTGTAAATATTGGTAAGAAGGGGAAACATTTCGCAATTTACTTGTTACCTAAAGTTTGATTTAGTTTGGCCAACCACTTGGATTCGAAAAAACTTGACTCCTGCTGAAAAAACCTCTGATTTGGCCAAACCAGGATTTGGTGTGTGAATGCGAAAGGGGCTTTAGGTTGTAAGCTCCACTGGGGCAGGGACTTATGTGATTAATGTATTTTCTCTGTAAAGCTGCGTGTACTGTATAAAATAGAGAACCTGCAATTTCTATGAATGAATTGTAGTTCTTCAAAGTCAAAGTCAGAAGATAGAATAGGAAAAGTATATCACTTCAATATATATATATATATATATATAAAAATGTAGTGGGGTAAAAGAAATGACATGCAGGCTATATATCCAGGCAAAACAGCTAACATGGAAAAATATTGAATAATAAATCTGCCTTCTCATAATGGTCCTGATGACACTGAGAAAATATAAATCCTGAGAGATTCCCTACCTAGTAGCTGAGAAGAAAGATTCACAGGCTCTCTGAAAGCAGCTACATGTTTAATGTCAGTTAACCTGGTTCCTGAGGGACCCTTTCCAAGAAAAAGAACATACTTTCCACTCTCAAACTCTCCTCCTAATTAGGGCTACAAATGAAAGGCCTGATTTGCAAATAACCCATCTAGTATATGCACATTCTATATCCAATCCTGTATATATATATGTATTCACAATTCCACCGTCTCCTCTTGGGACATGGGTAGCAATGTGTAGAATGTTCCCCCTCAGATGAATTACACGAAGTTGGAAATAATTTCCACTTTTTTTCTGATGTTTCAATTGGCTTAATACCCATGGAGTGTTGCTTGTGACAGATAAATCCAAGAGGACTTGCAATTGTCATTAATATTAGGATATATTAGTACAATTATATCTTATTATAAATAGGGCACTTTAGATGATAATGGTGATCCTTTTCAAGTTGAAATGCCTTTTGTCTGGAGCATGTACTAGAAACAATATAGTTGGAGAATGACCCTGAGAGCATTGATAGGGCAGCGGCAGTGGCTTATTTTGCTGTCTTGCAGCACTGGGGTCCTAGGTTCAATCCCAGCAATGTGTTTGTATGTATTCCTCTTTTCCTTTCCTCCCACACTCACACAAAAACATAAAGAAATTTTCACTGACTGCTGATAGAGTTTAAAAAAAATAGATAAATGGCATATTTAATATAGGAAGCTAAAATTATAGGGAAGGGGAACTAATCAGCCTAATGAATAGGGTTGCCAGCTGTCTGTTTTTCACCTGGACAGCCAAGTTTTTGGAAGGGCTGTCTGCGTGTTAACTGGATTTCCAAATTAGGAAATCTGGAAGGACATTGAAGTTAGCGAAGTGTGGGCCGACCCGATACCCGCGGGTCGGGCGGGTTCAGTTCGACCTCACACTGCTCCTCACAGGTGGCTGGTGCGGGTCTTCTACAGCTCTCCCCACCCGACACCCTCAATTGCCGGCTTCCGGTTTTATAGTCTTGCGTCTGCTCGCTCCGCCACTTTTGTGATGTCATTGTGACGTCATCGGAGGGGCAGGACGGCGTGGGTCTATAAAAGGACCCCGGAAGCGTGGATGCGGGCGGGCAGAGGCTGGTGCAGGGCAGGTTAGGGTCGGGTGCGGGTCAGGAAAACCCTGACCCGCACATCACTAATTGAAGTTAATGGCTTGCCCTTTGATACAACTGAACATCCTGGATAGTAACCCACTCCACCCCCAATTTCACACACCCCGGCCCTGATTTCATTGCGCTGTTTCCTTGCTTCTTCTCCCTTGCAGGGATCTGCCATCTTCTTTAATAGACCTCACACCCAGGGGTAGCCTATTCATTACCCTATTCAGGACCCAAGCCCAGAAAAAAATAAAATAAAAATAAATGGAACGCTAGATGGGCCCCTAATTACTATGGGCTATAGCCTAGGGTAGCCTAGGCTAAAGCCCAGAGTGATTAGGGGTCCATCTAGCTTTCCAATTATTTTTATTTTCTGCTGGGCTTGGGTCCTGTTGAGAAGGGTGCATGGATGGTCCCTGCTGGGAGAAAACTCGGCAACCAGACAAGGCAAGGCACATGTGTGCATGGCGTATGCCCAAGGTCTCATACATGCAGTGGGTTCGGCTTGCACCAATGACATCACTGAAGTGCACCTGGGTCCGTCCTGACCCAGGCCTAGCAGTTCAGATAAAAATAAATAGAAAAGAAAATGCAAAAAATAATTGTAGGAAGTTAGAGCACGGGCCCCTTGTGTTTTCATGTGCACCCGCGACCCTGATTAATTGTTGTATATTTCTAAACTTTTGGGAATGGCAGTAGCCTAAAAGGGGGAGGGGGCTGCTTAAAGTGTAGCCTATGGGCCTAACATCTCATTAATCAGCCACTGCTCACATCCTCATTATCAGCATTACATTTGTCTGTATTTATTAGACATCGTCTTTTCTGAACATGGGCTCTGTTAACTTAGCTGGACATTTTTTACATTTCTATTTATAATAATTGTTCTATAATAAATAAACTAGAGCTGCTATGTTTGTCCTCTATCAGATAGTATCTTTCTTTCTTCATTTAACTCATTTACTTAATTCACTCCATATTAAGCTTGGCTAATGCAATCATTATACAGTGCGGATACATTACTGGTCCTAGTAATGAATAGTGATACCACTTATTTATTGTTGTGTCACTGACATTAGAAAGGTTGAAATTGATCCACCACCAACTCATTTATGAAACAGCAGTTCTGGCAAGCCAAGCGACTCCACTCTGACAATCACTGTTTGCAGATGTCCAACCGCTGACATATTTATCACTGGAGTGCACCTTTGTGATTAGCAATGGTGTCCCCTGACACCCAGAGCTGACAGTTAACCTTAGCTTTTCTCTCTATGCCAAGTAGTATTGATTTACCAGGTGGTTCTACTTTGATAAATATATTCAGTCATAAAATATTGTTTTGCAGATGTTGTGCAACACATTTTTGTACAGAAAAGTGCAGTATTTCTTAACTGCTGGCTCGTGACCCAAACCTAAGTTGCCATTATGTTTTAGATGGGTCACAAGTCCCTTGAGCTAAAAAAAAACAAAAAAACATAATTTGTATTTTCAGCCTGTTTTTTAATTGGTGTCCAGTGTGGAGCTCCCGTTTTTATTTAAACAAATGTAGGCTCCACATTTCATTACTTTTATGGGTGGAAAAAGGTGACTGGTGGCCATTTATTAGGGGGTCTGAACTTGTAAGTTTCAGTGCTCATATTTTTGCTTTTCTCCAACCCACCACCTGTCACAGGAAGAACTTTTTAAGAATAAAAGAAAGGATTGGAAAATCACAAAAAATAATACATAGATTGATAGGTATCTATTTTTTCCCATTCCATTGTCTTTCACATAGTCTAAGTGCTTTACAAAGCAAGAACTGGCTGATGAATAAGTTAAAAGGAAAATAACTATAATTAAAAAGGAAAATAGCTATGATCCCTCAGCTGACAAAATGCAGGGAATGGCTATTATAATAAAGCTGGAAGCAGGAGCTGGCCCATGAGAAATGGAGCTCCCAACTGAATATTGTTTTCTGGGTATCTATTCTATACCAATGACAGCATGTAATATGTTTCGTTAGAGCACAAAAACATTCATAAAGACCATTCGAGTGTTAGCGGGCACTTTTGTATCCTTTATAATCGATTACAGACCTCAACGTCTTACTTGCAAAGTTTGTGAGCAAATAGTTTTTGCAGTGTATGTAAAAAAATATCACAATCGCAAAGCATATTTTGCAACTAAATGTTTAACAAACCTCCAGAGCAGGCGCTAACTCTAACATTTGCTTAGCGATCTAATATTCGCCAGTGAATGGTTTTACATTGAGAGTAGTGCTAAACATTCTCAAAAATGCCATTCTAATCATCTCTTTTTCATTACATTCCCCCTTAAGATTTTTGAACACATGTAAGTTCCATTTCTAATGTCAGCTTACTGTATGAGTATAAGCCGAGTTTTTCAGCATCCAAAATGTGCTGAAAAAGTCTACCTCAGCTTATACTCGAGTCAGCAGGCAGTAGCTGAGATTGCAGTCACTTTTAATCATTCCTATACCAACAGTTCGCTTGGGGAGAGACTGCAATATCACACAGCGCCCTCTGTTGGTTATATGAAAGAATAACAGTGACTGCAATATCACACAGCGCCATCTGTTGGTTATATGAAAGAATAACCGTTAACTGCAATATCACTCAGCACCCTCTGTTGGTTATATGAAAGAATAACAGTGCGCCCTCTGTTGGTTATATGAAAGAATAACAGTGACTGCAATATCACACAGCGCCATCTGTCGGTTATATGAAAGATTATCAGTGACTGCAATATCACACAGCACCCTCTGTTGGTTATATGAAAGAATAACAGTGACTGCAATATCACACAGCGCCCTCTATTGGTTATATGAAAGAATAACAGTGACTGCAATATCACACAGCGCCCTCTGTTGGTTATATGAAGGATTAACAGTGATGGCAATATCACACAGCACCCTCTGCACATGGTAGTGGGACAGTGGGACAATGCACACAGTAATCCGTTTGGCAATTCTCTGTCACCATCAACTTTGCAAAGAAGTCCGGTTGATCGTTGGGGGGGGTCGATTTGGCGGAATGTGCGCTGCTGGGAGACAGGGCTGTATTTGTGTCTAGGCTTATACTGGAGTCAATACATTTCCCAGTTTTCGTAGGTAAAATTAGTACCTCGGCTTATACTCGAGTATATACGGTACATGATACAGGAATGATTGACACTGGCACAATAAACTTCTTTTGAAGGAGAAGGAAAGGCACATTTATTTGGGGGTGCATAATGTTAGGCATCCGCAAGTGATTATATAGTGAATAAAGTACCTCCTCTTGTAAAATATAAGGATATTATAAGTTACAGAGGAGTTTCATGATCATATACCTGTTTTTATACAGGTCATGGAACGCTGAGGTAACTTCTAATATCCTCATATTTTGCAACTGGGGGTACTTTTTTTATTATAATACACAAGTTACAGTGAGTCATGTGACAGAAATGACATCAGAACTCACCGTTTATAACTGATGACATCAAAACGCATCGTTTATAAGGATAAAATTTACAAGATATTCATGGCTTTTGTGTATTATATATATAATATAATAATAATATATATAATATATATATATATGTATATATATATATATATATATATTGTACTTATCTCACACTCCAAACCGGTGCTCCCAGCAAGTACCACGGAGTGATTGGTTTTCTTCTTCTTCTTTCTTCAAATTTCTCGGGGCAGATGCATGCTAAATGCAAGCTTTTCACGATGACTGGACATGCTCCTTTTTGGTCTTTGGTAGAACCCCTTGACCGGTGCAGTTTTCTGGTGATAGGAGCACCAGCCCAGGGTTTCAGGTAAGTAAATACAATCACTTGGGGGGTGCCTAACTTTTGCCACCCCCAATTAAATAGTGCATTTCCTTCTCCTTTAATGACAGCAAAGTTTTTATTGTAATAGTAACATATTCAATGACTATGACAAATGACTAAGCATCAATATAGAGAGGAATTTTAGCCCTAGACTTTACACACTCCACTGAACAATGAGTAAAAAAAAACCACAGTGTGTTATATGAGGTGAGGTTCTCAGTTGAATTCCTCAAACTGAATTAAAAACACAGAGACCACTTAAAAAACAAAGACTGGACACTCCAGCCAAGATGGTGGTATATTCTTTGCTGAAAGGGATGTTGGTATATTGTCATATCCTTTGCATAGAGTATGGAGAAAAGAAGCCAATATGCTATTGTTGAGGAAACCTACAAGTGTTCTGCTTTCAATTTAGTGTATCATTCTAATGTTAGGTGGTTGTCAAGAAGCAAAGTTCTTCTAAGTGTTGGCGCATATATAATGAGCTAAAACCCTTTTTTAACATGAAAAAGAACCCTTTGGCGACTAAGCTTGCAGATGGAAAATGGATGTTGAAATTAGCATAGCTCTCAGAGATTTTTATTAAAATCAACAGCTTAAAAACCACTATGCGAGGACAGCGTCATGCTCTTGTTAATCTCAGAGTTATGCAGAATTTAAAAGGGTTGGTCAGCTTTAAATTTACTTCTAGTATGATTGTAGAGGGTGATATTCTGAGACAATTTATAATTGGTTTTAATGTTTTATTATTTGTGGTTTTTGAGTTATTTCACTTTTTATTCAGCAGCTGAGTTTAATATTCACTTTTTATTCAGCAGCTGAGAATAGGGGAGGCCTGAATTGAAATAGGGGAGGCCTGAATTGAAAGATTAGTAATAAAAAGTAACAATAACAATACATTTTTAGCCTTACCAAGCATTTGTTTTTTCATATGGGGTCAATGACCCCTGTTTAAAAGCTAGAAAGTATTAGAAGAAGGCAAATAATGGAAAAACTATAGAAAATAAATAATGAAGACCAATCAAAAAGTTGCTTGGAATCGGCCACTCTAAAACACAATAAAAGTTAACTTAAAGGTGAACCACCCCATTGAAGCCAAGTTGTTGCTGTGGAAACTGAGCATCCAGACATGGGACTGCATGTTGCAATTCTTAAAGGGCATGTAAAGTCTAAAATAGAATAAGGCTAGAAATGCTGTATTTTGTATACTAAATATAAACATGAACTTACTGCACCACAAGCCTAATCAAACAAATGATTTATGCTTTCAAAGTTGACCACAGGGGGTCACCATCTTGTAGCTTTGTTAAACATCTTTGCAAGACTAAGACTGTGCACATGCTCAGTGTGGTCTGGGCTGCTTAGGGATGGTCATAAACAAAGCTGCTTGAGTTCTGCATGGCTGGGAGTAAGGCGGGGGCTCCCCCTGCTGTTCATAAGTATGATTGTTTCCCTGCTCAGCAGTTAGGTACTCTCTGACAATTCCTATCCACAGCAGTAAATGAAGGGATAATTTCACTGCATACAGTCAGGTTTCTTATAAAAACAGTACACATTTTTTTATTAAAGTATATTGGAGATAGGTTTCTTTTTCATTAAAGAAAGTAAAAATGGGATTTTATTTTTTTGCTGTTACATGCCCTTTAACACACCAGTTAACTATGTTTTGCAAACACTAGACATGCCACATCTCTCTTCTTTTTGTGACTCTATTTACTTTAGTATCTGTACCATCTCCTGTCCTAGTCTGGCTACTTCTGCCTACTCTCACCACTGCCCTTAAAGCACATACTCATTCCTAGACAAAATCATGTGACCTAAACAGCCACAATCTTGGCTTTCAGCTTATACCAAAGCTTTCCAAAGCTGGTCATATACACTAGAGTGTGGTTGGTGCAAATCCAGGTCAAAAACAGACTTTTATAGCTACAGATCCACTCTACTTTTAAATAATCCCACCACTCTGCCCTTCCTCTACCCCCTTCATGTGCACCACCTCCCTCACTGCACTCTACCCTTCTCTGTGTTCATTCTCCATTGTGAGTAAAGAGGAACTTTTGACCTCCTCACACCAGCCCACTTGAATCCATTCCTTCCAAATTTCTACAAAATGCCAATCCCTCTCTAATCAAAGCCTTACATTGTCTTTTAATCTTCCCTTCCTACTAAAACATGCACTTATAGCCCCTATTCTAATTGGTTTTCAGTACCAATTCTACGCTGACGATACTGAAAACATATCTCTCCTCCTATCTCAACCAAGAATTCTCAAGGGGTCTCTTCCTGCTTGATAGATATATCTACTGGAATGCCCCAACAATAACCTAAGTTAACTTCTCTAAGAAAAAATGGTTCCCTTTTCCCCATCCAACACCCACAACATACCAGAAGTTTCTATAACAGTTAATTCCATTATCACCCCACCTCCTCAGACCCATTGCCTTGGGGTTACCCTGGTTTCTGCACCATCCAGGGCCGGAACTAGGTGTAGGCAGAGTAGGCACGTGCCTAGGGCGCAAAGCTGGGGGGGCGCCAGGCACATACCTGCTCTGTCACCTACCCCATGTCCGGTCCCATCTCTCCCCGACTACAGCTGGAATTTTTTGCGTGAATGCGCTTCTGCGCATGTGCGCACGCCATTTCGCGCATGCATGCTGGAGCGCAGTTTCGCTATTAAGAGCATTTTTGCACATTCGCAATCAAGAGCACACTCAGCCGGTGCCATGGCTGGCCAGGTTGCCTAGGGCACCTGTCCGGGTTGGCCTGGCTCTGGCACCATCCTTCACTCCTCATATCCAGTCACTTACTATATGTATAAAGTGCAAACAATGCCAAGCTCATTCCTACAATACCAGTAAAATTGACTCCAGGACAAAATTGTGTGCCATATACTGAATGCACAACCATCGGTTACAGTAACCTCTGCATAATTGAGGGAAGTGATGGAGCACAGGCAGGACATGGGGCTTTTGAATTAATAGTACAACAAGTGATGCAACAATGCCTGTAGGCACAGCACATAAATGGAACCTGCACTGCATCCTGGTCAAGCTGGGGAGTTGCATAAAATAAGATGAATAATCCAAAAGCAACAAAGAAAGACAAAGTGGAAACAGTTTTAGAGTAACATTGTCTAAATGACACTGGGGTAATTTAATGAAAGGTGCAAGGTCGGCTATACAGTATATTTACTCACCAATAGTAACCAATCAGCAGGTAGCATTTGCTGATCACCTGAACGCAAAGAGGAATACAGTAATCATCCTATGATTTACTGTATTGAGCTTCTTGAACATTTTAACAGTCGACTTTGATCATCTGTCCTTAAGAAAAATACATGAACGACAACTTACAGTACATACTATGCCTAGACTTTGTTTTTTTAGAAAGGAATGTCACTAATGATGGGCGAATTTGTCCCGTTTCTCTTCGCCGAAAAATTAGCGAATTTCCAGACAAACTAAAAATTTGCAAAACGTGAATTTTGACGCCTGCATCAATTTTGACCCTGGGCATTCGAATAATGTTGACATGCAATGGTTTTGACGTGAGCAACTTTTCCAATGCGCATCCAAATTTTGTTGCATCAAATTTTTGCGGCAGTTTTGCAAATTCATTTGCGAAATGCGCAAATTCGCTGCAAATTCGCACCTGACAAATTTATTCGCCCATCACTAAATGTCACATAACCACAAGTAGTTTTATTTTATTTTTTATGACAAATATGTTTAAACAGCACATTATAGACATTCATGTTAAGGTACTGTATGATAAGGTATGGTGTACACTCTGATTTGGTCTCACACCATGTAATTAAAAGCCAGACAGGAGAGCCCATGAGAGCCCATAGGTCAAAATAATACTGTTTTTGTAGCACTCATCTTGGGTTTACTGGACAGTTTTCACCTAAAAAAACACCTTTGCTAAAGAAATAAATACAGTAAAAAAGACTTTCGTGAAAAGTACATTCTGCCTATTGTTTTCAGTTTGAAAAATACATATTTTGCCATATTAAAGAACTTGTTTGAAAGTTGCTATATTTTCACTGACCCCAGCCCCTCTTCCTTCCTTTATAAACTGGCAATTTGTTCAGAGCTTCTTATCTAACTTTAAACATACAAACCGCCACCCTTCTCTTAATTCCAGACTTTTAGCAGCTCATCAGTAGGGGCTGCTCAGTGGACTGGTAATTACTTTTATCAGATCGTTTGAAGTTCTTCAGGAATCAGGAAGTGACAGGAAGCACCAAAGTGAAACTATTCTTGTTTAGTGCCAGAAATAACAGAAATGACAGATATTTCTTAATTAAAACAATAAGCAAAAAGTATGTTCAGCATAAGTCCTATTCATTTTGCTTGTTGAAAAGGGGTGTTTACTGTCCCTTTAAAACATCCAAAAGAACAATTTTATATTAGAGTGAAAAAGATCCTTGACAATGGTGCAAACCCTATTTCCAAGCATAGTAAGTTTTGCAATCAAATGCCAGAGGGGCTGCTGTGAGTTCCCATAAACAGTCACTATTCATTGGGCTAGTAGTTTGGGCCTTTGGACATCACTAAGACATTTATAAGGATATAATTTACAGGATTTTCATGGCTTTTGTGTATTATATACTCATAAAAATTCATTATTGTTACAAAAAATGATAAGCCCTTACCTGTTAATATTATCATGGAGTCAACAATTACTCACCATGCAACCGTTTTAACAGATGTAACTGAAATTTGTTATTCAGAAGGTTTTTTTTAAAAAAATAAATCATGTGTACGTGTGTTCTGAAAATGTCAAACATAACATATATGGCTATTTCTAGACTGGATCCTATGGCACTGCCCACTGCATAATTCATCACTTAGACAGTTCAGCAGTAGCTGTAGTGAATTGCATTTGTCCAGGCTCCTTATCTGTATGGAAGCAGAATTATTCTGGCTGCTTGACTCTGGTCTTGGCAATGCCTTTCCCCTTTTTTTTCATAAACGCAACTAAATGTTTATATTTTAAAACCTGCACAATGTCCATTAGCCGTCCCTAAAATAATATGTTTTACTGCAGGGTTTTTAAAAGAGAATGTTCTGCTCGGGCATTAGGAATAGAGCGGTTCTCTTTGCCTGACCTATTTTGCTTGACTGTCTGAATCTGATTAATTATATTGGATTCCCCCATAGATTTCTGGGGAACAGTTGTTGGGCCACACACACGCAAGGTAAAAAAAAATTCCGCAGGCAAGAGAACAATACAAGTGGCAGACGCACAATTCTGGATGTAATGTCTACTCTGTGCAACCAGGATGACTGCAAATTAGTGCAGCATCGCTGTCTACAGAAATTTCTACTGAGTCACTGCTTCTGATAGCAAGTCTGCTGCTTGTGACGGAAATGTAAATGGAGGATAAAATAAAGACAAAGATTTTCATGTTTGATTTTTGAGAAGGGACATTCATATATCAGTGATGATTTCTGCCACAGCCGTCTCATTTTAATGCTAAACGGCCACTGTCTGCACAGGTTTTCTTTATTAAATGCTACAGCTTTATATTTACTATACTGTTGGGTTTATAAGAAAGACAGCTTAGGGGGTAAGGAGGGGTAAGGGCGAGAGTCAGGGAATATATGTCTACCTTTGGCCAGCACTGAAAGCAACAACAAAAAATCTGGAATGGGCAATTCACCACTGTATATGAACTTCCTATAATAAACATAAATATTTTTACCCTGATTCCACAGAGTGAAAGAAAACCATGATACTCTTACAAACCATTTCCACACACCGTCAGGCCCCCAGTGTCATGCAACCCCTTTCTCACATTGTTAAGTGATAGATTCTGGAACTGGAAGACCCTCTGATTTCCAGAGAATCTGTGCACCCTCCACTACAGAAAGCAGAGGGCAAGAATCCATCACTTCATAATAGCACCAGGTGAAAGAGGGACATACATTATAACACTGTGGGCCTAAGGGGTGGGGAAATTCTCCCTGTAAGCACACATAGACATTCATGGGTTCCTTTACAGATATTCATACCTTCCAACATTTTGGAAATAGAAAGAGGGACAAAAAGATCTGCCATGCGTAGTGCGGCAAAATTTTTTTGACCACGCTCATTTTGGTGGCCACATACCCTAATTACTATGTCCATTTTACAAAATCTGGCAGGTTATGAAAGTTTGAACACATTTCTGCAGTTTTATGTGTTATTAAAGTTTTACTAATGAAAGTGAAAAGCCCTTTAAGCTGCAAATCAAAGTGTCCCCAAGAGACCTGCTTATCTTAAATTGTTACAAAAGTATCTAAGTATCTATTCTGAGCTCTCTGCCAAAAGCCAATAAACTTTGTATCTTTTTCTGGCTGTTCAGTGCAGGGGATCAAAGAGAAAGTCGAGACTGCAGGTTGAGCAGTCAAAATCTGGACTGTCCCGCGAAAAACAGGACATTTGGGAGGTATGGATATTTCTGTGTTGAAAAAAAATCTATTATTTATGGAATTTTATGCACTTTTCCTACATCAACCCAACTAAATGAGCTCATGACAAAAATGGGGGTATATTTCCACTCTAAGTAGACTATCTACATGAACAAAAGCATTAACTTGCCCCATAGTTTGCTGCAGTTCACAAGAATGGTGATAATTATGCAAACTTGATTCTTTCTTCAAAAGAAGTCAGAGTTATGGGTGATGTGAAGGGTAGAGAAGAAGGTTGGACTACATACAAAATCTGCAACAACAAAAAAATTAGTTTTAATCATGCCATGTATGTTTTATTGTATCCTGGCCTAGCAAGAGTAATACAATAAAACTAGTTGTCTTGAAAAAAAGTCCTAGCAATAGTTCCAAATTTGGTAAACATTGGTAAAAATATAATTTTTTTTGTTAATCAGCTATCTCTACTCCAGTTTAGAGGGTTTTTATAATAGTATAGGTTCCCCTTTAATTGTAAGACGTGTGTCTCTTATAATATGTGCATCAATAGGAAAAATACTCCCTATATTACAGAGCACTTGCTTATGTGTTTGACTGCTCGTCTGTCTGTGTATAAGGCTGCTTGCTTTGTATGTAAGTGGTTGCCTGTGTGTATCTACTCATTTTTATACTAAGGATAATCATGTTTCTGCCTAATTATGATGAAATATCTTTATTGTTTTAATCTGCTCAATTAATAGCTATTCCATTCTATTCCCACTGTTCATGTAAAACAATTTAATTTAAACCCATCATCTTCCACAGTAACTGCTATGACTTTTTCATGCTCGTACATATATCATCAGCTTCACTGCCAAGTTCTTGAATTGGACGTTTCTTGACATTTCCCTTACTGAATGTAATTGTAGTATGTATGAATAAATGAGCACCCCTGCACTACTAAGAAATGGGAGCATCCAATATGTTATTACACAATATATGTCTTGATGTTTATTTGAATGGTTCGTTCCTCTTGCACAGCAAGTTATGAGGAAAGGACTGGGGTGGGCTTTATGTGCAATTACTGTAAATATGGCAAAAATGTTGGTTATTTGGAAACAGGGTTGAGACAGGAGGCATAGACAAAACTGTTCTTCTGCCCTAACAAACCAACTAGCTCAGGTGCTTCTTCTGCTCATTTAGTTTGCTACTCAGATAAAGATCTCTTCTTACCACTATTGTCAGAGTACAGTATCTTCTGATTCTGACTTCAAAGTCAAAACTGTGCAGAGATGAGATTGCATTGGGCCCATAATTCTTGCCAGTGCTGCAATAACATCAGTCTCCCATGCTCACATTAATGAGCCCACACTCGCCACTTCTATAAAATCTTTTTAGTATTTCACCTTTTTCAACGTTACATAGTTCAAAACCATAACGCCATGGTATTATATACAGTAAATTTGACTTTTCAAACTTGTTGGTAAACTCATTTATAACTCTTTTCAACATTTCTTCTCCAGGCTTCAAGCACTCCCCACTCTAATAATAATCTTCTGTGGCCCTTAGAGCTGATAACTTCTATTTACTCATGAGAACAAGACAACTTACTGGCCCTGCCCCATCAGTCAAATTATCGTCCCTGATCAATTAGGTTATGTATTCATAATTCAATTGCTCCCTAGAAATCTTTCATAGAAGCGTATTCCCTTTCCATTAATGTATTCTAACCTTCGTCATTCTCCATTATTGTCTTTTAATTTACCTGCCCCTTGGGTTCCTCTACAATGAAAAGTCTTGCAATAAGGGTTTTCTCATTTACAGTATGTGTGTCTTTGTTTGTTTCCCCTACTGTGAAAATACATGTTGTTTTCCCCTACTGTGAAAAACAAGACTAATATACAAAACACGTGCAACGTCCTACTGGGGACCAATATGTGTGTGTATATATGTATATAGTCTAAAATAGAAATGCTGTATTTTGTATACTAAACATAAACATGAATTTACTGCACCACAAGCCTAATCAAACAAATTATTTATGATTTCAAAGTTGGTCACAGGGGGTCACCATCTTGTAACTTTGTTAAACATATTTGCAAGACTAAGACTGTGCACATGCTCAGTGTGGCCTGCTTAGGGGTCGCCATAAATTATCAAAACTCACAAGTCAAATAATATCTGCCAGAAGCCAAACAGCAAGACTTATTAATAATCAGAATAGTCAGACTGCACTGGGTCCTGTGTTGTTATGTAAGAACCAGTGGCTGCAGCAAAATTATCCTTCAAATAGAATCACATTTTATCTGTTTAAATCTGGATCCATGATCTTTGTCCCTGCAGCTGGAGTTAGAAACAGTAAAGGGGGTACAAAGTCGCCCACTGCTATACAGGGAAAAAAAGAAAGCTGCTTGAGTTCTGCATTGCTGGGAAGTAAGGTGGGGGTCCCCCTGCTGTTCATAAGTATGATTGTTTCCCTGCAGAGCAGTTAGGGAGCGTTTGACAATTCCTACCCACAGCAGTAAATGAAGGGGGAATTTCACTGCATAGTCAGGTTTCTTATAAAAATTGTATACATTTTTTAATTAAAGTATATTGGAGATATGTTTCTTTTTCATTAAAGAAAGTAAAAATGGGATTTTATTTTTTTGCCTTTACATGCCCTTTAAAGGTGGCCATAGACATACCTATTACGATTTTTCCTGCAAAAGATCCTTCCAAGAAAGATCATTCATTTCAATACAAACGTGTAGAGCTGAATTGTCTGATATACAGGTAAAAACAATAGAATTCTAGCTGTATCTGAAGATTCAGCACTAACAGTGGCCGATGGTGCCTTCAAACTGTTCCTCCTGGGCCGATCGACAAGCTGACCGGTGTCCAAGTCTTCTGCTGATATCGGTCGGCTCGTCTTCTGTCATACACACACCGAATATCATATGAAAATCAGTTTTGTACAATAATATCTGTGCATGTACGGCCACCTTAAGGGATTCTACGGAAGGAAGATATCTGTCTGGAGATTGCCTCTCCTGGTTACTGGACAATGAACTTTTGGTCAAGAACTAAAGCTTAATTCTTCAGTATGTTCTAGTGAAATGTTCAGCAGGTAACCATGTGGATGTTACTGTTGCAGGAAATTCAGCAATTAGTATGTCAAATTACAGAGGAGAACTGTATTGGCAGGGTTCCTGGACCGCATAACAGAATAGATAATATTTAGAGAGACCTTAACATTGCCCATTTAAAGATGACATGCACTGAGCCTACTCTTGAGAGGCAGCGAAGAGACAAGGAGGACATTGAGTTGTGTGGATGAGCAGAAGGCAGACTCCAGAAGCATCTGCATTTCTGCTGAGTTGACCCAACTATAGACTTCTTTGACATCAATAATAATCTTATTAGCAATCCTTCTAACTGTGCTTTTAAACCCAGTAAGCTTTATGCTAATGTGATATCAGACGGAGAACATGCTAATCTGCCCTGCATTTTTGGTCTGAAATCCACTGTAAGCACTGACTGGCAGATGTAGTTCCTGTCAATCCCCACAGAACTTGGGAGCAGAATGGGTTCAATTCAAATGGTCTCTGCCAGAGCCAAGACAATGTGCTGGGCTTGGGGATATCATACAACCATTCAAAGCACTGCACAGTGAATAGACAGAGCTGGTGGTGGTATCATGGGGGGCGGGGGACTCACAAGGCAGGAGGCTTGTGCCTGGAGAACTAACCACTAGGTGACCAGTTTGGAATTGTATCCCTGCAGTTGCTGGCTGAGTAAAATGAAGCTTTTAATGTATTTTAAAAAAAGAGGCCTATTTAAATATATGTTGTACAAATGCACAGAGGCCTACTTCATCCATATTTATATTCATTTTTAAACAGCCTTTAGACATTTATTGCATCATTTTAGAAGCTCTGACCGGTATGTTTTCTTCGACTGCAAGCCAAAGCCTTTTAAGATATAGCCCCATAGTTACCAAGTATGACCACCAGATATGAATCTCCCACATTTTAATCCTGAAAACCTCACAAAATCTCACTGGCAGCATCTTCTAACTGGGTCTTTCATCCTTTTGTTTAGAGAACTGGTGGGGTTTCTGCTTGCAAGCCAGTTATGGAGGATATATCGGCTTTAACATGGGTGGAATAAATGACTCGTTTACTCTGATCCTCATATTCTTAGGAAAGGATTCTCTGACGGCTCTAATCCTCCTATTAACTAACACTGAGTCAAGGATAAAATCCTTTAACATCAACCCTATGCATATAATTCGTTCCTGTGTAGGAATATACAGTCCAGCTGCACATAATTTGCCTGTCATTTAGGTTTTACTAGTATTTTAGCATATTAAACCCTTTTATCAGACTGAGAGGATTTCCCTTAAAGATTAGCTGTTATGTCTGTGTTGCACTTATGCATTTGCTTTACATGCACATCTATTAAATTGGGTTTTGAACATATTAATAACATCTAGTCTGATGCTGATATTACTTCATTGTGGCAGCTAAAGGTCAATGGACCATGATGTAATATTTGGACTTGGGCCTCTTGCCCCCCCCCAAACACTCATATTCTTGTCCCAAGTGCCATGTTGTTTCTTATGAAAAGATTGAGTTCTTCATATCTAGGTGGTCTCCTTGGACACATGGCCTTAATTTAACATTTTTGTAATGTTTAATTTCTAGATTTGTTTTCAGCGGTTCTCAAGCTTCAGAATTTCAGCAGGGTCCAAAATAACCCCAGTGACCAGGCAGTGGTAAGAATGAGAGACTGGAAGGTGAATAGGAGCAGGAATGAATAGAAAGATAATTATTAAAAAGTAACAATAATATTCAAATTGTAGTCTCACAGATCAATAGCTTTTTGGGCTGATATGGTCAGTGACCCCTGTCTGAAAGCTGGAAAGATTTAATAATTTAAAAACTTAAATAAAAAACAAAGACCAACTGAAGTTTTGTTAGGAATGAGACATCCAATAGTATATAGTAGTGGTGTTTGGATCGAGAAATTCTCAACCCGCACCAAACCCTAACCCGCATCCTCCCAACCCACACCTTTCCTGGCCCACCATTCCCCCTCTATTTATACAGTAGATCCGCACCGACCCGCCCTGCAGTGATGTCACAAAAGGGGGCCTGGGGTAAATCTATAAATTTAGGTGCCAGAAGCCCGGACCCACCTGTGATCCAAAGATTTTGTGCAGGCGTCGCCCCGAACCTGCCCGACCCTTGGGTTTTGGGCCGGCCCGCACATCACTAGTATACAGCAAGTTCACTTTAAGGAGAACTACCCCTTTAAAGGAGTTGTTCACTTTAAAGTTAACTTTTAGTATGAAATATAGAGTGATATTCTGAGACAATTTGCACTTGGTTTTCATTTTTTTTATTATAGTTATTTCGCTTTTTATTCAGCAGCTCTCCAGTTTCCAATTTCAGCAATCTGGTTGTTAAGGTCCAAATGACCCTAGCAACCATGCACTGATTGGAATATTAAACTTAAAGGAATAGTTCAGTGTGAAAATAAAAATTGGGTAAATAGATAGGCTGTGCAAAATAAAAAATGTTTCTAATATAGTAAGTCAGCCAAAAATGTAATGTATAAAGGCTGGAGTGAACAGATGTCTAATAAAACAGCCAGAATCCAACTTCCTGCTTTTCAGCTCTATAAGTCTGAGTTAGTCAGCGACTTGAAGGGGGGCCACATGGTACATTTCTGTTCAGTGAGTTTGCAATTGATCCTCAGCATTCAGCTCAGATTCAAAAGCAACAGATATGACCCATGTGGCCCCCCCTCAAGTCTCTGATTGGTTACTGCCTGGTAACCAGGGTAACAAGTCAGTGTAAACCAAGAGAGCTGAAAAAGCAGGAAGTAGTGTTCAGACTGACATGTTATATGTCAAATCACTCCAGCCTTTATACATTACATTTTTGGCTAACTAACTATATCAGAAACATTTTTTATTTTGCACAGCCTATCTATTTACCCAGTTTTTATTTTTACACTGAACAATTCCTTTAAAATGAATAGGAGAGGGCCTAAATAGAAAGATGGGTAAAAAGTACATTTGTAGCCTTACAGAGCATGTGTTTTTAAGGTGGGATCAGTAAACCCCACTTGAAAGCTGGACAGAACCAGAAGAATAAGGCAAAGAATTAAAAAAATATATAATAAATAATGTAGATCAATTCTAAAGTTGCTTAGATTTACTAACTTAAAGGGGAACTATCACGAAAATGAAAATTCAGTATAAGCTTCAGCACACTATAATAAGACGTTTTCTAAAGATAATCAATTAAAAATTCTGTACCGTTTCTAAAATAATCAAGTTTATCAATATTTAATTGATCGTATTACGGAAGTTTCTTATTTCAGTATGATGAAGCTTTTATTGCATTTTCGCTATAGTTCCCCTTTAAAGGTGAACCACCCTTTAAATCATATACATATTTGTTTTTTGTTATTACTGCAGTGTGTATGAATTTCACATGTACAGTCGCAGTACTTACTTCTAATGTTTAATTTTTAATATTTGGCCGTTGATTGACTGGTGCTGTTGCCAAAAGCATCAACACAGGGGCCTGAAGCAGCCAGTGTGCCATTGTGTATGAGAGAAAGTGCAGCAATAGCATGAGATGCCAACTGGTAGGGGGCATTGATGCATAGTACAGCAGGCAGTGAAGGGGTGATCATTCATTGCATATGGTTCCTAATTATGTGCTTCTATGCAGATGCTCTACACACTACTCTGCATGGGTACAATAAAAAGAATCAGTGCTTTACTTGTCCTTTTCTTTGTTCACAGCTGTGATATGAACTGGTTTATCCATAAGTCAGTGTCTAGGTCTTATTACAAGATGGATATTAATATGATACAGCATTCTCTACATTACTCTACCATGGGGAGAGCAGAGACACAAATGCACAGAGACAGGGTGAACAGTGACAAATGCTGATCTGATTACCAAGCGCAATAATAACGATTATTAAGATAATATGTTTTTTTTTGCTTAAAGCAAATGTCTTTTCACAACATTTTTATTCTTATAACCCAGGGCAGAATATTAAGGATGGAAACTATATTGCTTCACTATCTATTATCACTATCAATGATACAAGCTCAGTGGTTCAGACCTCTATACCCAGCTCCGCTAAAAAGAAAATTCTTTGCTCAGCATATTTAGAATTAAATGTAAAACCACTAGGGGGCAAAAATGCTAAGATTTGTTGGATAGAGAAAGCCAATACCGAGGTAAGCTTGCTGTTCATATACTCGGATTAAAACACAACTGTGGGAATATGACAGTTTATTACAATGAAAGTCTGTGATTATATACAGTATATGTATTTTTATATATCTTCAAATTACAGTATTCCTGTGACAGTTACTGTGACTGTATGTAATGTGCTCTAGGAGACATTCCTATCTATAAGTACGCCGGTCCCTGGCCTCTTCTGCGCAGGCTCATTCCAGCATGTTTTCCTGATGCGGCACAATCATGTTGACTCTGTGCCGTGACACACTGATGTCACTTTGGAACTTTTCAAAATAAAGTGTTCTCTTCATTGGTTTAATGCCCAAGTGGTTTTTCTGATTCTTGCTCAAGCCCTCCTTGTGATTGAATTCTGGTTCTTGACTTCCTGCCTGTTTTTTGCTGCCTGCCCTTGATCTTTTGCATGAATCTGACTTTATCTATGCCTGATCCCTTGGTATGATGAATTGGACTATTCTTGGCTGTGGGTCAGATACCTGTCAATTCCTGCAACAGAATGTTCCGTGGCCACAAAAGGGCTGGGGTTGACTGGGCTCTCCTGCTTCAGTGCTGTCAGTCTACAGGCTTCTCTACACTACAGTCAGTAACACTATAACTGTATTTGCAATTATATTCAGTGCCTGTCTGCAGTGAGGAACCTGGCCCCATAGTGTGTTCCACTGCACAAGCCCAAGAGACTTCTATACTGTGAAACCAAGTGCTCGGTGATACAGTTCTTACAGTCCCCTTTCTACTGTAATTGCCAGTGAGACAGGTAAAGATAGAGCTTGATCTATCATTTCCCATTAAGAGTCTGGGTAAATCATGTTTTAGGTACTTTCCATAAAATTAGGAGTCATTTATTTACCCTAGGAGTGCAAGTGATAGAGGTCTAAAAGGCACAAGAGCACAGCCCTTAGTTCTTATCTAGGAAGCACATGCTTTCTGCAGTGAACAGGAGATCAAAAATATGTTCTTATCTTACCAGGTGCCTTTAGGCTGTCTGCACCTCCTGACACTCCCTAACTTGCCCAAGTGCACCCCCGCCCAAAGCCTGCTCACACCCCTAGCACCCTGCTCACAAAGTAACCCCTCACATATCGACTTCGTACACATCCTCTGCACACTCTCTGACCTTCAGCCCTAGTTTCCCCAATCACAAGGGAGTGCGTAAGCAGTGCCCAGATGCAGTCAACGGGCAGCATGTGCCCCCAGCAATTTGCTGTCCTAAACCTGCCCCATTATGGCCTGCCCACAAATCCGGACCTCCTCCTTCCACCTACTCCTCTTGGGTGTAGTGATGCCTAGCAGCAGGCAGCACTCAATTCAAGGCGCATACCACATCTCTGCATTTCAAAAATGATCGCAGAAGCCTGTGGCCATCCTTCAGACAAAAAATACCCGTTGCTGCAATTTTTTCTACTTTGCACACTACAAGGGGCATTGTAAATGACTTCTAGTGGCGTTGGACAAGAACAAAAAAAGGCAGGATCCTTGGGCACATTACTAGACAGGATACAATTTAATTAAAATATATGCGCTCCATTTCTGGATTCATGAGACCCCTGTTTGCCCTTCATAATCCCACACACAGAAAGGGAATTCCTTTACCTGGTAGTTCATGCCCACTATAGATGTAGATTAGGGTTGCCACCTGTCCGGTTTTGACCTGGACATCCTGGTATTTTGAAGGGCCGTCCAGATCAAAAACAGTTAAAAAAAATCCATATTCATTATTCACTATCTTCAGCATGATTTATAAAGTGCTGCCAAGTTAAGTAGCACTGTACAAACAGTTATCTTACAATAAATGATCAAATAAGGGTTCCAGAATGGAAACAGGATCAGAGGGCTCTGCTCACAAGAGCTTACAATCCAAAGTTTGCAATTCCTGCTAAAAAAAAAAAACCTCAGGAACAAAAACATACAAAAAGGCAGAATTAAAGGAAATTTAAGCAAGCCAGTGTACAGTTGTGTATAACATGCGAAAGCTTTGTAATAAGATATTTAAGCACTATAAAGATAAAGCAAAGAGGAAGAATAAAAGCACATCAATTAAGTAGGTGACTGGAATAAGCAGCTTGACACAGAGATCAATAGCTTATAAAATATACATGATGTAGGGGAAACAACAAGTCTAAAGAAGGAAAGCAATAAACAGTGAAAATATCAACATACATAAATGTCAAATATACTGTAGAACATGTCTATACGGCATATATATTTAATATACACAGTACAACAATATGTACAATATTTTACTATTTCCTACCCAATAATACTCCAAACTTCCTACTTCTGCATATACAGTATAACTGAGAAAGAACATTGCCAAAATAAAGACTCTGGGATTCTTTTACAAATCCTGCAGCAAAGTCAAATAATAAAATGCTGTCTATTTGGTGGTGCTGCTTTGGCAGGCGGATGGCACCAGGTCCAGACTAGGAATCAAAGTAGGTCCTGGCATTTCAAGCATTCATATATATATATATATATATATTTATGTTTATTTCCTATTGACAACATTGGCATAATAAATTATTACTGGCCAGTCCAGTAAGCTACCAGCGAGATGACAACCCTATTTATTCCCCAAACCACAGAAGATCTGTTTCATAAATTGGCAATATGTTTACCAGTGATATAATAGGAAGATTTTTAGTGCATTTATGGTTGCCCAATGATCCTGGCTGATAACCCTGTAATATTCCGAGAGGCCCAGCACACCTGCACTCCTTTCCTGCCGTCCGCTCTTGTCCCTGCTCCCCACCACTTGTGCCCAGGTAAAAGAGTGGGGTAGGGAGGGGGATTTTTACTAACTATAGGGTAAGCATACCCAAACGGCACGTGCCGTGGGACATCGCAATTATGCCACTGTATGTACCATAGATTTCAGTACATTTGTCACTATTTGTCATTGTTTGAAAATAATATCTGATGATGGTTGCCAGTGATGGTGCATCAGCAAATCTGTTAGTATAGAGAAGCCGCGGCTCCTTTTCACTTCCAGTTGTTTTAATCCTTTGGGCTGTTTGCCTGAATGAGTGGATCAATAGAATAGCTGCTATGTCATACATAGCCCTAGTACATTAACGCTTTGTTAGGCCCAAAGGCTGATTAGTTGTATATGTGCCTGGCATCTTCTTTCACACTTCCGGACCCCAGCAGCCACTCTGTTATAAACCCCCTGATAATAGTTTTATGTAACAGTTTTGCTAATTTTCTTAATTCCTACAACTAAAAGATAAACATATAATAACTATACATGTACTCACACATACATCCTTTTCTGGCAAGTGTGAAAAAAATGAATTCTAAATTCTTATAACATTACATAGCTCTATATAGGTTATCTGTACATTAAGTCTGCCTGCCCCATGAATAATGTGCAGCTTCTATTTCTGGGATTCAGGCTTTTATTAAAGTATGTGCATGTATTTACTCTGGAGCCCTGTTTGTTAAATTATACATGACTAGCTAAAGAGGCACACAGTTGCAAATATTCGAATAACAGATATGTTTTTTGTACTTAGACACCAAGCAATGAAAACATAGATTGCATGGGTGGGAAAAGAAAACAAGAATAACAAAAAAAATCATTCAGCAAATCCCCAGAGCCCCGGCAGCTAAAGATCCACCAGTGAGCAGCAGCTGGGAACTATTTTTAAGAAGGTGTGTGATCTGTTTGTTGCTGGGGAGACATGACCGCAGCATCTAACTTGAACGAAATTACAAAAAAAGTGGCTATTTTGATAAGCATGTAAGGACAATACTATTTATCACTGGCGACACAAAGAGGGCTATTTATCTAAATCCAAATCGAGCAAAAACCCGAATCATAAATTTTTTTGGATTTTTTTCCTGAATCGGTCGATTTTTTATGGCTTTTACCTGAAAAGCCAGATATTTTTTGGATTTTTGCCCAAAGAGCCCGAAACTTCCAAATAGGCTAGGGACCACTCCCATTGACTTATATAAAACCTTCGGAAGGTCTGAGATGGTGGATTTTTGCATTTGGACTTTTTGCAGCCACGGGGTATAATAAATCTCAAATAATTTGAAGTTTTTTTCCCACAAAAAAATTTGATTTTATAGTAAAAACAATAAAATTCTTCAAGTTTTTAACATTTGAACTTTAATAAATAACCCCCTAGGGCTGGATTTACATAGCGCTGATGTTCATCTCCACGTCCCCTCCCTTTTATTTGCCCAAATTTTCATAATCGGGACCGGGGCAATGGGGATTGCCGCACCAGAAATTTAAATCTTCTACACATCCCCAGTGTTCTGAACCAATATGAGTGTGGTTGGGCAGCATGGTGCCCCCTAAAAACCTGCCACCCTAGGCCCAGCACTTGGTGGCCTCTCCACAAATCCGGGCCTGTAACCCCCCTATTAGGTTTTTGGACATGAGATATACAGTAACTAGTTCTAGACATACATGAGAAAATACTATATAAATACAGCCCTACTTGTTGCTCATGCAAAGTCTGGCACATTCACAGTTTCATATAGAGGTAAAGGATCAATACTCCAGAAATCCGTTATCCAGAAACCCCCGGATTACAGGAAGGCCATCTCCCATAGACTTCATTTTATCCAAATAATTAAAATTTTTAAATAGGATTTCCCATTTCTCTGTAATAACAAAACAGCACTTTGTACTTGATCCAAACTTAAATACAATTCATCTAGATTGGTGGCAGAACAATCCTATTGGGTTTATTTAAAGTTTAAGTGAGTTTTAGTTAGTTAGTTCCATTATCTGGAAAAAACCCTGGTCCAAAGCATTCTGAATAAAAGGTACCATACCTGTTATACCATTTAATTAAAATTCTGTTCTCAAATATAAGGCATGTAGAAATAATAATAATTGTCTAAGCTTTCTCTACAGCTGTCTCTTATCTGTTATCTACTGTGTATCCTGTGCCATTTCTTCTCTTTCAGCTTTGAATGGCTGCCTCCATTGCTACACATCAGCTTGTTTATATAAACTATAGTAGAGTTTCTGATGCAGACACAGCAGTTTTACCAGTGCAGCACAGCAGCAAATTATATTGTCATTACTTTAAAAGACTTTGTGTTACTGTTCCTTTAAGGCTGGTCAGGTGATCTCTGCGGCAGCACACAGACTATTATGAGATGGTGGCTCAAGGGAAAAGATGCAAATGGATACTATTTACATAAATATACTGTATGAAATATAATTATTTTATATGCCACTTAATATGATATAAACATTTGCCTAAGTATTTATTTTGGGGTAAAGTTTTCCTTTATCTTTCTCCCAAGACTACAGTAATATTTTTTTGTGTAATGACTAGGCTTTATTCACCAGTGATTCCAGTACAAATATTAACAAAAACAATCAGCCAAAAATTCACTTAGATGAAATTTTAACTTTGCCCTCTGTTAATCTGGGAATTGATGCACATGAGGATAATTTGGGAATTTGAGTAGTAAATCAGCAAAGAGCATTCAGTACGTGTAAGTCTTACAAACTTAGAATGAAGCTTATTAACCTTTACTGTAAATAGCATAATGAATTTTTATGGATTTTCGCTAATAAAGGCAAGCATAATTCTCACTAGTGTGCATTTATTGTCAGTACTAAACCCTTTGTATGCCAGGGAATAAGTTTTCAGTGGTGATACTGTACCCATACCTCCCAACATTTTGGAAATAGAAAGAGGGACAAAAAGATTTGTCGCCCGAAGCATTTTTGACCACGCCTATTGTGTAGACACGCCCCCTTATTACCATGTTTTTGGCAGGTTATAAAAATTTGAATACATTTGTGTGGTTATAATGTGTTATTACAGTTTTGCTAATGAATTGCCCTTTAAGCTGCAAGTCCCAAATCTCCCAAGAGACCTGCTTATTTAAAATTGTTATAATTGTTTCAATGCTTATCTGAAATTGTTACAAAAGTATCTAAATGCACCTGCATATTCTGGGTACAAAAAGCCAATTACGTTTTAGAAACATTCTATCTTTTTTCTGGCTGTTCAGTGCAGGAGATCAAAGAGAAAGTTGGGACATTTCAGTAACAATCTGGGACTGTGAGTTGAGCTTTCAAAATCGTGACTGTTCCCGAAAAACTGGACAGGTGGGAAGTATGCTGTACCTTTAAATACTTTTTGTTCACATGGCATTTAAAGTAAATCAGTTTTGTGCACAACAGGCTCCTCATTATATATACAAATATTTGTCCTTATATTTTGATTCTTATTATGATGCCTTATTGTTCCTTTAAACTTGAATGTCTCCTGATAAAAACTGACCTTAGTGCGTGTGAATGTGATAGGGACCTTAGATTGTAAGCTCCACTGGGCAGGCACTGATGTGAGTAATATATCATCTCTATACAGTGCTGCAGAAAATGTCAGAGGTATATACATAAAACATAATGAATAAATAAATATAAACAAACTACCAGAGGATGCAATGCATGGCAGAAAAACAATTTATAGCTTTGCATTTAGTCAGAGAGCTAAGAACCTATTTATTATTTATATGGCTCTACTTTTTTCGCATAGGGCCGCGCACCATGTTTCTTCAAACCAAGTGCGTTCTGACCCCATATATCATAAAATGAAAGGCAATACATTTTTGCATAGTAAATTTATGTTGGAAGAAGGAACGAGTCCATGAAGTTCAACCTCAAAAAAATCGTAGCTTTAGTTTTAGTTTATCCAGAGGAGGATGAAGAATGAATGCACTCCAATCTGCCTCACTCCAAAATGGTCCCTGGATCAACCAGCAGTAGCACCAGTCCCCTTCTCTTATCTCACTTGCAAAAGGCTTCCATGAAGCTACAGTATCTGACTTTTCTGCCTGTACAATTGCTTTATAGAGCCTAAAGCACAGGTAAATATGGTCATTTGTCAAAGCCAAATTCCTAATATATTGTTGATTATAAATAAAATGCATATAATATGCATAATATTTAGAAGTAACATAAGATCGAATTCATTACCCAGTGATATAAGCTCTAATCTGCATATGATTTTGGGTGCAAGAACTAAAACGGAAACAATGAAGTTTATATAAAGTAGATTATTATTGTACTTGTAATAAAGATGTTTTGGCCATAGTTGCCCTTTAATTTCCCTTGCTGGGAGCCTGAACATTTAAAACAGACAATCTGGAAAACCAAATGTCTGATGGTTCTGACAGTCCATGTTCAGTCTTTTTCCATCTACACAGAACTGGAAGTTCAAGACATGAGAAAAGTCTGTGCCAACATGATGACCCATTGAGTCAATGGTGATTAAACAGTAGACATAAGCTCATTGCAAGCCATCGTGCAAAAGTTCTGTAAAGTAGATAAAAAAAGGCATGGCAAGAACTGATGTATTTTATATACTGCACCAGTTCAGAGGTTCAGCATCTCTATAACTGTAATGATCCAGGGCCTCAAAAGTTGCTCATGTCTTAAATCTGGTTAGAGTGCACATGTTCAGTGTTCACTGGGCTGCTCTTAAAGGAACAGTTCAGTGTAAAAATAAAAACTGGACAAATAGATGGACTGTGCAAAATAATCTACATGTAATAATGTAATGTAATCTACAAAGGGTGGAGTGACTGGATGTCTAACATAATAGCCAGAATCCAGCTTCCTGGTTTTCAGCTCTCTTACTCTGAGTTAGTCAGCGACTTTAAGGGGGGCCACATGGGACATAACTGTTCAGTGAGTTTGTAATTGATCCTCAGCATTCAACTCAGATTCAAAAGCAGCAGACTACTTGGTCACCAGGGTAACCAGTCAGTGGAAACTAAAAAAGCTGAATAACAGGAAGTAGTGTTCTGGCTATTATGTTAGACATCCAATCACTCCAGCCTTTATACATTACATTTTTGGCCAACTAACTATATTAGAAACATTTTTTATTTTGCACAGCCTATCTATTTACCCAGTTTTTATTTTTACACTGAACATGTTCCTAATCTAATATTAGGGGTTGTTGGAAATCTTCAATACATAGACATAAAGGGAGGTGACATTTGTCAGCAGCTAATGCTACAGGACAGGCTATTAATCAATTCTGATGCAGAAAGAACTGGCCTCTGAGCTGTTTGGACACAGAAGTGTTTCCTGGGTTGTAGGGGCGTAACTATACATGAAGTAGACTCTGCCCAGGAGTGTAGGGGGGCCCAGTAAAGCCATAATTAATTAGCAATTGCAAAATATCTTGATAGAATTGGTCAATTTACCAATGCTTTGGGGCCCTAAATTGACTTTGCTATAGGGCCCAGTATCATCTAGTTACGCCAATACTCATCTAGTTACACTAATACTGGGTCCCGACGCAAATAAACTGGGAAAGAAAAAAAAAACTATTAAAAATTTGCAGGCCATGGCCCCCCTTGTCCCCTATTCTGACACAAGTGAATGTTAACCTGAATTAATTGTGACATTACACTAATTGTGACATTTACACAATTTTTTTTGTCAAGCTGTAGTTCCCCTTTAAGGATTTTGAAGCTAGATTCCCAGACACTGCATCCTTCTTTAGGGGAAAATTAAAAAAAATCCAACACTCCGTTTGCATATTTCTTTTAAGTCTTTTACACCTGTTATGATTTGATTGCAATACTGTAACTTGACTTTATTGAACCTGTCAAGAGTTTAGTTACAATGAAGCATCTTAATGTCATCCTTTATATAATAATGTGCCTCTCACAATAGCATTACATACATCTATTCATGCATGCCCTCCTACACATCATTGTAACAGTTGTATGATTGAAACAATGGCATTGAAATCTTATGCTTATGAAATGTATATCAACCACACACTAAAACAATAATCTGTATTCCTATCATTAACGTACCAATACAATATTGGGGGAGGTTGTGAAGAAGGTGGTCATTAATGTTCCTTCAAAGCTTAAATTAATTTGCTAATATACAGAGCTGTCGTAGCACTTTTTATTATGTATGTATGTATGTATGTATATTTTTATTTGTAAAGTGCTCCTTGAGGGCAAAGCACTGTACAGCAAAACAATAAATTAGTAGTAACAAACAAGGGGCCATTGGAATAAAAAGTAACAATACGTGCATTATTAGAAATACAATTCACATAAATATAAAAAATATAATTACAATACAGATTAAGTGCTCAGTGTCACGGAAACAAAGGCTAGAGGACCCTACCTCGTAGGGCTTACAGTCTATTATGTGATTAATGTTGGTTATGTACTGTACATGGGATAGTCTGTGCATTTGCCCCTAGCAGTTGTCCAAGATGTTCTGTTTTATATTTTCTCCTCTATGTAGGATAACACAAACTATTTCCAGTCTAACAGTAAATAGATGATCCTTAAAACAAATAAAAAGAAATACAATACTCAGTCGGGGTCATTTATAAACACTGGGCAAATTTGCACATGGGCAATTACCAATAGCAACCAATCAGATGTTTGCTTTCATAGTTTTCCTTGCAGCTGGCTGAAAAAAGCTACCCATTGATTGGTTGCTATGGGTTACTGCCCAGGTGCAAATGTGCCCAGTATTTATAAATGAGGCCCAGGGTGTCTAATGCAGCAGCACCCAGAACTGTTAAATAAGGTAGTGGATACCCATTGTGCTTCCTCATTCAGACTTTCTGAGCATGGAGGCACTTTGGGAGAGAAAACAGGTCCTCTCTATCTAACTGTGTCTTGCCATGCTACTGTAGTGTTCTCACTATATTCCTTGCATTCAGCAGTGAATTCCTATCATGATAGCATGGATTCTCCAATGGGACCCATGTGAAGACCAACATGTAGCCAGGAATATAGTATAACTAAGTCTATAAGAAGTCTATAAGTATATTTGTAACATAACAGAACAGAACACAATTTCCTGCTTTTCGGCTCTCTTGGTTTACAATGACTGGTTACCCTTGTTACCAGGCAATAACCAATCAGAGACTTGAAGGGGGGCCACATGAATCATAACTGTTGCTTTTGAATCTGAGCTGAATGCTGAGGATCAATTGCAAACTCACTGAACAGATATGTCCCATCTGCCCCCCCCCCGACTAGCTCAGAGTTGGAGAGTTGAAAAGCAGGAAGTGGTGTTCTGTTCTGTTATGTTAGACATCCAGTCACTCCAGCCTTTATGCATTACATTTTTGGCTAACTAACTATATTTGAAACATTTTTTATTTTGCACAGCCTATCTATTTACCCAGTTTTTATTTTCACACTGAACTGTTCCTTTAAAGAAACTAAGGGAAACACACTCCCTATACCCCTTTCTTCCAAAAGAACTGAAAAACCCAACAACTGAATTAGCCCAGTGGTCCCCAACCTTTTTTACCCAAGAGCCACATTCAATTATAAAAAGAGTCGGGGGAGTAACACAAGCATGAAGTTCCTGGGGTGCCAAATAAGGGTTGTGATTGGCTATTTGGTAGCCCCTATGTGGACAGGCAGTCTGTAGGGGCTCTGTTTTGTAGTTCTTTAGATTTTATGCAACCAAAACTTGCCTCCAAGTCAGGAATTCAAAAATTAACACTTGCTTTGATGTCAATGTGAGCAACAGCCAAGAGGTTAGTGAGCAGCATGTTGCTCACGAGCCACTGATTTGGGATCACTACATAAGCCTATGCCTTGAATCTCAATTCCCAACCTCTTCACTTTGGCCAACCCACATGTTCCCTTCTTATATTAGAATGCAAGCTCTAACAATCATGGCTCTTTTTATCTTGTCTCTATCTGTATGTTATTATAAATTATATATATATATATATATATATATATATATATATATATATATATATATATATATATATATATATATATATATATATATATATATATATATATATATAGGCTTGCCATGTGATTTTTTGAATACACCTTTTAATAATTCACCAATATCTTGGAGTTGCTGGTCATTCTTTCAATATTTCATTTATTTACCTTGCACCCGAGGCAGACATCACAAGTGAAGTTCAGCCTCCAACCCCAATGAGTCAAAAATAAGAAAGCAGCGACTTTTCATTATAGCCTATGGGAAAACACGCTGAGGCAGTTTGGGGAGACAGTCGCTCAGAAGACGAGGCAATTAGTCGCCAGGCGACAAAATCTCCCCAAATCTCCTCGTGTGAACTAACCCTTAAGCCAACACAGCATACAGATGTTATAATTCACAAGTGATATACTGAGGATGGGGGACAAAATATAGTAATACCCACTATGTATGTAACGCTATAGTTGAAAGGCAGGTAGTACAAGGAACAGAGGCTACAATACTTTGAGAATAAATAAGTGTGAATACGTAAGAAAAAACAAGAAGGATCTTGACTTAGTGAAAACTTCAGCCTGGTTCAGCTTCTGCCATTTAACCTCTTTACATCAATGTGTAACTCAACTCATTCATTTCTTTGAGTTCAAATTCATCGTCTGAAAAATCCCGGACACATAGGCCGACGTTAAAATGTCAGCTCTTGGCATTATATCACTTTCAGTGCCCTTAAGAAACAAAGATGTGACAGTGGTATTGTCCCTTGGAGTGATCGTCACATCAAGAAAATGTAACCCAGCCCAGAGCTTGTGTTCCTCTATAACACAAATAACAGGAGATATGATAACTTTATTTGAAATGTATTCAAGGCCAATAGAATAAACTCTCAGGGGATCTTTAAGAAACGTATATAGAACAAGAGGTCATCTCCTAAGATAAGTGGAAAAAGGATTTGACCTTCATCATGTGAAAGAACGCAGCACCATAAAATAATGGGACTCTCTGGGGGGAAATTAAGGAGGTCGACAGGGTAGATGCTTTCAAAAAATGTTGGGCATTTTTTTCCATAAACACAGTATTCATGGCTGTTTTAATTATTTGGAAGCAATATGTTGGTCCGAGGAGAATTTCGATTAGGGGTTCCTTCTCCCTGATACTAAACGCTACCATATTTGAGAAATATCTTGAATGGTTTAGTTATAGGAAAAATTGTCAATCGCAAATGAAAATTGCATGATTTCATTTATTTTTTTTAAAAAATGTTGATTGTTTTAAAAGACTCAGGAAAAAAAATTGCTAATATGGTGGCTTGAATGCTGATACACTTCCCTGTTAATCCTAAAGCATCTTGGCAGGTTGCAGTTGGTGGGATTTTAATTCTAATATTTACAAATTTTAACATTAATTACATGACAAGATTTCAAGTTTAAAAAAAAGTTTTTAGAAATTGTTTCTCAAATTGCCGCAAAATTATGGTTTCTCATACTGATAATCAACCCCTATTAGAGGTGTTAAGAGACACAGGATGACTCTTATGGCCCTGTTTATTAAACCTTGAATTTTTCTGGTCAAGTTTTTACTAAAACCTGTCAAAATCATATAAAAGTCAATAAAAGTCAAATCGAAAAAGGCAACTTTTTCCCAAACTGACTTTTTCAATCCGATTTATTGGTAAATTAAGGGGATTCGATTTTGGGAGTTTTGTCAAATTTTTTTATGACAGTGAGAAAAAGTTGAGTTTAAGTAAATACCTCCCATGATGTTTATAATCTAAACAGAAAATTTAGCAACATTGTAATTAAAGTTTTTACCACATTGCCGATTTTGTTTGTCACAATAATTTTCAGAACACGAACTTCCGAGATTTATTAAACACAAAATATTATTATTATTATATTATTGACTTAAATTAATAAAATTTTCCATTTAAAAGCTGGTGATTTTATGTAGAAGTCAATGGGAGAAAATTGAAGCTATTTTTAATTCGAATTTTCAAGATTAAAATTCAAAATATGAAGGGAAGAGTAGAATTTGATTCCACTGCATTACAGTTGTTTCTTCACGTTTGAATTTAATGCCTTTGCTTTGAATGAGAGCACATTCAAGATTTGTATGTTTTTTTCTGAATTAGAAAACATTACTTTTGCACTTATATAGAGTATATATGCTACGAGTATACCACAGGTATGGGATCCATTATCCAGAAACCTGTTAACCAGAATGATCAGAATTACTCACATAGACTTCATTAAAATCAAATGATTCCGATTTTTAAAAATTATTTCCTTTTTCTCTGTATTAATAAAACTGTAGCTTGTACTTGATCCCAACTAAAATATAATTCATCAATAGTGAAAGCAAAACCAGCCTATTGGGTTTATTTAATGTACAAATTAATTTCTAGTAGATTTAAGGCATGAAGATCCAAATTACGGAAAGATCCGCTATCCGGGAAAACCTCAGGTCCCAAGCATTCTGGATAACAGGTCCCATACCTGTAATAATAAAACAGTAGCTTGTACTTGATCCCAACTGAAATATAATAAATCCTTATTGGTAGCAAAACCAGCCTATTGGGTTTATTGAGGGGGTTATTTATCAAAGTCCGAATTGAACTCAATATTTTCTGCTACAAAGTCAGATCAATTATTATTACATCAATCAATTTATTATTACATTTTCCCTAAAATTTGCTTTACAGGAAAAAAATTAGATTTTCAAATTGTTTTCTGATTTTTCATCATATTTTTCAAGATTTTTTGGATTTTTCACCCGAAAACTCGAATTTGTGCCCGAAAACTTCGGGGTAATGCACGAGACCCAGCGCACATCAAAAAATCATTGGGACTTCTCCAATTGACTTATATACAACCTCGATAGGTTTGGGTTGCCGGATTTTCTGATTTCAAATTTTTCATCCTCTGGGTTAAATAAATTCAGAAAGATTTGTGATTTTTTAAAAGTTTGACTTTATAAAAAAATGTTTTTTTCGTGATTTTTGCATTCGGAGTTTAGTAAATAACCCCCTCAATGTTTACATGATTTTTAGGGATGCACCGAATCCAGGATTCGGTTCGGGATTTGGCCAGGATTCGGCCTTTTTCAGCAGGATTCTGATTCGGCCGAATCCTTCTGCCTGGCCAAACCGAATCCGAATCCTAATTTGCATATGCAAATTAGGGACGAGGAGGGAAATCTTGTGACTTTTGTCATAAAACAAGGAAGTAAAACATGTTTTCCCCTTCTCACCCCTAATTTGCATATGCATATTAGGATTCAGATTTGGTTCGGTATTCAGTAATCTTCTGAGAAGGATTCGGAGGTTCAGCTGCATCCAAAATAGTGGATTCGGTGCATCCCTAATGATTTTCTAGTATATTTAAGGTATGAAGATCTGTTATCTGTAAACCCCAAGGTCCCGAGCATTCTGGATAATAGGTCCCATACCTGTAGTAGCATAATACCTTTAGCACATGCAATATCTGTTCATCGCCAACAACCTCTAAATGCACTAATATGTCTACTTTAACAACTACTGCCTTATTTAAAGGCAAGTTTTGCTGATTATTGCATGGCTTTTTGTGTTAAAGGGCATAGAAATTTATGTTCAGTAATGAGCGATTCTGTCCTGTTTCATTTTGGTAAAAAATTCACAAAAAGTGCGAGAACATTTGCAAAACGCATTGAAGTCAATGGCCAATTTTTTCACAGTTTACAGTCTTTTTTCCATGCAGAATACATTGAATTTATTCGCCAGGTGAGAATTCGAGTTTCATCGATGGCGGAAATTTGCTAAATGGATGAAAAATTCATGAAAATTGGCGACGGTGACAATTCCGACACTGGTGACAATTCCGCAGCGGCCGACAATTAAACAGATGCCCATTTCAAATGTCGCCGGCATCAAAATTGTCACCAGCGGCAATTTTCGCTAATTTTTCATGCATTTCGCAAATTTTGAGGGAATTTTGCGGTGAAGTGAAACGGGACAAAGTCGCCCATCACTAGTCACAGCTCATTTGATGCTGTTCCATCAAACCTTCCAATGGTTAACAGGCTGTTAAGATGTACATCAAAGGGAATATTGCCAGGTTGCCAAGTATTGTACAGAAGGTTTTTAATGCCAATAAACATAAACCAGCACTGTTAAAACTAATGTTCATTATCATTATCTTGGCAGCAAGCATCTCTCTTCATCAAAATACATATCTCCTATATCTGTGAGATTTCTTGGAACATCTTCCTACTGCAGAGGAATATTGAGTTACCGTCCCAGCATTGGCACATTAGAGGTGCCCCATTTTAACTTGGTTCAGTTGCAGCTTGACCAAATGCCTCTTCATACAGTGAGACAAGAATTGCCTGCCTGGAGCTAAAAAAATAAATGATAAGGCAAGTAACAGGGAAATATTCAATTTATAAATGTAGTCTCAAGCAGAAAGGTGCCTGAAAGATGGAAAAATTGTTTGAGATGAGACTGAGACCCCTAGGCAACCTCTTGTATATCAATTGTTTACTCTCAGCCCATTGTTGTACTGGCATGCACTTTGTATGACTTTACAAGCAGAGGATTCAGTGTTCAGTTACAAACACACCTTTCTTCTGTGTCTGCATCAGTGACTCTGCATAAGAGGCAAATTCCCAGCATGGGAAACACTGCAGCTTTTAGCATGCCTGCCCACTCTTCCCTAGCAACCTGCATAGAAACTCTGCTACCTCCAGTCACTTTTAGTCCTTTTTTTTTCCTGCAGCTCTGAACCTGGAAACACGATGGGCTGAAATATGTAGATTCCTGTTAATTCCCTAATAAAAGCTTGAATGACTTTCTTACTAACATTTGTACATCCACGATAGTATATGCTGCTATGTGCTGTGCAAAGCCAGATTGTAGTCTTATTTCCTATACATACCTCTAGCCAACAGCCGCTGCTGCCCATACTTGCAACCACCTGTTTCAATAAGAAGACCAACACAGTTTTCCTTTTTATATAATAATAATAATAATAATAATATTAATAATAATACTGTATATACTCGAGTATAAGCCGATCCGAGTATAAGCCGAGGTACCTAATTTTACCTACGAAAACTGGGAAAACTTATTGACTCTAGTATAAGCCTAGACACAACTACAGCCCTGTCTCCCAGCAGCGCACATTCCGCCAAAGAGACCCCCCAGCAATCAACCAGACTTTTTTGCAAAGTTGATGGTGACAGAGAATTGCCAAAGGATTACTGTGTGCATTGTCCCACTGTCCCACTACCATGTGCAGAGGGTGCTGTGTGATATTGCCATCACTGTTAATCCTTTATATAACCAATAGTGATGGTCGAATTTATTCGCCAGGCGCGAATTCGCAGCGAATTTAATAATTAATAATAAATTCGTGAAATGCCCACGAAAATTCGCTGGAAAAATTCGAAAAATGGACGCCGGCGTCAAAAACGGGACACCGGCGTCAAAAACGAGATGCCGGCGCCGTTTTGTGAATTTTTCGCTGTTTCGCGAATTTTGCATGAAATTCACGAATTTTCCGGCGAAACGGCGCAAATTCGCCCATCACTAATAACCAACAGAGGGTGCACTGTTATTCTTTCATATAACCAACAGAGGGCGCTGTGTGATATTGCAGTCACTGTTGTTCTTTCATAAAACCAACAGAGGGCGATGTGTGATATTGCAGTCACTGTTATTCTTTCATATAACCAACAGAGGGCGCTGTGTGATATTGCAGTCACTGTTATTCTTTCATATAACCAACAGAGGGCGCTGTGTGATATTGCAGTCACTGTTATTCTTTGATAATAACTAACAGATGGCGCTGTGTGAGATTGCAGTCACTGTTATTCTTTGATATAACCAACAGAGGGCGCACTGTTATTCTTTGATATAACCAACAGAGGGCGCTGTGTGATATTGCAGTCACTGTTATTCTTTGATAATAACCAACAGATGGCGCTGTGTGATATTGCAGTCACTGTTATTCTTTCATATAACCAACAGAGGGCGCACTGTTATTCTTTGATATAACCAACAGAGGGTGCTGTGTGATATTGCAGTCATTGTTATTCTTTGAAATAACCAGCAGATGGCGCTGTGTGATATTGCAGTCACTGTTATTCTTTCATAAACCAACAGAGGGCGCACTGTTATTCTTTGATATAACCAACAGAGGGCGCTGTGTGATATTGCAGTCACTGTTATTCTTTGATATAACCAACAGAGGGCGCACTGTTATTCTTTCATATAACCAACAGAGGGCATTGTGGGATATTGCAGTCTCTCCCCAAGTGAACTGTTGGTATAGGAATGATTACAAGTGACTGCAATCTCAGCTCCTGCCTGCTGACCCGAGTATAAGCCAAGGTAGACTTTTTCAGCACATTTTGGATGCTGAAAAACTCGGCTTATACTCGGGTATATACGGATATTTAATAACCTAAAAATATTCCAATAACACAAACAAATAAAATGCATGATAGTACTCTCAAAAAGAATAAATTACTATCAATATGCATAGTACCAGCTATCACTGATTCCTAACTCCAGAGGATCTGATTCCTAACTCCATCTGGCAAATGGTCCTGGGATTGCAGTGTTTTGACCCTTCCTTCCAAACCAGTGACTCCCACATGACAGCTGGCACCAAGGGATCCCATGTGGCACAATATACACTGTCCCTTTTTGCAGTCCAAAACGAATTCTAGCCTTCACACCACTGCCTCCCCGGACCATCAGCACAACATACTGTATGAGGCTGCACCAACATGGCTGTACTAAAAGGGCCAAAACATCCTTAAAGGACATGTTAAAACCATCTAACCCAATGACATTCAAATGAACTCCATCCCTCTTAAACAGGGAATCATAACTCTTTTCTAGGCCACTGTGCCTCAATACCAGCTGTCTCCCATATATTCACTCCTCTGCTCATCTGGTTCTCCAGAATGAAAAAAGAGGGGCCCACTATTGTGGTCAAAATGGTACCTAGGAGCATATGTATAAATTGTAGCTACCTGACATCCTATTACTTATTCCCTTAATTATTGCCTCAGACAGACTCAGTTCCACTGTCTCAGTGGTTGCCCCTATGCAAAAAGTGTGGCTATGAATTCCCATATTGCCAGGCCCTCTTCACTTAACCTAATAGAATGGTGAGGTGGCTGGACAGCAGTGAAAACTAGACCTTTCTAAAAATCTCCCAATGCATGTCCACAGTATTGTTCCCCAGGTAAACAACACACCATCTCTCCTTTATCTACATCTATTCCTAGAAATCTGATCTGGTACTTGGGACCTCTGTGCTGCACACTGTCATGCCCCCTGTGGGTTTACAAGTCACCCAGGTAATGAATTCCTGCTTGTGATCTCACTTTCTTGCACACCACTCATTATTGGAAAGAGCTAAACGTGGGCCATTGGTAGACGTTTGTCTACAAACACTTTTTTGTCCCAAGAGGAGCCCAGTACTTGGAATGAGTCAGAGAGAACTGGCACAGTGAAAGACAGACATTTTATCTGTAGTTTCCTTTGCTGCATGGAAAATCCCATCTCAGCTTTTGCCAGGAAGGGCCGTGGTCTGGCTTTATTACTGTATGTTCAGCTCGCCAATAAGTCAAATTACAGAAATTGTTAATGATAACCATATTCTTTTGTGATATCATTTTTACCGGATTTCCTCTAATATACAGACTGCCTGCCAGATATAAATCGCCCAGCGCTGAACATGCAGCTCATCATTACAGAAATGTTAAAAAAGAAATAAATCTACTAATTGAATTATGCGCCCACTGATGTTGGGAATCCCTGGAAACTATTGCCACCTTGAACATAGAAGTAGCTCCAGGGTTTTCAGTGGCCTGTCTTGGACAAAGCATAGTTGTGTCTAAAGAATCACACGCAGAGGTCATTTTGATGTTGGTCGCCAGAAGTGACCCGATCTCGATTGTGTCCCATTCTCATTTGAACCACAAGTGCCATTGAACACACACCAGGCACAACTGCATCTCTCACTCTCATCCATAATGATACTGGTGGGATGGGCTTGTCTTTGTGTGTAAAAACATGGAAACCTGGGTTCCAAATTTTACATTACATTTTACCTGAACTTGTGCTTGAATATGAGCCCTTAAAACTGCAATAATGAATGTGTCAGGGTCTTCGAAAAACCTGAGATTCCTGCCTCAGCACTGAGGGCCTGCCTCATCCTGACCGAGAGCTGACCTGTCTGAGAAGGGCTGATATATCATTATCAATAGCAAGGGGTCATCATTATTGATGGAGATTATTGAGTGTGGCATAAAAATTTATTTTGTTGCCTCTTTTAGGGCTCCCACATCATACTCATCAGTAAGTAATCACAAAGCTAAACCTCCAAATTAAATATTTCTTTGGTGATGGGTATATTTTAATGCTAGACTTTTGCTTACAAGGGTTCTATATGCATTACAATGACACCACAATCTACTGTACATGCACAAACTTCTGTCATTGTCTTTTTGCAATTGCCTGTTAATTGCAGAGAAGGAAAGGCTTCCTTGTATTAATGGCATATGTAGTCAGGACCAGCAGTATAGAGAACGGACAAGACGACAATACTTTCAATACTAATTACATATGCTACATATATTACATATGTAAAATAAGAATATAAACCTCTATATTTAATATATAGATATAAACCTCTATATCTAATATATAGATAGATATAGATATATATACACACATAAACAGTTTGGTATGGTGCACACAGAAAAAATAAATAAATAAATAAATATATATATATATATATATATATATATATATATATATATATATATATATATATATATATATATATATATATATATATAAGGAGATGCTTACAGCAAGAAAGAATATTTCCCTGAAATCCATTGGGATACAAATCAACACTACAGCTCTGAACCTAAACCCTAGCAGGTGACATTTCCCAAATACATAGATTTAATGGCTGAAAATTTAGCTTTCCCAGAACCCAACCCATAAAAGCTGCTAATTAAATGGCAGAGCAGTGTAGCAGAAAAACAACAAATGCACTGTAAGTGATCATCTATAAATTAGAACTGTCAGTGCTTATGTTCTAGGAACGCTCTCCCTGAGCAAATAAAATAGACCATGTCCTGAAGAAGAGCATAACATTATCCATTCAGGCCATGTATTCTTTTTACTGCAAAATGACATTGTGTATGTGAAGGTTGGGAGAAATATTACATGTGGCAATAACATCATCTTCAGGGTATTAACTCTTCCAAGGATTCAGCATCCAATAGCTCTGATCAAATGTTTCAAGAAACCTACAATATATATTTAACTGATGGCAGGAATTAAAGTATCAATTATTAATCACTTGATATCATTGATGTATTTTGGCTGCCCTTTCTGATTTCAGCACCAAACCTATGGCAGCACCATAGGAATATTCTTAGTTCTTCTTTTCCATATTATCTGTGCCTATGTTCTCCATCCACTTATAGAAAGAATATTGGGAAAAGCCTTATTAGGTGACAAGAAAAAGATACATTGGCTGCACAGTGTGTAGAGCTTCCAGAAGGATTTATAAGAATGCTTGAAGGTCGCTGCTTTCAGAAAATGTTGTAGAAAAGCTGTTCTTGTTTTAGGAGAAAAAAACATTCTTATGGACAGAGACACGTGTGGAGATTCACGGAGACTAATTTCCCAAACTGCCTTCCCGCCAACTAGAATCTAAATCGCTGGCGGGATGGCACAGCAGTTCGAGGAGATTAGTCGCCCGAAGAAGAGGTGATTTCTCGCCCGGCGACTAAATCTCCCCGAATCTCCATGTGTGTCTCTGCTCTAAGAGTTATTTCATGTTCATTTTAATAGGAAATGGGAAACACTAGATCTAAGCAATAAAAAGCCAGAGTGTTATTTTGTGTATAGTGACTTTGTATGGAAGGAGCACACCTATGGCCAATGCCTTTTCAAACCATTTATTGCAGCAGAAAAACAGCACAAGCTTTCGGGGGATACCCCCTTCCTCAGGTGCAATCCAGACTCAATGAAACCATATTAAATACATGACACCATCATGTGATCCAGGAGGAGGTTATGTAATACAAGGCACTAAGTTTGCACAGGAGCAGTAACCCATAGCAACCAATCAGCACATAACATTTACTGGTCATCTGTTTGAAGGCAAACATCTTATTGGTTGCTATGGGTTACTGCTCCTGTTACTGCTCCTGTGCAAACTTAAGCTGGCCATAGACTCAAAGATCCGCTCATTTGGCCACATCGCCAAACGAGCGGATCTTTCACCGACATGCCACTATTGGCATGGCTATATCGGGGGTAATTCGAACTAATCGAATTACGATACGCCAAGGGGCTCCGACGGGTCAGTTAAAAATCAAACCTTCCCGATTGTGGCCAGATATCGATCGGGAAGACCCGCCGGAAGCCCCCATACACGGGCAGATAAACTGTCAAATTGGTCCAAACGACCGATATCGGCAGCTTTGTCTGCCCGTGTATGGCCACCTTAAGTGCCTTTTATTACATATGGGGGTTAGTGTTTTATATAGCACCGTCATGGTATATCCAGTAGATTATACATTTTAGTTCATTACCTATAAAAATACAATAATAATAAGTTATCTAAAACACTACTTAATTAATTTTGCATAAGAAATGCATTACCATAATTTTCATAAAAAAACATTGCAAGGTAAAACTTTCGTTTAACCCTATTTTAGAAAGAGACTCTAATTTATGCAAAATGAAAGGTGGAAACGTTAAGGGTCATTTATGACCACAAACAAGGTCAGGATGAGTGGGACATAATTGGGTACATGTACACCAACAAGTGCAGTCAGCAAATGCAATTTCGGCTGCAATTACAAGTTTTCCCCCAAAATTCCAGGGTCATTTCAGTTGCAACGTGGTGATGCTTTTTACTCAGTTGTGCTGCACTTACCCCAAAGTTGCCAAAACTAAGCAAACTGTGTGTCCACTAAATCAGACACAGTGGACCAAATGGCATTATTATTTCAGGTCCTTGGATGCAACAGACTTGCAGAAAAGTAATCACATGCAAATGCTGTGATTTGTACTCCATGTGCCAGAAGAGCTCCAATTACTCTTTGAATATGTTAGCTGCAACTTGTGCTTGATTCACAAAGTGCGAGGATAAAATTGCTTTTTTTTTCTTCACACAAAATGACTGACACCCTAAATAAAGGGGTAGGTATAAAGTCATTTCCCACCATGAAAAATGTGAGGTTCACACCCAATAGGGATGAGTTCAATGAGGTGATGTGAAGTGCAGCACTTTATCCCATTGCATCCTGGGATGTGCAGTGGTGCAGATTAACCCTTGCAGAACCTATAATTTTTCCGGAGGTTATTATGGGGCCGATTCACTAACTTCGAGTGAAGGATTCGAAGTAAAAAAACTTCGAATTTCGAGTACTTTTTTGTGCTCCTCGACTATCGAATTGGCGTAAATTCGCCTGAGTAGAATGATTCGAATAGATCGAGCGCAAAAACGCGCCGACTATTCGCCATTCAATAGTCGAAGTACTCGATCGAGCGCAAAAATGCTGCGACTATTCGCCCATTCGATAGTGGAAGTACTGTCTCTTTTAAAAATACTTCGACTGCACACTTCGCCACCTAAAACCTACCGAATTGCTTTAAAAGCCTATGGGAAAGTCCCATAGGCTTGTTTTCCAAGTTTTTGATCGAATAAAAAGGCATTCGATCGAAATGAAAATCCTTAGAGCGAATAATCGATTGAGCGCCTATTCGCCTGGCAAATTTTCGCCAATTCGACTATTCGCCAGCGCGTAAATTCGCCCGAATTGCCTATTCGATTCTATTCCCCAGTCGAATTTCGAGGGATTTAACCCCTCGAAATTCGACCCTTGATGAATTTGCCCCTATGTGTTCTGATTACTCCTGAAATTAGAATTGCATTTATTCAGTTATGGGTTTTATTGCTTTTCTTCATGAAATGTACGCTGCTTTTCTCCTATTTTTGGGGGCATTATAATAGATGGATTTAGCACTAAATTTATCCTACTTTGTTTGCACAGCATTTATTGCATTCAGTATTTAAGTAGCTAAATGAACAGTAACCCTGATGTTTCACTGCTTCTCATTTAATATTCTGTGCCTGGTGTATCAGTTATTTATCCACTTTGCTGGGGGTAAGTACCCACAGACTTTCACTGTATATAATATGCTTGTTGTGTAAAACTACCTTAAAGTATTAACTTAAAAACTTAAAGTCAATGGGCTTTTTGACACACGCAAATTTTCACTGGCGAATTTTCGTGGGAGTTTCACGAATTTATTCACCTGCGGTGAAACGCTGACATTCTCTGCAAATTTATTTGCCCATCACTACCTTTCACCTTATTTGGAAAACCGGGCAGGAAGTTTTGACCCGGGCAGCCCTTCAAAATACCGGACTGTCCGGGTCAAAACCGGACAGGTGGCAACCCTAGTCCCTAAGCTCAGTAAGTGACAGCAGCACAGAGCATGTGCAGTGAATCAGCTGAAAAGAAGATGGGGAGCTACTGGGGCATCTTTGGAGACACAGATCTTTACTGCTAAAGGGCTGTGGTTGCCTTGGGCTGGTACAGAAGCCCAAAACATAATTTCTAGCCTATTTCTTTAGTTCTCCTTTAAGTGAAAGTAGGGCTTGTCTGTTCAAATGCATTATTTATAAAAGGAGAGGGGTAAGGAGTTCAGTGAAAAAAACATTTTATATTAAGTGCTTTTATAACAGCAAAAAATGAAGAAACTGTGGATTTTTATTAATTTAAAGAATTGGCCGAATGCATTTCCAAAATAAGTTCTATTTTTTTTCCTTTTATAGCAGAAATGTTTAACCTTTAATTCAGGTGGGGGACAGCTATTTGTCTCTGAGACTTCATTTTGAATGCAGCACTGGCGCTGAATGTTCTATGGAAATTTTCATTAGGAATATTAAAAGAATCAAAAGGATACAAGCATATACTGACACTGTCACAGATCACTTCTTCTCACTACTTTTTCTGTGAATATTAGTATTTATTAAATGTATTTTTTTAGAACCCTTGGCACAGAAAATTACAGACAATAGAAATATACATGGAATACAGTTGGATAGCTCTGAAACAAAATTGGGTCTCTATGCAGATGATATCCTATTGTATTTGCAAAATCCCACAGTATCTTTGCCTAGCCTAGTTGAACTCAAAAATTTCCTATTATAAGTTAAATGAAAGCAAAACGGTGGTTATGCCTTGTAATGTTCGTCCAGAAATAGTACAAAATCTCAAGGGTTCCTGTTCATACTCCTGGACTGCCAAATCTATTAAATATTTAGGTATATATATCTCCCCATCCATACCCCAATTATACAAAGAAAATTTTGAACCCTGGATAATTAAACTTAAAACTCAGTTAGAAGCCCTATGAAAATTAGAATTTTCCTGGTTAGGCAGATCAGCTGCATTCAAAATGATGATACTACCCCAATTACTATATTTGTTTAGAAACCTACCAATAAAAGTCCCCAAAAAGTTCTTGACTACCGTACAGAGAATGATCAATAAATTTGTCTTGATGAACAAGTTTTCAAGATCCTCAAACAAAATTTTAACCACTCATACATCTGATTTGGGTTTGGGAGTTCCAGATATAGAAATATATTATAAGGCCTCAATACTTGAGCAATCTCAAGCAATCTGAATTAATGATTTTTCAAAGCAGTGGGTAAGCATTGAATAAGAACAACTCCCTGTCAAAGCCTATGGATCATTTTTAGAATCCAGATTGAACTGGAAAATACAACAAAATATCTCAAATCCCATTACAGCTAATACCTTAGGAATCTGGAAAGAAATAATTAAACTTTGTAGCGGTGATCCACTAGCAATCTCTAACCCCATTCCTTTGATTAACTTATCTAATGCTTTCAAAAATGTATCACTAGACAATTGGATAGATCGGGGTATGAAAACAATTGATGACATATTAGTAGGATTAGAAATATAACCTTTTGAGGAACTTGTATCTTTATATACCATCCCTGAATCTGATAAACCTAAATATCTCAGAATACACAAATTTTTAACAAAATATCCTTCTAACCCTATATCTCTTACACCCCAAATCTCAATCCCCAGGACAGTAAAACTAAAGGAACCACAATATTTTATAGAGCATTGTTAAATCTGAAAGATGATTCCCCTAAATGGCAGCTCAGGAGATGGCAGGAGTTCTTGCAGGTTGATATTGACCAGGAAGACTGGGAATTAGCACTCAAATCATTAAAGAAAACAACACATTGTGTTTCCCACCATGAAAATGTCATTAAAATGACCTGGCAATGGTACATGACACTTGAAAAAATATCCAAATTTGATAATGAAACATCCCCATTATGTTGGAGGAATAGTAATCAAGTGGGTTCTTTGATGCACATTTTCTGGCTCTGCCCAAGGATACAAAAAATTTGGGAAGAATTGGAAAAATTCCTTGGACAATTACCCATATCACTTACTCAGATACCACCAGGTATGGCTTTGTTGCATCTAAAGACTATGGACTTGCCCCCTAGGGAGAGACTGGTTTATAACCACATATTCATTGTTACTAGAATGCTTATTGTTGAAAATTGGAAATCTTCTGTTATACCAACAATTGAAGAAATTCTTAAAAAAGTGGATTTTAATCTTAAAGCTGAAAGATCTTGGGCTATTAGATGTGGTGATCTTCAGGCTTTTCAAAAAAGGGCAAGTCTATGGCCTTCGATTTATCCAGAGTCTAAGCTATCAGTTGTTTAAATATCTTGTATACTCACCTCTCACTAATAATTTTTGACTCGCTGACTCTGCTGGAGTGTAAAATAAGAGTAACATCTTCAGATATCATAACCATGTTAATGACAGCATGTCCCGTTGGACCCTTTTTTTTTGTTAAGTTTTGTTGTTTTATGGAAAGAAGACTCCTATTGGAAGATTTTACTTTATTTTATTTAGACATATCTATAGTTTCCTGATATGACCCATATTACATTTTCACCAATAAAACCCTCAAAACTGGACTACAATATAGGTAAAATGTGGATGCGACTCCCAGGAACTAAGCAGGGTCTTTTTAAGACCCCAGTTACTGAGAGGATCAACTCCATTTGGGAATCAAAATAAAAGCAGGTAAATTATAATTGGTCATAAATAACTCAACACTGAGTGGTTCTAATAGATGGAATTGTTATATTATCCTATTCAGATTCATCTATTATTGTTTTGAAGGGATTTGTATTACTTCCATCAGTATAGACTTCCAGATTACATTGCATCACAAGAATGATATGGATGCGACTTCTGGAATCTCAGTAGGGTGGTTTTAATCCCCCATTTTCCAGAAGGATTTGCTCCATTCGAGAAGGATCTACAAGTAGATGTAATGTGACTACCTGTTGTTATATAATTCTAGAAGTGTGGATAATGTTATAGTACCATAATATTATAGACCTATTCTGTAGGATGTTTAAACAGGTCCTTATGTAACTGTTCTTTATTATGGAAATGTATGTTATGGATGTAAGTTATGTCATTTATATGACTGTAATGTCTTTTGAAAAATTCCAATAAAAATTATTGAAAACTATTAAATGTATTTAGTCTGTTGGGTATTTGGGCAAATTATTTCACGACCATTAATAGCCCCTGTACATACCTTAATAATAATAATAATAATAATAATAATAATAATAATCCTCGTCTACAACATCAGTTTATTGATTTGATCTAGTCTATACATGTGATAGAGGCGCAGAGGAATATCCTATGGGTATAACCAGATTTACATTTCCAAACTTTGCAATCAGACTTAGGGGGTTATTAACTAAACTCCTAATGCAAAAATCATAAAATCTGACTTAAAACATAACAAATTTTTCTGAATTTAATAAACCCAGAGGATGGAAAAGTCTGAATCTGAAATCCGGCATCTCAGACCTGTTTGAGGTTGCATATAAGTCAATGGGAGAAGTTCCAATTTTTCATGTGCACTGGGTTTTGTCCAATACCCCAAAGTTTTCAGAGTTTACGGGCAAAAATCAGAGTTTTTGGATGAAAAATCGTGATAATGGATGAAAAAATCTGAAAAAATCGTGGAAACACTGCAAAGCAAATTTTTGGGAAAATGTAATAATAAATAAGCGGAAAAAAAACAAACGGATTTGAGATAAATTCAGACTTTGATAAAACCCCCCCTAATGTCAACTGACACCTAGGGGACTTATTTACTAAGCTCTGAATGCAAAAATCATGAAAAAATTATGATTTGTTTTTTAAAAAGATCACACTTTTACATTTTTTTTTCGGTTTTTAATAAACCCAGAGCATGGAAAAGTCTGAATCTGAAATCTGGCATCTAAGACCTGTCGAGGTTGCATATAAGTCAATGGGCGATGATTTTTTGATGTGCGCTGGGTTTTGTCCAATACCCCAAAGTTTTTGGGTAAAAATCCCAAAAAATCGTGAAAATCGTGATGATAAATGCGAAAAGATTGTGAAAATCTGATTTTTTCCTGCAAAGCTAATTTTGGGGAAAATGTAATAATAAATAAGTGCAAAAAAACGGATATGATTGGAGTTTGTAGCAGAAAATATTGACATAAATTCGGACTTTGATAAATAACCCCGGTAGTGACTGCTCCCAGCAGCGACTGCTGACACATCATTATGCTGTACCCACTACATTCTCAGCTATTCTCTCTGGGAATTCATCCAGTAGCATCACTTGGGTCAAACACTTAAAACAAATTCAAACTCAGGCAGAACAGTAATAAAGATTACATATATATATATATATATATATACCAAAACGAGCAGGAACGCACAACCATAAATGCTGTAAAGGCTGGGTGCCAGTCTGTAAACACATGCAGAATCCCTCCAATGACGGCACTCCAGAATCAATCACGCTTGGGTCAGTAGTTATCGATCATAAAGGTTTTATTAAAGTGGACCAACGTTTCAATACCACACAGGTATCTTCGTCAGGGTGAGAGTGCCAAACACAGACTGCCATTTTAAATACCCAAAATGGCGCCAAATATCCGTTGCTAAGGGGCCTTAGCAACCCAGTGACAGGAAAAGGTGAGCAATGAGGTGAGTACAGAACAAAGAGAAGACCCGCTGTCCCACCAGCAACCACCCTTACCTGAATGCGCACCTTTTGCGGCAACTTTGGAGGAGAAAGAGACCAGAAAACGAGAGCGGAGAGCGCACCCGTCCTCCGTTCCTATTGCGATGAGACGGCGGCGCTGCGGCGCCAGGCGGATCACGTGGGCTGTGCGTCCTGGTTGATACGCAACCCCAGCTGTTTACCCAAGCTACATACAAATCTGGATCAGACACGCACGGAGCCTATGTCAGTACCTCTGCGCATCACGCTGAGGGCTAGGCTCGGCTCACATAGCGCTCACACTTGTGGAAAAAATGCAGTGGGATAGCTGAGGCGGCAAGACCACCCGTGCACCGTTAGTGCGGAGCACCCACGGTGTGGGATGGTTTCGCCATGGGGAGCGTAGGGTAACACAGGGGGAAAAAACGCACCAATGACCGTACTGCCCAATTACCTAGAGGCTCAAATCTCGGAACTTGGGTGACGCACATCGCATAAGGCTGGTCAATAGGTCGCTCAGCGAAACATAAAAATAGTGCTGGGTACACCTGCTACCCATAGGCTTGCGGGGTACTCCTGCTAACCCCTAGGTATACGGGTGCCACTCTGGGGGACAGGGAGGCAGGGTCGGACTGGCCCACCGGGACACCGGGAAAAATCCCGGTGGGCCCCAGTCTTTGTGGGCCCCTACGACCACATTCCCATCTATTTTTTGCCAGAGCTAAGCTTTTGCAATGGGCCCCGTAGCGCTGCCACTATCACCTGGGCTCCTGGGCTGGCTACTGAACTGCCTGTCAAATCTGCTGCCTGCAGCCTGGCTGTGCAGGGTGGTTGTGCGCTGCACTGCTGCGCATTTTTCAGTGTGCGAGTGCAATGTGCCTGGTGACGTCACTGAACTGGCTGGCATCCTTCTCGTGGGGGAAGAGAGAGGTGCGCGCGTGACGCGTCAGAGACTGGTGCGGTGGGGTGGATCCTCCTGGCTAGCTGCATTCACTTTCGCTACCTGCTTGTGCCAGGGCTTGGCAAGTATAAGTTGTGCTGACGACCTTAATCACCGGGGGGGGGGTTGGGGGGGTAGCTGCTCTGACAGTCATCGCTCGGCTGTTCTGTTCCCCTGCTCCCTGCATTGATTTCAGGATAGGCGCCGTGCTAGGTGAGTTTCCCCTCTGTGGGTTAACTATATATATATATATATATATATATATATATATATATATATATATAATTAGGTAAAGAGAGACCCACACATGCCAGCAATTTCTCATAAACTGCCTATAAAAGGAAAGAATTGGTTAGGCTGCTTTTAAAGGGGCTGTTCACCTTTTAGTATGACGTAGAGAGGGATATTCTGAGACATTTGTAATTGGTTTTCATTTTTTGAAAGCTGCAAAGAGTCAGAAGAAAAAGGCAAATGACTATAAAACTTTAAAAAAATAAATAATGAAAACCAATTGAAAAGATGCTTAGAATTAGCCACTCTATAACAAAATAAAAGTTACCTTACAACAGGTGAACCACCCTTTTAATTGAAAAGATTGAAATACAAGGCCAGAATTCTAGTAGTAACATCATACGTTCGGTTACAAAGTAAGACTAAGTAAAATATCTGGCTGTAGAATCCATGACAGTTAAGAGTATCGCATATTGAGTAGGCTGTAAGTTTTAAGCCACATGAATAAAGAGTGCCATGTCTTCAAAAGCAGAGCTTGGTGGTGGCAAAACTCCCTCTCCTGTCTCCCAGGTGGCACATCATGATATAACTAACTTGAGGACATTACTGGCTATACTGAAGTCTCAAATTGTGCCCCCCTGCTGCAGTACAGGTACTTACCTTGGTCAAAATATATATATATATATATATATATATATATATATATATATATATATATATATATATATATATATATATATATATATATATATATATATATATATATATATATATATATATATATATATATAAAAATATTAAAAAATGTGTATGATTATTTTTTGTCACACTGTTACTAGGGTGGGGATCAGCAGACAAAAAGTTGCAGGTTTTTTAACCTCTTAGGGGATAGTGCACCATTTTCTATGTTATAGAATGGACAATTCTTAGCAAGGTTTCAATTGGTCTATTTTGCATAGTTTTCAAATTGCATTCCTTCTTCTTCTGACTCAAACCAATGGCTGAAATGCCAAAAATGCTAAGTAATTACAAAAACCACAAATAAAAAATGAAGACCAATTGCAAATTGTCTTAGAATATCACTCTCTAGGTCATACTATTCTTCTGTCATGCTTTTTATGGTGTAGTTTTTATTTCTAAATTACATTATTTACACTGCAGGTAATTTACTTTCATTCCTGAACCAGCAAGTGTATTTAGTTGTAATATTGGTGTGTAGGTGCATCTCAGGTCATTTTGCCTGGTCACCTGCTTTCAGAAAGAGCCAGCACTAAAGGATGGAAATGCTTTCTGGCAGGCTGTTGTTTCTCCTACTTAATGTAACTGAATGTGTCTCAGTGGGACCTGGATTTTACTATTGAGTGTTGTTGTAAGATCTACCAGGCAGCTGTTATCTTGTGTTAGGGAGCTGTTATCTGGTTACCTTCCCATTGTTCTTTTGTTTGGCTGCTGGGGGGGAAAAGGGAGGGGGTGATATCACTCCAACTTGCAGTACAGCAATAATTTGTGATAAAAGGGTTACATTGTTTGTATTGAATGTGCACTTAATTAAAAGGATTCTGATATGCTTTTGTATTTATGACTAATATTTTAATTTAATATTGTCACAGCCATTCCAGTTATTTTTTAATTAAAAATGTTAATTTTTATATTTGCGGGCGATTTTGTACAGGAGGGTGGGCCCTTGAGATGAGGTTTCCTGGTGGGCCCTGGGCATCCCAGTCCGACACTGCAGGGAGGACTAGTAAGAAGAAAAAAAGGGGGATAGAACAAGAAAAGGGTAAAAGCAATGTCTGTGTATGCAGACAGAATACTGTGTAAGATGTTCAGTAGATAGTGCGGTACAGTTAGTGCAGACTTGAAATCATGTATCCAAAGAGTCAATCCATAACATATATGTCCAATTGAAACTGAATAAGTCTATGTATATAGGGGCACTAGACCCCAACCAAACAGGCCCAGGATACAAGCTATGAGTATTATCAACATGTTATAACAGCATTATCCAAGACCGGGAGGGAAGACCTGAAAATAAATAAATAATTATATAAAGCAACCAAGAGGAAGCGTTTCATTAAGTCCACGTGGGGCTACTGTGTCCAATTTGAAAATCCATCTAGCTTCCATCCTTAGTAATGCTAAGTCTCTGTCACCACCTCTGTCCAGGGTGGGTTGATGGTCAATGGCCATGCATCTAAGAGTCGGTAGTGAATGACCTTTGACTAAAAAGTGTTTCGCCACTGGTTGCTGTGCTTTTCCTTCCTTCAAGGCTTTGCTGATAGCAGATCTGTGATTAGTAATCCGTTCTTTTAGAGTGGTGCTGGTCTTTCCTACATAATACAAACCACACGGACAGGTTATGAAGTATACTACAAAAGAAGATGAACGACTCAGGCGGTGTAGAATCTTGTATCTTTTTCCTGTGTGAGGATGGGGAAAATCAGGGCCAGTAAGCAGGCTGCGGCATATCAAGCAGTTCGGGCATTTAAAGCACCCCAGTTTCTTTTGACCAGTCAACCAATTAGACTCAGTGCGGGAAACACGAAAAAAGCGGTACGAACAAGCAGGTCTCTGAGGTTCCTATATATATATATATATATATATATATATATATATACCTGGAAATGACACATATCTTAGATTAAGAAACTTACGTTATTATTTTTTTTATTAGTAAAGATATTGGTTTGTCTTTGTATCTGGGTCACTATAAGAACATCTGTTTGTATTTTGTGTGTGTAGAAGTATGTATTTGATGTTTTTTTGTTCTTTCAATAATGATCCTTTTGAAAGTTTCAGGCTGTTGTTTTTTTTAAAGGCCGAATGGGTCATTGTGACATATACAGTATATACACCAGGCAGCACCATAAATCACAATTAATTAGAGCAATGCAAAAACAAGGTACATTCCTTTGCTGCCCTCTATCAAGTGATAAAGAGAGAATCCCACCACCACGAGTCTAGTTATATTGCTGTTGCTAAAGTAAGTAGCAGCCAATGAAAGAGAACTGCAACAAACATTATTTATAAGGTAAATGATGCTTTTAATGATGGAGATTGGTGAGACATTCAAATGCGGGAACTAAATTCTCCTCTAGACGTTTCGTTGATGAATGATTTGTTAATTACTTTTGACGAGGTGACGCAATGCTAGCACTCCAGCAGGCCCTTTCCATAGAATGTTGGACATGGTAAAATCTGGGTTTTTGTTTACAAATTTGGTTTAGAGATTTTAAGGCCCAGTAACAAATTTAAATGCAAAGTATTTTTACCCTGCACTAATAACATAATATACTAATATAGTTAGTAGTATAGTTATATAGGGCCCATATTTTTTAAAATACATAGAAAATGATTTTGTTCTAAAGTGGTCCTAGGTCATTATAATGAATATTTTTAATGAATATATATTAGACAGCTGCCCAGCATTACATTTTATTTCATTGGGCAAAATTAAACAAGGAAGCTGGTGGTGAAGTACCTTAAAGGAAAATGATACCCCCAAAATGAATACTTAATCAACAGATAATTTATATCATATTAAGGGGCAGATTTACTAAGGGTTGTATTTCGAAGTTAAAAAAACTTCGAAATTCGACCCACAAATTAAAATCCTTGGACTTCGAACATCGAAGTCCAAGGATTTTTAGCGTATTCGATCGATCGAACACTCAAATAGAAATCGTTTGATCGAACGAACGATTAAATAGTTTGAATCGAATGATCCGAACGATTTTTATCGATCGATCAAAGGATTTCTATTCGCTGTGTAAAGAAAAGTGCTGTGGAAGGTCCCCATAGGCTAACATTGCATTTCGGTAGCTTTAATTTGGCGAAGTATGAAGTCGAAGTTTTTTTTAAACAGACGGTACTTCGATTATCGAATGGTCGTATATTCAAATGATTTTTACTTCGAATCGTTCAAATCGAAGTTGATTTACTTTGAAATTCGAACTTTTGTAATTCTGAAAATTCACTCGAGCTTAGTAAATCTGCCACTAAGTGTCATATTAAAAAATCTTAGCAAACTGGTACATATATGTAAGTAAATATTGCCCTTTTACATCTCTTGCCTTGAACCACCATTTCATGATGGTCTGTGTGCTGCCTCAGAGATCACCTGACCAGAAATACTGCAGCTCTAACTGTAACAGGAAGAAGTGTGGAAGCAAAAGACACAACTCTGTCTATTAATTGGCTCATGTGACCTAACAAGTATGGTTTGTTGGTATGTTTGTGTGCACAGTGAATCGTACGATCCCAGGGGGCGGCCCTTATTTTTTAAAATGGCAATTTTCTATTTGATTTCTATATGATTACCCAATGGCACTTACTACAAGAAAAGTATTTTATTATGAAAATAGTTTATTTACATGAAGCAGGGTTTTACATATGAGCTGTTTTATACAATATCTTTTTATAGAGACCTACATTGCTTGAGGAGTATAGTTTTCCTTAAAAAAGCCTTTTTAGTTTCTGCTTAGAAACCAAAGAAAATGTATTATTATTATTAGTATTATTATTATAAATAACTGGCAGTGTTTTTTTTCTAAAATCTTTATTTTGTATTAAGGGAAGGGTAACAAAAGATACAAACAAAACATGATTCAGATTTGAAGATAAGTATTAAGTATTAACCTGTGGTGTTTCCAGTAAACTTGTCTGAAGAGACCCCTCCAAAACGATACATGATAGAGTAGTCTTATATAACTTCTGATGTTCCTACAGTAGTTCAAATGTCATCCTAGTGATGGGCGAATTTATTCTCCAGGCGCAAATTTGCAGGGAATTACCGCGATTCGCTGCCGAAAACGAGGCACTGGCGATGTTTCGTGAATTTTTCGCCATTTTGTGAATTTTACTGGAAATTCACCAATTTTTCGGTGAAACACCCCAAATTCGCCCATCACTAATCCTATCCAGAAACATCATCAATCACATCAATATATCTATATATCAATATATAAGGTATATGTATAACAAATCGGGGAGCTCTATCAGGTTAACATCAAGCCATGGTCTCCATATTCTTTAAAATTTATCCGGGCACCCCAGGTGGAGGGGAGAGTTTTGAATAACTGCCAGTGTTAGCATTAGTGAAGCTGAAAAATGTTTGAAATGGCAAAAAAAATGTGAAACACAGTGAAGTCAATGGGCAGCAAAATTATTTCGACGTGCAACTAGCTTAACCCTGTGATTGACAGTAGAGAAGACTATTTTAATCAATTTCCTTTTGATTGGAGGATATCATTGAGAGCTGATGCATACAGACTTTATGAGCTTTCTGGGTAACAGGTTTCCAGATAAGGGACCCCATACCTGTACTGTCAGCTGGCATATACACTTTTGTGTATAATACACATACATAAAATAAACACACACAGACAATATACTGAGTACGCTGTTGTGTTAAACTACATTTTAATATTCCATTATTAAGTATAGAGTATGTGTCCAGCATATACCAGTTTTAAGTGAATGCTTTGTTATAACAAAGATGAATTCTCTCTATCAAGCCTATCAACCTTTATTTACCACGAGCCTATATTAAAGGAGAAGGAAAGGCTAAAATTAAGTAAGCTTTATCAGAAAGGTCTATATAAATACACCATTAAACCCTAAAAGTAATGCTGCTTTGAGTCCTCTGTCAAAAGAAACACAGCATTTATTTCCTTTTATTGTGTACACATGGGCTTCTGTATCAGACTTCCTGTTTTCAGCTTAAACCTCCAGGGCAGGGCTTGAGCATGCTCAGTTTGCTCCTCTCCCCCCTCCCTCCTCCCATCCTTGCTGTAATCTGAGCTCAGAGCTGTTAGTGAGCAGAGAGAGACTCAGGCAGGAAGTGATGTCACACCAAGCTTATATGGCAGCTTCTATTCTAAACAAACAGAGACAGTGTCTACAGCTGTTTACTCAGGTATGGTAAAGCATTCTGCAGAATAAATATAGAGTTTTAGCTTGCACTATTGTGGCTAATCTGTTGGCAATAAACTGTCTTCGAGCTTTCCTTCTCCTTTAACTGACAGGCTAATAATTAGATAAAACCACAAGAAAATTCATTTCCCCTTTTCCCTCCCCATTAGCTCTGTTCTCTGCTGTCTCATTACAAGTGATGTAAGGCTTTTCCAAATTTAATTGCTAAACATTCTCATTAACGATAGAACCTCCATGGCAGCTTGGCCCAGGTACAAATAAGCTATTACATGGGATTCTCCCTGCAAAGCCAACCTGCACAGGACTGCGGCACTACATCGGCTGTAGAAGATGATTGCACACAGCAGTGCCTGTTATTGATGGGTTTCTGTAAACAAGTAAAAAAAATCCAATACTTATTTCCAGAAAGCTACTCGATTATTGCTTTAGAATGAGGTGTCCCACAAAGCACTCAGTGAATGAATTTCATCACACGGCTAAACCTTGCACCTTGTTCCTTTCTATTACTAGAACATGTCAGTTTCAGGCTGGAGTACTCCACGCTGCAGTAATAGAAATCATGATTTAGCCTTTCCTATTTTTAGCCGTCCGTTCTGCATTGTACGTATGTATGTTCCTAGCCCATAGTTGGGTGCATGGGGATGCAATGATCGACCCTATATGTACTGAGCCATTGAATACCAAGCTCATCAACACTTCCCTCATTGACACTTATGTTTAATGTCACTTTACATGCATGTGGACTGTAATTCATTCTTATCTGATATACAAAACAGATATTGCCAAGGTAGAGTACTGCTGTCATTACCTAATATGTCACATGCTATTTCTAACATACTAGAAAAAGCCTTCCCGCTGATTAGAATCTAAATCGCCAGCAGGATGGCACTCAAAGTGCTTGGAAACTTCAGACGACTTCAGAAAATGAAACGATCTGAGTGCCATCCCGCCACCAATTTTAGATTCTAGGCGGTGGGAAGGCTTTTCGGGGAGATTAGTTGCCCGAAGAAGAAATCTCTCCGAATCTTAGCGTGTGCCCTTACCCTAACAGTACCTGTGAAAAGCTCAGTACAGGTATGGGATCCTTTATCCGGAAACCAGTCATCCAGAAAGCTCTAAATTACGGGATACCCATCTTCCATAGATATCTAGTATAGGTAAATCTAAAACAACTGGACTTGCTGAGTAATCATTGAAGACGTTTCATCCGAGCAGCTTCTTCAGTTCAACTGACTAGTGTGGGAATTTCTCGGCATATAAACTCTTCCACTAATCCAATCACAATGGCACGTTGTAACTCTTCAAAGAGGTGACATCTGAAGAAATTCACAGAGGTGTTGATTCTGTGTAGTTTCTGTGATAGGATTATCCAATGTGTCATGCTGTCAAGGCCGCTGGGAGCATGAAGGGACGCGTCTGCTCCCGGCGGCGAAGAATCCAAAATGGCGGCGCCCAGTCGGCCCACGTGGACGCTGGGACGCCAGCGCCGCAACGCCAATGCATGCGTAAACACGCATGCGCAAACACACCGGCGCAAGCACGCTGGCGTAAGGACGCCAGTGACGTCACTATGGCGCCAACCTCAACTATAAAAGGGTGCCCAGAACACCAGAAGGGCTCCCAAGAATAGGTTTTGCTACCCTGAACCAGGGTTCCTGTATTCCTGATTCCTGTATCCTGATTCCTGCTCCTGCCTTGGTTTTGACCCCCTGCCTGGACTCTTGTTATCTGATCCTGATCTGCCTGCCATTGAACTCTTGCCTGGACTTTGACCTTGTATCTTGCTTAACCCTTTGGATACCGCGACCTTGCACCCTCAAGAGGGCTTCCTCCCTGATCCTGACTACCTCCCTGGAGGGAGCCCCCGGCTCCCTGACACATGCAACTCCTAGAAAGAGGTGTTACTTGTGAGAACTGAAGAAGCTGCTCGGATGAGTAGTGAAATGTCTTCAATGATTACTCAGTCTAGTTGTTTTTAGATTTACCTATACTAGATATACCATGACCTGGATGAATGAAAATCTTCATAGTCATCTCCCATAGATCTTATCCAAATAATTTATATTTTTAAAAAATGATTCAAATTTTCTCTTTAATAATTAAACATTACCATTTACCTTATCCAAACTAAGATATAATTCATCCCTATTGGAGGCAAAAAAATATTTAAATGATTTCTTAGTAGACTTAAGGTTTAAAGATCCAAATTACGGTAAGATCTGTTATCTGGAAAACACCATGTCCCAAGCATTCTGGATAACAGGTCCATTACCTGTAGCAGCCAATCACAGGCGTGCAGTCACAGAAGCAAAGACAGGCTTCAGTTCCCTGTCAGGTCCAGTGCTGGTTGGTTCATATCCCACAGTGCATTGTGTCGCAGAGACCACCATACAGCCTGGGAAAGGAAGTGGAACAGATGGGCAGGTTGGGTTTTTTAGAGACATATCCATAAATCAACCCAAAATACTTCTTTTGAAAACACATTTCTTTTATATTTAAAAGAGCATAATGTACTGGCACATTCTTGTTTTCCCATTGAATGTGCCTGGGAGGGGGCACAAACATTACCTGAAATGGGCATAAGGTTGAGATGTAAAAGCTGATGTTACTAGTTTATATAAACATTCTGCTGTGTAGCTATAGAGGCAGCCATTCAAGCAAAAGACAAATAGTAGATAACAGATAAACTATGTAGAATCCCATTGTATACTACAGAGCTTATCTGTTATCTGCTGTGTATCCTGTGTCTTTTCTCCTTTTTCAGCTTTGAATGGCTGCCCCCATGGCTACACAGCTGCTTGTTTATATAAACTATAGTAGCGTTGCAGAAGTGAATAAGTCAGTTTTACCAGTGCAGGGCAACAGGGCATTATATTTTAATTAATTTAAAACACTTTAAATGTGTTGGTGTTACTGTTCCTTTAAGGTGTTATATATAACCCAAACAGTGTACTTTATGAAAACTACAGTTTTTCCTTAAAAGACCAGTAACATGAAAAAAAATTTGTTTCTAATTAACAAAAAAAAAAACACCAAGACACATTTAACTTTAAATTCGCAAAAGTCTTTATTAAGAAAACACTTACCGATTCTCCACTTTTCAGAAACAGCGACAGGGTGACGATCCATCATGCGGTGCTTGATTTCTACTCCCTGCCTTCTATAAGAGATAGCCAGGGAGGAGAAATCGAGTGCCGCACGATGGATCGTCACCCTGTTGCCGTTTCTGTAGAGGAGCGCAATCGGAGAATTGGTTTATTTCTTAATAAAGACTTTGCTAATTTAACGTTACAAGTGTCTTGGTGTTTTTGTACAAACCGATTTTTAAAAAAATCTTTTTTTATGTTACTGGTCCTTTAAGCTTGAAATGTTATGAACAGAAAAGCACGATTTTGTTTATCTGAAAATATAATTTTTCAATCATACCAGCTATTTAATGGGCGAAATTATTGAATCAATGTTTTATTGATTTTATCTTTTCTCTTACCTACAGTTGTTCAGAATAGCTACAGCATGAGGTTTTCTGAGCTCTCCCGCTCAGATCTGGGTTCATCTCATTATATCTCTCATATTTATATTGTTAAATGAATATGATGTTATGAATTCCTACCATATTCTGTTGCATTTAAATTTTTGTTGTTACCGTATGTTTTAAGAAAGAAAACAGCAGTGCAGAGATCCCAGCAGAGGTGGAGGATAACAATGACTCTATGAGTAGATTTAAGCTGTTATATCACAAAACAAAAAACAATGGGGCACAAGTGGGAATTCTGGTACCTTCCCACCAGTGACCCATAGAATAGAAAATTTGCGTAGACCCACTTATTCTAAAACGTGTGTATTTATTCAGCATGACACCAAATTGCACAATTATACAGATCCCCACCAGCATAATTGTTAATGGCCTTTAGAAAGATGGGGGGGTCATAAATGTGTTGCAGGGGAGCATTTACGAATTTATGGATAGTGATGGGCGAATTTGTGCCGTTTCGCTTCACTGAAAGATTTGCAAAATTCGTGAAACAGCGAAAAATTTGTGAAACGGCGCCGGCCGGCCAATTTTTTTGACGCCGGTGAATTTTTGCGGCCATTTCGTGAATTTATTTCGCGCAAGAGGTGAATTTGCGCCTGGCATATAAATTTGCCAATCACTATTTATGGATGGTCAGCCATAACGATTTTCAGTTATATAAGTTACAGAAATTTCTAGGGAAGGATGAATTGCTATGTTGTACTTATTTCTATTATTTTGCAGGTGAAGCTGAAACAAAAATAAACCTTTGGAGGTGGTGTCATAGTATGCGTAGAAATGGTAGAAATGATTAGTGATGGGCAAATAAATTTTACAGGCGCAAATTCGTGGTGAATTTTCTCGTTTTGCCACCGGCAAATAAATTTGCGTAACGGTGGCGAAAATTTACCGGCTAAAAATCCGCTGCATCGAAAAAAATTTCGAACATTTCAGAACAGCCGCGCACATAAAAATTATTGAGCGTCAAAAATTTTCCTCGCCCATTGACTTGTATTTGGACATAATAAATAATTTTGATGACCATTGACTTCGCTTATTTCTTTTTGCGAATTTCACTGGAAATTCACATATTTTCCAGCGAAGCGAGAGGGGACAAATTCGCACATCACTAGTAATGATGCCTAATGCCAAAGTTACTGGAAAGAAGCTAAGAAAGGTAGAAATCAAATGTCCATTTTTTTTTGTTTCAATATTTCTTTATTGCAGATATTCAATAATTACATCTCAGTGCATTGATAAGAAAAAATTCGGGTATACAAACATTGAAATCAACAGATCGCAATTAAACATAGTACTCACAATACAATTGTCCGACACATGAGTAAGTGCTATATGCTACCGAGAATGTAAAAATATTGATAAACAAGGCAGTCGAAAAAGTTTTTTAACAAGGGTTAGGTGGGAGAGGAGGAGAAGGGAGAAACGGATAGAGCAAATGTCCATTTTTATCTATTAACTAGTTAAAATGAGGTCCATCACAAATTAAAATGATCCTTCATTGGCAGGCCCTGATCCTGTGACCCACAGAATCCAATCAGAAGTTTGCTTTCAGCCAATCTGCATTAGACCAGTTAACTTCTAATTTGTTGTGTCTTTTCTGGAACAGGACAAAACCCTAGAATATTTTAGAATATTATATTAATTGCTTCTTTATGAAATACCAAAGGTTTCTGCCATACTGACCCAACAGCTGGATTAGACAACCAACCTGATGCCATGAAAGGAGACTTTGTATACTGCCAACTAAAGACATCCTAATAGTTTACATCACATGATTCACGAAGGCAAGCAATGATGAATAAAAATAAATGTTACTCGTAGGGGGTTATTTATCAAAGTCTGAATTGATCTTAATATTTTCTGCTACAAACTCTGATCAAATCCGCTCAGGCTTTTTAATGCTTATTTATTATTACATTTGCTTTGCGTGAAAAAAATCTAATTTTCAATTTTTTACCGGATTTTTCCATCCGATTGTAGGGGCCCCTACTGGGTAATCTGCCCTGCAGCTTTAAGGCCCCCACCTTTTTTTCTTAGAGTGATCTGCCAGGAGAGAATGACACTCCCCTGCTACACTGCTATATAGTGAGTGTAGGGAGTGGCCACTTCCTCTTTGGCCTGTGGATGGTGATCCAGCTGGGTGAGCTCAGGGGAGCCTGGGCACAGCTAGACCCAGAAAGGCCCATGTGCTTTGGAGAAGAAGTCGGGGACCAGGTAACCCCGTGAATGAGGAATAGTTACACTAGGGCAGACTTGTCATAGTCTCTCTAGGAGAGAAAGGCAGAGAGGTGAGAGAGAAAGAGCAGCTGAAGCTCCAACGAGGATTTGCAGTAAGGGAGTAGCTTCCCAGAGGCTGTATGTGTTGCCTCCAGTCAGGGACCTCAGTGAAGAGGGACTGTAGGGTAGAAGCTGCTTGCCTGACAACTTCCAGGAGGGAATGTGTGTAATACTGCAAATGCCTAATGGAGATCTTTCCTCTGTGAGAAATGCCCAATGCCTGCAGCTCTGTGTGAGAAATGTGCTTTTGCCTCAGCTCCTGCGTGACTACTAAACCTGTGGTCACTTGCCTCGTGCATAGTTAATAAACCGTTTCTGTTTTACTTCAAGAACCTCCTGGCGCCCAATTTGTTTGTTGTATGCACAGTAGCCTGGGGGATGTAGTTGCACTACACCATAGAGGGAACACTTCCCCTTGGCGAAGGCCCTGACCCTGTTGTGTGAAGTCGCATGTAACCCATGCTTCTACTGTTAGCTGGACAGTTTAACTATTTGTGTGCTATGCGGCCCAAATAGGTGTTACACGATTTTCACGATTTCGGAATTTTCACCTGGAAAACTTTGGGGTATTGCACAAAACCAATTGCACATCACAAAATCATTAGGACTTCTCCCATTGACTTATATGCAACCTCGACAGGTCTGAGATGCTGGATTTTCAGATTCGGACTTTAACATCCTCGGGGTTTAATAAATTCTGAAAAATTCGTCCCACTTTATAAAATAAAATCACAAATTTTTCATGATTTTTGCATTTAGAGTTTAGTAAATAACCCCCTAAGCATGACTTTGAGTTTGTATTCATCTCTCAAAAAGAAGGATACTGTTTATATCATGACCTGTTAAATAGTGTAGGAATGAGAAGGTTATGGGCAATGTTTGGACAATGATATCAAATACTGAGTGTTTTAATAAACTGTTGTTCAGTCACCAACTGTTGCTAGAACAAGAATAAAAGGCAATTACGGAGAAGCAGTTTCTGTGCCAACCAAAGTGAGTAGTTTGGCAGAGGACAACAGGCTCCTTCCAGCTAGAAGAAGTCTGGAAAGTTTTTTATTTCTAAATTTCTTCTCTACCTCACAAGTTCTGCAGGGTGCAATGAGTGGAAAAATAGCACCTTGTTTATTAGGAGTCCACAATATCACCATATTTGGTGCAGGCACAATAGGAAGACACTTCTAGAACTATGCCTAGTGGGAATCCCCAACCCACGTAGTAAATATGCTGTGGGACAGATGGAGAACTTCTCAAACCCCAGAAACTGAAAGCTTCAGTCCCAATAGCAACATTTACACAGAGATAAATACTCTGCAGTCATGATTACTTCTCATTTGTAATGAGTAATGTTGATAGGCATCTGCACATCTTCTGGGCAACATTAAACATTTGAATCTTAGTTTGCATTGCTCCCAAGGGTTTTACATGGGCCATTAACAAGAGTCGCTTGTTATTCACACTATTTGGCTGTCACTTTGCTTACTCTGTGATTAACAACGTCCTACAAGGGATTTTTTAATTGTGTCTATGGGTGTTGCAGTCATAAGGCAGGATAAGCACCTTGTGTTTTGTGGCACTTGTGCCAGGGCAACAAATACCAACCCACTGCTATCTTGCTGATCACATGCAACACTATAAAACATTACAGGTTTATAAAGGTGAAATTCCCTTTGATTAATGAAATAGCTGAGCAATACTGAGAGAGGAGGGGGAACCTTCCAGCAGTTCTAGGTAAAAGCTGGGAATGGCATTGACAAGTGGGATTCATGGAAACTGCATGAAAGTGACCTGATATGATCAGATACTGAAAAGGGCAGTCTGAGAGAGATAGCAGAAACTCAAGAGGAAATCAATGAAATAACACGTAAGGAGCAGCATCTCAACAGAGGAAATCTGCCAGTGCGGGACATACACTATACAATCCGCTTGTTTGGCAAGGTTGACAAACATGCAGATCTTCCCCAGATATACCCACCAATCAGGCCCTATGGCCAAACAATTGGATTGACAGGAATACCAGCCAACGGGACAATGTCTGGTCCTTGATCAGGTGTGAAAAGCACAATCAAGATCTGGCCAATTTTTGCCCAGATATCGGTCTGGGAGGCCCGTCAGAGGGCCCCATACACTGGCAGATAAGCTGCCGTATAATTCTAAAGGACCCAAAACAGCAGCTTAAATCTGCCCGTATGTGGCCACCTTTAGATGTACATGGCCACGTAACACTAGTGGAAGGACAACATGACCTGCTATTCACACATCGACTTACGGTGGCCATTCATAATTAATGGTATGCTATTGATGGTATGTTAAGTTGGTTGTTTACACCTCAGCTACTTTCTCTATTTGACTAAAATAGGAATTGCTGTGTTTTTGCTAGTGTGATATTGGCTACTCTTAAGGAGTTATTTGTTAAAATCCTAAAATGTCTCACTATTTTCTTAATACCACTTCTACCAAACTCCTGTGCACATTTTTACCGTATTTATCAATACATTATACACACTAAAGCAATTCCCACTGGGCACTTGCGAGCCAACATCTGCCACAAGACGCCAGTATTTGCGTTTTTTAGCAGATATTCCAATGCACCAAAGAAATGCCATATTATTGAACTCTATGGGATCTGCAGGTTTGGAAATACACTTTGCTGAAATACACATCGTATTTTCAACATGGCGGCCAAATTCTCGCGAGATGGATTTCGCATATATGTACAGTATTTACAGCATTATATATATACAGTATATTGCGTATTGACAAGCAGTATGGCTACATTCTGCATGTAAATTGTTTTTCCACTTGGCTTTTCCACTAAAAATTTTTCTGAGTGGAATTGTGGGGAACAAGAAAAAACAGAAATGCATGTTGGGAAAAGAAAACTATAGGCTGAAAAACACATATTATCATGCGTGTGTGGTTTCATTGGTGTATTTACGCTCGGCCTCGCGTTTTTAAAAACGCAACGTAAAAACGCCACGCGTGACCTTGCCCTAGGGCAACAAGATGGTGATATTTTCTCTTAAAAAAGTATAGATTTATTTAACCTCATTTTATAAGACATTAGTCCAGACCTTTCTTTCTTTCTTTCTTTCTTTCTTTCTTTCTTTCTTTCTTTCTTTCTTTCTTTCTTTCTTTCTTTCTTTCTTTCTTTCTTTCTTTCTTTCTTCTTTATTTGGGTAAAATGTCTTCTGTCTCTTGGCAATAATTTGGTCCATTTTCTTTGTATTTCTATTTATTAGTGACTAAGAAAAGAGACCCTTTTTAATAGATTGGTCTTTAATATCAGATTACATGTAAGTATTTGTATTATTCTCTGAGTGCAGATTTGGGTTGAAAATGTAATTCAGTTAAAGGATATTGCAATTTTGTTGGTAAACTCTGATAATTTCTTACATTTACCAGAGCTGCTAAAGTCATATATCTCATTAGTTTCCTGTCGCTTAAAAATCAGAAAGCGTGGAGGTGTTGATTAAATGGCCCCTCTGAGGTTGAATTATTCCGTCAGGAGTATTCTGGTGATTTATTATACAGCAGCCACCAGAAAGCACTACATCAAAACAATGGAAAACTGTAGAAGATACTGCCAAGCGGGGGAAAGGACAGAGCTGATAGACTTCATCTTCATGGAAATATGGCAGAAAGTGAAAGGCTTCCACAGCTCCCTGGTTCTTTTCAGCTGTGAAGTTCTCTTTAGCTGATGTCCCCTCAATTCATTAATAATCCTCATCATGCAAAATTCTTTCCCGGTTGGAATAGTACAAATGATTCAGCACTGTTCGCAGTTCCCCATGGGGAATTGGTGGTCTAACTGACCACATGGTTTATCCCTTACTACACAAGTGGAACCCACAAAGTGAACACAGTGTTTCATCAACACATTCACAACCATTTAACAGGAATCATGTAATCCATTCTGTAATTTATTTTAGACTATATAAGACCAAAAGGTTAATGTCCAGTTATACAGTAGAGTGGGGTCCCCAACCTTTTACACCTGTTAAATAGTTACATATTTAGATTGGGTTGAAAAGAGCCCAAAGTCCATCAAGTTCAACCCCTCCAAATGACATACACACCCCTCCATACTGTCACATAAATGATATATACCCATATCTATACTAACTATAGAGTTTAGTATCACAATAGTCTTTGATATTATGTCTGTCCAAGAAATCATCCAAGTCATTCTTAAAGGCATTAACTGAATCAGCATCACAACATCACCCGGCAGTGCATTCCACAACCTCACTGTCCTGACTGTGAAGAACCCCCTACGTTGCTTCAAATGAAAGTTCTTTTCTTCTAGTCTAAAGGGGAGGCCTCTGGTACGGTGATCCACTTTATGGGTAAAAAGGTCCCCTGCTATTTGTCTATAATGTCCTCTAATGTACTTGTATAGTGTAATCATGTCCCTTCTCAAGAGTCTTTTGTCCAGAGGAAAAACCCCAACCCTGGCAAAAAAATAAAGGAGAACTAAACCTCCCAATAATAATACCCCCTACCTATTACCCTAGGTAGTCCCCCTCCCTGCCCCCCCCACATAGTTAGTTACCCCTGAAATTGCCCCTAAGAGTTTGCTTATGTATCAGTGCAGAGTAAGGGCAGCAGAACTCATGGGCACCACCTTCTGGATCTCCAGTCTTCTTCTGTAAGTGAGCACCATACCGGCGCATGAGCAGTTGGAGCATTCTTTTGGTTTGTAGCAACTGCACATGCGCCAAAAGTGGCAGAAATTGCCGAACGGAAGGAAGAACACTAGAAGGTGAACCCCTAGTTGGAAAGTCCTGTGGTGGTCTGGATCCCATACAGAGTAGTGATCAAGGAAAATAATGGTAGAGGTCCTTGACCCATTTGAAGACGTTAAAAGCCTTCATGACATTAATTTTTTTTCAGAGGAAAATACAACAAACTATATTCTATACCACTTATGTGTATAATACATATTTGGCTTTGCTATAATATAGGAAGCATTGTGACAAAAAAATCACAACATTCACAACATTCATGTGAAAGAAAAAAGCCAAATATAACATATACTGTATATAAAAAAAAACAAAACACTAAAAGTATTTCAAGTTGCAGTTGACATTCTGCCGTCGATCATAATGCAGAAAGTGTATAAGCTCTTGAATTCCACTCATATCTCATGTGTAATACAACACATTGCTGTAGAATCAGGGCAGACGCCAAACCTCTTGGGTTCCTTTCTACAAATATGTTTTGGTGAATGTCAGCCTTTGCGGGAACTAAGAGAAATTTGCACTCATGGTAAAGTAATGTCTTTACATCTACAGAGAATATACTTCTTTCAGAAACCTATTAAACTGCATAATGGGTTTCAGAGAAAAGTCTGAGATCTTTCTTATAATAAATATACTGTTGTCTGGAAAATGCAAAAGTTATCTAATAAGAGTGATTTTACGTACAAGACCCTCTAAGGCTGGGATTCAAAATAGGCCCTGGTTTTTCAAGTACAGGTATGGGACCTATTATCCAGAATGCTTGGGACCTGGGGTTTTACGGATAATGGATTTTTCTGTAATTTGGATCTTCATACCTTAAGTCTGCTAGAAAATCATATAAAAATTAAATAAACCCAATAGGCTGGTTTTGCTTCCAACAAGGATTAATTATATTTTAGTTTGGATCAAGTACAAGCTACTGTTTTATTATTACAGACAAAAAGGAAATCATTTTTAAAAATTTGGATTATTCCACTGTAATGGAGTCTATGGGAGACGGCCATTTTATAATTCGGAGCTTTCTGGAAAGCAGATTTCAGGATAACGGATCCCATACCTGTAAACAGAGGCACAAACAGCCCCCTACCAGCCCAATAAATAATGACTGTACTATGGGATTCCATAGAGCTGGTTTAAACCCAAGGTTGGGTTAGCCCCCACATACTCAATGTATTACTTCTGCCTGCCCATAGATTTGTAGACCCATCACTTCACATCATTCAGTAGGTGCAAGGCAGGATTAAAGGGATGCAAGTACCACACAGAGTAACTGATTTAAATAAACAAACAAAGAAATAAACAGGAATCAAAATAACTTACTATTGTAGAGCCTGTTGAGTGCAGTGATTTTTTTCTGTCGTTTTGTACATATTTTACCTGCATCCAGGCAAGTTGTGTTTTTGTTTGGTAAGTGCTCCACTATGCTCCATATATTAAAATTCTTTATATTTATCCAACATAAAGTTCTGTGCTCTGTACCTTGAGTTGAATTTTCAATCCACCAAAGGGGCAGAACCCAATGGGTACTGAACAAGGGCTTAGGACAAGGTATAAACTATAAAGTAATATAGTGGGCACAATTTTGTATTCCTTAACACATTAACACTTGTGCCTAGGACTTTTATAAACGAGTTCAATAGTGTTTTGCAACTTGGGGAATCTTTATGTTGCACCCCTTAATAAATCCTTAACATCTCAGGAACACATTCAATAAATGTAATTTACTGGGGATTTTCCAGAAACATAATATTGCACACTGTTATTTAATTATACTATGCTTTTTTATAGTTAAATCCATAGCCTTTGAAACTTGGTTGTATCCCAAAACAGAAAGCAGTAGGTGCAAATGGAGATCAATAACTCGCTAATGTTAAGGCAAATATTTCAATTAATGAAGGATATAACTGAGTCTCCAGCACTGACAATGTGTTACAATTTGAACAGTTGTTATGACTGCATGGAGACAGATGGCTCAGCAGGGTAAATCCTCCCTGATTCACTATTAAGAAAGATCAAAATCAAAATAACATTCATTTAGCCAGCAGCCACCTTGAGTGTGCCAAGGAAAAGCTCAGAAAAAGCCAATAGTCAGATAACAATTATAAATGTTATTTCTGGTCTTCCATCAAAGAAGCAAGATTTTTTGGAAGCCAATCCAGGCCGAAACTAGGAGTAGGCAAAAGAAGTATGCTGTAAAACATTTGGCCTATTTCATGGCCATTCCCTATTTCTATGAGAACAAAGAGGTGAAATAGATGGGATAATAGTTCATAGTATGTAAAGAAAAGAGACTAGGAGAATGGAGGTTGAGTGAGGAGAGGAAGAATACAGTACTGAGAGTGAGCCCCTGGTCTAAGGTTTTCTGGTGGGCCCCTGGTCTAAGGTTTTTGGGTGGGCCCCTGGTGTCCCTGTCTGACACTGGAGGTAAGTGCTTAGGGTGCTACCATTGGGGGACGTTAGGCATGTCCCTGTTCTGTTACCTGCCCTTAATCTGGGCCCCTGTCCACCCACCACCCGCTTATCGTTTAATTACCCTTATTGCTGTCATCAACATACACCTAGACCAACACATGCATTGGGGGCGAGATGACTGGTCGGGTTAAATAGGGTGCCTGAAGGCTTGGCCCCACACTGAAGCCACTTAAATGCTCTACTAGAAATAATTATAAAATGTACTTATAACAGAGGAATCTTTATAATATTAATGGGAAACCATATAAATCTCCAGGAGTCAGTAAACTTCCGGCATTCAAAGATCATGCAGAGATATTCCATTTGGTTTTGCAGTTGAAATGCCATCTTGATAACGAAGGATAGAATGAGTATTTTATTTTTTTAATATAATGTCCTTGCCCACTCTACTCTTAATCTGATGTTTCATGCCACAGTTGAATATTTCTGCTGCTATAACATAAAAAGGATACGGGTTACAGATTTTGAGTTTTGACCATCTGCTGTCTCTCCAGGAATATATGCATTTGGCCCATATATTGAGTCTCATGGCTTGAAGGGCACATGGTTCTCCAGGGATATGGTAGAAAGTGTATTTTACATTCTACATTTCACAGTGAGATTATTTGTTAATGTTATTACTCTGAGGAGGGAAATACTCTTAATTCACCTTTTTTGCACAGGGCAACATGCAGCCTAAGGCCCTGCTTTTCCCACCCCAGATACAGTAAGATCAATCTTCTTATTGACAGAGTCTTGTGTTCTAATTAATAAACCACTCAGCAGCACACATTGGCATAGGTTGTACTCCCCGGGGATACTCTCTGTATATTTGTCTTTATTCATATGTGTGGGGGCAGCCTTGTCAGTTACATGGAGGCAAGTGAAACCGTGGTCTCATGTGATGGTTCATTTGCTTTATCGAGAGATTGCTTTTGAAAGCAAGAGCTGTCAGACACGGGAGCTCCGTTGTTTTATACTGCTTTAAATAATCAGTGTAATTTCCCTTTTAAAAACCTCAGCCAGGAGCAATGGGGTTCACATGGGGAAAATATTTATGGGGTCATTTACTGAAAACCCAAGTGCAAGGACACTAAGGGGTGCAAAATATTTGGTTGAGGGGTAAGTACAGGTCTCCATTGTGACTGTGCCCTCTGGTACTCCCTACTTTGCGCTCAAGTTCAGATTGGCAATGTGTGGGTTCTTGCAAATGCTGCAGAGGCTGCTGTAATATACCATATACAGTCACTATTTATTGGGCCTGTGTGGTTCTGTTTTGACCTCTTTGTACTTGAAATGCCCGGGCCTAATTCAAATCTCAGTCTGAAACTGTGCATCAAAGTAATGTGGAAGTTAGAGGATTAGAGCACAAATCCCTCTTGCCTTTGCTGTTTGCCCTTTATGAATACAGTGCTGCAGAACACAGGGAGTGATGTATTCATGAGACCTACACTGCATTCCATTTTAGAGACCTGTGGCAATTCTGCATCTTGCAAGGCAGTAACATTAATAGTAAATGTAGTAAAGAACATGAACATGCAGGGTCACGACAGCTCCCTTTTAAAGCTTGTGCTGTTAGTGTTACATAACGAACAGGGCAGGACCTTTGAGACGTTACTAGACATTTCGGGCTGTATATTAAAGCAAAAACAGGCTGCTCTCCAGGAAGTCAGAAGACAAACAGTAGCCTACTGTATCTGACGGATATTTTATTCCAAGGAACTTCCCATGTCCTCCCAGAGCAAGGTTTCCAGTCTCCCACATGCCGGCTAAATATAGGGACTTCTTATTTTCCACTAAATCCTTTTTCCAGCGACTCCCAGAACCGTTTGCCCTTTTTTTTTAATAAAAAGTCAAACTAAGTATACTTATACTGCATAATTAGCCACCCAGTGTTCGGCATAATTACAAGGCAGAACTACAGTATTTCATGCGCATAGTTATTATCATATTGTAAGTGGGTGACAACTAAATCCTGGAAAAACACAGGAGATATCACTAGACACAGCCTTCTGAAAACAAATATTACAGTGATATTAAAAAACAACAGTACTATACAGTATGGATACATAATTCATAAGGATTAATTATATCCTAGTTTGGATCAAGTACAAGATACTGTTTTATTATTGCAGAGAAAAAGGCAATATTTTTTAAATTTTTTACATTTATTTCATTATAATGGAGTCTATGGGAGTGGGCTTTTCCGTAATTCAAAACTTTCTGGATAACGAGTTTCCGGATAACAGATCAGTATACTGTATATATACCCCTTTATATAGTGATCTCAAGCCTGAACCTTTTAACATGCAAATTCTATGGGAACGTACCACCTACTACCTTTGTAGCAAAGCTTTATTCATAGCTAGGGTTGCCTCCTTTTCTGGAAAAAAAATACCGGCCTTCCTATACATTTATCTTTTTTCCCTATTAATAACATTGAGATTAACCATCCTTTTTACTGGCCAGGCCGGTAAAATACCGACCAGGTGGCAACCCTATTCATAGCAAGGCAAAGCTCTCTGCACTCCATTTTATGCTCTTTTACATCGCAAGTTGTATGTTGCTCTTTCTTAGTGAAAAAAAACCCTTATATTTTTGACTCATGTGATGCATTTTAGAGTAAAGTTATGGCATTTGTTATTCAGCCACCTGTTATCCAGAAAGTTCAAATTACAGGAAGACCATCTCCAATAGACCACATTTTTAAAAATGATTTCCTTTTTCTCTGTAATAATAAAACAGTACCTTGTACTTGATCCCAACTAAGATATAATACATTCTTAATGGAGGCAAAACAACTCTTTAAGGATTATTTAATGTTTAAATGATTTTATCCAGATTTAAAGCATGGTAATCCAAATTATGGAAAGATCCCTTATCTGCAAAACCCCTGGTCCAGAGCATACTGGATAATGGGTCCCATATCTATATTAGGTTTATACATTATTTTGCCACTCTTCTATATGACTTTTATTGTATCTCTTTTGAGATTATGCTGTTTATTTATTGTATAGATAAACAGTAGTTGCAGGGTTGGACTAGGCCAGTGGGACACAGGTGAACATCCGGTGGGCCCAAGCTTTCATGAGCCTCGCTGACACAGACAGGCACCCTTCTGCTGCCCACACGCTCCCCTCTTATACCCTCCTCCCCCTCCTCCAGCCCAGATAGAGAGAACAGATACGCACAGTGGGGTGCAAGTTGGTTGCGGCTGTGGTGGGGGACCCTGAGAGGGGATGTTGGCTAGATCAGGGGGGCCCGGAGGGGGGTCACTGTGTAAGATGCACCGGTATAGATTTATTGCTTATAAATCCTAAAGACTGAAATACTTATGGGCCAGATTCAATTTGATTCAGTTCCAGATTTCCCCATAGACTTTAGTGGAGTTCTCATGTGATAAACCACAAGATTTGTTATTCCAACTGAATCTGATATTGCTATACTGTTTCAACAATGTGCTTTATTTTTCATGTAATTGCCATTCTGGAAAGACACATAAGGAAGCCACTGGTATAACTATAGTGTAAACAGACCATGCAGACGGGGGGGGCAGATTTCGGGGTCTACTTCCTCTACTGTTAAAAAATATATTTTGTGTAAAAAATAAGAATGTACCAGTGCATTATACTCATTTAGATATAGAGTAATTGTGCTTAAAAAGTAGTGTTTCAGGCTGATTTATTGAATATTTCTGCAAAAACCCTAATAATCCCTCCCTTCCCTTCCTGCTCCCAGACTGTGCAGGGGAGCCAGTGGCTCTCAGCTCACTGCACTGTAGGAACCAATCAGCAGCTAGCAGGACCTGATAGGGAACTGAAGCATGTCTGTGCTTGTGTGACTGCAGGGCTGTGATTGGCTGTCCCCCTCCTACTGTGCTTCTGGCAGGGACCGTTAGGACACGCTTACCCCTCATTTGAAACACAGACAGGAACCTGAGAACATCTATAGGGAGCTCCAATAAAGGGGTGATTTTTAAAGATAATATTCATTTTAATGGGATACTGTCATGGGGAAAAAAAAATTCCAAAATGAATCAGTTAACAGTGCTGTTCCAGCAGAATTCTGCACTGAAATCCATTTCTCAAAGAGCAAACAGATTTTTTTATACTCAATTTTGAAATCTGACATGGGGCTAGACATTTTGTCAATTTCCCAGCTGCCCCTGGTCATGTGACTTGTGCCTGCACTTCAAGAGAGAAATGCTTTCTGGCAGGCTGCTGTTTTTCCTTCTCAATGTAACTGAATGTGTCTCAGTGAGACATGGGTTTTTACTATTGAGTGTTGCTCTTAGATCTACCAGGCAGCTGTTATCTTGTGTTAGGGAGCTGCTATCTGGTTACCTTCCCATTGTTCTTTTGTTTGGCTGCTGGGGGGGAAAAGGGAGGTGGTGATATTATTCTAACTTGCAGTACAGCAGTAAAGAGTGATTGAAGTTTATCAGAGCACAAGTCACATGACTTGCTGGCAGCTGGGAAATTGACAATATGTCTAGCCCCATGTCAGATTTCAAAATTGAATATAAAAAAATCTGTTTGCTCTTTCAATAAATTGATTTCAGTGCAGAATTCTGCTGGAGCAGCACTATTAACTGGTTCATTCTGAAAAAAAATTTTTTTCCCATGACAGTATCCCTTTAAGCACCATGTAAAAGCAACACCATATATTACTCATAATTGCCTGCAAAACTAGGGTTTTTTCATTTATCCTATATGTCTCATTTAAGAAATTAAAGTAAAGATATTCCCCTTCCCAGCCACTTTCTTATTATCAGAGAGGGAGCAGAGAATACTGGAGTGAGCCAGACCCCACTGAATCTTTTTATTTTTGCGGAGGCATGGTGCCGGCTTGTTATACCACTGTAAGAAGGAATATGGACACAGAATTATAAAATCATAAAATGTTCACGTATGTGTGTATCTGTGTATGGATATAACAGTGTGCAATGTATTGTTTGTTGCTCATTTCAGGTATGAAGCTTATTATTGTATCTATGTCCCTTTAAGAAGTTGAACCGGGAACACTTAATTACTGTGTCACTATAACCAATTTTATACATCTATTTCCTTTTTGAAGGCTGCACTAGCTTAATTTCAGTAGTTAGCACTGGGAATCAGAACCCATCAAACTCCTTCCCAAGGATTAAAATAGATGTTAGCTATGGGAATTAAAGGAAAGACTGAAATTGCACCGACGCACTCCAAAAATAACCTCTGCTATAATTGGTATTTTGTGTACATAAATCTGTATTACAGACTTCCTTATTGCTGAAACAAATTGTCGTTTTACGTGCAAGTCACCGTGTTTTTTTAATAAAGTGACCATGTTTGCATGACCACAACTGTGGTTGGACTTAGGGGTGTTTCTGAGGCAATGCCCGCTCACCTTTCCTGTGCGGGGAGCTCTCTTGCACTAGTAAAGCCAAATTTTAAAAAACAGAAATTGGCTGTTAAAGGTACAAGTTTGCCTTCGCACATCATTTAAGGGTGGAGATTTAGTCGCCCATCGACAAATCGTCTCTTCTTCGGGCGACCAATCTCCCCGAAAAGCCTTCCCGCCGGCTAAAAAGTAAATTGCCAGTGGGATGGCACTCGGATCACTTCATTTTCCTAAGTCACCTGAAGTTTCCTTGTGAGGCAACTTCGGGCAACCTCGGAAAACGATTTGCTCCGAGTGCCATCCATTTTCTCATTTTTAGAGATGAGGCGAATCCAGTATTCGGTTAGGGATTCGGCCAGGATCCAGCCTTTTTCAGCAGGATTTGGTTCGGCCTGGCAGAAGGATTCGGCCAAATCCAAATCCTGCTGAAAAAGGCCGAATCCTGGCCGAATCCCGAACCAAATACTGGATTCACCTCATCTCTAAAAATTACACCATGTTATTTTGTACACTGCTTTTTACAGGCTAGGGCTAAGAGAATGTTAGCTTGTATGAATATTGCATTTCATTAAAGGGATGAAAGAATCATTTTGCAAATAGTTTTTTTTTCAGTATTATTGTTGTTGACTACGGGGCAGATTTATCAAGGGTCGAAGTGAATGAGAGGGAATTTTCAAAGTAAATAATGGATGGATGAAATCCTTCAAATCGTTAGATTCGAAGGATTTCATTGTTCGATCGAACGATTTTACTTCGACCGCAAAACGGTCAAATTCGGTGAAAAAAACCGACTTCGATATTCGAAGTCAAAGTAAAGCCATTTGATGGTCGAATTTCGAAGTATTTATCACTTCGAAATTCGACCCTTGATAAATCTGCCTCTACATCTCAAATATAGGTTTTTAAAGAGACAGAAAAACTCTATACTTTGTACTAAGAGTTAACCCTTTAAACTGTCTAGTATATCTGTCATTCACAAAGCCATGTTGATTACTACTTATAATGCCAGAACCTGCTGTAATCTTGGCATCAGGGCCATGGTTATTTGTTAAATGAGAGCTAATCCCTTAATATAGCTAGAAATGCCATATTTTATATACTGAATTTATTGAGCCAGCCTAAAAAGTCAGTGGGGGTCATTTATAAACTTCACGCAGGGCAGATAGGTTCGCAAAGTGAATATAGTTGCCCTGCGCATGGTTATATCTATAAAGCTGAATAAGAGGGTGCAAACAGAATTGCGTTTTTTTTTCCACAATGCGAATGTCTGTAGGAGCTTTTTAAATATGTCACAATTCGCAAATTGCGAATCTTTATGTGCACACTCTGCGACTCAATTACGCCACAACTTTGGTGGCGGATAAAATATTCGCAAATCAGTTTTGTAAACTGCGAATTTAAGTTACTGTCAATGCTATTTTCGCGCACAACAACGGAAATGTATTCACACTGCAAATTCGCAAAAAATGGAAAGACGGGCAGAGTAGTGCAATATATTATTGCTCAGAAAAAAACAAGCACAATACAACCATTTGCGAAAAATATGCGCTGCGCGAACTTTATAAATGACCCCAAGTATCTCTATAGTTGGAATAATCCAGAACTTCAGTGTTGTCACAGGAGTGTCCCATCTTGGATTCAGCGACACTCACATGCTCAGTGGGCTTTCAGCATCTTTTGAGAATCTTAGGGGTTGAGAAAGCTTAGGGGTTGTCACAATCATCAAGGTGAAAAGGAGGTTTGTCTGTAATATAAGCTGATACTACAAGGCCGATTATTAAATTCTGATGTAATGGTGCTGGTTTCTGAGCTGCCATGTACCACTAATCTGAATTATTTACTAATCAGCCTTAAATTGTGACATTTATATGATATATACAGTAGAACCCCCATTTTACATGCCCTGATTTTAAGTTTTCCCTTGTCATTTTCATTTTACATTGTTGTTTTGTGGTCCCACTTATATATTATACATAATACATTTCCCTCATTTTACATCTTCCTGGATTTTACATCATTTTTTCTGGTCCCCTGAAAAACATAAAATGGGGGGTTCTACTGTATTCAGTATCTTGTGCATCCGTCCCTAAGCTCAGTAAGTGACAGCAGCACAGAGCATGTGCAATGAATCAGCAGAAAAGAAGATGGGGAGCTACTGGGGCATCTTTGGAGACACAGATCTTTACTGCTCAAGGGCTGTGGTTGCCTTGGGCTGGTACAGAAGCCCAAAACATAGTGTACAACATTTCTAGCTACTTCTTTAGTTAAGCTTTAGTTCTCATTTAATATCTCAGGGGAGAGGAGCATGTATTATAGATTTAGGTGTGTTCCTGATACGTCTCTTTATTTTTTATGAGAAATGGGGGACTCAGCAGATTTGTATACATTCTCTAATAGGTTTAACATTATTGTCCATGATTTTAATTGTTAGGTGAGATGCCTAGACATAGGCGTATAATAATTCCCATCATAAAGGGAATCCTCACTGTATTACTTTGGCAGTTTCTTGGCTATTCCTTGACAAAATGTTCAGCATGTCACTTGATATTCCACTAAAAAGCAAGGTGAAGGATGTATAAGTAGTCTTTGGCTTCATCTGTTAGCAGCTCATACTAACCAATGATGTCACCTGGCTCATGTTCTGTAATGGAAACAGACTATGTGGATGACCAAGAATAAAGACCTGAGGCAGCATTTTTGGTTTCATACTGTCAGACATACCGAACCGGGAGAGACCATGGATGTTGAGGAAGACAACCCTTACAGCTCCTCTACCAATACACCCTCGACTGGATACAGAGGGAGATTAGTGAAGGTGGAGTATGGGAGCCTGTGATTCCGGGCAGGAAGTAGCGGGTCTTGTGTCTGTAGAAGTACAGGAAGACGCATATTTAGCTATGAGGGTAGCTAAGAGTAGGGAGGATGTCACAGGATACTGGTGCGGCAATCACCTTAGCGTTAACTGCAGGCAATTGTTGAAGAGTAGTCAGCAGATATGACGGTCAGCACAGATGATGCAATTAACCGCTTCACTTAGTAGCACTGGTGGAACAGACGGCGTCACGTTGATGGAAGTATTCACAGGAAGAGGGTTCCCAGAGTGGTAGCTGGAGCGTAGTCGGGTTAGACAAAACTGGGTCGGCAACGGTAATCAAAAGTCCAAACAGTTAACAGAGGTCAAGGCGAGAAAACGTAATCAGTGACAAGCAAAAATTCAGGAAAAGTTCAAGCAGGGTTCCAAGGGTTAATACAGAAACGTAGTCAAATGGCAATAGCAAGGTCAAAACCAAAGTTCAAGAATAATCAGAAATAACTTACCCAGTTTAGCTAGGAAAACGATGTCCGAGCACTGGAAGAAACTCTGTGCCGAAAGAAATAATGCCGCCGGCGTCAATACGATGCGTCCAGCGAATCCCTTGCACCGGCGTCACGGCGTTCACATCGTGACGTCACTGGAACGCATTGCGTCGAAGAGCCCCATCTCCCTGAAGATCGGTGAGTACCTGACACATACTGTATACATTATTGTCTGCAAACATTTTGGATGGGTCAAAAAATGGTGGCGCTAGCACTTTCGTATAACAGTAGAAAGGATTGTGTTACATGCATGATTATCACTTTATAAGTTATTTAACTAGTTAGAAATAAACAATAAGAACTCCCTAAGTTGACATTGGTGTTTCTAGTAGTTAGATGTTGGTTGTTGTGTTTGGTTATTCCTTTCCAACCACTTCAATTGGCTGACACTTCCAAATAACAGTGGGGCATTAGAACAAGAGTGGAACCTATAAAGGCTATTTGTGTTAGACCAAAACTGCACGCTGAGCTGCGTCTTCTTCTTTAAGCAATGAAAATCAAGCAAAATTATGAAAATGCATTAGCAAACACATTTGAGGGCTTTAGACAACTGTAAGATTTATGTCTAAGATGGATGCCGGTATTATTATAAATAAACTTGTCTAGAAAATAATATCATCACGTTCAACTAGTCATTAAGATCTAGACGGATACAGAGGTAAATGAATAGATCACTTTTTTTCATTACAGATGACTAAGCATCAATGGTAATGGCAATATTTGTGCTAATCCAGAATTATTAAGCAATAGGAGCTCAGTGATAAGTCATGTCTAGAATTATTTATCATACTGCATTGCCATCTGTGTAAAGCTATATATAACACACTCTCAGCACTGTTCTTCCAGTATGTAGGAAACACAACTATTTACAGCCTTAGTATGGAAGGTCATCACTACATACATCTTCCAACAGCAACATAGAATTGTACTTGTAGTAACGCTACTGAGTAGCAGTAAGTTTTGGATGCACATGGAAATCAGCACAAGCATAATTCGCATTAAATGGGAAACCCTATTTATACTATAGGTAGATCTGGCATAAGCAGACATGGTATGACATCAAAGAAAGAAAGAAATCTTTATATTTAGGAATATTAGAAGGTGCTATGACGTCAGGAAAAGTTAGATATAACAAAATGAATGCAAAATTTGCTAATTACAGTTGTTTTGGAATTCTAATCTAGAACTGAGGAATGTCCAAGCTGCAGGCCTTGAGATGTTTTTGGATTTTGGGAGTAGGGTTGCCACCCAGCTGATATTTCCCCAGCCTAGATGTAAATCACATTTACTAGAAATATAATTGCCCAATTTCATCTACAACGGGTGTTTAAATAGTCCTGTATCCTTTGACTCCCCCATAGCTGGCCACTGGATCCACCCATTCTCCACCCCATGACATAATATCCTGCAACATCATAACTCTGCTCCTTGAATTCATATTCATTCAGCCGGTAAGAAGCCACAGGAGAGGTCAACAACAGCTGTACACATATCCATTTATAACCTTCCCAGTCTTACCAGTTTTCTGAGTTCATTCTGGACCCTAGTTGGGTCAGTTGGGTCTTTAAAACTGATTTTTTTAAAAAAAAAAATGTCTGGGTGGCATGAATTACTGGACTAGGATGAACCTTGTCAGAATTACTATATAACCCATATAAAATAAGACTTGGAAGGGGAATGCTACAAATTCCTGACCAAAGACTGATGAGGACCATTGGCCCTATCTTGCCTTGTGCTAATCTGACTAAATCAGATGCAGGGCTATAGTTTTGCTTAAGCACACATACAAACAGAATTAGAATACAATATTCTTAGGACTATCCTCTAGAGTCGGGAACAGCCTTGTATAGAAAAAAATGTTTAAAAAATAGAGGTATTTTATTTAAGGTTACATAACGAAACCAACGGGGGATTATTAGTAAAGAACATGATAGCCATAACAGTACAGAGCGTAACAACTTTAAATCCTTATTGAAATAATACCAAAGCTCTAGGTAAATACTTTCATTATGCAGAATCTATGTGCTGAGACAATGAGATCTAAAACATTCATGGATACTTGCGCAACATCAATTAAGGGGAACAATCAAATTTACTACTGGATATACATAACACCTTTATTACAAAAGTAACAGCCGGAAGGAGTTATATACAGTAAAATGCAGCATGTTTTCTCTAAGCCAGACGTGACTGCTGAAAAAAATGCTAGGTAATAGAGAAAAAATATAATAAATAATCCAAATCATTATAATGATTATAAAATAGCATCTGGAAAAAAAGATATCAGAACAAAGCAAGCGCAGGGTACAAGTGTCAGACTGGGGTGTGTGGGGCCCACTGAGGCTGCTAACTTAGCAGGCCTGGATTAGTGGCAAGGCCTAGGACAGTAAAAATGAAGGGGCTCTGCCGCTCAAATAATTCCCTTGATTCCGGTACTAAGAATGAATGCATATGCACACAATCTTTTGGAAGGGAGGGGGGATGGAGGACGCCGGGCTCCAGGCGCCATCAGGGAGAAACCGGCCCTGTATGTTATGGGCCCCAACCCCATGATCCTCCCACCCAAGTCTCCCAGGCACCCCAGTCGCAAACCCCCACTCCAGATGCTACCAACAGAAATGAAACCTGTCTGGATACTAGGGATGCACCGAATACAGGATTCGGTTCGGGATTCAGCCAGGATTCGGCCTTTTTCAGCAGGATTTGGATTCCGGCGAATCCTTGTGCCTTGCCGAATCGAATCTGAATCGTAATTTGCATATGTAAATTAGGGGCAGGTAGGGAAATCACATGACTTTTCTTCACTAATGAAGATTTTTTTCCACTTTTTCATTTTCTGCCCCTAATTTGCATATGCAATTGAATATGCAAATTAGGATGCCGATTAGGTCCGGTATTTGGATGAATCTTTCACCAAGGATTCGATCGAATCCCAAATAGTGCATCCCTACTGGATACTGTGGGTGACCCACCTCCCTCGTATGCCAGTGCATGTTTTGCCTTCTCAATGCCTTGACTGGGAGTGGAAGCATGGAGTGAGCCTGGCTTGGCAGGGCCGACGAGGGCTGCAGCCCACAAAGTTTTGAGTCCTGCCAACCCAGTCTGACCCTGCAGGGTGAAAAGTACAATTTAGGTTGCAAATAATTGTTCTTTCCCATAATTCTAAGATAATCAGGCTTCAGCCATCCAATGTGTCAAGACACAGTTGCTCTTGCATTTGACAATTGGCCACAATTGCAGACCACAAGTCTGATGCACCTACTGACACAACCCACATAGAAATTCTTCACACACAGCTGTGCAGGATGGATGTATTGGCAAGTATGTGGAGGTGAAGGAACATGTTTGGACGCATGTACCTTCATCATCAGTATGATCATTTATCTATATAGCTCCAAAAAGTTATGCAGCACTTTACAATAATTTAAAAAAAAAAAAAAAACACAGGTGTCCTATAATAATTTAATGAACAAGGGGTACAGTGTAAAAAATTGGATCAGAGGGCCCTATTAACAAGATCTTACAACCTAAAAGGGCTAGGGTACATTTGAAACATAAGGAAGATGAAACAGTTGGTAATCTATGATAAGTTTATATCTGATTAATCGAGATGCACTGAATGTGCTCCCTAAACAGATGGGACTTTAAGGAACGTTTGAAAGTTTGGAAGGAAGGGGAGTCTGATAGCTCAAGGCAGAGGCAGGAGCTTGAGAGAAGTCTTGCCGTCAGGAATGGGATGAAGTGATGAACAGAGGTGAAAGTCAGAAGCAGAACAAAGGTTGGGTGAAGGAGTGTATTTTGAGATCAGAGCTGATGCTGATGTCTATTTAAGTGCACCCCCTTTAATGTCAACCTATTTGTAGCAAAGAAAACTTTATTATAAAGTCAGTTTGTGAAGTTCAAAAGCAAGTCCCCATTAAAGACTAGGAGATGTCCTAGCAGTGATTCAGTTTCATAGGAGTATGGTGTAAAGCTCTACATAGCATTTGTTGATGAGGGCTCTTGGGATAACATTAATGCTGTCCCAGCAAAAGTGATAAAATTGACTGTTCCCTGAACAACTCATCACTTGTGTGTACGTTCTTGACTTTGGCACTTCTCTGAAAAATTGATTTTGCAACGTCTGCTTGAAGATCTTACTTTGATGTTCATTAGGAATCGATCTTCATACCTTATTCCCCTGCATATTTTATGATTTCTATTTCCTCCTGTATTCGATTTATGTTTATTCGCACCGCTATAATTAGGAAACACCCTCAAATCTCATAATCTTGAGCATTCTTCAGAAATGAATGCGTTAACATATCATGTTGACATTTAAGATATCACTTTGCTGAAAGAATGTTCATGTTCATTTTTCATTTTACATATTATCTGATTGTTGGTGCAATATATAGGAAAGGTAATACTAATATACAGATAACACCAATAGAATTCAAACCTACTAGCAGCCAATCAAATGGTAAGATCATGCATGACATGAACAAAAGGGCAGAATACTTTGGGAGGCTAGGTCGATAAAATTTTCAGTGTTTAGGACAATCTGGCTAGTTAGCCAAGAATTCTATAATACTGATCAATCAGCAGCAGCAGAGGTGCTACAATCATGAGATATGGAGCAGTGTGCAAGGATAGGAAATAGGACCTCCAGGAAAAAGATCCAGTATCCCACTGGTCCAAAATGCATTAGATCCCATCAAAACAAAGGTTTAAATTTAGATCCTTATTGTAAAAAGGATAAATCTGCCAGGTAGGGAGATGCCAGACAATAATAAATTATAAAACTAAAGTTCCTCCACTCAACAGATTATCTCTGCTCTTAAACAAGGGTACATTAATGTAAGTTCCTCCAGATGAGTAAAAAAACTGAGATGATGATGTTTTATCTCCGTGGTAGAGATACCATGTGTTCTCCTGCTAAAACAGCAACACTTTACTAATCACCATCACAAAAAATCACACTATATTATGGGGGCAACTCTCTTCATCAGTTGAATAGTCATCAAAAAGCCTAGCTCCCAAATTTATACACCCTTTCCACAATGTTAAAATAAAATTGAACAAAGGCGTACAGGCTATTTATCTTCCATATCACTGTGCCTCCACCCAAAGCTTGGTGGACTACAATTGCAAGCATTATCTAGCATATTATCAAGGTTTAAAGCAGGGGTCACCAACTTTTTTTTAACCATGGGCCACATTCAAATGTAAAAAACAGTTGGGAAGCAACACAAACATGAAGATGCCCTGGGGAATGCAAAATAATGTTTGTGATTGGCTATTTGGTAGGCCCTATGTGGTCTGGAATTCTATAGAAGACTCTACTTGACAGTACACCTACTGCAATTAAAACTTGCCTCCAAGCTAGGAATTCAAAAATAAGCACCAGTTTTGAGGTGACTGAGAGCAACACCCAAGGGGTTGGAGAGCAACATGTTGCTTGAGAGCCACTGGTTGGGGACCACTGGTTTAAAGCATGGATTGAGATGTTGTCCAATAACCACAAAGATGGATTCTTGTCTGATCCATTAACAATATAACTTCTCCAGGTCCAGCAGAGAATCCTACTTGCTCTGCTTACTCTAGACATTCCTTTCTTGGTTTAAGGAAAGTGCCTGGTACGTTGTATTGGTGCCCAAAGCAATATAAATTGCCCTGGCACCCACCCACTGCTCTTACAGCACCTTGCAAGGCTGCTGCAAAATAACACTCCCCCACCCGCTGCAACTGGGTCCGCATCCTCACCAATTGTTCCCCTCTGCCACCCAAAACACATTCAACCTTTAACCACAATCGTTCATCCTGAAGTTGTTCCCCCACCTCATTGCACTTGCACACATTCTTCTTCTGCCTACCCCAAGGTCAATCACTATTGAACATTTTGTTTCTATCTCTGAACACCTATATCTGCCCTTCTAAAGACTGACTGCAGTGTATCATTAGCAAGCAGGACTCTTACCATTCAGGATGATGCGAGCATGGCTGATACTTTATTCTTCTTACAACAAGAGTGACTGACTAGATGACTAAGGTGGGTGATTCTCAATAGGAAACCCTCTTGCATTAGTATAAGCTTGGGCTGCCTTCACTGGAGCAAGGGAGTCAGTTTTAAATTATCGACTATTTTCTCAACAGTTTATTCTTCTATACTTTCCAAATGTTCTTCCTTAATCAGGGGAGCAGCTTTTGTTAAAAATACACTTTTCCAGCTCACATGCTCTCTTCATATTTATAAGTTATTTATTGAAGGTGGGTTTTCTGTTATAGGTTGCTTGTACCACCTCGAAATGCATTAACCTGTAAACTGGGTGGTCATGGTATATTACTTTAGCTTCCATATTTGTTTTCCATGTCACATGGAATTAAAAATTCAACTGATCCTAACTAATCATTCCACACCTTTTCACCAATCTGCCATTAACACTATCTAACTCTGCTTTAGCTGCCCTCCCCTCGCTGCAAATACTCAACTCCAGTCATTAAAGTTCTTAAAATGAATGAAGTAAGATTAATGAATGGCAGATCATCTTATTCCAGAACTAGTGTTCCATGTCATACAAGCTGATTAGCCCTCCATATGGATATCCTGCAGTGAGGAGGCTTTGAACAGGTGTAAATCTTAATAATGCAAACTACAGCCCCGGGGAGTTGGAGCCAATTCCTCTGTTATGTAGAAATTAACATTCCTATACAAATTCTTTTTACATAGGTAGCTGACATGGCAGTGTACAATTACAATATACAGTAGATTATTCTGTTATACCATTTTGGGATGTTTTAAAAAGAGAACCTTATTTGTAATGTTGTTAACATTAACTCCCTAAAAAAAATCACTAATTCAAGGATTCCTTAGGAGAAGAGCCAGCTTTAAGAATTCTAAATTTATAAGTAAAATCTAAAAAAGCAGCATTGTTACCATAGTTTGCTGAGCAAATTAAAAGAAACCATTTCTATACCTCCAGATAACATGAATATCCAACTTTAGGCATTCCCTGGTCTTACACAATTTAATCATTTGCTGGTGTAGGCTTGAGCACTGTTCATTCACTTTCCCATACATCATTAATCTACTGATTCAGGACTGTTAAATTCCATGGTCCCAAAACTGTGTGTGTGTGGAAGGTCTTTTCCTGAAGGACTATTAGGGTAAGAACTAGATAAAATGCTAATTTCCTCTCCTAGATACATCTGAAAGCCAAGCTTGAAGGCCAAGTTGGGTAATATTTGGGGTGAATGTATTTACTGCCCTAGATATTTTCAGGACTGGATTTGTGGCGAGACCAGAAAGGCAAAGGCCTAGGGAGGCAAGAATTGAGGGCGGCATGCTACCCAGCCACATTCTACGGAGCACTGGGGACTCACAGTTCTTATATATATATATATTTGTCAATAGATGTATCTGCTTCATTTTCCATGACTACAGTTCTTGAAGTTTTATCATTGCAATGCAGCGTTGTCCTGAATTCACTTTATCAGTTAAACACCCCCCCTTAGAAGTAAGTGTAAGAATTGAATTAAGCTCTCTGTTTTTGCCATACTAATCATGTCAGCATCATAAAAACTCATGAAGCAAATAAGGATTAACAGCTTTGATAATCAGTTTGCTAAATGCGATACAGTGATGAAGCTGCCATGCGGGACTAGAGGGCTGCAACTTGTCAAAATAATCACCAACTTCAGTCCTAGCATCTGGCTTATTACTATAAGACAGCGCCGCCATACATTAGCATTTGCCTCATTAAATGTTTTCTTGTCTCATTCTTAATCATGTTACTGTATGTAGTTCATCCTCTCCCTCTGTTCATTGCTCTGTAGCTGCTCTTCTCAACAACTTGACTAATCACATTGTATTTATTATTGATGGCATATCTGTCTTTGGAGGACAGCGGTCTAAGCAGAGGTGGTCACTTTGAGCGTTTTCGGACCTCACATAGTAGCACTTTGCAGGTTTGAGGATAGTGGAATATATTAATGAAGGTGCCTATAGTAACAGTGGGGATACTAATTTCTGGGAAAGGACTGTGGGATAGCAGGTATAGTAAGGAGAGATGGTGCCTATAATAACAGTGGGATAATAGTCTCTGGGAAGGGAGTGTGACTGTGGGATAGCAGGTATAATAGGGAGAGATGGTGCCTATAGTAACAGTGGGGATAATAGTCTCTGGTGAGGGAGTGTGACTGTGGGATAGCAGGTATAATAGGGAGAGATGGTGCCTATAGTAACAGTGGGATAATAGTCTCTGGTGAGGGAGTGTGGCTGTGGGATAGCAGGTATAGTAGGGAGAGATGGTGCCTATAGTAACAGTGGGATTAATACGGACTGTGGGTAAAATAACAAATTTAAAGGTAGGTAGAAACGGTGCAATGCCAGTTTAAGGGACATACTGTAGGTAATATAGTCCCGTTTTTTTGAAAAATATGCTCCTGTATCTGTTTTGCTCTCACCCTGCCAGTGCTAAAAACTGTCTCGCACTATGAACTGTGCTTTTGATTAATTTATCTAGCATGAAATACTTGTATACACATTTTTGTTCTGACTCCTGTGCACCTGCATCTGCGTAATAATGTTGTAAAATCTGCATTCTATCACAATCTGTGTGGTCTCATTTAAAAAATCTAATCTAATTGAAAAAGTGATTTTTTATTTCAATCAAAAAAAATCATGTCATTACAATTGCAACTGTTTAGGATTTTATATTTAAATGTTTTTCTAACTGAAGAAGAGTTAGAAAGAAAAAATCTAGGTACCATTCTACTTTAACTAAATAACCAGTTATAGTTTTAACTTTACAACAGGATTTCATGATAATAACTTTAATCTTTGGATTTGCGAAGCGAATGCTAATTTCAAAGTGTTTGTCTTGGCTTTTGGTATTAAATGGTATAAAGGTACAAATACCCTTAACTGTAATGTATAAAACTAATTATTATAAATGACGCTCATCAAAATAATTTTGACGCCGATTGACTTCAATGCGTTTTGCAAATTTTCCGCGGTTTCCCAAATTTTTCCACAGCTTTGCGAATTTGTGGCGAAACTTGACAGATTTGCCCATCACTATTAGAAATGCTATAAATGAGCAAGAAGATGGATGCCCCCATGAACCAATATCAAACATTAAAGCTACTGGATGGATGTGAGCTGTATTAGTGTTGATTGGCTCTTCCTATAGCAAAGAATGCATTCATTCACTCAAAAGAGATGTTGGGTCTTGATCTCTGACACGGAGGGGGTTGGCGACAGAAGTGTTATTTCCATAGCAAATAGGGCCAATTTTTCACAGGCTTTAAAATGACTATTCTCAGTGCTATGAGGACTTATTGCATATTGCCTCGTTTGGTGCTCTCTCTTAAATAGCAATTAACCCTTTGCAATCCAGGACCCTCAATTCTCTTTGCAAATGAAAGATACTGTCATCTGGGATTTATAGCACAGTGCTTCCACCTAGTGGGCTCTGAGGAGCACGCCTCAAGGGATTTCCACTAGGAAAATAAAACCAACTATAACTTTATATAGAAAAGAAATAATACATGGTAATGCAAGCAGTAACAATATAAACACTGCCCTGGGGAACCTGTGTGCACTACCCAACCCCTGGCACAGTCTTTCAATGGCACAGTCCCACACTCCACTGGAACATTCCAATTAGCACAGTTCAGTCATTGGCAATTTGTACCCTTCCCCAAGAGCGTATATATCTCCAAGCAACACTACCTGCCCCAAAGTACCTCTCCATTTGGACTTATCCTCACCCTGGGGACTCACACGTGGCCAAAGTATCCACACCCAGGAGACAGAAACGGTGCTCTCTTTATGTCTGAAGCTCAAATGCTTATTCAAAGCAGCGCACGCTGCAGCCCTCTCAGCTTTCCTTGGGCATTCTTACCAGGCAGCACTTGCACCCTCTCTGCTGTCTCTCCCAGCCCATTGGACTGCTCCCCTGCCTGTTACTAGGCTGGATAATGTCACAGACAGAAAAACAGGGGAAGGACTTGTTTGATCCCCTACATACAATATTATGCCAAGCTAGGGTTGCTACCTTTCTGTCTAGCCAACCCCAGGCAGGGAGCGGGCGGGTGATGTTGGGTGCGGATGACGTAAGGGGCAGACCAGGCGTCGTAAGAGATGGATCATTGCCATAGGGGCGGGGCTGGTGATGGCATGGGCAGGACTTGTGACGTGGCGATCAGCGATTGGCTGATTGCCATGCCATTTACATTCATGGCCGGCCCGGATTTCCTAATTTGGAAATCCAGACAGGCAGTTTTCATCTGGACAGCCCTTCCAAAAACTGGGCTGTCTGGGTAAAAACCGGACAGGTGGCAACCCTATGCCAAGATCTTTGCTACGTACAGTAGTAATCACCATCAAATCCTTTCACACACTGGGTACTTTCGGAGGATGCTGGGAGTTGTAGTGAAATGATTGATGGTTTCAGGCTGGACATGACTCGGACTCCCTCTGCTCACACATCTGCCGTCTATGAATTCTTTGTACTCAGTATTCTACCTCGATTCAGAGCGGGGCGAGAATGGCAAAATAACATTAGTCAACAATAAGCCTCTACCTCTTGTCCCTGCCCTCTTTCTCATACCCTCATTTTAGACTAAGAAGGGAGACTCCTTGCAAAGGTCAGTGTAAAGATTTCATGAATCTGTTCCACAAGTGCTTGGAGCAGGGAATGGGTCCTGCCAGTTACGGGGTCATCTGGTTATATACAGAAAAGAAGACGGGGGTGCATTCTTACAATGTAAAATCATTGGCATCATTTATTCAATAAAAGTATTACACTTGTTCATCAATATAAAAAGGTCTGTGCATGTCCAAAGATCAAATACAAATATGCACAGGGCTTTTATATTGATGAACTGGATGTACTACAAGTATAGAATCCTGGAAACCCCTTCCAGAAAGCTCATAATTAGGCCAGCCCCATAGACTCCATTATAAAAAAAAAATGTTTTAATTAATATTAATGAGTTCCTTTTTCTCTGTAATAATACCTTTTACTTGATTCAATGGGGCAAATTCACTAAGATGCGAAGCGCCGAACGCTAGCGTCAATTCGCTAGAATTTGGCATTTTCGGTACTTCGCAAATTCACTAACGAACGCTGGCATAAATTCGTTAGTGTTACTTCGCACACTTACGCCAGGCGAATTTTCGCTAGCGATGTAACTACGCAAATTCACTAACTTGCGCAGTGTACTGAACGCTACCTTTTACGCTAGACTTCCTTCGCCACCTCAGACCAGGCGAAGCGCAATAGAGTAGATAGGGATTGTTTAAAAAAAAGTCAATTTTTTTTCTAAGTCCCAAAAAACACTGGCATGTTTTCTACATGATGGGTGATAGGCTGAAAAAGATCGAAAATATTTTTGGGGCTCCCCTCCTTCCCCCCTACATTTCCTGACTCATGGCAACTTACCTATACAGTGGGCACATGTGTAGGGCAAAATACAATTTTTATTTGCTGATTTGAAGGTTTTCTAGGCATTTGTAGTGCTGATACGTATTCCTCCATTTAAATTTGAATTTCGCCGTATGCAAATTAGCCTTCGCTAGCGTAACTTCGCTTTATATAGCGAATCAACGCTAGAGCAACTTCGCAACCCCTGTGCGCAACTTCGGATTTTAGTGAATTTGCGGAGCGCTGGCGAAACTACGCCTGGCGAAGTGCGGCAAAGTTGCGCCTGGTGCAACTTCGCATCTTAGTGAATTTGCCCCAAAGTCAACAATCCTGTTGGGTTTATTTATTGTTTAAATTGTTTTAGCAGGCTTAGGGACCCACTTACTAAAATTTAATTGTTATTTTTTTTCCCACAAATCTCGAAAAAATGTGTGGTCTTCCTAAATTTCTAAAAAGCTCTAAAAATACAAAATTTAAATGAAAAAAAAAACGCCAAACGTCACTAAGTAAAAGTTGTCGCGGTGCTATAGAAGTCAAATCTTATTGGACTGCTTTTAATCAAATCGGACTTTTAGAGGTTTTTGGTTTTTGTTTTCGCTAGTAATTGTCCGAAAAAACAATATTTTTGGATGTTTTCGAGGTATTCATATTTTTTAGCACATTGCTCAGCATTTTTTTCGTTCAAACTTTTTTATATTCAAATCTTTTTAATAAATTCAGCAACGATCATGTTTTTAGAGTTTGTGAGTTTAGTCGTGGTTTCAAAAACCTCTAAAATTCTACCTTCAATAAATAAGCCTCCATGTATAAAGATCTAAATTATGGAAAGATCCGATATATCCGGAAAATACTGACAAGAGTTAATGACCTAGGCAGCAATAAGCAAGCAAACATACCAAGGGATTAGCACACAGTATTTCTGGCCATGCACTGACATTGTTACAGGGTTGCTTGCTGTTAGCACAACAAGTTATAGCTTCATATTGAATGTCTATTTATAGAAAATAATTGGGAGCACGCAAGGCATATTTTCCCTTTATGCAGCAGCATTGCTGGCACACTAATGAAACTGCCACTCAGTAAACCTGAAGGGCCATTTCATCTCATGTGAGTTTGGTGAGGACCGGCTCTTCCCTGCACTACACTGCTGACACTTTAACTCAACAGATTCTGTTAGACAGTCACTGCCGCTGCCTGTAAGGAGTGCAATTAATAGTTGTGTGCATTATATCCTGGAGATACAGACAGGTTAATCAGGGGCTGCACTACAGTGCTACATTCCAAATGAAACATCTCGACCAATAACTGGGTTCTGGCAGACCCCTTTTAATTTATTTTATTCTATTAATGAATTAAATTAAATAATTAAATATGCACAAAGATGTGTTGTCTATTGCATTCGAGCAGTGCATTCCAAACTATAGGTAGGTGGCCTGGAACTGTGGCAAGGGAGCTCAGCTTGTAGACCAGTTAGAGGGATATTTTGTGAGAATGCCTATTTGCCCTCCTAGATACCCCTAAAAACCCAGCCTGAAGGTCAATTAGAGTGATATTTATGGTGAAAATGTATTTCCTGCCCTGCACATTCTTGGATCTATGGCTTATAGTGTAGAGGGCCCTTGACATAATATTTGACCTCTAGAGGAACAGTATTTGTGACCGTCTTCTAATATTGAAGTTACAGTCCTGCGCCGAACCCCGACCCAAATATTTACTCACTTTGATCCGCTACCGAACCCGGACCCGCAACTGCCTTATCCACAACCTGACCCGTAACCCGCATCTATACCCGCACCTGAAAAGCCTACCCTCATTCCGCAGGGTACATGCTTTTTTGCGGGTAACCCGCGGGTAACCGACCCGCTGCAAGACTCAAATTCAAGTGTAAAGTTCGCTGATAACTGTATAAAATTGATACATTTATTTTATACATTTGTTTTCTTTACCCCTGCTGAGCAGAATCCCTGAGTTTCATTAAAGGCAGCTGTTGAATTGATACAATAGTTGCTAATATTCCACAAATGCTGCTGAGAAATATATCAACTTGTAACAGTTCAGAATCTGCTCCTGGATCACTGAGCTGCCAGACTGAAACACTAGACACAAAAATAAAAAATAAGATGCAAAACAATTGAAAAATGTCTGTTTAACAATCAGAAAGCAACTCAACTGAAAAAGTGTTTGGAAGGTGAACAACCCTTTTAAGCAAGGAAAATGCTACCCCAAGGAAGGAACCATACATGCCCAGATTTGGGGTGTAACAGACCTCAAACCTCACCTCATAAACAATTCTGCTTGAAGTTACCAAAACTACTGTATGTCAATGTGACCGTAGTCTTTGTACCTTTTGTACCTTCCACTGGGCAGGGGTTTATATATGGATTCCTGACTCTCATTTCATTGGCCCATCAAAACGGAGACAAAACTGCTTCTCACTTCATCCGTACAAATATAGAACATTCTGTGGTCAACCATCAGAATTTCAGGGAAAAAAAACAGAGGGTGTACTGAAATATTTATAAGCTATCTCCTTAACCCTGTGAATTTTTAATTATTTTCAATAACAGAAAAGAACCTCAAAGTACTTCCTGATAATCAATCCCACTGACAGCGACCGGTGTCTCGGGTATCACCTGCGTTCATGTTGCAAGGATTACCTGCCATTGACGTTTGAAAGTGCTATATTTAAACTATGCATTCAACACTAGAGAAAAGGACGCCTTCCACCTCATTGCTGTTCAGGTGAACCGAATAACACTTGTCTAAACATTAGTAAGACTTACTAAGTAATTAATGCACGGATTTCTGTGAACACGTGCCCACGCCTTGCGTATGGAAATAACCCTACAAAAAGGTATTTGTCCTTCTATCAGACCAATCTTTTAACAGGATTAGTACCTGGAGATGTCAGATTCATTGCTCGCCAAAAGTTTTAAACCACATCTTCAAGCAATGATCTTTGGCTAATGGAAGGAGGCTGCAATTTAAGTTCAGAAGAGGAATCATGGAGGTGGTGGCCATAATTTGACATATATGGTATAATATGTACCTTCATAACTGTATAGGCACAGTGGTTATTACTTCACAGCTGTCCTTATGAATAGAGCACATATACTTTCACAAAGAATATTGGGCAACAATGCTTCTTAAGCCACAATTGTACAAAGAACATTCATGGCAGAATCATCACACAACATCATTTAAACATGTAGACATCATTTTAACCCAAGGGGCAACCATCCATTACTGACCCAGGAAGTCCAGGTTACTGTTACCCATGTCTTTTGGGAGGGAATTTTCATCTTTTGGCTCAGGGGTGTTGTCCATATTTAATATAATGGGGTAAATGGCTGGATGCCATCTGTTACTAGGGATGCACCGAATCCACTTTTTTGGATTCGGCCGAACCCCCGAATCCTTCACGAAGGATTCGGCCGAATACCGAACTGAATCCGAACCCGAATTTGCATATGCAAATTAGGGGTGGGAAGGGGAAAACATTTTTTACTTCCTTGTTTTCTGACAAAAAGTCACGCAATTTCCCTCCCCTAATTTACATATGCAAATTAGGATTCGGATTCGGTTTGGCCGGGCAGAAGGATTCGGCCGAATCCGAATCCTGCAGAAAAAGGCAGAATCCTGGCCGAATCCCGAACCGAATCCTGGATTCGGTGCATCCCTATCTGTTACTAAGGGTGGATGCTACTGGGAAGACTGGTAAAGAAACCGTGTCCTAAGGGAACCAATCCCTGGATGAATTCTGGTAGCAGAGACCCTGTGAATGAGGTATTATATCAGTGACAGATAGAGTACAGAGGTGTACAACAGTCAGGACAGCTTAGCAGGGTTGGACTGGATCGGCGTGCCCCCGGGAAAAAACCAACTCGATTTGCAGGCTCCTTTCTGCCGTGCCTATTCTAAAAACATAGTGCACGTGCTACTCTACCTGAGTACCTCATTACTGTTGACAGTACTTAATTTCTGTGTCATAGTTAAGAACCACTGGCATCCATATTTCTTCAGTCACACATTGTTGTAGATCAGCTACACCTGGGGTTCCCAACCTTTTTTTTTACCCCTGAGCCATATTCATATGTAAATTAGCTGTCATTAGCTGTTTGGTAGCCCCTATATGGGCCGGCAAATCTACAGGAGTCTTTATTTGGCAGTACCTCTAGTTTTTATGCAACTAAAACTTGCCTCCAAGTCAGAAATTCAAAAATAAGCACCTGCTGTGAGGCCACTGGGAGCAACATTCAAGGGTTTGGTGAGCAGCATGTTGCTCAGAAGGCACTGGTTGGGGATCACTGAGCTACACCATTCCTTTCTCCAATCACCATTGTGGTGACCCAGCTGAGAGAAAGGTTTTCAAATGCAACAGAGTTTGCTTAGAAATAGCTAAAAACATCATATGGGCTTACACGCTATATACAGTAGGTATCTCTTCACACCACGACTGACCCAACATAACAATATCTCACAGTTTGATCCTAGGGATTTCACTCACTTGAGTCTCTACAGTCTTACAGGTGTCCCCGTGGAACTACCTCAAGCTACCCATACAAAGTGTGTCTTTTTCGTTTTTTTTATTACCCTAACCATCAAAGGTTAGCTTTTTTCTTTAAGTGATAAATCAACTTGGTGGAACGCAAAACTGTGCTTACTTGCTCAAACTTTCTATCTCACGGCTTCTACAATGTGCTAAAACAAAAGCTACCTGTCATTATCTACAAGCCCTCATTCACCCAACTAAGGGTCTTGCGGGGGAATGTAATAAAAGTCAGTAACGGAAAAACTATTCGCGATGCGAAAACTTATGCCTTTGTGCGCACAATTTTTGCTTTGCGTGAATTTAATATAGCTTTTGCGAACCCGGAAACTGTTTAGCGACCACTTCCGACAGTGGAAGACCATTTGCGAATTTTATAGTTTGCGCCAATGCACAGTAAATGTAATAACCTTTCTTACTGAAAAATTACGTTTGCTCCAAAAGATTACGACCGCTTCAAGCACTTCTTAAGAGTGCGCAATTAGAATTCGCAATGCAATAACAGTTTAAGGAACAATATTACATTTTTATTCTTATTGGAGCGAATTGTTTTCCTCTTTGCAACTTTAATTACATCCCCCCCTAGATTCTTCTTACAGAAGCATCTGCATCTGGCTCTTCAGTAAATGTTCACCTGCACAGAGAGGAATCCCTGGAGAGAGAGAATCATGTGCTCCCTCCCTCCATATTAAATGCAATGCCGGAACTTTCCATACTACCCTGATCCAAATGGGAACACTTTCCGCCACAAAGTATAAGTAAACCTTCTTTACAGCAGAGATTTTTATTGTCTTCCCATCCTCTACACCTGTATTTCAGATTCTGAGATGGGTGACTCTTTGAAACCATAATTCCAGGCACCATATCAAGTAAAATTAAAGAAGATTAGAGCAAAAAGTACAATTTCTAGCAGGGCTGGGTGCCATAATCTATTTTCATCTTTTGTAAGACTGTCCATGTTTACAGACTTACCCAAGAAGCTGGAATCTGCAGACCAACCGTTTCAACTTTGAAGGCAGGGAAAATGCTATCACCGGTGTGTTGTACCTCTGGGTTCCTACTGAAAGTTCTGTATATAAAATATATTCTTTTTTTACGATTAAGTTCTCCTTTAGTCAGCCAGTTGCTCTCGTTGAAGTTGCAGCATCCTCAAGGAATTACATGAATCATCAAAGCTGAGCTGAACAGAAGAAACATTTCTCTTAGAACTTTAAGCAAACTTCAGTGTATTATTAAAGTTATTTTATTTACCTGTAAACTATAAATAAATCCTTGCACATCTATCTGGAAACAGCTAAAATCCAATCATTTCATGAATATAATGCTTATTCTCCGAGCAGAAGTTTTGCTGTCAGATTGAAGGGTGGAACGAGTGAGATGCACTAAAAATAATTTATAGGAGAACAGAAGTAGCAGATAAATATATCTTTGATTGTAAACCCTGAGGCAGCGGAATTACAAGGTTTCTTGTGGGGGAGATCCAAATTGAATAGGCTTTTATTACATTTTTATAGTTGTTTTATGAGGACACTGACAGAATCTTGAAAGATCCATAAAAAAAATGAGTTTGTGTTTGTGCTTTCTGCTTATTTTATTTATTTTGCAAATGAATAGCTAGAACATCAACCGCCCACATTCCAGGGGCTTGTTGGGTTATTATTTCCTGGCAGATAGACTTGGCTTTTTTAACTGGGCTCTATCTGTGTAGAATCCATTAAACATAAGATGTTCCCTGCTCCTGCTAAAATGGGGGAGCCAAGAACATGATGTCACTGTTTAGAGTTAGCTCCATTATCATCTTCAGATATCAATAAAATAAATCAATCCTGTAATACAGCCATTACCGGCATTGGGCACTATAAAGTAGGATCAGCTATTTAATGGCTAACAACCTCACTTCATTATATCATGACGCGTTATAAAACTAAAAAAAAACCTAATTAAATCCAAGTGACTCCAATTCAATAAAGTCGTGTTCCCCCATCATCTTTTAATAGTGGTCTATAGACTTTGGTGCCCCAAGCATCACGTGGAAACTAATTCTATTCTTCCTCAACCCCTACATGTATGATTATTGTTTGAATCTTTGGTATTGCACTTAAATATGGAAGGTAAGGACCGCAGTGGGTAGAGGTTAGTATTGTCATTGGGCCCTAAGACATGTGATACAAAAATAGCAGCTCCGTATGAAGCTATCATATAGAGATGTGAAATGTGGTTCCCATGGAGGAATTCCTTCCTAGTGACCTCTCTAACCACACGTATACATGCTTTCATCTTTCAGAGGATTATGAGCAAATATGAACATCCTTGCTACTAATAATTAAAATATTATGTCTGCAACGCCAAGTATTAAAAATAAAAATAGGCAGGATTTTAGCATATATCCATAAATACCATGTTAAACCCTCCCTAGATACTAACAATGGATAAAACAGGCGTCATTAAAGAAAGGCAGCATAAGCATCACATATAGAGTATTAAGCAGATGGTATTTGGTTCCCTACCGCAAAGCTGATGGCTCCCAGTAGGAAATCCCAACTGTTACAGAGAACGTAATGCATTAGGCACAAAGGCACATATATTTAGCAACGTGACCAAATCCAGCATCTATAGATCAGGGTACGTCAATAAAATACACACAGTACTGAACTTAAAGATGCCCGACAAAATGTAAAACAAATTACCGAATTACAGTGTTTTTTTTAGAACCAATTTTTCTTAATTTGTAGTGAAAGTATGGATCACAACTCTTCTGCCTTTCTCAGAAGTGACAACTAGAACTAATAATATGGAAAAACTCACTAACATTGTAGGCAAACAAATCAATTCTAGATTGTCTTGGACCCATGGATCAGATACAGATTCCGACATGTATTTCCAAGATTTACATAGGAAGGATTTTTTTTTTATATACGAATAATGAAATGTTACCAGTGTCCCCCCACCCTTATCATACACTATCATATAATATTTGTTTTTCACCCCCTCTTTAATGTATTTCTTGTCACTGCTCCTGCTATTTTTATCTACATAGTGGAATAATGTAATACAAAAGTCTTTGTTTAAGAGCATATAAGCTGAACTGATATAATAGTTTATTGTGGATTTGTTAACCTATCTTATTTTATGAAACTCAATAAAATGTTGATAAAGAGAATAAGCATAGTGAGATGGGTAAAAAGCAGGACATTTTAAAGAATATTTAATACAGGTATGGGGCCTGTTATCCAGAATGCTTGGGACCTGGGGTTTTTACTAGGTTGGATCTCCATACCTTAAAGGGATCCTGTCATCGGAAAACATGTTTTTTTCAAAACGCATCAGTTAATAGTGCTACTCCAGCAGAATTCTGCACTGAAATCCATTTCTCAAAAGAGCAAACAGATTTTTTTATGTTCAATTTTGAAATCTGACATGGGGCTAGACATTTTGTCAATTTCCCAGCTGCCCCTGGTCATGTGACTTGTGCCTGCACTTTAGAAGAGAAATGTTTTCTGGCAGGCTGCTGTTTTTCCTTCTCAATGTAACTGAATGTGTCTCAGTGAGACATGGGTTTTTACTATTGAGTGTTGTTCTTAGATCTACCAGGCAGCTGTTATCTTGTGTTAGGGAGCTGTTATCTGGTTACCTTCCCAGGACCGCCATCAGAAATCACAGGGCCCCATACGACGGCCCCAAAATTTCCTGGGCCCCCTGGGCTGCGCCCACTGCAAGCCCTACCTACAGGTCCGCCCTCTCCACCCCACAGGTCCGCCCCCCACCACACAGTAAAAAAACAAAAAAAATATTGGTGGCTGGGGTTCCCACATATTAATAAAAAATAAAAAGATATTGGTGGTCAGGGCCCCCCATAAAAAAAACATTTGTAGCCAGGGCCCCCCCATTAAAAAAAATTGGTAAAATTTTATAAGAAAATTGGTGGCCAGGGCCCCATGCGTCCATGCCTTCCCGAAGTCAGCAGCTCTCAGAAAGATGGGGGGCCTAGCAAATCAAGTAAGTGTGGCATGGCCGGGCCCCCCTTACCCTCGAGGGCCCTCTACAACTCTCCCCCCTGTCCCCCCCTGATGGCTGCCCTGTACCTTCCCATTGTTCTTTTGTTTGGCTGCTGGGGGGAAAAGGGAGGGGGGTGATATCACTCCAAACAGTAAAGAGTGATTGAAGTTTATCAGAGCACAAGTCACATGACTTGGGGCAGCTGGGAAATTGACAATATGTCTAGACCCATGTCAGATTCAAAATTGAATATAAAAAATTCTGAAATGGCTCACTAATAAAGGATAGTTATACAAATTGTGGGGGAGAAGAAATTAAATTATGATGGCTGGCTGTCAAACCTGAGAAGTTCTTATAGTAAATGTGCTTTAAAAGAGAACTAAAGCCTAACTAAAGAAGTAGCTAGAAATGTTGTGCATTATGTGTTGTGCTTCTGTACCAGCCCAAGGTAACCACAGCCATTTAGCAGTAAAGATCTGTATCTCCAAAGATGCCCCAGTAGCTCCCCATCTTCTTTTCTGCTGATTCACTGCACATGCTCTGTGCTGCTGTCACTTACTGAGCTTAGGGATCCACTCACAATATACAGTACACATAGAATATAAATGTCACAATATAAGGCTGATTAGTAATTAATACAGATAATTAGTACATGGCAGCACAGAAGCCGTGCGATTAGACAAACCTAATTTTCTGCTTGATAATTTGAGACGACCCCTAAGCTTAGCTTCTCAACAGCTGCTCAGAGCCCACTGAGCATGTGAGTGTCACAGACACTTTCCAAGATGGTGACCCCCTGTGACAAGTTTGAAGTCCTGGATTATTGCTGCTATTGAAAATCTGAAACTTTAGGCTGGTGCAATAAGTTCAGTATATAAAATATGGCATTTTCAGCCACATTCATTTTTAGGGTTTAGTTCTCCTTTAATAGGCATTTTTATTAATAAGGATTGATACCTTCAGTGCTAGAACAGGGATTTCCCATGAAGATACTGTATAAGGACTAGCAGACGAGGCATCTTTATGATAACATAATTAAAGCAAGATATTTCTTTGTCTATCTTGGTTGTTATGGCAAATAATATAGATACAAGTAAGACTGCTGCTCTACAGTTCTGAGACTCTAAGTCTGATCCTTAGGGGTTTTGTATGTTCTTTCCATATCTGTGTGGGTTTCCGCTAGATACTCAAGTTTCCTCCTACACCGTCCAAAAATACATACAGGCAGGTTAATTGGCTTCTGATGAAACTGACCCTACTGTGTCTGAATGTGATGGGGCCTCAGACTGTAAGCTCCACTGGGGCAAGAATGGATGTGAATGATGAACAATCTTTGTAAAGTCAATATGTCCGTGCTATATAAATAAAGGATAATAATATTGTTAACAGGATCAAGGTGGGACTATTGATTCAGTAGGATATCTGATTGCTTTCTTGGGTTCAGAAAGGAATCCCTCAACCCTATTGACTTGACTGGCTTATGTTTCAGTGGAAGGGGAATGCCTCCTTCTGGATCAGATAACATAGAACACGTTATTTCTTTAGACTGACCTTCATGGGCTGGTGCTTTTCAACCTTAGCCACAGTTTGCTCAGTAATTATATAAAGGTAGGCCGGCCACATTTCCCAGCTTTAGACTACTTTGTCTTAACAGGAGAAACTAGCAGTTAGGTAGGATTCATGTAGACAAAAAGGAGGAACTTGAAGGATGTGTGTCTTTTTTTCAGCCTAAATTACTACAAGGAAGAAGTTGGGACAATACTGGAAAAGCATATTCCATATGTTTAGAATGGTATTTGCCTATGATGACGGCATTAACAGCTCTTCTTTAATGAAATGCAAGCAGTTTTGACTTTAATGAGTAACACTTTGCCTTTAGAAGAGCTCCGCTAAATGATATTTCCAAATAAAACAGCTTAACAACTCTAAGAGGTTAAGTCAATGGTAATGAGATGAAAGAGATACTTTAATTGCAGATCATCTCTGCAGAAAATGTAGCATATGTTTATAGAAAACGCAAAGCATAAAGACTACAGACTTCTCTTTCTTTTATGCCTTGGTGCCGCCTCTGGGCACATCATCCCATTGCATTGATGGACTGTGACTTCTGAGTACTCTGCTCATCCTATTATTTTACATGGATCGGAAAACCTTTGTTCAGTTTGTGCAGAAGTCAAAAATCAAAGAAATATCGACTTTTTTCTGTTTATTCTGTGTCAAATGGTTTATTTGTGTGTTTGTTCTTTGGGTAACTTGGCTATGGGCTTGTCTATGAATATTTATAAATGATAAATACAATCTTGCATATTATACTGGACCCGTGTATGAAAAAGAAAATGATGTGGGCTGTGGAGAAAGTCTTCCATTGCAGAGAAATCAAATTGGAAGCACAGAGAAACATTACCGCCGTGGGCTTTGCTTCCTTCACATCCATTAGCAGACAAAATTGCTTTGTCCTAAAGAAATGTCTTGCTAACCAATTTATTTCCGACGTAAAGACAGCATCCGAGACTCCAAAAGCACTTTTTATACAGATTTACTCAAATAATAATCCCACTCTGAATTAAAGCCACGAATATTGTGGCAACAAAGCCCACCGTGAACTGTACTGTGGCACTTTTTTACCACGTCTTTTGGATAGACCCTCTTTTTATGGAATCTTTGATTGAGGCATTGTTCTTCTTAAACTGGGACACTTTGAAGGCATGCCCTTTTGTAGACTGAAGACATAATAAATCTAAATCCTGAGCCAGAGAGGATTAAATTATATGGAGGCCCTGGGTAGTAACCATTCCCCTCCAGTTTTGGCTCCTGATACACCTTAAACCTTCCTGAGCTGTGCCCCCTGCCCTACCTACCCTCCTAGTCACTGCCACCCCTGGAAACCAGAGTCAGACTGGGGTGTCCAAGGCCTATAAGGGCTGCAACCTTGATGGTCCACCAGCCCAGCCAAGGAGGATCTCCACAACACTGCAAACCTGAACACTGTACCCCCATTCTCAACATGTACCCCGCACCATGTATTTGCTTTTCCTTGCAACAGTCCATGCAATTCAACCTCCCGACAGCTGCTCGGGTGCCCACGTCATTTACTTTTGCCCCAGACGCATGTGCAAGTCCAAAATGGGGTGCACCCTTAGTGCTCATTTACAAAGCACGTTGGTGAAGGGAATTGCAGCACTCTGAACATCGCAGTCAATTAAAAGTTCTACTAGGGGCACATTTACTAAGGCTCGAAGTGAATTTTCGAATTTCAAAAACGTAGAATTTCTAAGTAATTTTTGGATACTTCGACCATCGAATAGGCCAAATTCGACTTTGATTCAAAGTGAAAAACTTCGACTTCGAAAATGGAAGTACTGTCTTTTTAAAAAAGTTCGACACTTCGCCATCTTAAACCTGCTGAATTGCTGTTTAGCCTATGGGGGACCTCCTATAACCTATTTGAGAAATCGAGGGACTTTTGGTAAAATCGTATGATCATACTATTAAATCGTTTGAATCGTTCAATTCGAAGGATTTCATCGTAAGATTTTAAAAATCCTTTGACTTCAAATGTCGAACTTCCCTATTCGATGGTCGAATTTCACCGTTTTTTGCACTTCGAAAATCGATCCTTAGTAAATGCGCCCCCTGTGTCTGAATCACATGTAATTTATAAAACAAATAGGGGGCTAAAGAAAGGCATGTCTATATGTGGCCCCCAGCCCACTTCTTATTCCTTATATAAATGATAATTTGGAAAGCGCACATCCAATTGAATAAATGCTGAGGTTCCAATCCTATGTAGTCTGCCCAAATAAAGCCTCCCAATAAATGTAATAGAAAGCAAATATAAGGACTGCACACTCAGTCTATGTAAAGAGTAAAAAAAATTATTGTATCAAAAACTTACATACAGTATTAGCAAACAGCCCTATGCATTTCAACCACATTGGTGGCCTTCATCAGGGGCAGAATAAACATCAAATACAAAAAAGGATAAAAAGGGTAGCATAGACTGAGTGTGAAATCCTTATATTTGCTTTGTATCATATAAATAATAGGACTAGTGATGGTGTGCCGTTTTGCCGAAAAATTTAGCGTAAAATTTGTGAAATGGCGCCAGTGTCTCGCTTTTTTGGATGCTGGTGAATTTTTGCGGCAGTTTTGTGAATTTATTCACCGGCAGAGAAACACGGGAATTCGCCGTGAATATGCGCCTGGTGAATAAATTCGCCCATCACTAAATAGGACCCCACACAGGCTAATAAACTTCAGTTGATTTGAGATTGTAAATTCTGTTAACGTGGCACTTAGAAATGAGTGCTGAACACATGCTCAACAAAGAGTGTTTATCATTCACATCTGACCCTGCTTACAATTGATCACATCCACACACAATGGTTACGTTTATCGGAAGTTAATTAACCTGCATGTATATGTTTGAAAATTTGAACTAAAAAGATACGGTAAGTATTATATGTATTCAAAAGAGTATTAGCCAGGTCAGGCTGTAATCATTCAATCCACAATGTCAGCAGTAGAATTGATGGCAGGACAGAATTAAGAGAGCTTATACCAAAAACTTGCAAATCACTTTCTGTTATTTCAGCTCTGCCCTTGAATCTTACAAAATAGAGTAGGGGGCCGATTCACTAAATTCGAGTGAAGGATTCGAAGTAAAAAAACTTCGAATTTCGAAGTATTTTTTGGGCTACTTCGACCCTCGAATGGGCTACTTCGACCTTCGACTATGACTTCGAATCGAAGGATTCGAACTAAAAATCGTTCGACTATACGACCATTCGATAGTTGAAGTACTGTCTCTTTAAAAAAAACTTCAACCCCCTTCTTCGACATTCGAAGTCGAAGGATTTTAATTCCTAGTCGAATATCGAGGGTTAATTAACCCTCGATATTCGACCCTTAGTGAATCAGCCCCTAAGTGTAAGTAGCACAAAAATGCAGATGGAACATTTAGCTTTCTATTTGTTAGAATGTGTAGGGAATTATAATGCCAAGGGGTCACCACTGAACTGAAATGGCATCGCTGCACTGAATCAGCTTGGTGCTTGCAGCAGACCTGACATTTTTATATTAAATGAATTCATCACTGGTTTCTGTAACCCCATCTAGGCTTGGCTAGACCATGTCCGGCTAAGAAACAGGCAGAGCACCGGTTACATTTGACCCTCTCTCAACAGGATGGGCCTTTGTTACTTAAGTGGGTAAAGGAATGGTGTTGTGCAACTAGAATTGCCATCTGTCCGGTTTTGACCCGGACAGCCTGGGATTTTAAAGGGCTGCCCGGGTCAAGCTTCCTGCCAATTCCCTTGATTGACATGGAGATCGGCAATCGCCGCATCATAACCCCACTCCCTGACATCACAGACACTCCCATCTATGTCATGACCCCACCCCCTGACCTCACAGCCCTGCCCCCTGACCGGTCTCCACCATTTCAAAAGGTGGCAACCCTATGTGCAACTACGACTCACTTGTCCTGCGTGACTAAATAACAGACTTTAATAGAAAGCGATTTACAGAATCTACTCTGTCCTGACTACTCCTCATTCATGGGGCCTAAGCTTCAGGCTCCCAGTGCAGCCACTCCCTCCTGGAGTGTCAGGAGAAAAAAGAAGCTCCACCCCCTGCCCAGAACTATGCTGAAGTGTTACAGGAACTTGCCATCAGCCTCTGGCCAATGATAAACTGTACTCATTATGCTAATAAGTAAAAGTACATACATTAGGGGCAAATTTACTAAAGGGCGAAGTGACTAACGCTGGAGAAAATTCTCCAGCATGAAGTCATTATGGTACTTCCGCGATTTACGGTCACTGGCGTAACTTCACTAGCGAAGGAGTTAGACTATGGCAGTACTTTGCTCACTAATACCTGGCGAATTTGCACTCTGGCAAATGGACGTAACTACGCAAATTCACTAAGATGCGGATTTTACTGAATGTTACCTCTTGCGCCAGACTAGCCTTCGCCACCTCAGACCAGGCGAAGTGCAATAGAGTAGATAGGACTTCCTCAAAATTTAGTTGAAAAATCTTCTAAGTTCCAAAAACCGCTGGCATCTTTTCCTTCTTTCAGGGTGATAGGATTTTAGTGAATTAGCGCTGTCCTGGCGAATATACACCTGGCGAAGTGTTGCGCTGTGAGCGAAGCCCTCGCTGGCGAATTTTCAGAGGTTAGTAAATTTGACCCATGGGCTTTTACACAGCAATCAAAGAATTTTAGGCATTTAAAGCCATAGGGGAAGGGTAACCCTATGGGTCCCTACATTTCAATTATAAAGTACATGTAGCTGCTTTGGTTGCCTGGCAGAAATGTTTCTCTTCTTGTTTGCAGTGACTTCCAGCAGTTCAATATTTTACCTGACTGCCAGGAAGGTGGTAAATGAATCGACTCATATATCAAACCTGGTAAATACAATTAATAGTGGTACAATTGGAGCCCAGGTTTAAAAAAAAATTCACTTTGTAGTTCAGATAAACTTTAACTGAGGTTATTCTGTTAGTCTGTCTCTTCAGACATGAGATGAGATATGGCAAATCCTCTGCCAGATTTCACTTGGATACTCAGTTGTCCCCCATCCACATATTCCATGCCACCAAATTGTCCTTCTTATCCTTCTTATCCAGACCTCCAAAAGGATAAACAGACCCCAAAGGTGTGGAGTCACAGGATTAGATCCCGCTAGTACACACCTAATACCTTTTTCATCAATGTGTCCAAATGCCATTCTGCAATTCAGCAGCAGCCCTAAGCACTACCACCTATCCAGATTTCTGATGCAATTACAACTAGCAGGACAATTGTTACAAACTGTTGTAGTATGGAAAATTGTTAAATCTAAAATGCTTGGTAAAGTTTTATTGACTATCAATATTCAAACTTCTTCAAAATCTTTTACATTTTTTTTTTTTGGAGTTTAGTATTTCCAGCAGAGAGCAGGACTGAGTTGATGGGCCCACAAGTTTTTATCTGGAGTCCTTGCAGCCCAGTCCTACCCTGATTGCACCTACTATCTTTTTCAAGAACATCCCTACCAAACCTGTGTATATGCTGCAACTATAAACACTATAAAGTACACTGTATTGTAATGTCAACTGGATCTGGCTTCTACTGGACACACTAGGTACATTGTGCATGAGGTTGAAAGGGCCAGTTCATCACTTAGTATGGTATTGAATACCCTACTCTTAGCAACTTCTAAATTTGAAATAATTTTACAAATATGAAATTTTTAATAGTTTCTTCATTAATTGCCTTCTTATTCTGTCATTCCATCATTCAAATGCCAAAACTCTAATGATCTGTGAGGCCACAATCTTACTGTTACTTTCTATTCAGGACTCATCTGTTCACACTCCAGTCTCTCATTCAAATTACTGCCCGTTGCTAGTGTAAAGTGGAAGCAACGATATAGCTTCTGAAAGAGAGCTAAATAAAACATTTTTCAATTAAGACTAATTGCAAATTGCCTCAGGATATTCCTAAAATTTCATTTAAAGGCGAACTACCTCTTAAAACAAAAATATTGTGTGTCAGAATTGACTTAAATAATTTCTGGTAGTCTTTGCAACTAATTATATTATGGTTCATGCTATTGCATAAAACAGTGGTGCAAATGTCTAGGAGTCCTGTAGTTCACCTCCTTATCCGGTTCCTAAAATCCATCTCTTCCGGATGTAATAGTCAATATAGCTTATAGAAATGGACAAGCGCTCAAATAGCTTTAGGGTAGACAAAAAGGGTAAATGCCAAATATAGTGCAGTATTTTTAACCCTCAATGGTACACCTTTTAGTGAACTCACACTCTAAATGGGGAAAGTGCTCTTTTTTTCTTGCACTTTTTAGGTTTGTGTATCTTTTGGCCAAGCTTCAGACTGGGGTTTAAAGGTGGGTACTTAAGAACATTTAAATGGTTCACAGGCTTTAAAATGGTATCTATGTTTGGATAACCAGGTTTTCAGTAGCTTTTCTGGGGATACTGTTCTTCTTCCCCATGGCAACAGAGATGGGTGTCAGACTCCACCCCCCACCGCCAAACTGCACAAGAATAAAGAAAAGAAAAAGAAAAGGAAGCGACAAACTGCAAGAAGGACCAAGCAAATAAATCATGAGACCACTTAGCCCAGCCAAAAGGTATTCCTGTGCAGTTTGGCGGTGAGGGGTGGAGTCTGACATCCATCTCTGTTGCCATGGGAAAGAATATGCCCATAATGCCAAAGTTATTCATTACAAAATTGCTATTATTGCTGCTTTTTGTTCAGCTTGTTTTAGGCCCTTTAAATTGGACATTTGTTTCTTAAGGGTGATGGCACATGTTGTGATTCTGTGGAGATTAGTCGCCCAGCTACAAATCTCCTCTTCTTCAGGCAACTACTCTCCCCGATAATGCCCTCGAATTTAAATTGCCGGCGGGATGGCACTCGGATCGCTTCAGTTTTCTGAAACCACCTGAAATTTCCTCGTGAGGCAACTTCGGACAACTTCGGAAAACAAATCGATCTAAGTGCTATCAAACCAGTGATTTACATTCTTGCCAGCAGGAAGGCATTTCGGGGAGATTAGTTGCCCGAAGAAGAGGAGATTTGTCTCTGGGCGACTAATCTCCCTGAATCCTCAGGTGTGCCACCAGCCTTATTAACATTTCCAATGTTTATACATCCCATAATTAAAATAGCCGTGGAGTGGTTGGCTTTGCCATGCTGAGCTGTGTTATCGCAATCACTCTGCTGATTTATACTGTGATGGGAACCGAAATGATGCAGCACTGTAAAGTATGTACCTACCTCAATTCTACAGATTGCAAGAGCCTCAGCAACAGGGAAGGATGCAAATTTGTGAATGAATGGAAGAATATGTTATTTTATTATAGAAAGTGATATTTCCCTCTGATTAGATATAGTGAGCTCACTGATAAATATGTCCCTAATCCTTTACATGGTGTGGTCGGGGGGAGATGACCAACTGCTATGTTTCAGTACGAATACATTTTCAGTTTTATTTTGTATGCTGTGAATTCTGGGAGTTTTTTTCATACATGTTGGGTATGAAATACTTCAGCTCCATTGTGTATAAAAGTATTCACTTTATAAAAGTGCTCTATTTGAATGTTCTAGTGGCAGGATACCTAGAAATGGCAGCCTGCTGAGGTTAAGTGATATAAAGCTGCTATGGGTTGAGCTTTTTAGTTAAGTCTCCCTTTCTCTTCCCACTTCATAATAACAGAATAGGAACAATGTTTATTTCCCTCTTATGACAATAGCCATGCGTGGGCAGCCAGACAGAAGGACCGAAGGACAGAATGTACCACTGTTTTTACAGCACAAAATCCAATTGGGCACTTTGGAGCTCAGTAAAAAAACGAATTACAAAGCTGGCTGTGTGACAAAAGTTTATCAACAGTAAATAGATGTTTTGTTCTACTAATTGTACTAGGGGAGTAAGCAGTGCTAGGAAGGCTCCCCTATTCACACATAGTTCTACTCTGTAATTGCATCCCCAGTCTGTCGCTCGTTAAAATTCACAAAAACATTACATTAATGAGGATGACAAATTTGGTTAATTGGGAGAACATCCCATCTGTAATCCAGTTGATATATTAGATAAAGGAAAAGGGTGTGTATTGCCAGAATGCTCCCTATCTGGGGTACAATGGCTCAGTTGTCGGAAGCTGCTGCACCAGCATGTCCCTAAAATGTCAACATTTCTGAAGCCTTTACTCAGGGGAATCATTCAGGCAAAACCTGCCTCTGACCATAGACCTGTTATTCAGAATAACAGATCTTTCCATTATTTGGATCATACCTTAAATCTACTAGAAAATCATGTAAACATTAAATAAACCCAATAGGCTGGTTTTGCTTCCAGTAAGGATTTATTAATATATCTTAGTTTGGATCAAGTACAGGGCACTGTAATACAGGGAAAAGGAAAATCATTTGTAAAAATTTCGATTATTTGTATTAAATTATAGAGTCTATAGGAAATGGAGTTTCCGCAATTCTGAGCTTTCTGGATAACGAGTTTCCGGATAATGGATCCCATGCCTGTATTTAAAGTGGTGGTTAACTTTTAGAATGTTATAGAATGGCCAATTCGAAGCAACTTGTCATTTGGTCTTCGTTATTTATTTTTTATAGTTTTTGAATTATTTGCGTTCTTCTTCTGACTCTTTCCAGCTTTCAAATGGGGGGTCACTAACCCCATCTAAAAAACAAATGCTCTGTAAGGCTACACATTTATTGTTATTGCTACTGTTTATTACTCATCCTTCTATTCGGACCTCTCCTACTCATATTCCAGTCACTTATTCATATAAATACATGATTGCTAGGGTAATATGCTAGCGTGCAGCGTCTGCATCCGGCAGTCGCGTTGCGTCGGATCACCGATGCAACACCATGCGACATTTCCATTACTTATCTTATTTCCGTTGCATGCGATCTGATGCAGGCGTTTTGTTGCAGCGTGTTGGATCGCGTTGAAAACGTCCATGTAGTCCTACCCTTAGCCTTTTTGTTTATTTTGGAACATAAAACAATGAAAGCAGACCATCTATCTCCTGGGTGGCCTATGGCAAGTAGAACTGAAGGATGGGCATTTTTTAAGAAAATTATATTTCCAGGGCTGGATAGTTTTGTGTCATCTGCAAACACTGATACATTACTTATAACACCCTCCCCTAAGTCATTAATGAACAAGTTAAATAAAGTGGACCCAATACTGAGCCCTGAGGGACCCCACTAAGAACCTTACACCAAGTAGAGAATGTCCCATTAACAACCACCCTCTGTACCCGATCCTGTAGCCAGTTTCCTATCCACGTGCAAACGACTTCATCCATTACAGTGCTACGCAATATGTTGGTGCTATATAAATACATGTTAATAATAATAATTAAACCCAACAGACCTTAGTTTAGAAAGCACTTGTTTGTGGGGCACGGTATCAAACGCTTTGGCAAAATCGAAATAGATCACATCTACCTCCCCCCCCCACTGTCCAGAATCTTACTTACCTCATCATAAAAAGCAATCAAATTCGTCTGACATGACCCATCCTTCATAAAGCCATGCTGATTGTTGCTCATAATGCAATTCACTAGGACAAAATGTTGAATGTGATCCCTTAACAAGCCTTCAAATAATTTGCCCACCACAGATGTCAAACTTACTGGCCTATAATTGCCAAACTGAGATCGTAATCCCTTTTTAAATATTAGAATAACATCATCTTTTCTCCAATTCATAGGCACCATACCAGATGACAGTGAATCTGAGAAAATCAGAAATAGGGGCTGGTCTAAAACTGAACTAAGCTCTCTTAGAACCCGGGGGTGTATGCCATCAGGCCCTGGAGCCTTGTTTACATTAATTTGTATTAAAGCTTTATGAATCATATCCTGAGTCAGCCACTGACTAGATTGAGCTGAGCCATTAGTGCGGTTATAAAGTGAGCCTGGAAACTCAGACTCCTCTATTGTATACACTGAAGAAAAGAACTGATTTAACACATTTGCCTTATCTGTATCTGTTACAACCATACTGGTACCATTATTTAATGGAGCAACACTCTCAACCTGCATCTTTTTACTATTAATATATTTAAAAAACATTTTAGGGTTAGTTTTCACCTCCACCGCAATTAACTCTTTATTTCCTTTCTTTGCCTTCCGGATTGCTGATTTACAACATTTATTACAGTGTTTATATTCATTAAATGCAGCTTCTGTCCCAACTGATTTGTAGTTTTTAAATGCCTTTCTCTTCTTTCCTATTAACTTCTTTACTTCTGTATTAAGCCACACAGGATGATTCTTAGAGCTTCTACATTTTCTCCTTAAGGGAATAAATTGAGAACAGTAATGATTTAATATCATTTTAAATGAAAACCATTTCTGTTCTGTGCTTTTAGCTGAAAACTTAATGCCCCAATCAATACTCTGTAGGGCAGCCCTCAAGGCACCAAAATTAGTTTTTCCAAAATTTTTGTTGCCCCAGTATATATTTGTTTTTTGCACCAGACATTAAATGATATAACATTATGGTCACTATTACTCAGGGGTTCAATGACTTGCACATTTGCTAGAAGTTCTGGGTCATTTGAGATCACTAGATCCAGAATAAAATTTTTTCTGTAAGGCTCCTCAACCTGTGCCATAAATTTATCATGCAACAAGTTTATAAATTTGTTCCCATTAATTGATCTGGCAGTACTGTTGCTCCAGTCAATATCTGGGTAATTACAACTCCCCATTATCATTACTTTACCCAAACTAGCAGCCTTTTCTATTTGCATCAGGAGCTTAGCCTCCTCCTCCTCACTTACATTAGGGGGTCTATAGCATACGTCTACAATTCATTTGCTGGACTCTTTACAATTGGTGAAGAGCTCCACCCATACGACTTCTGTCCCCTAATTTTCTAACATAACCTCCTCCTTTATATGAGCTTTTAAATCCTGCCTAACAAACAGACATACCCCTCCTCATTTTCTATTGCCTCTGCCCCTCCGAAACAAAGTATAGCCACTGATATTATCTGCCCAGTCATGTGACTCATTCAGCCATGTTTCGGCCACACCAATCACATCATATTTTCCCTCCAGCACCTCCAGCTCTCCCATTTTACCAGTCAGACTCCTTGCATTTGCAAACATACATTTAATACTGGTACCATATTTAACATATGACATGTGGTCCTCCCTATCCTAAACAGTATCCCCCGCCAAATCTTCTCCCCCATTTTCCCTTTCTTTGCCCACTATCTCATCTAACCTGTCTTCCACTGAATCTTTTACTGAGCCCTCCCCCCCACACCCAGTTTAAAATCCTCCAACCGTCTAGCCATCTTCTCTCCCAAAACAGCTGCACCATCATCACTGAGGTGCAGCCGATCCCTAGGAAAGAGCCTTTAGCTGACTGAGAAATCAGCCCAGTTCTCCAAAAACCCAAAACCCTCCTCCCTTCACCAATCTCTCAGCCACGCATTAATCTCCCTATGCTCCCGTTCCTTAGCGTTGCTCATGGCTCATGTAATAAAATTACCTTGGAAGTCCTCGTCCTCAACTTAACACCTAGTTTTTTAAATTCGTTCTTGAGGACTTCACCACCTCCTCTAACTTTGTCATCGGTACCTATGTGTACCAAGGTGAGACAGAACTTTGCAACAAACATAGGCACAGTCACAAAATTGTCCAAAGATAGGCAGCATGGAAATCCTTTGTTGCTGCCTTACACACCAGTAGGCGCAATAAGAGATGATGATGATGATGATGATGAAAGAAAAGCTAATCAATGTTCTTCTATGAACAAAGCATTTTGGAGTCATCACAATGTTATTTAATGACTTTTCTGTTAATACTGTGCATAATACATGTACTTTATCATCAACTTGTTAAAATTTAACAATTAGTTTAAGCACAGATGGAGGTGCTGGAGTGTGATTAAAGGAGAAGGAAAGTCTTTGTGCACTTGGGGGTGCCAAATGTTAGGTACCCCCAAGTGATTGTATTGAATTACCTGAAACCCTGGGCCAGTGCTCCTATCAGCAGAAAACTGCACCGGGCCGGGGTTATACCTGTATCACGGAGCGATCCTCTTCCTCTTTCTTTGCACGGTTGCGCAGTATAACGCATAGCTGAACTGTAACTAAAAAGTTGGCTATTTTGTTCTACTGCACATGCGTCTGGCCCGGGAAATTTGAAGAGAAAAAAAGCCGGAAGAGGATCGCTCCGTGGTGCTCACTGGTATAACCCCGGGCCAGTGCAATTTCTGCTGATAGGAGCACCTGCCAGGGGTTTCAGGTAAGTCAATACAATCCCTTGGGGGTGCCTAACATTTGGCACCCCCAAGTGCACGAAGCCTTTCCTTCTCCTGTAAGGGATGAACATTATGGCTTTGAGACTTCAGTTAGGTTAGTTGGTTGCTAGACATTTTCTACAAAGAAACTATCGATGGCAGCAGCTATAAGACCAGACATGGACAGGCAGGTATTTTTAAGAATGATGGCTTCTATACTATAGAGGAAACAGACTCCCTCAGGTGTGGGGAGCCCCATGGAACAGGGGGGCCAGGTGCCAGGGTCTGCTTCCATTATGGACATCTACTGATACACATTTACATGACTGCTGCAACCTATTAGCAGCAGGTAATGTCCCTCTAAGCTGAGCACACATGCCCGCACACACACAAATTATGAGGCCAGCACACAACAAATTGTTGTGTGCACAAAGAAATTTGTGTGAAAATGCAACATTTTGCATTTATTCGGACCTGCGCAGTTTTTAAAAATATTTACACAAGTTTAAAATGACTTAACCGACGATTATTTTTGCACACATAGCTGAGAAGGAATTAGAGGGAACATTGGCAGAAGGCTGGCATTCACAGGCACGCGTATGTGAGAGGGGGGTAGGGTTGGCTTGTTTGCATGTTGGACCCTTATAAAGATTTTTTTGTGGGGGGCTGGTGCTGTGTTGTTACACCCCTGGTTGCCAGCTTGCTGGTATTTTATTGGCACAAGCAGTAAAACTCATCCTTATTCTAATGTTTCCTATTACTAAAAGGGGAGTTGCTGTAGAATAACAAACTAGAGGGGCAAGAGGTGGTTTGCCAAATAGAATAATAATCTTACAAATGAAAGCAGAAACACAACACATAAAAAATGTATTCTTCATAACAGTTCCTAATATGTTGTTGCATTTTCTGACATTCTACAGCCCAAGGGAGATATAGGGTAAATCAAGTGAGCCTGCAAAACTACAGTAGATCCCCCATTTTACTTTTTTCAGGGGACCAGGAAAAAAATATGCAAAATCCGGGAAAATATAAAATCAGGGAAATTTGTTAAAGCAACTTTTTTTTTTCAAGTACTGAAAGCATATAAGCACAGGAGTCAGTTTTATATGAAATCAGGGTCAGACTGGCCAGACCCCCTTTCCTGTTATTCAGTTTTCCCGAGCGACATCGTTCATACATGCACTGTTCTCGGATACACGCAGATCCGACGCCTTTGCGTCACAGTAGGGGGGCAGGGGCAGAGGGGGGCCCTGGACAGCAGTCCCGGTGGGCCCCCAAGTCCAACCCTGTATGGAATATAATATTTATACGAAAAAACATTACTTAAAATCAGAGAAACACACCAATTGCAATGTATTTAATTTGCATAAATTAGTGGGACCAAAAATAAAATATGTAAAACGTGGGGAAACTTAAAATAGAGGTTTCACTGTATATAAAAGCCTTGATAGTATTATTTTTCAGTAAATAAGTTTTGCAGTAAATTATAAATGTGGAATTAATTGCACAGTATTATTATTAACATGTATTTATAGAGCGCCAACATATTGCGCAGCGCTGACAGTACAACAATTGATTGCTTATAACTAGTTTTATAACTAGTTCTCACTAGTCATGTGCTCCTATTAATAAGCTTACTTGCTTGCAGACAGCATAGGAAAGCATGCGTTACATTGCGTGCATGATACTGTATCTATTACTGCTCTGTCTGGCCACAAGCAATCCACCAAAATAAAATACTAAATTTAATTACAAATTGATCACTGTTCCAGCTAATATGTTTATTCACAGGACTGCTTTTAGACAACCCATAAGTGAACTGAAACAAAATGCCACAGTCTGCTGAAAATATTGACAAAGATATTGATCCATTAAAGGAGAAAATGTATTTATATCAATGACAATTTTCTCTCCTTAGATTCCAGTGAAATATTAGAGACCAGATAAGCAGGGCTCTTGTATTCTCAGGACAATCACAGTTTTTGCCACCAGAAATACACAATGTTTTAGTTCAGTTTTCTGGAGTCCTGGAGCTTTCTTTACAAAGGATGACCAAGGTACAAACTGCAATGTGCCATATTTTCCACACAATGCATCATTTCCCCCAGAATTCCACCATCACCTACATTTCACAATATATTGTGCTCAATAATTTTCAATAATCCAATGGAAAACTAATTTGGGAAAGAGTAGGGAATCCTTGGCTGATTGGGAGATGGATGGGACATTTTATTCTAACAATCAATTTATTTAGCAGGTGAGCCATGAGATTACTATGCTTTACATATATTTATCATTCACATCAGACCATGCCTAGTGGGGTTTACAGTCTATGCTCTTATCACAAAAGCCAGCTTACGTGCCTGAAAGTACAGGCATGGGGCCTGTTATCCCGGATAATGGATCTTTCCGTTATTTAGATCTTGATGCCTTAACTCTACTAGAAAATCATGTAAATATTAAATAAACCCAGTGAACTGGTTTTGCTTTCAATAAGGAATAATGATTTCTTAGGTTGGATCAAGTACAAGGTGTTGTTTTATTATCAGAGAAAAAGGAAAACATTTTTAAAAATTTGGATTATTTGGTTATAATGGAGTCTATGGGAGACGGCCTTTCTGTAATTTGAGCTTTCTGGATAATGGGTTTCCAGATAACGGATCCCATATCTGTAATTAAAAGAAACCCACCATACAGGCAAGAGAGAACATACAACCTCATTCCAGATAGTGTCCAAAACTACCCATGAAAGCCCGGCCCAGTCACAAATCCAATAGCTTGACAATAGTCTCAACTGTAAGCAGCACTTTAAGGTGAACACATCAATATCTTGCTAAAAATACTGTTCAGAACAGCAGGAATGCCATTGGTTCAGTAATACCACCATAGATGTTAGTATTTCCCCACAATTTACCTACATTATTCCTGTGTCAAGCATGTTACTAAGATGCTGTAAGAATGACCTTGTTTATCATGACATGACTTTGGTCTTCAGCATCTTTTTCAATGATCCCAGTTATGACCTTGCCCTGCCATTGTCTTTGTGCAGAGGGAGATGCAAGGGGTGAAAGCATCCAATTGATTTCTAAGTTAAATTAAATTATCAAGCTGCCAGACTGCATGGAGCTATTCATCAAAGCTGACACTCGCCCTGACTACAAGGCATCGGGTTATAGGTAACAAAAGGGCTTGATTAGGTTCAACTGATATTTATTTATAACTAGTGATGAGCAAATTTTTTACCACAATTCGCAGAGAAAATAATGCCCATGGACTCTAATGGGTGAAAGAATTTGTCGCGCGTCAAAAATTTGTTGTGCAATTTTGTCGCCCATAGACCAATCCATTTTGCAAAATTTTTGCATTTCACGAATTTTTGTCAAAGCGAAAACGGTCAGATTCGCCCATCACTATCTATAACCTATTATTTATAGAGCACCAGCATGTCTACATGTTCATCATACACATCAGTTCCTGCCCAAATGGAACTTACATTTTCACATTAGTCAAGCAAAATGAACTTTAATCACACTATATAGATTATTAGAATCTTGTTTCCTTCAGTCTGGGAGCCATATTGTGGATACTGTTATTAAGGAAAGACTTGCATCATCTCAGAATCTTGTTTGTGCACCAGAATGGGGGACCTGATGTCCATCCCCATGCCCTGGCTACACAATTAAATGGTGAAGAGAACAGGGGAATGTGGGGAGAGCAGTGACATCTAGGAAGTGCTGAATGGAAAGTGAAAGTAATTGCTTGCCCCACCTCTATGCTCAGGGCATAAAGGAGGGGCAGACCATATTTGACAGCTGAGATTTCTAAATGCGTTTACAACAGTTATGAATGCTTTAATAAAAAATAGATATTGGATTTCATGTTTAGTTTGAAAAGGACTTTTATTATACAGCTTTTTGTGTCTAGGTGACAGGCATTTGGTACCATTTCATTTTTACTTTCTTTTCACCTTTTCTTTTTACTCATTATTTTCACCTTCATCTGCAATTATTCTATTTTTTAATGCAAAAACACAATAGGAACTCACTTGCTATACAACATTTGCTTAAGGCAGAAGATGGATAAAAGAGGGACCCTAAGATTTCAGGAAGGCTTGGGTTCCATCCAATCCCGGGTCAAGGTGCCTTGGCTCCCGTGAGCAAGCACGTGCACATGAACGCTAATAGGAACACCCAGGGGCCTCAAATGTTACCCTTAGGCAAAAATATTATCCCCAACATAACATGCGGGCTAATAGAGCTTGCGCTCTCATCGGGAGTAACAGTAGTTTTTTAATAAGGTAAGTTACTTTCTGGTGAGGTTTATTCAATACCTAATGTAATGGCCATATGGGGAACTTGTAGATTTCCTTCTCAAAGAAGTTCTGCCAAAGTGACTTCAGGCTTAATAGTGCTGTAAAATATTTATATCAACAGTATACAGCTTTGCAGAAATTCTTCAAATATAAAATTCATTTTACCTTGGTGTCTCATCCTAGATGATATTATTTTCAAGAATACACACCATACAGTCAAGGACAGTGATGCCCAACCAGTGGCTTGTGAGCAAAGTTGCTCATCACATGTTTAAGCAGATTTAAGCAGATTCACAATTTTGAATTCCTCTCTTTTAGACACATTTTGGAGGCATAATGAGAAGGTATACTGACAAACAATGCCTCCTGCATACAGGCAGTCCACATGAGGCTACAAAGTAATCAATTACACCCCTTAATTGGTAACTGCTCCGGTAATGTTTTCCAGGCTTGTGTGGCTCCCCAACACTTTTTACCTTTGAATGTGGCTCACAGGTAAGAATGTTGTGGACCAACAGGCAAACAACAGTATGGTATTATTAAAATTAGCCATGTCAAACTGGAATGAAGAGGTTGCATCCTTAACACAGCTAGCAGCATTTATTGTATTACAGTAGCTAAATAAGGAGAAGAATAAATAAATTACCACTTTAAAAGCATTAAAAGGATGTCTATAAGAAGAAAACTAGAACTATTCAAATAGAAGAAGAAAGGGAAGGTAAATAAGGAAAAAAGAAAGGGAAAAAGAAAGAGGGAATGGGTATCCAGGCCCCTTTGTCTTCCATCAGTTCTTTAGTTCCATATAGGTGAGGTACATTGTGGTATCTTCTCTTTCAATGGTTTTAGGATGTTGTACCATGTTAGCCATTGAGAAAATGTAGAAAATTTAAAGTTTGGTGTGACCTTTTAACTGAATAAGTAAAAATTGCAAGCTTTCGGAACACCCAGGCCCCTACGTCTTCCATCAGTTCTTTAGTTCCATATAAGTGCGGTACATTACGTTATCTACTCTATCCATAGTTTTAGAAAATGTAAATTTCTACTTAGTTAGCCAATAAAAGGTATCACCAAACATTTTCTAATTTTTTTCAATGGCTAACACAGTACAACATTTTAAAACTATGGAATGGGTATCAGGAGCTAGGATAATCTCTACTTCATGAACCAGTGAGGTTTCTGCCTAGGGCCAGATCGGAAAAAAATCAAAATATTTCTTTTTTTTTAAAGTTGGAGGAGGTGACTTTTTGCAGCCCCTGGTAACTGCCCGCTCACTGCTGCCTGAGGCAAGTTTCTAATCTTGCCGCATAGCAGGAGTGAACCTGGTGCCTACCTGTTTCTGGGGTACTATCGGCTATTGTAGCTGATACCTTTCGTTATTTTTGTTCTGTAGAGCTGTTATCTATTTTATATTCATTATGTACATAATTGTACAACCACACAGCACTATTTGTGGAGGATTGGCGTTTATTCTAAAATAGCTTTGTCTGCTGACTGCTGTAGTGTTTATCAGTACAGATGGTGAGCATGTGATGACATAGGGTGCATATGGAAATACCAAGTATTTTGAAAATAATAGACGTTAATAGAGGATTAACATGTTTTATTGTGCATTAGTATATGACTGGGAACTGTTGAGGAAGGAGACGCTATAGGTTCATGACTTCTATTAAAGAGAATGATGTCCACCCAACACTTCTTTATTGGCATGTCCTTGTATTTTTAAACCTGTTATTACAGCTCAGTAGTGCAGACAGGCTGTTATCAGTTCACCATCTTTATTTCACACAAAGACTAGCTTCCCAGTCTCCTCCCACTATTCCCCAGGCTGCAACATTCTAACATCCTTCAAAGGTAATTAACTTTATAAAACTTAACACAGCTTATGCAAATACACAACACCTGTGATGTGAAATTAGCCTATTACTATATTCATAAGAAGCCTAAAACATTCAGGTCTTATTGTCTGCTTTGGTCATGGAGACATTCTGCCTGAAAGCAGCTTGAAGATGTCAGGATAAGATTCAAGTTCAGCTCTGGTGGCCCAGTGGGCTTCTATTTTAACAGTATCACCTTTTTGGCTTAATAAAATAATTATAAGTAACACAGTAGAGTTTCTGTAATGCCAAGGAGACATAGCCTGGATGACAATATATTAGGGAGCACCAGGTTCAGCTCTCCAAAATCCCTGTATCACTGGGCATTCCCAAAAGACAAGTAAGAAGGTACCCACAGTTTTAAGACACTTGGGGCATAGGTCAGAAGCCCAGGGTATATCCTGGCTAATATCTGCAGGGTGAGATATATAAGGAGTTGAATCTGTATATATTGGTCTCTACTACAAATAGTAATGGGGTACTAAAGCCTCCTTCCACATCTCCTCCTCTAGATCAGGAATATCTCCACACCATTGTTGTCAGACTTTGTTGAATTGAGTTGTATTCGACTGCATAATGTACATATAGGTTATAACTTTGACCGGGTCTGGTCTACGAAGGTACAGCTCAAGAGTAGTCTCATTAATCAATAATGGCTACGGGGACTTGTGACTAAAATGTATAAGCTGCAGATATCTAAATAACATATTTGCTGGGAGTTGAAATTGAGCTTGAAACTCATTAAATTATTTACATTCCCTGCCAGTTGTGAAGTATCCTTGTGTTTTGACTCCTGCAGCTTCCCATCTACCAACTTCAGGCACCAAGTTGGCCCTCCAGGTCTTTAATCCACTTCTTCATTTTACTCTGACTGCTCTGAGGCCTTGGAGATGGTATTACACAATTGACAACAAGCATGGTGGCATGAAAGCAGAATGGAGGTACTGCAGGGTGTTCGGCACCCCAGTATATACTTTTTCTATCTAGGGTGTTTTATGGTGAAATACCTGTAGATTATAGGTATGTTTTGCATAGAAATGGAAAAATATTAAAAAGACGCCTTAGATGAACAGCCTACTATGACAATAGCCATTGCAAATGACTCTTCTCCTTCATGAAGAATGGATTTGATCTCTTCCTTGACAGTTGGAATTACATTTCCCATAGTTGGCTCCTTGCTTCTATACATTACAAGCTTATTATAGCTCTAAAAATGAAAAGATCATAAGGAAACGGGGTCACTGAAGCTGATAATACAAATGTTGTACAGACAAACAATTAAGTGAATATGCAGCCTCCTGATGCAAAGTATGTCATTGCCACTTGAGTGTGTCAAATAATGTTATGTATTACAGCATCACAAGCTGCGCACATGGAATAATGGCCTGAGAAATGTCACTGCTCCTTTTATCTGCTAACCAGCTGAATTTACCTAACTTGTTTCTATCACTGTCTTTGGTTTAACAAAATTAACATTGGTTTATTTTTTGTTTTATTTATTTGAAACATTAAGGAACACATTTATTAAAATTCCAATTTTTTTTTGGAAGTTTCTACCGAAAATCCAGTTTCCTAGAGGTAAAATGAACAAACTCCAATTAGATTTATCAAAACTTGAATTTTGGAGATTTATTAAAGGGGTTGTTAACTTGTTCACCTTTGAGTTAACTTTTAGTATGATGTCAAGTTATATTCTGAGACAATTTGCAATTGGTTTTAATTTTGTATTACTTGTGACTAGTGATGGGCGAATTTCTCCCATTTCGCTTCTCAGAAAAATTTGCGAAACTTTGACGCCTGCGTCAATTCGCATCAATTCTGAAGCTCGCATCAATTTTAACAATGGCGTTAAAATCAATGGGGTCTGAATAGTGTTGACGTGCGACGGTTTTGACACGATCAACTGTTCCGATGCGCATCCACATTTTTTTTTGACACCTGAGAATTTTCACTGGCACTTAGCAAATGTATTCACCGGCGGTGAAACGTGGAAATTTGCCGTGAATTTGCGCCATTACTATTTGTGACTTTTGACTTATTTAGCTTTGTATTCATAAGCTCTCCTGTTTGCAATTTCAGCAGTCTGGTTGGTAGGGTCCAAGTTACCCTAGTAACCATGCATTGGTTTGAATAAGACACTGGAATATGAATAGGAGAGGCCTGACTAGAAATATGAGTAATAAAAAGTAGGAAATACCAATGTTAAATAAATCTGTAGCCTTTTAGAGCATTTGTTTTTAGATGTTTTTAGCCGACCCGAGTATAAGCCGAGGTACCTAATTTTACCTACGAAAACTTCACTTGAGTATAAGCCTAGACACAACTACAGCCCTGTCTCCCAGCATCGCACATTCCGCCAAAGCGACCCCCCCAGCGATCAACCGGACTTCTTTGCAAAGTTGATGGTGACAGAGAATTGCCAAACGGATTACTGTGTGCATTGTCCCACTGTCCCACTACCATGTGCAGAGGGTGCTGTGTGATATATACAGTGCTACGCAATATGTTGGCGCTATATAAATACATGTTAATAATATTGCTATCACTGTTAATCTTTCATATAACCAACAGAGGGCGCACTGTTATTCTTTCATATAACCAACAGAGGGCGCACTGTTATTCTTTCATATAACCAACAGAGGGCGCTGTGTGATATTGCAGTCACTGTTATTCTTTTATATAACCAACAGATGGCGCTGTGTGATATTGCAGTCACTGTTATTCTTTCATATAACAGATGGTGCTGTGTGATATTGCAGTCACTGTTATTCATTCATATAACCAACAGAGGGTGCACGGTTATTCTTTCATATAACCAACAGAGGGTGCTGTGTGATATTGCAGTCACTGTTATTCTTTCATATAACCAACAGAGGGTGCTGTGTGATATTGCAGTCACTGTTATTCTTTCATATAACCAACAGAGGGCGCTGTGTGATATTGCAGTCACTGTTATTCTTTCATATAACCAACAGATGGCGCTGTGTGATATTGCAGTCACTGTTATTATTCTTTCATATAACCAACAGAGGGCACTGTGTGATATTGCAGTCACTGTTATTCTTTCATATAACCAACAGAGGGCGCTGTGTGATATTGCAGTCTCTCCCCAAGCGAACTGTTGGTATAGGAATGATTAAAAGTGACTGCAATCTCAGCAACTGCCCATTGACTTGAGCATAAGCTGAGGTAGACTTTTTCAGCACATTTTGAATGCTGAAAAACTCTGCTTATACTCACGTATATACGGTAAATTTAAAAGTTGCCTAGAAGTGGCCATTCTATAACATTCTAAAAGTTAATGTAAAGGTAAACCATTCCTTGAAAGTGTGAAAAACTTTTGAATTCAAAATTGTGGCATTTCATGTAGAAGTCAGGAGTTTTCCTAGGCAAAATTTAAGGGAATTTTTTCCAATTTAAATTTTTCAATTCATTAAAACGTTGCTCGAATTTGCTGGATTCAAGTTATTTTCCACAATTTTATGGCGATAAATAAGTTCATGTTTGAGTTTGGCAAGTTTTTGTGTTTTTTCGACTTGAAAAAGAAAACTCTCATATTCAAATTTTGGTAAATGGGCCTCTATAATGCTCCGTATCAACCCCTTTACAACATGAGTTAATAGGGCCTGTGCTAAACATACAGTTAGCTTAATCTGTTAATGGTGAAATATCTATGGGTTCTATTATTTCTTGAACTATACGAGGCCAAGCCTAACTGTAACCCACCATGGTAGAGGAGATTCTATAAACCATGCCACCAGAGGTATTCCATTATACTCGTGACAATTGTTCAGAAGTGGAGTATAATGAGCTGACATTGTATGTAGAGATGGCGCGAACTGTTCGCCGGCGAACTTGTTCGCGCGAACATCGGGTGTTCGCGCTCGCCGGAAGTTCGCGAACGTCGCGCGACGTTCGCCATTTTGGGTTCGCCATTGTTGGCGCTTTTTTTTGCCCTCTCACCCCAGACCAGCAGGTACATGGCAGCCAATCAGGAAGCTCTCCCCTGGACCACTCCCCTTCCCTATAAAAACCGAAGCCCTGCAGCGTTTTTTTCACTCTGCCTGTGTGTGCTGAAGAGATAGTGTAGGGAGAGAGCTGCTGCCTGTTAGTGATTTCAGGGACAGTTGAAAGTTTGCTGGCTAGTAATCGTTTTGATACTGCTCTGTTATTGGAGGGACAGAAGTCTGCAGGGGTTTGAGGGACATTTAAGCTTAGGTAGCTTTGCTGGCTAGTAATCTACCTTCTACTGCAGTGCTCTGTATGTAGCTGCAGTGGGCAGCTGTCCTGCTTCTGATCTCATCTGCTGACTGCTGCAATAACAGTAGTCCTTGTAAGGACTGCTTTTATTTATTTTTTGTTGTTTTACTACTACTACTACTACTACTACTACTACTACTACTATAAGAGCCCAGTGCTATTAGTCTAGCAGTGTTGGGGAGTGGGACTGGTGTGCTAATCTGCTGCTCCTAGTAGTTCAGCAGCACCAACTGTAATTTTTTTTTTTTCAATATTCATTTTTTTTTTATTTTACTTTTTTTTATTTTACTACCGCTGTAGTAGTGTATAAGTTGACCTTTTAGGCATTATTTGCCCTGTAGGCATTTTTTGCCCAGTGTGTTATTCAACCAACAGCCATCTAGCTGTGTGACCTTGTTCACATTCTGTCTAAATATCCATAATATTACCGTCTCCAGAAAAAACACCGGAGTGACTTTTTTCAAGCAGCCATAATAAATTTTACGTAATCCGTATCCATCGCTGTAGTAGTGTATAAGTTGACCTTTTAGGCATTATTTGCCCTGTAGGCATTTTTTGCCCAGTGTGTTATTCAACCAACAGCCATCTAGCTGTGTGACCTTGTTCACATTCTGTCTAAATATCCATAATATTACCGTCTCCAGAAAAAACACCGGAGTGACTTTTTTCAAGCAGCCATAATAAATTTTACGTAATCCGTATCCATCGCTGTAGTAGTGTATAAGTTGACCTTTTAGGCATTATTTGCCCTGTAGGCATTTTTTGCCCAGTGTGTTATTCAACCAACAGCCATCTAGCTGTGTGACCTTGTTCACATTCTGTCTAAATATCCATAATATTACCGTCTCCAGAAAAAACACCGGAGTGACTTTTTTCAAGCAGCCATAATAAATTTTACGTAATCCGTATCCATCGCTGTAGTAGTGTATAAGTTGACCTTTTAGGCATTATTTGCCCTGTAGGCATTTTTTGCCCAGTGTGTTATTCAACCAACAGCCATCTAGCTGTGTGACCTTGTTCACATTCTGTCTAAATATCCATAATATTACCGTCTCCAGAAAAAACACCGGAGTGACTTTTTTCAAGCAGCCATAATAAATTTTACGTAATCCGTATCCATCGCTGTAGTAGTGTATAAGTTGACCTTTTAGGCATTATTTGCCCTGTAGGCATTTTTTGCCCAGTGTGTTATTCAACCAACAGCCATCTAGCTGTGTGACCTTGTTCACATTCTGTCTAAATATCCATAATATTACCGTCTCCAGAAAAAACACCGGAGTGACTTTTTTCAAGCAGCCATAATAAATTTTACGTAATCCGTATCCATCGCTGTAGTAGTGTATAAGTTGACCTTTTAGGCATTATTTGCCCTGTAGGCATTTTTTGCCCAGTGTGTTATTCAACCAACAGCCATCTAGCTGTGTGACCTTGTTCACATTCTGTCTAAATATCCATAATATTACCGTCTCCAGAAAAAACACCGGAGTGACTTTTTTCAAGCAGCCATAATAAATTTTACGTAATCCGTATCCATCGCTGTAGTAGTGTATAAGTTGACCTTTTAGGCATTATTTGCCCTGTAGGCATTTTTTGCCCAGTGTGTTATTCAACCAACAGCCATCTAGCTGTGTGACCTTGTTCACATTCTGTCTAAATATCCATAATATTACCGTCTCCAGAAAAAACACCGGAGTGACTTTTTTCAAGCAGCCATAATATATTTTACGTAATCCGTATCCACCGCTGTAGTAGTGTATACGTTGATCTTGTGGGCATTATTTGCACAGTGTTTTCTTCAAACCGCCATCTAGCTGTGTGAGCTTGTTCACATTTTGTCTAAATATTGATAATATTATCGTCTCTAGAAAAACCACTTGAGTTACTTTTTTGTCAAGCAGCATTCTTATATTTTACGTAATCCGTATCCACCGCTGTGTATACGTTGACCTTGTAGGCATTATTTGCACAGTGTTTTCTTCAAACCGCCATCTAGCTGTGTGAGCTTGTTCACATTTTGTCTAAATATTGATAATATTATCGTCTCTAGAAAAACCACTTGAGTTACTTTTTTTCAAGCAGCATTCTTATATTTTACGTAATCCGTATCCACCGCTGTGTATATGTTGACCTTGTAGGCATTATTTGCACAGTGTTTTCTTCAAACCGCCATCTAGCTGTGTGAGCTTGTTCACATTTTGTCTAAATATTGATATTATCGTCTCTAGAAAAACCACTTGAGTTACTTTTTTTCAAGCAGCATTCTTATATTTTACGTAATCCGTATCCACCGCTGTGTATACGTTGACCTTGTAGGCATTATTTGCACAGTGTTTTCTTCAAACCGCCATCTAGCTGTGTGAGCTTGTTCACATTTTGTCTAAATATTGATAATATTATCGTCTCTAGAAAAACCACTTGAGTTACTTTTTTTCAAGCAGCATTCTTATATTTTACGTAATCCGTATCCACCGCTGTGTATACGTTGACCTTGTAGGCATTATTTGCACAGTGTTTTCTTCAAACCGCCATCTAGCTGTGTGAGCTTGTTCACATTTTGTCTAAATATTGATAATATTATCGTCTCTAGAAAAACCACTTGAGTTACTTTTTTTCAAGCAGCATTCTTATATTTTACGTAATCCGTATCCACCGCTGTGTATACGTTGACCTTGTAGGCATTATTTGCACAGTGTTTTCTTCAAACCGCCATCTAGCTGTGTGAGCTTGTTCACATTTTGTCTAAATATTGATAATATTATCGTCTCTAGAAAAACCACTTGAGTTACTTTTTTTCAAGCAGCATTCTTATATTTTACGTAATCCGTATCCACCGCTGTGTATATGTTGACCTTGTAGGCATTATTTGCACAGTGTTTTCTTCAAACCGCCATCTAGCTGTGTGAGCTTGTTCACATTTTGTCTAAATATTGATAATATTATCGTCTCTAGAAAAACCACTTGAGTTACTTTTTTTCAAGCAGCATTCTTATATTTTACGTAATCCGTATCCACCGCTGTGTATACGTTGACCTTGTAGGCATTATTTGCACAGTGTTTTCTTCAAACCGCCATCTAGCTGTGTGAGCTTGTTCACATTTTGTCTAAATATTGATAATATTATCGTCTCTAGAAAAACCACTTGAGTTACTTTTTTTCAAGCAGCATTCTTATATTTTACGTAATCCGTATCCACCGCTGTGTATACGTTGACCTTGTAGGCATTATTTGCACAGTGTTTTCTTCAAACCGCCATCTAGCTGTGTGTATTATCGTTTCCAGAAAAACCAACTGAGTTTTTGTTGTTGTTGTTTTTTTAAAAATAATGCCAGGCAAAGGCAGGCCGCCACGCAGAGGCCGTGCTAGGGGCCGTGCTGCTATGCAATCCTGTGGCCCTAGCAAATTGCCCAGTTTTAAAAAGCCAATGACCCTGAACTCCCAAAATGCTGAAGAGGTAGTTGACTGGCTTACACAGCACACCCCATCCTCTACCGTTTCTAACTTTACCACAACATCCTCCTCATCCTCCACTGCTATGGCCACCCCACGTAACACTTCCTCCACCACCGGTGCCCCTTCTTCACTGGAGTCAGAGGAGTTATTTTCCCATGAGTTTCTTGAACTGAGTAATGCGCAACCATTATTGGCAGAAGAAGATGAAGGAGATGAGGACGTTACACCAGATTTAATTCTGGCAGAGAACACGACAGAGATGGACATAATGATGAGTGATGAGGAGGAGGTCCCCGCTGCTGCTTCCTTGTGTGATGTGTCAGAAGAAATTGATGCATCTGAGGAGAATGATGATGAGGAGATTGATGTTTTGTGGGTGCCTAGTAGAAGAGAGCAAGAGGAGGGTAGTTCAGATGGAGAGACGGAGAGTCAGAGAGGCAGTAGGAGAATAAGACTTAGAAGAAGCAGGGAGGACAGCCCGCAGGGATCAGTAGGGCAACAACATGTATCGGCACCTGTGTTCAGCCAGCCAACGCACCCGCCATTGCCGCCAATGCCGCCAACTTCTACTGTTACCGCCAGATCGCACACTTCCAAAAAGTCAGCAGTGTGGGATTTTTTTAATGTGTGTGCCTCTGACAAAAGCATTGTAATTTGCAATGAGTGCAGTCAGAAACTGAGCCTTGGTAAGCCCAACAGCCACATAGGTACAACTTCTATGCGAAGGCACATGAGCGGCAAGCACAAAGCACTTTGGGAGCAACACCTCAAAGGCAACAGGCAAACTAAAAGCCACACTCCTTCTGGTCCAGCATCTTACTGCTCTACCTCTGCTCTCCTTGACCCATCTGAACCACCCTCCACTCCGCCTTCCACCTTGACCACCTGTTCCCATTCCCAGTCATCTGCCACCAGCCAAGTTTCTGTGAAGGCCATGTTTGAGCGTAAGAAGCCAATGTCTGACTGTCACCCCCTTGCCCGGCGTCTGACAGCTGGCTTGTCTGCACTCTTAGCCCGCCAGCTTTTACCATACCAGCTGGTGGACTCTGAGGCCTTCCGCAAATTTGTAGCAATTGGGACACCGCAGTGGAAGGTACCCAGCCGCAATTTTTTTTCTAAAAAGGGAATACCACACCTGTACCAACATGTGCAGAGCCAAGTTACCGCATCTCTGTCACTTAGTGTTGGGCCAAAGGTCCATATGACTACTGACGCATGGTCCTCCAAGCATGGTCAGGGCAGGTATGTCACCTACACTGCCCACTGGGTGAACTTGGTAATGGCTGGGAATGGGAAGCAGGGAATGGGTAGCTCAACAACAACAACAACAGTGGAGTTGGTGTCACCGCCACGATTGCACGCGGTTCTGCCACCACCTCTACTCCTCCATCGCTCTCTACCTCGTCTTCTTCCTCTTCTTCTTCTTACTCTGCTGCTGGGTCCTCCTTCTCCTCCTCCACACCTGTGCACCCCCAGCTCCCCCTAGGCTATTCGACGTGCCAGGTACGCCGTTGTCACGCTGTCTTGGGGATGACGTGCCTGGAAAGCAAAAACCATACCGGATCTGTACTCCTGTCATCTCTGCAGTCACAGGCCGATCGGTGGCTGACCCCACACCAACTGCAGATCGGAAAAGTGGTGTGTGACAATGGAAGCAATCTGTTGGCAGCGTTGAGACTGGGAAATTTAACACATGTGCCCTGCATGGCACATGTGTTAAATTTAATAGTCCAACGTTTTGTCTCCAAGTACCCAGGATTCCAGGACGTTCTCACCCAGTCCAGAAAGGTGTCGGCCCATTTCAGACGTTCCTACACAGCCATGGCACGCCTTGCTGACATTCAGCAGCGCTACAACATGCCAGTCAGGCGTTTGATTTCTGACAGCCAGACTCGCTGGAATTCAACGCTCCTTATGTTGGAACGTCTGCTGCAACAACAAAGGGCCGTCAACGAGTACCTTTTTGAACTGGGTGGTATGACTGGATCTGCAGAGCTGGGGATTTTTTTCCCCCGTTACTGGGTGCTTATGCGCGATGCCTGCAGGCTCATGCGACCTTTTGAAGAGGTGACAAATATGGTCAGTCGCACCGAAGGCACCATCAGCGACCTAATACCCTTCGCTTTCTTCCTGGAGCGTGCCGTGCGACGAGTGACAGATGAGGCTGTAGACCAGCGTGACGAGGAGCTGGAAGCGCACGATTTATGGTCGGAATCACCAGAACGAACCCAGGCACCTGCTGCAACGCAGGGAGAGGTGCCAGAAGTGGAGTCAGAGGAGGAAGGTGGCTTTGTGGAGGAGGAGGAGGAGGACCAACAGGAGCAGGCTTCCCAGGGGGCTAGTGGTGACCTTTTGGGGACCCCTGGTCTTGTACGTGGCTGGGGGGAGGAGACCGTGGATGATGCAGTCCTTGATAATGAGGAAGCGGAGATGGATAGCTCTGCATCCAACCTTGTGAGAATGGGGTCTTTCATGCTGTCATGCCTGTTGAAGGACCCCCGTATCAAGAGGCTTAAGGAGAAGGACCTGTACTGGGTCGCAACGCTACTAGACCCTCGGTACAAGCATAAAGTGGCAGAAATGTTACCAACATACCACAAGTCCGAAAAGATGCGGCATTTACAAACCAGCCTGCAAAACATGTTGTACAATGCTTTTAAGGGTGATGTCACTTCAGGAACTCATCAACATTCCAGGGGCAGAGGTGCCAGTAATCCTGCCACGAGCACACCTGCAAGGACAAAGCCCTTTGGCCGGTCTATAACATCAGACATGCAAATGTTTTTCTGTCCAAGGCAGCGCCACAACCCTTCTGGATCCACCCTCAAAGAACGCCTCGACCGGCAGGTAGCGGACTACCTGGCATTAACTGCAGATATCGACACTCTGAGGAGCGATGAACCCCTGGACTACTGGGTGCGCAGGCTTGATCTGTGGCCAGAGCTGTCACAATTTGCCATGAACCTCTTGTCTTGCCCAGCCTCAAGTGTGCTCTCAGAAAGGACCTTCAGTGCAGCAGGAGGGATTGTAACTGAGAAGAGAACTCGCCTAGGTCACAAAAGTGTCGATTACCTGACCTTTATTAAAATGAATGAGGGGTGGATCTCGGAGGGTTACTGCATGCCGGAAGACTTGTTCTGACTTCTATGCAGCTGTCCTTCTCTTCAAGCCTCATGACTCCACACACAGCTGTCCTTTAGCGTCCTCCTCCCTCCGCCACCGTTACAAACTAGGGTGCAAACCCTACTGGTTTAATTTTTTCTGGCCTCTGTGCTTCAGTGGCTGCAACCAAAAAAACTGGGCAAACAATGTCTACAAGGTCAACGTATGGCGAAAAATGACTATTTTCAGCATTTATATGGCATATTTTTTCTGGCAACTGTGCTTCAGTGGCTGCGTCCAAAAAAATGCATATTTTCTGCATTTATATGGCATAATTTTTCTGGCCTCTGTGCTTCAGTGGCTGCAACCAAAAAAATGCATATTTTCTGCATTTATATGGCATAATTTTTCTGGCCTCTGTGCTTCAGTGGCTGCAACCAAAAAAATGCATATTTTGTCCATTTATATGGCATAATTTTTCTAGCCTCTGTGCTTCAGTGGCTGCAACCAAAAAAATGCATATTTTCTCCATTTATATGGCATAATTTTTCTGGCCTCTGTGCTTCAGTGGCTGCAACCAAAAAAATTTATATTTTCAGCATTTATATGGCATAATTTTTCTGTCAACTGTGCTTCAGTGGCTGCGACCAAAAAAATGCATATTTTCTGCATTTATATGGCATAATTTTTCTGGCCTCTGTGCTTCAGTGGCTGCAACCAAAAAAATTTATATTTTCAGCATTTATATGGCATAATTTTTCTGGCAACTGTGCTTCAGTGGCTGCGACCAAAAAAATGACTATTTTCAGCATTTATATGGCATATTTTTTCTGGCCTCTGTGCTTCAGTGGCTGCGGCCAAAAAAACTGGGCAAACAATGCCTACAAGGTCAACGACGTTGACCTTGTAGGCATTGTTTGCCCAGTTTTTTTGGCCGCAGCCAATGAAGCACAGAGGCCAGAAAAAATATGCCACATAAATGCTGAAAATAGTCATTTTTTGCCATACGTTGACTCAACGTATATGGCAAAAAATGACTATTTTCAGCATTTATATGGCATATTTTTTCTGGCAACTGTGCTTCAGTGGCTGCAACCAAAAAAACTGGGCAAACAATGTCTACAAGGTCAACGTATGGCGAAAAATGACTATTTTCAGCATTTATATGGCATATTTTTTCTGGCAACTGTGCTTCAGTGGCTGCGTCCAAAAAAACTGGGCAAACAATGTCTACAAGGTCAACGTATGGCGAAAAATGACTATTTTCAGCATTTATATGGCATATTTTTTCTGGCAACTGTGCTTCAGTGGCTGCGTCCAAAAAAACTGGGCAAACAATGCCTACAAGGTCAATGTATGGCAGTTGTTTAAAGAGAACAGTAGATTACTAGCCAGCAAAGCTACCTAAGCTAAAATGTCCCTCAAATCCCTGCAGACTTCTGTCCCTCCAATACAGAGCAGTATCAAGCAGATTACTAGCCAGCAAACTTACTATCATCTGTCCCTGAAATCACTAACAGCTCTCCCCCTACACTATCTCTTCCAAGCACACACAGGCAGATTTTTCAGATAAATTTTTGCCCTTGATCCCCCTCTGGCATGCCACTGTCCAGGTCGTTGCACCCTTTAAACAACTTTAAAATCATTTTTCTGGCCAGAAATGTCTTTTTTAGATGTTAAAGTTCGCCTTCCCATTGAAGTCTATGGGGTTCGCGAACCATTCGCGAACCGCTCGCATTTTTGCGCAAGTTCGCGAATATGTTCGCGAACTTTTTTTCCGACGTTCGCTACATCCCTAATTGTATGTACTGGAATTGGCTAAATGATAAGGGTAAGTAATTTTATGTCATGTTTAATCCCACTGTGTGCTTGAATAAACAATTTCCTTGCCTCTAGGCATCACACTAAAGCTTCTCCCCTGTCGTTTACTGCTGAAATTGTTATTGAATTATTGCAGCATGAGAGACCCTAACTAGAGCAAACCAAACCCATATCAACCCTTCATTCATATTAATTTAGTTTGCAGTTATCTATAAAAAAGAAATGGCTGTATGAAATTTCTTTTACAGAAGGTCCCTATGTTCCATATAGCACCCATTTACATTTCATAATCCTGTTTTCCCATTTGGATATTATTACAGTGAGGACTAGCAGACACCTCTGTGCAGCTGTTGAAGAGGCAGAGTTCATAAAAATTCTTGAGCAGCCATAACTGCATCCTAGTCCCATTATTATTCATATCGACTCCCAAAGCCACTGTTATCATCATCTCTCAACAGAATGAACTAGCACACAGACTAGCAGCCATAGTGTGGGCTGTTAAAATCCAGGGATTGACCTGGTTACTCCATTGACCTTTATACGAGTAAATATTCATTTCTATATGAATAAATACATTTTCTTTTTAGTTATATAGGTTACCTTTTCCTTTCCTTTAGACGGCAGCTGTTTCTTCCACTCATGTTCACTTCCTTGAGGCAATTTGCTCCCTATTTTGGTCTTCTATTTATTCTTTATATTTGATGTGCAGTGTACAATGGATTTAAACCAAATACCTCAGTGTTGAGTGGCATGTATTAGGTTTTACTTTACATGGTTTTGTCTTAGCAGAGAGCATATCAAAGAAGAAATTAGTGATAAGGAAAATACATCACACTGCTGGGGTCCTATGTTTGAATCCAGCCAGAGCACTGGAAGGAGTTAGTATTTTAGCTTTAATGCTGTACCATACAAATGCCATTGGTCACGTCTGTGATCAAATCAAAAGATGTACAGTTTCAGGGTGGTCTGTAGGAAGTAGGGATGCACTGAATCCAGGATTCGGTTCGGGATTCAGCCAAATCCTTCTGCCCGGCTGAATCCTAATTTGCATATACAAATTAGGGGTGGGGAGGCAAAGCCTGTGACTTTTTGTCACAAAACAAGGAAGTAAAAAAAAAAAAATTCCCTTTCCCACCCCTAATTTGCATATGAAAATTAGGATTGGGTTCGGTATTCTGCCGGATCTTTTGCGAAGGATTCCGGGGGTTCTGCCCAATCCAAAATAGTGCATCCCTAGTAGGAAGTGATTCTAAGAGCCCCATGTAAGAGATAAGGGAGGGTGTTGGGTGTTAGTAATGAGGTGCTTAGGATCCCTGATGGTTTGCGAGATAAGCATTCAATCAGTGTCGGACTGGGATGCCAGGAGCCCACCAGAAAACCTTAGACTGTGGGCTCACTTTCTAAACTCTTATTCCTCCTCTACTCACTCATCCTCTTTATTCTCCTAGTCTTTTATATCTACTTACTATATTCTTCCATTATCAAGCATTTTTTCCCATAAATAGGTAAGGACTGTGAAATAGGCTAAATGGTTAGAAGCAAGAGGGCCCCGGGAGTTTTCCTGGTATCCCGGTGGACCAGTCCAACACTGCATTCAATTGGATAAACTGCATAATTATTCTACTTCATTCCCTGCAGTGTCTTCAGCTTCTGTTGAACATCTGAAGGTGGCCATAGACGTAACAATTACAGTCTTTCCTTTAAAAGATGTTTCCAAGAAAGATCGATCGTTTCAATACACACGTGTAGAGCTGAATCGTCATATATACAGGTAGAAACAATATATCTGCATCAACGATCCAGCACTAACAATGGTCGAGTTTTGGGTGCCTTCAAAGGCACCCAATCAAAATTTTCCATCCAGACCAATCAACGAGCCGACCGTTATTCAAGTCTTCTGCTGATATCAATCGGATCTTTTCCCACCATACATGCATCGATTATTGTACGAGAATTCTATTTGAACGATATTATCTGTGTGTCTATGGCTCCTTAAGAATTGAGGGAACTTCCAGCAGTGTGTTTGGAAGCAATAGATTATATCAGACTCATATGCAGTTTGTACTATTACCAGTAATGCAAATTAATTGGTCACAATGAGATTGTTGTTCTAACAGCATCCCCTCTAGACTGTTCTAGAATCCAAGCAAATATACATAAAGATATAAGTACATGCTCATTGTATAAACCAGGTATGACAGGCCTGAGGTGCTCCTGCTACTGGACTACATTTGGCAGACTTTGGCAAAGAACTTAGCTCAAGGAACATAAGAGGAGCACAGGCTGAACTTGTGAAAGGCACTTTCTGAGCTGGAAGAGGGTTCCACTAAAATGCATCAATGCAATAATTTGCAGTCAGCATTGCTAACAGAAAAAAAAAAAAAAAAAAAAAAAAGGAGGTGTAAATATCAGAGCATTTTCTAATGCAAACATTTTTCAATTGCATTGTCAGTGTGAATTATGAAAATCCATTGGAGCGTGACTTAATGGCGCATTCTTAGGTGGATCTATTTTCAGCATCTGCACCACTCTGCTAATGCACTATGGCTTTTAACTAATTCAAGACAAGCTCTCTGCAGCAGCACAGTGTCAATAAAGCCCATAAATCCCTTATGTGTTTGAAGGCACTGGATTTAAAGCCACAGGCTATAGCTAGCCAAAATCTTTATGCATAACTAATTATTAAAATATTAAGTGGCCTGATCTGAAACGCTGCAGAAGCACTGGAGGGACTTTTTCTGTCAGGCCACATAAGTTGAGCACAATATTATATGAGTCACCTTTATCTACATCTTTTTTTTTTATTCTCGCTTGTGATTCAAGTACCAGAAGCTCCCACCTTCTGCACTCTGGAACTCTTTATAATCTGGTGCTCCCATCTGTTTGCTTATGTTCCTGGTAATATAAATGCATAGAAATGGATATATACATATACGTTTAAGGAGAAGAATGCCTGGGCGCAAGAGAGAAATAATAAACCGGAAAAGAATCTGCCACCTACAGTTATTGGAAAACGTGTACAAGCTTATTAACACGACAAGTACAATACAAATCCAACATTCTGTCACATGTCCCTGTGACCTTCATCAAGGCCATATAAGCAGTCAAACAAGTGAAATAAAATGGATTTACCTATACCATATCTAGCTAATTCTTTAGTTAAGCTTTAGCTCTCCTTTAAAGGAGGAGGAAAGTTATTGAGGCAGTTTAATGCCAATAGATTAGCCACAATAGTCCAAGCTATAACACTATATTTATTCTGCAGAATGCTTTACCATACCGGAGTAAACAGCTCTAGAAGCTCTATGTTTGTTTAGGATAGCAGCTGCCATATTAGCCTGGTGTGACATCACTTCCTGCCTGAGTCTATCCCTGCTCACTTCTAGCTCTGGGGTCAGATTACAGAAGAGAGGGAAGGAGGGAGGGGCAAAAGCAGAGAGGAGCAAACTGAGCATGCTCAAGCCCTGGAGGTTTAAGATGAAAGAAGGAAGTCTTATACAGAAGCCCATGTGTACACAATAGGACAGAAATGCAGTTTCTTTTGACAGAGGACTCAGCGCAGCATTACTTTGAGGGTTTACTGGTGTATTTATACAGACCTTTCTGATAAAGCTTACTTAATTTTAACATTTTCTTCTCCTTTAATCTAGAACTTTTTGTTTCTTGCTCTCACTGTTAGCTCATGATTTACTAACGGTTGCCGGCGTAACTTCTTTAGTGAAGGAGATAGACTCTAGCGCTTCTTCCCACTCTTACGCCAGGCGAAGTTTCGCTCTGGTGAAAGAACATTACTTCGCAAATTCACTAAGATGCGCCTTTTACGCAACGTTACCTGTTCCGCCAGACTTGCCTTCGCCAGCTCAGACCAGACGAAGTGCAATGGGTAAGGCTTAAAAAAAAAAAAAAAGTCCCTAAAAACCCTAGCATTACTTTTTCAGGATGATAGGCTGCAAAAGTCTGTAAAAAAATGTTTGGGTACTCTGGCTCCCCCTACATTTCCTAACATATGGCACATAAACTATACACTGGGCTCATGTGAAGGGCATTATAACAACTATATTTTATTAAGGTTTCCTGGGTTTGTGTAGTGTAATGTATTTGCTGCAACATATACGTCCATTCAACTTTAACTCCCCACCGTATGCAAATTAGCCAACGCTAGTGCAACTTCGCTTTGCTTGGCGCAGTAACGCTAGCGCAACTTCGCACAGAGTTCGGCACCCTGGACGCAACTTCGGATTTTAGCGAATTAGCGTTGTCCTGGCTAATCTACGCCTGGCAAAGTATTGCGATGTGAGCGAAGCTGGGGCTGGCCAATTTCCGCTGGTTAGTGAATTTGCCCCTTTGTATTAAGTGTTTTAGATTTTAACTGCTAAACCCCTTTCTTCCCACTGATCTTAATGTCATTGCTGCCTCTTTACTCATTTACCTACTAATAAAATCACACTCAATCCATTGCACTTCCATTTATATGAAACAATGAAAGAGCTCTGGAATGGGAAAACCATTACATTTTTCGAAGTACTGTAGTCATTCAGCTGGAACCATCGGAAAGCTGTAAGGCTACAGCTCAGTAGCAGCAATAAACATGTTTGGGATAGATGGAGATTGCATATGGGTCCATAACATCGCTTCTATACATAGGAACATGTAAAGCAGTGCCCACCATTCTGCTCGCTCCATTTTGAATAATCCATACACCAGTTTGAGACAGATTAGATTTGAAAGAGATTTTTAATTGCTTAGGAGTGCTATGTAGAATCCAATTCCAAAATACAGATAGATCAGAGAGAATTTTGCAGTCAAATGGTTAAAACTTTGCTAATAAATAACACTGTCCCAGACCTGAGCTGGAAGTTAGGGGTAAAAACAGCTTCTGCAGGATGCACGCCTATCTGATATTTATAGGGAAATGTACACTGTGACAGTTGTTTTTCGCTTATTTTACATTAAATGTAAAGTACAAAGACAAAGCTTGTTGTATGCATAGAACAGCAGTAGTCAACAGGAACGTCAACAGGAAAATCACTATTTTTCAATCACTAGAGCTGTTAATTTAAGATCTAGAAAGAATGCTCGAGAGCTTTGACAAGAAACACGAAAGCTGCCATTCGCCTAGATCAATGCAATTTATGCATAAAAGTTACACAATATGCATACAATAAGCTACTTATACTGTACTGGCTATTTAATGTAAAATACAAGACTGGACATATATTATTTTTTTAGGGTATGACCACACGTGCAGATTCGGGGAGATTAGTCGCCTCTTCTTCTTCGGGGTGACAATCTCCCTGAACGGCCTTCCCCCTGTCCTCCGCCGGCTAAATGAAAATCACCTGGGGGAAGGCACACACGGCGTTTCGTTTTCCAAAGTCGCCCGAAGTTGCCTCCCGAGGAAAACTAAGCGTTGCATGCGCCTTCGCACATTTTAGCCGGAGGAGGGCAGGGCGAAGGCAGTTTGGGGAGATTGTCGCCCCGAATCAGCTTGTGTGGCCAGACCCTTATAGGTCTCAGTGGATAGTAGTACAACCCAACATGTAATCATTGTGTCATTGTCTGAGCTGCTGCTTCTCTTGAGTGTATAAGGAGAACCACAATCCCACTAACTCAAAACAATAGGCACCAACATCAGAGACAGGTTGTCAGCATAGGCACTACTATTCCATTGTTACAATGTAAAATTCTTCAATGTCTGGACAGCACAATGTCGGTTCTCCTGCAAGGATACAGGGCATTTGCATATTGAATCCCTTAGGAGCAGCTCAGTGGTAAGAGCACAGATGTTCAAACAGGGAAAGGATCAGCTAACACTCAGCTGTAGTTGGAAGGACCTGGACATACAGGGTCTTCTCATTAAGGCTTGACAGTGCTGTACCAGGCTTCAACTCTATATGAAGGAAAAGGGAAGATGGAAAAGCAAGCTTGTGTTATAGATAAAGACCGCATAGGCACAGATACTGTAAACATTGACAATAAGAATTTTACAATTGCTCAGTTAACAGCTAGCCTTCAGTTATATGCATATTATAACATCAACATATCCAAGGGAAGTGGTTAAGACTTACTGGATTCCACTATAGATATTTAAATAGTTCATTAGTCAAGGCCCCCCTTTAGACCCTCTTGGATCTGCCTTCTTTCTATTTCCACCCTGGAGATTACGGGGCAAATTTACTAAAGGGGAAGTGACTAACGCTGGCGTAACTTCACTAGCGAAGGAGATAGACTCTAGCGCTACTTTGCACTCTTGCGCCAGACTTGACTTCACCACCTCAGACCAGGCGAAGTGCAACAGAGTAGATAGAAGTTCCTCAAAAAATAGTTGAATATTTTTCTAAGTCCCAAAAAATGCTGGCGTCTTTTCATTTTTCAGGGTGTTAGGAAATGTAGGGGGAAGCTGGGTACCCCAGAAAAAATGTACGATCTTTTGCAGTCTAACATATGGCACCTAAACTATACACTGTGCTCATGTGTAGGGCAATATAACTATTTTACTTTATTAAGGTTTCCCGGGCTTGTGTAATGTAATGTATTGGCTGCAACATATACGTCCATTCAACTTTAACTTCCTGCCGTATGCAAATTAGCTAACGCTAGCGCAACTTAGCGTCGATTGGGGCAGTAACGCTAGTACAACTTTGCGCCCTGTGCGCAACTTCGGATTTTAGTGAATTAGTGTTGTCCTGGCAAATCTACACCTGGCGAAGTGTGGCGATGTGAGTGAAGCCGTCGCTGGCGAATTTTCAGAGGTTAATGAATTTGCCCCTTCATGTGCACCTTTGTATATCAGGTAAGACAAAAGACAATGATCATTACTGTTAAGCCTTGATATTCAAGACCAGTGAAGACTACTAGCCAAAACCTATGTCCTTACCAAAGCTGTGCCCTGGCCAAGTTGCCATCCTTTAATGATACACAATGGAAGATAAATTTCACATTTTCTGGAGGACCTACTGCATATTATACTTTTACTTTGTTTGAAGAACATAACAAAACCAGGATTAATGGCAGCCCTGCTGTAAGGGAAGTGTGAAGCCTAAATCATACAAGAACAGGATAAAGCTTTGACTTGAGGAACCCATAAAGATTATGGAATACTACTGAAGTCTCCAATAAAAGGCAAAAACATTGTTGGCATGTATTTACTAGAATACAGATGATGTTTGCTTTGGTTGGTAAAATTGTTTGGGGGATTGATTTTATTTTAGAGACTGTGCTTTGGATTGGAAATCAGATACCAGTAATTGAATTTTGTCTCTAAAATTGAAAAGCAATATACTTATCCCAAGTGACAAGGGAGTTTATTTTAACTCCACTGGCACAGATTCTGCATCACTGTCATTCTCCTCTTCAGCAAGTGTTTGGAACAAACCTTACGCAGGGCAGGTAATAGAAGAGAGGAGGCTTAGGCAAGTAAATATCCTCTCTGCCCTGCCTAGTCTTAAAGGAGAAATCACTTTTCAGAGTAAGTAATGTTTTTAAAGGGGAAGGAAACCTAGTCAGCGCAATACCCCCCACCCCCCCTCCCGTTTGTTGCACACCCTCCCTCCTCCCCCCTGGCCTACCCGTCCCGCTGGGCAAATGCCCCTAACTTGTTACTTACCCTTCTGCGCAGGTCCAGGGAGTTCACAGACGACATCTTCTTCCACGCGATCTTCTTCCCGCTTTGAACGGCGCATGCGCAGTAGATCCGTACCGGCGAAATGATCCTACTGCGCATGCGCCAAAACGCCTTTCACAGCAGGAAGAAGATCGCGTGGAAGAAGATGTCGTCGGTGAACTCCCTGGACTGGATCTGCGCAGAAGACACACGTCCATCAAGTTCAACCTTTTAACTTTTTTTTTTTAACCTGCCTAACTGCCAGTAGGACCTGCTGGTTGTTTAGGTCAGTGACTCCAGAATGTTAAGAGCAATAATATAGTGAATAAAGTACCCCCTCTTGTAAAATATAAGGATATTATAAGTTACCGATGAGTTCCATGAGCATATAAAAACACGAGGCCGAAGGTAGAGTGCTTTTATACAGGCCATGGAACTCCAATGTAACTTCTAATATCATATTTTGCAACAGGGGGTACTTTATTATAATACACAAGTTTCGGTGAGTCATGTGACAGAAATGACATCATGCTCTGCTTATAAAGGATGACATCACTAAGTACTGTTTATAAGTATATAATACACAAACGCCATGAATATCTTGTAAATTATATCCTTATAAACGGTGAGTTCTGATGTCATCGGTTAGCGGTGAGTAGTGATGTAATTTCTGTCACATGACTCACTGAAATTTGTGTATTATAATAAAGTACCCCCAGTTGTAAAATATGAGGATATTAGAAGTTACCTCGGAGTTCCATGACCTGTATAAAAACACCCGGCCTTCGGCCTCGTCTTTTAATTGGGCCATGAAACTCCTCGGTAACTTATAATATCCTTATAATTTACAAGAGGGGGTACTTTATTCACTATATAATTTACAGTATATTCATGGTTCATGTGTATTATATAGTGGATAATGTAAACCCTGCTGTAATTTATAAAGATATTATGTCACCGAGGAGTTACGTGACCATATAAAACTACGAGGCCGTAGGCTTTTATACAGGTCACATAACTCTGAGGTGACTATTAATATCTTTATAAATTTCTGTAGGGGGTACATTATCCATTATAATTACATTGTTTTTATATTATTATTGATTTTTTTACTGTCTCCCTGCACTCCCCTTGTATGATTCTTCTCCTTTAACCTAAGTTCTGTGGCATCCTGACCACATGGTTGCAGTTATTTTGTTTTAAGCTAAAAAGTGGCAGAAGGGGAAAGGCACGAAGGGTGTAAAATGCAGGGGGGTGGGCAACACCAGAGATGAACTGAGTGAGATAAACAGAGAGGAGATTGATGGCACAAGAGGGCCGTGGGTGGGAGGGACAGACGCAGTGAGACTGAAGTTTGAAGCTGGAGGGTGGGAGCAGCAAACAGATCGAGATGAAGAGTAACAGGGTGTGGGAGTGGCAGATAGAGTGTGACTGAAGAAGGAGGGGGAGCAGTAGAGAGAGGCAGATGGAGCAATATTGAAGTTGCCTGGAGGATTGGAGCGCTGAAGAAACAGGAGAGAATGGTGACAGGGTGTGGGAGGGGCAGCGGGCGGAGCAGAAGAGGAAGACCGAGGCAGACGAAGCAAGATCAGTAATGGAGGGGGAACAGAAGAGGAAGAGAGACACTGAGGGGTATATTTATCAAAGAGTGAAGTTAATAGTGAAGTTCCGCCACAAGAGTGAAATTCCGCCACTCTCCATTGATTTCTATGGGATTTTTATAGGCATATTTATCAAAGGGTGAACTTTCACTTCACCCATTGATAAATACGCCTTTCAAAATCCCATAGAAATGAATTGAGAGCTGCGGAATTTCACTCTAGTGGCGGAACTTCACTCTTAGATAAATTTACCCCTGAGGGAGCAAGCAGCAGAGGGTGGGAGACAAAAGGAGAACGGAGAGGTAGGAAAGGCAGCACGACCTTAATAGGAGGCGCGAGAGAGCGCGCTGAGTGAAGGCGGAAGTGGGAAAGTGAGGCAGACAGGCAGGAGGAAAAGCTGTAGGGAGAGTGCAGCAGTGACAACTGCTGACGCATTAAGCTATAAACGGCGCGTTCTGATGCCAGAACGTGCCGTTTATAAGGATATAATTTACAGTCTGGTCCCATAGGGAAATGACCAGACTGTAGATTATATAAATATACGCATTCAGGCTTAGGAGCCATTATCTAGAATAAGGGATCTTATAAAAAATGTCTCTAATATAATTAGTTAGCCAAAAATGCAATGTATAAAGGCTGGAGTGACTGGATGTGTGATATAATAGCCACAACACTACTTCCTTCTTTTCAGCTCTCTTGGTTGCCACTGATTGGTTACCAGGCAGTAACCAATCAGTGACTTAAGGGGGGGGGCACATGAATCATAACTGTTGCTTTTAAATCTGAGCTGAATGCTGAGGATCAATTGCAAACTCACCGAACAGCTATGTCCCATGTGGCCCCCCTTAAAGTCGCTGACTAACTCAGCTTTATAGAGCTGAAAAGCAGGAAGTAGTGTTCTGGCTATTATGTTAGACATCCAGTCACTCCAGCCTTTATACATTACATTTTTGGCTAACTAACTATATTAGAAACATTTTTTATTTTGCACAGCCTATTTACCTAGTTTTTATTTTCACATTGAACTGTTCCTTTGATGACAATAGTCAGCTGAGCTTAACCAATTTAGTGTAACGTAGGAGTATTGTTTGAACACCAACGTGCTTAATATTAGAACACATTCCAAACAGAATAAAACCCTGTACCAAGGCTCTGCAGTTTATATAATTGTGAGGATTTCCTCCTTGCCTGCACACCAGCGGGAGCTGTCCTACATTCTGACACACAAAGGAAGGCTCGATTCCTCCTTGGTAAGCTATAAGTTGTGCTAGAAGCTGTCTTTTCTGCAAAATAGGTCTCCAGCGAGGAGCCTTTGTTCTTGTAATTAGGAAGAGCTGAAGTTCTCATGAAACCAATTCTCTCTAAGTGCGCAAAACAGGTAGGCATGATTTGCCATAACCAACTGAGATGTTAACTGGCTCCAAAGCGTTAAATTGCTTTTGTTACTCACCTTCATTAAGTGCACAGTCCAAAAACAATCGAAACCGTCTGCTTCGAAGGCCGAAAACTTTAGCCACTTCATGGAATAAACCAGAGCAAGTCAGACCATTCTGACCAAGAGGGTTTTCCAATAGCAGTGTTCCTAAACGGATGAACACGCATATTGATCACACTCATGCACACCAGGCTTTAAAGGAAAACTATACCCCCAAAATGAATACTTAAGCAACAGATAGTTTATATCAAATTGAATGACATATTAAAGAATCTTACCAAACTTGAATATATATTTACATAAATATTGCCCTTTTACATCTCTTGCCTTGAACCACCATTTCGTGACTCTATCTCTGCTGCCTCAGAGATCACCTGACCAGAAATACTACAACACTGTAACAGGAAGAAGTGAGGAAGCAAAAGGCAGAACTCTGTCTGTTAATTGGCTCATGTGACCTTACATGTGGTTTGTATGTGTGCACAGTGAATCTTACGATCTCAGGGGGCGGACCTTATTTTTTAAAATGGCAATTTTCTATTTATGATTACCCAATGGCACATACTACTAAAAAAGTATATTATTATGATAATGGTTCATTTACATGAAGCAGGGTTTTACACATGAGCTGTTTTACTCAGTATCTTTAATAGAGACCTACATTGTTTGGGGGGTATAGTTTTCCTTTAAGTAACGATTCTAAAACAGGACTATGCATTACCTTGTCTCTCTTCGTTTAGAAGCCTAAGATTGATATACTGACACAGCAGTTGACTCCCATCAGCAGATACCTCTGCGGGTGAGGCAGAACATACTTGCAGGGTTTTCCCACTAAGACTTAAAAGGTTGCAGTCATTCCGAAGTTCTAGAGGTGAGACAAAAGCACAAGTAGAAGTATTCCCATGGTGAACAGCTTTAAAAGAATTATGACTGAAGCATATATTACATACACTTTCCTTATCTAGTGTGACATAAAGGAGACAAACACCTCTTCAGAGCTTACCTGTTTTGCCGCAGTACATGTTAAATTGGGGGCTCAGATGGAATATGTTGCAGACAGCAGATTTGAGCTCAGCCAGCTTAGATAGTGCATCTCCTTTAGGATTCTCTAGCAGTAGGCAACCACCTAAAACAGAGCAAAAGAAGAGAAGCTTTATAGCATAAGGTAATCATTTATTTGTTTTCAATTTAAATGTAACTGTGAGTCTATTGAGGGAATGTAATAGGTTTCATTAAAGCAAAAAAACGTTTGCAAACACCTTTGATTCCCATTGTTTGTGTCCTTTAGAACTGATTTGAGACCTCAACGACTTCCTCGCAAAGTTTGTGAACAAATGGTTTTTGCATACGTGCGATGTAATCAAATTTCACAATCGAAACTACAGAGCAGGTGCCAGCGCTTACCTTAGCTTAGCAATAATGAGCATTATAATAATCGCCAGTGAATGATTTTACATTGCGAGCAGCACTAAACATTCACAAAAGCACCATTTCAATCAACGATGTTGATTATAATTACTCTCCCTCTTAAGTGTCATATGTTGAACGATTTGGTCACATATGTATGGCCAAACTGCACTGACTGCATCAATTTAAAGGGATTCTGCCAAGGGAAACCATGTTTTTTCAAAATGCATCAGTTAATAGTGCTACTCTAGCAGACTTCTGCACTAAAATCCATTTTTTCAAAAGGGAAAAGATTTTTTTTTTTATGTTTAATTTTGAGATTCGACATGGGCTAGGCTTATTGACCGTTTCCCAGGTGCCCCCAGTCATGACTTCTGCTCTGATACATTTCTGTCACTCTTTATTGCTGCGCTGCAAGTTGGAGGGATATTACCCCTCTGCCCCCCACAGCTTTCTGAAAGCACATCTATCTATCTATCTACATACATATATATATATATATATATATATATATATATACATACATATACATACACTCTTGTTGGTTCAGGAATAATATTTTATATGTAGAGTGAATTATTTGCAATGTAAACAATGTCATTTAGAAATAAAAACTACACCAGAAAAATCATGATAGTATCCCTTTAAGTGCAGCTAAAACATATTTGCATTGGCAAATGACCCCACACAGGTGATAATGAGGCCATTCAAGCTGTTTTGGGTGATCAACTCTGTGTGGACAAACCCAAATATTATAACGGGCTTTTTTAGGAGTCCCTCATATGGACTAACTTGTTTAATTTGGTACCAAATTGGAAAACACAGTTAATTTATCAGTAGTGTTCCTTCTACCAAACATATCTACTATGTAACCTGAAAAACACTATGTTTGCAAAAGAACCAATATTTCAGGGCTTACTTTGTTCTGTGCCATTAACAGATATTTTTAGATTGACGTAGGCGCAGGCAGGACCAGAATCTCCAGCTACAGACTGTTGTGACCCTCTGACCAGCGTAATCTCTAAATCAGATAGTTTCAGCTAGATAGAGCAAACATTACAGTTAGATACAATGGAATTTAAGAGTATATTTTAGTTATGTTTACATGCAAAAACAGCAAGTTGAGTTGGAACAGTGAAGATGGGCCTAATTTTGCCCAATGTGTTTCAGTTTTTGCTAAAGGGTGGGCCACAAACTGACAGACTTAAATGTTGGAAGGCCAACTGGAACATGAGAGTTTTTTTGTCCTTGCTAAATCCATATCTATGTAGCTATATAGATCATCTGAATCCTTTCATCTGAAAAACGTATTTTATATATTTATAATATTCTTTCCTCATCCACAATTCTTATTTCCCCCTATTTCACCAACTCTCCCTTTTATTCTACTTGATACTAAATTCTGAACTCCTTATTCCCCTTCTATCCTCCCTTTCTCTCCAGACTGGTTTTCTCTCTAACTTACTCTTGCCCTCTGCTATTTACTCTACATTCCCTTATGCCTTTCCATTATATGATCCTCCCATTTTTTTTTCTTCTTCCCCCTACTGCCACTTGCCCTCTTCCCTTTCTTCTGTGATATTTTTCTGTATTCTGCCCCTGCCCCCCCCCCCTGTGTTCTACTCACTACCTTAAACTTAAGCTCTTCTATTTCTCAGTCCTTATACAGGGCTCCCTTACCCGTTGCTCATTCGGTTTTTTCAGTTATCTACCCAACCCACCTTCATTCTGATCTCCCATTCTCATCTCTACATGCTCCTCTCTCTGCATTAGGTGGTTTTCCTTTAATTTCTTATGTATCTGGACCAATAATTGCTAAACTCTGCTTTACGATACTTAAGGAAGCTCCATACTTGGAAAGGCACACACAGGTGAGACAATAACCGGTGAACCATGCTACTACACATTTACCATGATATCTGACAAAGGGATTTTGCAGGCTGCAGGGCAGATGTGTTATGATTTGAACTGCAGCAAGCCAAGAGTCACTATTTTAGCAGGAAAATACAAAATATCAATATTCTAAGGGTTTAGCAAGACATTCTCCCTTTGAATAAAATCTTTAGAATAAGGTTTTACATCACATGGTTATGAATCTTTGTTGAGGAAGTAATACAGGTCACTGCTGGAAAGTGGTACAGGTCAGCTCACCATCCAAATCAACTCAGTTCACATACCTGTGTCTTCTCCTTTATAACAACACTGCTAGATGGGGGCACTGGGTAAGGTTTCAGAGGAGACTTTACAGTGGCTAGAATGAAGTCAGTGTGCCTCTCAATAACAGACTGTAGGTAATTTCCCTCTGGGAGTGATTGGTAGTAAATGGTGATCTCATCAGTAGGAACCAAATTTCCCTGGAGAACAGTACAAGGTCAAATGCCACAGATGCACAGACTGTAAGCTTTAATTATGGTCTAGTGTAGAATATTTCTAATTTGAAAACATATTAAAATGCCCATTGAGTAGATCTGCAGTCACTGATTCAAAGCAGGGCAGAGATGCAACAGACAGCGGTTCTCTTAAAAAAAATTGCCAAATAAGATGTAATAAACAGATAGTTCTACTTTTGTAAGTAATTGTCACTTGAAGGCCCTAAACCTGACTGTTTTGCCAACCTGACTGTCTCTTCTTAACCTGACAGAGTTTCTAATGCTAACTCCTGCTGCACAACTTTGGCAGCCTGCTCATAGAGGAACAGGGTAGTAAGAAAGGTAATGTAAAAGCATCAGGCAAATAGTTTTATGGCAAAATTATAAATAGCATTCAAAGACAACGTTATAATAGATAATAAAAAAGGTTATTTTCTGATGTCAGTATCTCTTTAAGGACATCTTCTTCTTGTGTGTAGCTATTATTAGACAACTAGTTGGCCGTCAATGAGATTATTAATGAAATTAGGCTTGAAAATCTTCACAGTGAAATGTTATTTTTTTCCCCCCTAAAGGCTTCATTTCTTTCATTTCATGTATAGGCCAATGTATTAGTCTACAGAAAATATTTTAACAAGTGCAAAACAGACCCAACGATAAAAACAAAATCCTTGGGTCTTGCGTCCAAACTCTTATGTCCACTGAAACCTATGACTGGATTTGTTAAACATGCCCCAGCGTGTTAATTTCAAGAAGTTCAAGAAATTGTCTAAATGAAGTTTGCAGCAACAAAAACATCATCAGGACTTAAGGCACATGGTCACTGTCTCCTGCTTAAGGAAACTCATTTTTTTAATGATCACATTAAAGATTATGTTTGCCATTCCTTTAGACAATATTATACCATCAAATAGTTGCTTTTATAGACATCAAAGGTCATTTAAAGTGGCAGCAATAAGGTACTAGAAATTAAACGGATGCTAATTATGATGATACTCTCCAATAATGGGCCTTTTACAAAACGATTCTCTCCCACCCCCCAAAAGGAGCATTTCCAAGTTTTAAAGGCTGCGTGTCTGCTGGCAATGTTTTAAGAGTATTAAGGATATTTTTCATCAGCAGCTGCAATGCTCTTTCTAATCTTTTCAAGGGTCAAGGAAACGGTATTAAAAGGCGAAGAGCAATTATCTGATAATATAACTACAATGAATGCAATTATCTGTCGCCAAAAATACATTTATTATGTGGAAATGCTATGTTTAGTTATTACACCAGAAAGAAGAACACAAACAGATTGGGTTTATCTGAGTAGACTTTAGGTGTGCACAAGCTGAAAATGAGATACTAAAAAAAGACGCTTCCAACGGCAAGAAATTAGAATTAGTAATGCTTGAAAATAAATGTTTGGCACTCTAGACGTGATAAATGCAAAAAAAAAAAAAAAAAAAACAGAAACAGACCTTTTTCCTCAGCTTTTGGATGCGGTTAATCACTTCTCTAGCAACACCTTCATCCACCATGGACTGGTCTGGTGTAACGTCTAACAAGACCAATACCTGCAGAGAAAAGTAAAAAAAGATGAGGGATGAGGTAAGGAAGACTGGTGTCAATGTCCAGAAGCAACAAAACTTTTAGGGAAGAAACACAAGTATTAATGAATGAAATTCTCTGCCTGCTATGTACGTTGAGAGACAAAGTTGTAACAATAGATAGAAACAGTCAGTCATATTTAAATGGGTGGCTCACCTTTAAATTCACTTTTAGTATGTTATAGAATGGCCGATTCCAAGCAACTTTTCAATTGGTCTTCATTATTTATTTTTTAGTTTTATAATTATTTGCCTTCTTCTTCTGACACTTTCCAGCTTTCAAATTGGGGTCACTGACCCCATCTAAATTCAAATACTCGATAAGGCTACACATTATTGCTATTGTATTACTCATCTTTCTATACAGGCCCTGTCCTATTTTTATTCCAGTCTCTTATTCAATCAATGCATGATTGCTGGGATAAGTTGGACCCTTGCAATTAGATTGCAGACATTTCAAACTGGAGAGCTGCTGAATAAAAAGCTAAATAACTCAAACAGCATAAAAAATTAAAACCAATTGCAAATTGTCTCAGTATATCACTCTCTAAACCATACTAAAAGTTAATCTAAAGGTGAACAACCCCTTTAATTATCCTTTCTATAAATTCATTTAGGGCTGTTCCTCAAAGACCTCTGAAGCCATTTGCCACCCAATAATTAAAAGTGGTCTTACTAAGGAAACTATGAACACGTAACTGTAATTCTGTAATAAGAAACTTATATTGGTGGAATAAGAGTTGTGGGAAGATTCTTACCTGGGCATCTGAATGAGCTTCAAAATGAGCATCTTCTCCAGATACTTGGTCAAAAGTGTAAAGAAGCCTAATATCCTCCTCATGTAGCTCATGGCCTTCCACAACTATGGAACCTGCAAGGCACAAAACCATACAAAAAAACTTAGAGATGTGCCTAATTATTACCATACACACACACACACACACACATACCAACACACAAAAGCATTAAGGCAGCCATCTAATAGAGGTCTAATTGTTCAACAAAAACTCTGTTAAAAAAAAAAAAAGAAAAGAAAAATGATGATATCCTTACCAGTCTTCTGGAATTCTTCCAACTGATTGCTCTTCAGTTCCTTAATGGCAGCCATAACTGATTTGAAAGCCCCCTTTAACCGTTTCCCAAGTACCATGTGATCTGGCTCTGCCCTTAGCCGAATCCCATATTTGTCTTTGTTTGTGGAAACTGTAACTTGTTTCACATTAAGTTCCTGCACAATTAAGAACATTACAGGCATTAGATCATATACGTTTACTGGAAAACCACCAGCATATAAATAAATACTTTACAAAGACAGGTTGAGAATTGCATATGTGGTCATGTGTGTGCGTGCTTAGGCCAGTGGGTGAGCGGAGGTTCTAATCTAAAGGATGCCTGTGGGTGCCAAAAAGTGAGTTGCTTTTATACCTGTTCACCAAAATGATAATTTCTTAGTCATACTTGCCAGCAAAATGCAGTTGCCGTATGACCAAAAGCTTAATATCTGCAAGCAGCTTCTTTTAAAGGGAAGTCTTGACATACAAATCAAACGTCAGTTGGAAAGCAAAGCCTTTGATAAAAATGCAAAGAATAATGGATATCGGGAACAGTCTAAATAGAACTCCCTCCAGCAATTAAAAGCAAAATGTCATATTGTTAATTAATAATCTGAAATGTAGATAATCCAGTGGAACATCAAAGAGACCAATTTGCATTGGTAATTTCTAAGGAGTAACATACTCTGCCCCTACTAAAGCAAGTTTCTATTAGAAGGGGTGGATGCTGGGAATTCTGCAAGCACATGAAACAACTTATGGCAACCCATGCGGTATTCCAAATGCTAACGAACTACAACTCACAAACTCTGCCCGATGGAGAATTTTTGAGGTTTTGTTCAATATCAGCCGGAAGGCTACATGGGATACATGCATTAAAGGAAAACTATACCCCCAAAATGAACACTTAAGCAACAGATAGTTCATATGATATTAAGTGGCATATTAAAGAATCTTACCAAACTGGAATAGATATTTAAGTAAATATTGCCCTTTTACATCTCTTGCCTTGAGCCACCATTTCGTGATGGTGTCTGTGCTGTCTCAGAGATCACCTGACCAGAAATACTACAACTCTAACTGTAACAGGAAGAAGTCTTGAAGCAAAAGACACAACTCTGTCTGTTAATTGGCTCATGTGACCTAACAAGTATGGTTTGTTGGTATTTTTGTGAGTACAGTGAATCCTACGATCCCAGGGGGCGGCCCTTATTTTTTAAAATGGCAATTTTCTATTTATGATTACCCAATGGCACATACTACTAGAAAAGTATATTATTATGAAAATGGTTTATTTACATGAAGCAGGGTTTTACATATGAGCTGTTTTATGCAATATCTTTTTATAGAGACCTACATTATTTGGGGGGTATAGTTTTCCTTTAATAGAACTGCTCACCTCTTTAATGTATTTTTCCAGGGATTTGATATCTGCTAGGGCTTCAGAGTCTTGGTGGATGACTATCACTTCCTTCAGTGGGTACTGCAGGAGAACAAAGTGCCAAATTAACATCAGTGCAGGCAACATGTCAGTGCATCTGCTGACACAACATAAATCATTAGATAGTGAATACAGCCATGTTTATCACTCACCTTAACTGGAAGGGTCTTACGGTCACGGATGACTCTTCCTAGCTCAATGACAGACTGCATGCGTGACACTGCACCCTCAATCTTTTTGTCAATCAAGTCCTCCCTGATTAAGATTTCACAAAGACAATAAGCACGGCATATGAAGACGGAAATATTTAACTTTGAATACTTTACAAGAGATATTCTGCCATTTATTTGCTAAGATATTACCTGGCAATGGGCAGCATTAGATAGTGGATGCTTTTTGTGTCCTTATCTTGCATGGAAGTTGGATCTATTAACAGTCTCAGCTTTTGGTACATCATCTCTGTGATGAATGGTGTGAATGGGGCCTGTGTTAATAAGAAAAGACATCGCCACTCATCTTTAGTCCCTGTCATTTGTATCATCACGGTCCAAACCACAATGCCACATTAATGCAGCAAACAGTGTTACTCACCATTAATCTGCACATGGAGAAAAGGACACTGAACAAGGTTTCCAGAGCCATTTGGCAATCTTCTGTACCACTCTCACCCTAATGCAAAATCGAGAAAGTAATGATAAAGGAGTAGGATAAATAAAAAATTCAATGCACACAATGGATTAAGCCCACCATAAGATCTGCTTGTTTGGCAAGGTTGCCCAGGAGGCAACAATCTGATTACACTGCATGCCTACAGAGATCAATTAGGTGAAGATTGCGTCAACACATCGATGTAGCCCTTGCCCAATGGGATGTTCACCTATGCCCTATAGATATTTGACAGGTCATGGAAAGGTGAACTACCAACTCAGTCTGGAGGGGCTGAGCCATTGTTCACACCTGTAATAACCCCTGCACTGTTCACACCTGTAACACCTCTACTGTGCACACCCTAAATCCCTGTACTGTTCACATCTCAGACCCAGACTGCCCACATTGTTCTCACATCAGACAATATGCTGGAAGGTCATCAGCATTGTGTCACTTATGAACTGTTCATCATACAGTCCTGATAGGTTTCCCTGTCTCCTGCTCTATTCTGCCTTCCCTATTCCCTATATGTGTGTGTCATACTCTGCCTTCCCTATGGTACCTGTGTGTGCCATATTCTGCCTTCCCTATGCTCATTGTGTGTGCCAAACTCTGCCTGCCCTATGCTCTGTATGTGCCATTCTCTGCCTGCCCTATGCTCCGTATGTGCTGTACTCTGCCTGCCCTTTGCTTGTTGTGTGTGCCATACTCTGCCTGCCCTATACTCCCTGTGTGTGCCATACTGTGCATGCCCTATGGTCCGTACGTGACATACTCTGCCTGCCCTATTCTCATTGTGTGTGCCATACTCTGCCTGCCCTATGCTCCCTGTGTGCCATACTCTGCCTACCCTATGCTCCCTGTGTGTACCATACTCTGCCTGCCCTATGCTCCCTGTATGTGTGCCATACTCTGCCTGCCCTACGCTCCCCAAGTGTGCCACACTCTGCCTGGCTTCCATTATTGGCCCTCCACCACGTAGGCCAGAAAAATTCAGACCCTCGGTACCACAGGAGTTGGACAGCACTGCTGTTAGGTCAGCCTAGCTGCTGATTGGTTTTTATCAAAAAGTGTGGAGTGCCATCAGCTCCACTACACAGCCTGGGAAAGGAGGCAGCAGGAACTGGAACAGATGGGCGGGACTAATAGGGTTTTGGCAAAAATGTTCATAAATCAACCGTGACACTACTGTTTAAGCAGATTCCTTCTATATTTAGCGTAGCGGCACATTCTGGTTTTTCACTCAATATCTCTCAATATGGAAGGACAGCACATAACACAACAAAGTAATAATGGGATGGGCACATCCAGGTCAACTTACCTTTAACCGTCTACGGTTCATGCGCACATACCAGTTTGTGAGCATATCAACAAATTTAACAAGCCGTGGGACCACTGTGTATAATCTGTAGGCTGTATGGGAAAAAATTATAGAGTAAGCAAGACCCTTCCTTTCTGTCTAAATCAGTTTGTAAATTAAGATCCATAGTTGGAAGCAGGAGGATAATATGGCTAGAGAGACAAAGGATTAAATGTGGACAGGAGGGGATGCAGGTATTGGCACTGGCCTAGCCACACGCCAGAAATGAATCCAGCAATGAATGAAAAGCCAATACCTCTTTATGCATCAAACGGGGTGATCCCAAAGTTTATTCCATGGTGCTCTTGACACAGTTCACAAGATCAAACGTTTGATCTTGTGAACTGTGTCAAGAGCACCATGGAATAAACTTTGGGATCACCCCGTTTGCCGCATAAAGAGTTATCGGCTTTTCATTCATTGCTAGAGAGAGAAAGGATACAGAGGAGTACAGTCTGAGGGAAATAGATTTAAAACCAGACAGAGAATTTATATAAATATATAGATGAAAAAGTAGAGCGAGAGAGAAGAAGAAATTGAGAGTTGCCTACCAGACATTTCAGCCTTAAAGAACTGCACTAGAGACTGAGTAAAGGAGATGATCCACTTGTCCATGATGTTGCTGCTTTGCTGTTTGGTGCTCTCATTAAATAGGAAGTGGATGTCTTCTTCCTATGAAAGTATGCAGGAGACATCCATGTAATGGGCTGTGCAGTTTTTTCCTTAAACTAATCACAGATCATCCTACAGTGTTTTAATAACCGCGACCATTTATTTGGTACAAAGTCAGGCAAACAAGAGATACACGGCACTGCCCCTACTTGATAAAAGTATGCTTAGCCCATTAATTAAAAAATACTGCTGTATATACTGTATCAGTGCATCTGAGATTGCTTATTCAAACCTAGGGTGTTTGAGCTAACTGCCATCAACCTGGGATTTTTCTATTTCTCTGTACATGTACCACAAAAAATTTAAACATCTTAATAAACATTTAAATAAAATATACTTTTCTCCTGTTGCACTTGCAGAATTTTTATCCCAATAGCGTTTGTACCATTTGTAGCAAGAATTTCTTTTGTAGCAGAGTGGGGGGGTATGTCAGATCCTGTAGGGCCAAACTGGCACAGCAGACAGCAGATAAACTATTAGATTATACAGGTATGGGACCGGTTATCCAGAATTCTGTGGACCTAGGGTTTTCTGGATTAGGGATCTAATTTTCTCATGCCATAAGTCTACTAGAAAATCATGTAAACATTAAATAAACCCAACAGGCTGTTTTGCTTCCAATAAGGATTAATTATATCTTAGCTGTGATCAAGTACAAGCTACTGTTTTATTATTACAGAGAAAAAGGAAATCATTTTTTAAAATTTGGATTATTTGGATAAAATGGAGTCTATGGGGGATAATTGGTTTCTGGGTAACGGATCTCATATCTGTACAAAAGCTCTTTAAACACCAAGTGCATAAATGTTTTATTAACCTACACTAGATAGATGCAGGTATGGGACCTGTTATCCAGAATGCTCAGGGCCTGGGGTTTCCCCGATAACGGATCTTTCCATAATTTGTCTACTAGAAAATCATATAAACATTAAACAAAAACAAAAGGCTGGTTCTGCTTCTAATAAGGATTTATTATGTTGTAGTTGGGATCAAGTACAAGCTACTGTTTTATTATTACAGAGAAATCAATTTAAAAAATGTGAAGTATTTGATTATAATGGAGTCTATGGGAATCAGGCTTTCTGTAATTCGGAGCTTTCAGCATAATGGGTTTCTGGATAACGCACCCCATACCTTTATATCAATGTGACATATTTTCAACAATACTTTCAGGCAGTTAAGAGGAGGCCAGGCAGCTTTTTGAACTAGTGGGTTGTTGCAAATGATCTTACTATAGCTATATAACTTACAGAGCAAGCAGCTGTCAGAAGCAGTTCTTTTAACTACAGGATTCGGCCTTTTTCAGCAGGATTCGATTCGGCCGTATCCTTCTGCCTGACCGAACCAAATCCGAATTTACATATGCAAATTAGGGGCGGAGAGGGAAATTGCGTGACTTTTTGTCAGAAAACAAGGAAGTAAAAATTGTTAACCCCTTCCCACCCCTAGTTTGCATATGCAAATCATGGTTTGGATTCTTTCGGTATTCGGCCGAATCTTTCCCAAAAGATTTATGGGTACGGCCGAATCCAAAATAGTGGATTCGGTGCATCCCTACTTTTAACTAGGTTGTCGGGTTTCTAATCGTGTATAATTCTCTGAAATAGCAGTAGGTTCCTTGGGAACAGATAAGAACTGTCTGTCTTTGAACTTTCCTATTTGTGTTTCAAATAGGTTCTCCATGCATTTTGCTATCACACTTCCATACAACAGTTATTCTACACTGAAAAGGACCACTGGGAAAGTGTACAAATTGTGAAAAATAAAACATGATTGAAACAGCACAATTATTAGACCACAATGCTTTACTGAAACTGCATTTGCATAGTACATGTGGTAAGCAGTAAATAGAGTTCAATGTGGTCAGAAACAGCTGTAGGTATGCATGGAAATGGCATGCAGCCTCATTATGATATATTTTGGGCATCTCCTGTCGGAATCAACGATTGATTGTGGCAGCATTCTAGAAGCAATATACCCTCAGAATTGACCAGCCAGATGACAGGTGGTTAAGACTACCAGAACAACCCACATATCCACTGTGGGTACAAATGCCAGTCTGTATGTGCCCTGATTCCTATAAACAGGTCTTCATTTAGATTTTGTTCCAGCATCAGTGTCCGATTTACAGGTATTAGGAACCGCACTAGCAAATTCTTTATCCCTATGATCAGGGCCGGAACTAGGGGTAGGCAGAGTAGACGCACACCTAATTTTTTTGGCACAACAGGTACAGTTTTGGGGGGGCTGGGGGGCAATGCATTTTTTGGCACAACAGGTACAGACTTTGGGGGGGGGAAATATTTTGGGTGCTGCTGGCTGGCACATGTACAGATTGGGGGCAATATTTTGGCAGCTGCTGGCTGGCACATGTACAGATTGGGGCAATATTTTAGGTGCTGCTGGCTGGCACAGGTACATATTGGGGCAATATTTTAGGTGCTGCTGGCTGGCACAGGTACATATTGGGGCAATATTTTGGGTGCTGCTGGCTGGCACAGGTACATATTGGGGGAGATATTTTAGGTGCTGCTGGCTGGCACAGGTACATATGGGGGCAATATTTTGGGTGCTGCTGGCTGGCACAGGTACATATTGGGGGCAATATGTTGGGTGCTGCTGTCTGGCACATGTACATATTGGGGGCAATATTTTGGGTGCTGCTGGCTGGCACAGGTACATATTGGGAGCAATATTTTGGGTGCTGCTGGCTGGCACATGTACAGATTGGGGGCAATATTTTGGGTGCTGCTGGCTGGCACATGTACAGATTGGGGGCAATATTTTGGCAGCTGCTGGCTGGCACATGTACATATTGGGGCAATATTTTGGGTGCTGCTGGCTGGCACAGGTACATATTGGGGGAGATATTTTAGGTGATGCTGGCTGGCACAGGTACATATTGGGGCAATATTTTGGGTGCTGCTGGCTGGCACAGGTACATATTGGGGGCAATATTTTGGGTGCTGCTGGCTGGCACAGGTACATATTGGGGACAATATGTTGGGTGCTGCTGGCTGGCACATGTACATATTGGGGGCAATATTTTGGGTGCTGCTGGCTGGCATAGGTACATATTGGGGCAATATTTTGGGTGCTGCTGGCTGGCACAGGTACATATTGGGGGCAATATGTTGGGTGCTGCTGGCTGGCACATGTACATATTGGGGGCAATATTTTGGGTGCTGCTGGCTGGCACAGGTACATATTGGGGGAGATATTTTGGGTGCTGCTGGCTGGCACAGGTACATATTGGGGGAGATATTTTAGGTGCTGCTGGCTGGCACAGGTACATATGGGGGCAATATTTTGGGTGCTGCTGGCTGGCACAGGTACATATTGGGAGCAATATTTTGGATGCTGCTGGCTGGCACATGTACAGATTGGGGGCAATATTTTGGCAGCTGCTGGCTGGCACATGTACAGATTGGGGCAATATTTTAGGTGCTGCTGGCTGGCACAGGTACATATTGGGACAATATTTTGGGTGCTGCTGGCTGGCACAGGTACATATTGGGGGAGATATTTTAGGTGATGCTGGCTGGCACAGGTACATATTGGGGGCAATATTTTGGGTGCTGCTGGCTGGCACAGGTACATATTGGGGGCAATATTTTGGGTGCTGCTGGCTGGCACAGGTACATATTGGGGACAATATGTTGGGTGCTGCTGGCTGGCACAGGTACATATTGGGGACAATATGTTGGGTGCTGCTGGCTGGCACATGTACATATTGGGGGCAATATTTTGGGTGCTGCTGGCTGGCACAGGTACATATTGGGGGCAATATGTTGGGTGCTGCTGGCTGGCACATGTACATATTGGGGGCAATATTTTGGGTGCTGCTGGCTGGCACAGGTACATATTGGGGGAGATATTTTGGGTGCTGCTGGCTGGCACAGGTACATATTGGGGGGAGATATTTTAGGTTCTGCTGGCTGGCACAGGTACATATTGGGGCAATATTTTGGGTGCTGCTGGTTGGCACAGGTACATATTGGGAGCAATATTTTAGGTGCTGCTGGCTGGCACAGGTACATATTGGGGGCAATATTTTGGGTGCTGCTGGCTGGCACAGGTACAGATTGGGGGCAATATTTTGGGTGCTGCTGGCTGGCACAGGTACAGATTGGGGGCAATATTTTGGATGCTGCTGGCTGGCACATGTACAGATTGGGGGCAATATTTTGGCAGCTGCTGGCTGGCACATGTACAGATTGGGGCAATATTTTAGGTGCTGCTGGCTGGCACAGGTACATATTGGGACAATATTTTGGGTGCTGCTGGCTGGCACAGGTACATATTGGGGGAGATATTTTAGGTGATGCTGGCTGGCACAGGTACATATTGGGGGCAATATTTTGGGTGCTGCTGGCTGGCACAGGTACATATTGGGGGCAATATGTTGGGTGCTGCTGGCTGGCACATGTACATATTGGGGGCAATATTTTGGGTGCTGCTGGCTGGCACAGGTACATATTGGGGGGAGATATTTTAGGTGCTGCTGGCTGGCACAGGTACATATTGGGGCAATATTTTGGGTGCTGCTGGCTGGCACAGGTACAGATTGGGGGCAATATTTTGGGTGCTGCTGGCTGGCACAGGTACATATTGGGAGCAATATTTTGGGTGCTGCTGGCTGGCACATGTACAGATTGGGGGCAATATTTTGGGTGCTGCTGGCTGGCACAGGTACATATTGGGGGCAATATTTTGGGTGCTGCTGGCTGGCACATGTACAGATTGGGGCAATATTTTGGGTGCTGCTGGCTGGCACATGTACAGATTGGGGGCACTATTTTGGGTGCTGCTGGCTGGCACAGGTACATATTGGGGGCAATATGTTGGGTGCTGCTGGCTGGCACATGTACATATTGGGGGCAATATTTTGGGTGCTGCTGGCTGGCACAGGTACATATTGGGGGGAGATATTTTAGGTGCTGCTGGCTGGCACAGGTACATATTGGGGCAATATTTTGGGTGCTGCTGGCTGGCACAGGTACAGATTGGGGGCAATATTTTGGGTGCTGCTGGCTGGCACAGGTACATATTGGGAGCAATATTTTGGGTGCTGCTGGCTGGCACATGTACAGATTGGGGGCAATATTTTGGGTGCTGCTGGCTGGCACAGGTACATATTGGGGGCAATATTTTGGGTGCTGCTGGCTGGCACATGTACAGATTGGGGCAATATTTTGGGTGCTGCTGGCTGGCACATGTACAGATTGGGGGCACTATTTTGGGTGCTGCTGGCTGGCACAGGTACAGATTTTGTGTGCTGTTGGCACAGGCAGAATATTTTGGCTGCTGCTTGCATGGATAATTGATGGATTGCACTTTTCTCTTAGTAGTTGTGTTAAAAGAAAAATGTTGTGGATATTCTAGTATTTGCACTTTGTTTAACAGGATAAAATTATCCTACCGTTTTGGTTTTTATGATATTTTTTTAGTGTACTTTATTTTTAACATTACATATTTATATAAAACAAAAGTTTAATTCATTAATGTGTTTCAAGGTTTCTTTATTAAAAAAAACTGTAAGTGATTAGGTGGTAAATGGTCCTACAGAACGGGGGGGGGGGGGGGGCGCTGATTGAAGTCCTTGCCTAGGGTGCCAAACTACCTTGGCCCGGCTCTGCCTATGATCGTAATGCCAAGGACGCTCACTGTATGTACACCGAGTAATGGAGATTCTAGAAAGGCAGAAACACTGAAATCTACACTACAACTCAGTGTATGACAAAACTATTTGGAAGCAAAAGTAATTAAGGGTTACCTTGTGCAGCCTGTAGATGTTCTGCATTAAGAAGCGGTAGGCGTTGTACCAGGGGAGGAAGACATCTTTGAGCACATCCCGGACACCCTCCTCTTTAAAGCGCAGGTTTTCAGCTCTAACCACTGGGGAGTTTATCAGGTACAGCCTTTAAAAATGCACGAGAAATCAGTCATTGGGAAGGGAATTGAATCAAACCAATACATTTGAAGGAAAACTGTACCCCAGAACCTTGCAGGTCTCTAAAATATTGCAGGTATGGGACCGGTTATCCAAAATGCTTGGAACCTGGGGTTTTCAAAAAAGGGGGTTTTCCATAATTTGGATCTCCATACCTTAAGGTTGCTAAAAGTGACTCAAACATTAAATAAACCCAATAGGGTTGTTTTACCTCTGATAAGGTTTAATTACTTCTTAAGTTCAATCAAATACAAGGTAATGTTTTGTTATTACAGAGAAAAAGAGAATACATTTAAACATTTTTAATTACTTGATTAAAATGGAGTGCTGTAATTCTGAACTCTCGGGTTAAACAGGTTTTCGTATACCTGTATATTACATAATGTAAACTAAATACAGGCTATTACAGAATCAATAATGAATACTATTATAGAATCTAGAGAATGTCTGCTGGGGTAAAGACATTTGAAATTAGTCTCTTTATATCTCTAAAATTCAGAAGTCAACCTGGAATTGGTGACAAATCCAGGTTATCAGACTTAAAGGGATCCTGTCATCGGAAAACATGTTTTTTTCAAAATGCACCAGTTAATAGTGCTACTCCAGCAGAATTCTGCACTGAAATCCATTTCTCAAAAGAGCAAACATTTTTTTATAATCAATTTTGAAATCTGACATGGGGCTAGACATTTTGTCAATTTCCCAGCTGCCCCTGGTCATGTGACTTGTGCCTGCACTTCAAGAGAGAAATGCTTTCTGGCAGGCTGCTGTTTTTCCTTCTCAATGTAACTGAAGGAGTCTCAGTGGGACATGGGTTTTTACTATTGAGTGCTGTTCTTAGATCTACCAGGCAGCTGTTATCTTGTGTTAGGGAGCTGTTATCTGGTTACCTTCCCATTGTTCTTTTGTTTGGCTGCTGGGGAGGGAAAGGGAGGGGGGTGATATCACTCCAACTTGCAGTACAGCAGTAAAGAGTGATTGAAGTTTATCAGAGCATAAGTCACATGACTTGGGGCAGATTTCAAAATTGAATATAAAAAAATCTGTTTGCTCTTTTGAGAAATGGATTTCAGTGCAGAATTCTGCTGGAGCAGCACTATTAACTGATTCATTTTGAAATTTTTTTTTTTACCCATGACAGTATCCCTTTAAGGGCAAGACAGAGGTGGCATTTTTACGTTGCGTTTTTAAAAAAGGTCAGTCGGGTGTAAATACTCAACTGCACTGCCACTGAAACCATGTGCAAAAACGCTCTATGCCAATTCTCACAGGGCGCTTGTAAGCCGAAATCCGCCATGGGACGCCAGTATTGCAGTTTTTCAGCAGAAACGCCAAGACATCAAGAAACTACCAAATCAATAGACTCTATGGGATCTGTAAGTTTGAAACCACACTTTACGTAAACACGCAGCGTATTTTAAATATGGCATCCAAATTCTCGCGAGATAAATGATGCATATACGTTTATACGGTGAATTAGGCTGGTGACGTAATTATGTTGAGTATTGACGATCATTCCTGCTCCATGTAAATAGCTTTTCTATTGCTAAATAGCTTTTTTATTTTCTATTTCCAGCCAGCGGAATTATGGGGAACGAGAGCAATGAGAAGTGCATGTTGGGAAAAGAAACCTACGTGCTGAAAAACGCATGTTGACGGTCACTTGTGGTTTCAGTGGCGTATTTACATCCGACAGAGCTTTTTTAAAAATGCAGAGTAAAAACCCAACATCTGGCCTTACCCTAAGACTTATCTTGTAACATTTCCTTTTTGCCTTATAAAGGTGGCATCACTTTACACATATTTTAGCAAAATTACAATCTGCATCTTCCTTCTGCATATCCTTTTTTATCAGTAGCCTATGCCGACCCAGATGTCAAACAGAGAATTAACTGCCATTCTTTCCTTTAAGGATGAGATTAGACAGATGTGCATTTTCCCATGGGGTAAGGAGCCAAATAAGTGATCACTGTGAATGTATTCTTCCCTCTAATGGCAAGGAAAGCCCTGTTGTATCCTGGAACATCAGTTCTTCCACCCATCTTTATAAACAGTGCTTGACTCTATAAGGTTAATGAGTCGGTATTTGGCAGCACACAAGGGAAACAAAAGCAACAAGAGAACATACAAGGCATCACTTTTCAAAAGTAAAACATAATAAATGGAATCTATAAAGGGGGCAAGTAAGGTAGCACTGACAGAAACAACTAGGGGAAATATCAAGATGTTTGAATTGGATTACTGGTGTGGTTTCCTTATCATAACCTTTTAAGCACAGGGGGATTATTAAAGGGCTCTTCTAAAGAAGACTATAATAAAATAAAGCAAATCACATAACCAGTTAGAGCATTTTAGAAAAAGGTAATTACAAGCATGTGATTTAGTTATAAAAAGTCAGGCTAAATGCAGGATTTTGGATTAGAAGAATTTTCTATGGACATGTCTAAACCTCTGCACCTCCAAATGGCGTGAACATAAAACTCTAGATATACTGCTTTTACTAAATTAGAAAATCCATATTAAATAAATGGCATTGGGAGAGGTAAAAATGGACATATCTCTGTAACGGTTTGCCTAAGAAGTAAAATATTGCTGCAGCACTAAACTTCCATATGAAAAGCAGTGCAAGGCATTTATACTATGCAGCTTATCCTTTCAACACCTGGGTTATTATAAATAGCTTTATTTCCAGGTATAACTGATAGAATGTAAAAACTGGAGGTAAGGAATGATGAACTTTAGGGCAAGAAAGCATTGGGATATTGTTGCTGTAAGAAAAGGATGCACAGCATTTAAGTTGGTACGATCCAAACCACATGGATATTTTATTGGCAGGCAGCTGGTGTCAGATAAGGACATCTCTATACCTGAAGAAATCTCAGCGATAATGTGCTTTAATTGCTCCCAACAGGAATACTTGTTTTAAGAGAAACAAGAAAGTTTGTCTTGCATCTTTTACTTGAGAACAAACATCTACTGAATTATGGGAAATACTGATCAGCCTGCATAAAAAAAAAGATGAGGGGTGCCCATGGGCGCCTTTTACTTATTGAAACAGCTCAATTTGTTCAACTGTATTGAGCTCCTGTACTGGACTATACATCCGCAACTTGCTGTGTTAGCATCACTTACTTTTGTAAGCACTAAATTATGTGTATTCACTGTCGAGGCAGCATGTTCCTTACACAAACTCTAATATTAGCTGAATTTTAGATGTCAATAAGAGGTAGTAGAGGCCCATCTGCATTTTTGGTACAGATCATTTATCCAGAAACCCGTTATCCAGAAAGCTCAGAATTAACAGAAAGGCAGTCTCCCATGACTCCATTATAGTCAAATAATCCAAATTTTTAAAAATGATTTCCTTTTTCCCTGTACTACTATAAGTTGATCCCAACTAAAATATAATTAATCCTTATTTGAGGCAAACCCAGCTTATTGGGTTTATTTAACGTTTACATGAATTTCAAAGAGATTTAAGGTATGAAGAATCCAAATTCCAGAAAGATGTTATCTGGAAAACCCCATATCCCAAGTATTCTGGATAACAGGTCTCATACCTGTACTATTACAATCCGTGTCATGCAGATCCATATATGTCAGCTAGCAACTGCATATCATTTTCATGACGGACATACACAGAGCAAAGGTGAGGTTTGGAGCAAGTTTAGAATGAATGTAATAGAACTAAAATGCCTATATATATATTCATTAAATAATAATAATATTTTTTTTTATATAAAGTGTCTGCATTCTAAAATAAAAAACCTGGAACATTTTAAATAGAAAATTTATAAAGCAAAAATATGATTTTTTAATTTTTATTTTTTAATTCTGACCTGAGTGCATCCGATCCATAAGCGTTTATCACTTGCATTGGGTCAGGGTAATTCTTCTTACTTTTGCTCATTTTTTGCCCATCACTGAAACAAAACAAAGTTAACTAGCACATTAATACATACTGCAAAACATCAGTGGAACTGCCAGCACCTTAAGGCTAAAATATGGACCCGGAGGGAACCAATGATTGTTTTCTAAAATATGGATATATACTTTTCATTTTCCAAAATTTCATTCTGTCTTAGGAGAACTGCAAATCTCCCATTGCAATCAACAGCTTGAAAATACTTAGAACTGTGCAGATTCCAGTGGGACATATTGTTCCATGTAATTATAGGCCATGCATGGATTAATGGCTCTTCTGTTTGGTCTTTTCATCAAACACAGAGCAAGTAGCCATGGGCATGTCCTCACTAATTTGGCAACTTTTATGTGCAGGCCAAACAGACAGGTCACATGAGATTTACCCATGTTTAGTAACCCTTGCCAATTCACTTTACAGTTTAAGTTCCATATTTTAGTTCTCCTTTTTACATTAATGTAAATATTTTGACAGTGTTTTGCTGCGACTCTGTAGCTAAAGTGTCAATATAATGATTTGTCACCTCTATCCAATCGACATTCATAGCTTTTATTAGATTAGCGTTATTGTACGTGGAGCTGCTTCTTTTCATGTGTGTAAATTTGATCTCAGAATATTCTTAGACTGTTATTAATAATTAAATACAGAATGACGTTCTTGGAATCAAAGATTTTTTAGAGAGAGGTTTCACTTATATAACTGCATTCGTTTTATTTATCCGTGTCAATCAGGTAAGTGTTTTCTTTCCTTATGGCTAGTAATTAGGGGTAATTACAGCAACCAACAACCAAGTTATGGATTAAGCGGGCCATAGACGCAAAAATCCGATCGTACGAATCGAGGATTCATACGATTTTCGGCCCGTGTGTGGAGAGCCCCGTCATTTTTTTGTCCGGCGGAGATCGTCGTTTGGTCAATCGGACAGGTTAGAAAATTTGTCGGCTGCTGATAATATCTCTGCATGTATTGCCGATCGTACGATTTTCAGTGAGAAACTGTCACCAGCTTTGTCGGACATAACTTTCGTACGATTGCTGTCAGGGGCAGAACATCGGCTGATTGGTTCTTTAACGACTCTATTTGATCTGACTGGTAAGACTTTGATCTGAATGGTTAGTGGCAGGTCGGGAGATGGGGAAGCTCGATCGTATGATGATTCGTACGATCGGATCTTTGCATCTATGGCCAGCTTTAGCCAGGAACCTTCCCCAAAACAAACCTATTGATCTACTCACCTGGCCAGCACCAGCCCATTCACTATAACATTCTTGAACGGAGGTTGCCCAAAGAGAGCACTGGAAAGCACTAACAGGGTGTAGAACCTAAAGAAATGGTGGTAGGGAAAAGAAAAGAATAAAATAAGAGGGAGAGCAGATGACAATAAATCAACGTATTATACTATATTAGTATTTGCATAAATAGACGTGGCATAAAATGTTCCTTGCATGTCCATTAAACATTAGTGCTACAATTACATCAGCATTATACATGACAATTCACAAAAAGATTATCCTTGAAAGCACTCGCGTTCATCTGAACATTTATCATGTGTTTACAACAAATGCAGCAATGTTTACTATGTATTTGCATCTGATTTTTAAATACAGGTATAGGATCTATAATCCGGAATGCTTGGGACCTGGGGTTTTCTTAAAGAGGACCGGTCACCCAGACATAAAAAGCTGTATAATAAAAGTCCTTTTCAAATTATACATGAAATCCATTTTCTATTTTTTATTACAGTGTTCATATCTGTTTTAAGCTTGTTTAAAAAATTTCAGCTGTCAATCAAATAGCGTCTGCCCCTCCTCTATGCCTTAGGCATAGAGGTGGGGCAGACAATTACTTTCACTTTCCATTCAGCACTTTCTAGATGTCACTGCTCTCCACACATTCTCTTCACCGTTTAATTGTGTAACCAGTGCATGGGGATGGACATCAGGTCCCCCATTCTGGTGCACAAACAAGATTTTGAAATGATACAAGGCTTGTCTTGTCCACAAAATGGCTCCTGCCTGCTTTGCTGAATTCCCAGACTGAAGGAAACAAGATTCAAATAATTTATATAGTGTAACTTAAGTTCATTGTGCTTGACTAATGTGATAAAATCAGATCTTGAATAATTTTTTTGGGTGACGGGTCCCCTTTAATAAGTAATATTTCCATAATATGGATACTTCAAGTCTACTAAAAATCATTCGAACATTAAATAAACCTCATAGCATTACTTTGGCAACAATATGGATGTATGCAGCCTTGTTTACCATCAAGTACAAAGATACTGTTTTATTACAGTGAAAAGGGAATTTCAAAGTTAGAATTTTTTGCTTAAAATGGGCTCTGTAGATAATAGGAGAAGGCCTTCCCTTTCTGGATACTGGGTTTACAAATTATGGATCCTATACCTGTACTGCTTTGTTCTCTGCATGCCTTTGCTGGACCATCATTCCTTACCATTGTTCACTTTAGTGATAAATGATGCATATTAGTGCTATAGAACTCAAACCCTACAATGTTAGATTTTCCATTTTATTGGAGTGCCATGATCAGAAATTCCAAAATTGAGCCAGAGGTTAAATAAAAGAAATTCAATAATAATAATTAAACCTGAAATGCATGGAATGAAACCGCAGGTACAGTCAAAGAAATTAAATTTAAGTGCAGCTAGAGTACAGGTTTCCTACACTGCGACACTCGGCATTTTATAGCTGGCTAGGAATTGGGCTGATTTAAAGTAGCTGTCACATGTATTTCCAGACACAACAAGGACTATATTGTAGTTAAGCTTCATAATTGATTAGATCCATTACAATCCAGCTGTGCGCGAAAGGTAAGATGGCATACATTCATACATGAAGAGCTCAGTATTGGTTGTACTTACCACCCCCTGGTTTGATCAATACCCTCTGCAATGAAGTCAGCAGGGAAACAATCTTCAAACTCTCTTCTGTTCTCAAATGGGTAGTGCACCTGGGCATAAGGCATGCTACCGCTCTCAAACCAGCAATCAAACACCTCTGTCACCCGTTTCAGGGCACCTTTCCCACGGCGTGAGGGAATAGTGAGGTGATCCACACTAAATGAAAGCATAAAGGCAATATCAGCAGATGGGTCTCTTGCAGACATACATTTGTTGAGAGAAACTGGCGAGAAGGCCCAATGGACAATCTTATGGCCATAGAATTCTGATTACTTGTGGAATGTAACCCCATGCACTTCTGGGTTAGCAACAGATAACTTTATTCTAAGCCATCAATTCATATGCAGCCATAAACTGATCATTCTAATAATAAAGCAGGGGCTTCCCTTGGCCAAGAGTGACAAAGCATAATACCCGAACCACTGTGTGATACCAACTTGGTTCTAAGAAACATAGTGCTCAGTCTAACATGTGCTCAGTCTAACCTGCGCTGTGGCGTTCACCAGCTGCTAGAAATACCCTTGTGCCAGCGCTTGGTCTAACCCACAATCTGAAGTTGACCAGCTGCTGTAAATGCTAAAAAGCCAATATTTGTACACACAGAGAAAAATTGTTGGCGCATGGTTTGCCTTTAAAAAAAATTATTACAAAAAATTAGGTGTTCGTACCACTTTGGCCAAAATATGTAAGCTCACGTGCCATGTCAAGGTCCCTCATTGTAAGTTTTTAGTGCATTTAAAATCAAGTCCCCCAGCAAACAGGAAATTATTTATAGATGTTTGTTAATTGGCTGGGGCTAAAAAGCTCCTTGCACTTTCACTATAGCTGCTCCATGGTCTTATTACTTCGTCAAATGGGCTGCTGGGGGACTTGATTATAAATGCACTACAAACTTAGAATACCAATATATATTGGAGTAAATTAATTATTCACAGGTGGAGGTTAGTTGACTGGGGCTTAAAAGCTCCCTGCTTTCTCACTAGAGCTCCGGAGCTAAGGGTAAGTGCACAATTGTCCTACTACTCAGTCACATTGGTTGCTGGGGGACTTAATTATAAATGCACTACAAACTTCTAATGCTCACAAACAGTGTAGGACTCACGGACAACGAGGGGCCTTGATGTGGCACATGAGATTACATATTAAGTGTGGTATGTACCAACACCTCCTTTTTTGTAATAATTAGTTTTTAAGGCAAACAGTGCCCTCACAATTTTTCTCTTTCAGCTTGGTTCTAAGGCTGACCTTGATGCCATGTCATCGCCAATTAATGAATCTCAGCTAGCACTTCTATGTATTACCCAATAAAAAACAAGGTAAGGCAATTGTTTCTGTACAAATGCCTGGTGGATGAGATATTCACAGCAATTCTTCTTATTTTTCTGCTGAATCCATGATATTTAAAATCTATACTTTATCAAGCATTTGCATGCTATATGTTAAGAATAAATCAAACATTAAACTCATTACCAGAACAGTATATTTCTGTTATGCAAGGTTTCTGATGAACATCATTTCGTAGAGTCGGTTGCCAAAGAGGATGAATAGCAGATGTATTAAATGTATCAATGATACATGCAATCAGTTCAATACTATAAACCTACAATTTTCCTTAAATAATTTGGTTTCATTTATATGGATTTCTAAGTGTTGAGCAATCACTCTGCCAATGCTGAGGGGTTATTACTGGCAGAACACATTTTAGTTATAGATGAACAATTTATATGCAACTTTGTAATTGGTCTTCATACTTTTTGTTGTTGTTTGTCTGCAAGTGTAAATATTTAAGCTCTAACAACCAGATAGCAGTTAAAATTTCAAGTTGAAGAGATGCAAAACAAATATATTTATTTGTACACAAACCCCACTAATTGTCTCAATATACTGAGTTTTATATCACAGTAAAATGTGATTTGGATAAAATGGAGTCTATGGGGCAAATTTACTAAAGGGCGAAGTGACTAATGTGGGCAAAAGCTAGCTAGAAGGAGAGACTTCAGAGGTACTTCGCGCCCTAACGTATGGCGAATTTGCGCTCAGGCGAAGTGCAATAGAGTAGATAGGAGTTCCTCAAAAAACAGTTGAAAATTCCCAAAAAACGCTACCGTCTTTTCAGGGTGATAGGCTGAAAAATAGCATCAAATTTTTTTGGGGTAACCGGCTTCCCCTCTACGTTTCCTAACATATGGGACATAAACTATACACTGGGCTCATGTGTAGGGCATTATAACAACTTTATTTTATTTTATCAAGGTTTCTCGGGCTTTTGTAGTGTAATGTATTTGGTGAAACATATACGTCCATTGAACTTTAACTTCCCGCCATATGCAAATTAGCCAACGCTAGCGCAACTTCGCTTCGCTTGGCGCAGGAACGCTAGCGCAACTTCGCCAGCGTTTGGAGCCCTGGACGCAGTGAATTAGCGTTGTCCTGGAGAATCTACACTTGGCAAAGTGTTGCGGTGTGAGCAAAGCCATGGGAGATGACCTTCCCATAATTCAGAGTTTTCTGGATAATGGGTTTCCGGATCGATCTAATACTTGTATTGTGAGTCCATACCAAAGCTCAAATAACAGAGGCCCAAAACATGTGCTTTGAATCTTCGTATTGTGGTGGCCTTCTGATACAGAATCCCAAACCATAAATATGGAGCATTTACTTACTGAATTCTTTGTTCTTCCTTAAGAACTTGGTTTACATTGTCTGCCTATGCAACTACCCAAATGCAACATGTAACAATCAACATATTCAAGACCAAGATGCTAGGTATGTTGATTAATGAACTGGCCAAATTTATAGAATACTGACCTCTCCCTGTGCAGATCTGTCACTTTTATACCAGTTAACTCCTCTAGTTCAGCCAGAGATCCCACGCATACAACCTGCACAAAGAATGCATTTTATATAAATGCCTGAATCAGACAGTAGAAGGGGAGTCATTTCAGTGTGGAGACAGAGAAAACCAAAACAGGGACGATAGAAGAGACTAAAGCTTCAGAGCACAGGGGAGAGGTTACCATGGATCCAGACAGAAAAAGGCAAAAGCGCATTTTATACAAACAATATTTTAGTGATAATATACATGCAAAAAGTTGAACATTAAAGGACGGTGGGTAATAAAGATAAAATCTGGGAGAACAAGAAGAAATGACACTTGTAACTTGAGCAAACCAGTCAGGGGAGCAAGTGAGTGTGGTAAGCAAATTACTAATAGGCATTTACTTTAATATTACCATCCTTGATTTTTATTTCTGCTTACGTATTTTGCCATTAAAAAAAGGCCCAACAAAGCCATAATTCACTGGCCTTAAAAGTGGACACACACGTTGTTTTTATTACCATTTATTTTTTTCCCCATAATTTCAAAGCAAATGCACATTTGCGCCGGGGCAGCTGCAACATTTCTGGTGCTCTGCATTTATATGAAATTTGCATATGATACTTAAAGGGAATCTGTCATCATTTTAAACTTTTTTTTTTTGCATTTTTATAAAAAACAAACATCCATAAACACTGTCTGGCAAATAAAATGTTAATCCACAAATCCATGCATAAGTTATTTTAGTTTGTATTTTGTCATGGGGGCTTCCATTTCTGCTCATTACACATTCATCCTGTGCTGCTCTAACAGCAGGCACAGCATTACCTGTGTGCTTGGAGGCAGCCACTCTGTAATGAAAAGCCAGGTCCCACTACGACATGAGAATCCAGCTGTACACTCCCCCTCCCCTCTCTGCCCACGTTGGAGGAGAGAGGTCACATGGTTTGCAGGGAAGCAATTACTTTCACTTTCCTATGTCCTGCTCTACAGCTGCACTAGCAGCCCCTCCTCCCACAGACACTATCAAAGCTCCTGCCATTCTGTAAGTTTGATCTCTGCTTTCCTTTGGAGGGGGGAGCTTTCTCTCCTTGCTGCCTTCCTAGTTAGTTTTACTGGTTACTAGATGAGGTAAAGGAGCTGTGAGTTCCCTCTGCTATCCACCTCACACACACCTTGCTCCTTTCCTGCCTGCAATACTTCTTTTTTCATTAACTACTTACTGTCTCCTTTCTCCTGAGCTATTTTATCCCTTCCTAGCCTTCCTCCTAAGTTTTCCTGGTTTTCAAGTATGTCCTTATTTTATCCTTTTTCATACCTCCCAACATTTTGGAAGTAAAAAGAGGGACAAAAAATTTTTTCCCGCACGTAGCGCAGCAAATTTTTATGACCACACCCCTTTATGTTTTTGTGTCTCAAAATTGTTACAAAGTATCTTATTTGCACCTGTTAGCTGTTCTGGGCTCTCTGCTAAAAGCCAATTAAGTGAGAAACTTTGTTTCTTTTTCTGGCTGGTCAGTGCATAGAAAAGAGGGACTTTCCAGTACAAATGAGGGACTGCAGGTTGAGCTGTCAAAAGAGGGACTGTCCCTCCGAAAAAGGGACAGTTGGGAGGTATGCTTTTTTCTATTCCCTGTCATCAGTCCTGGGAGTGTACTCCTGTGTTTCATTTTTGTGTAAACAAATATAAATAAACTATCTATATAAAATATTTTTTCCAGTGCCCAAAATGAATTGTGTGTGTATATATATTTATTTATTTTTGAAACTTATTTCAGTCCTTCTGAAGTGGTGTCAGTGAGAGCTTATCTTGATTCCTGCCTATTGTTCAATTGACAGGCTCAGCAGACAAGGCTCTATTTACATTACAGCAGCAGCTTGTAGGAGGGAGGGGTAATGACATCACTCCAACTTGCAGTGCAGGAGTAAAGTGTGACTGAAGTTTATCAGAGCACAAGTCACATGACCTGAGGGCAGCTGGGAAATGTCAAAATGTCTAGCCCCATAGCAAATTTTAAAATTAGATATAAAAAAATCAATTTCTTGTTTTGAAAAATGGATTTCAATGCAGGATTCTGCTGTAGTAGCACTATTAACTGATACATTTTGTAAAAAAAACATTTTTTTTCCACGACAGTATCCCTTTAAGTTGCAAAGCTGCCCCACTGGAATTACTGCCACATTCAAGATGTTCCCAGTCCACATTTCCCCTGTATCAAGAGACCCACTTGTTTGCAATTAATCAGAACTGACTAGAGGGATACAAAGTACTTAGCACAAGTAAATGTGAGGAGTGTGTTGGCAAGCCAATGAATTAATGAATAGCATCAATTTTATTTGTGACCCCCGCTGGTGGTTCTGATTGTAAATAGGCCTTAAAGAATTTGCCTAGGCATCTTGTAGATCTCTATCAACTAATTACCAAAAGAACCAAAGTTCACATTTTTAATACTAATGTGAAAGCAAGTGAAACTTGGAAGGTCACACAACCTATTAGCACAAAAATCCAGATCTTTGGAAACAGGTGCCTACGGAGTCTTATGAATATAAAATGGCTGGAAAAAGTGACAAATGAAGAACTGTGGAAAAACACTAACCAGCTACCAATAGAAATTCAGTTAAGGAAAAAGAAGTGGGGTTGGATAGGCCACACACACAGGAAGGGAGAGGAATCTATAGAAAGAAGAGCCCTAGAATGGAATCCACAGGGATCAAGAAGAAGGGGACAGCATTGAAAAACATGGAGAAGATCAGTGGAAGAAAAAATTATAAAGATGGGAAAACATGGAATGAGATCAAGAGAATAGCAACAAATAGATCTGAATGGAGAGTCTTCCCAGATGCCCTATACTCCACTGGGAGTCGAAGGAACAGATGATGATGATGATATCAACTAATTAAAGAAGGGAGGCAACTGTTCTGAGAGAAGTTCCATTTAAAACGTATTGCAGCTGAATATTACTTGCAGTAATACTTTTCATTTCTTCTGCAGAGACCTTTTCCAACCAGCAGTAAATAAAAAAAAATAGGTTTTTCTCTGGTGGAGATCAAGCATATACGCTCTAAACCAGGGATCTGCAACCTTGGCTCTCCAGCTGTTAAGGAACTACAAGTCCCACAATGCAATGAAGGAGTCTAATGAAGGAGTCTAAAGGCAAATGCATTGTGGGACTTGTAGTTCCTTAACATCTGGAGAGCCAAGTCTAAACTGATCAGTTCCTTGCTACAAATGTGCATGCTTGTGGCTGGCAAATAGCATGTAGTATAAATAGTGTGTCTGCCCTAATTACTTAATTATGTTCTCATAATTGCCTCATGGGCACACAAGTGAATCGGTAAGGTAACCCCTTATTGCAGAGAAAGATTCAGTTATGCAATAAATAGACTAGCTTACCTCTTCAAAGTCCTCACTGACCCACAGAGGTATGGGGGTACCCCAGTAACGGTTCCTGGAGATGGCCCAGTCACGTGCATCCTTCAGCCAGTTTCCAAAACGCTTCTCCCTCACAAACTCAGGAACCCTGGAGAAATATAAAAATAAAAAATATACATAAAATGTAAACAATAATTACGCATGTGAAAGGAACCATAACTATTGTTTTTAGTACAAACACGGCTCATTTTTTAATCTCAGTTACATCATTCTTACTAGGCTTCTCTAGAAGTGCAATACTGTGTTGGGAGATCCCTTTGCTACATTTTATAAGCTGACATTACTTGGTCATTAATCCATCACTCCATATTAAGATATCAAAGCTATGCCGATTTGTTCTTTCTTGAATACCTAACCTCACGCTTACCCATACATTTCTTGTGTTCTTCTACTTACTAACCATATATTCTAACCATCAATGCGGCAAATTCAATAAAGGGCAAATTTTCACCTCGGAAGGCTTCGCACCACTTTGTCAGATGTTAATTCTCAGAGCATACGCTAATTCATCTAAATGCAAAGTTGCTGAACGCTGGCGAAGTTTCACTAGCGTAAATTCATCAGCGTTTCATAGTGCACTTTTCCTGACGTTCATTTCTGCCTAGCAAAACTTTGTTAGAACTCTTACACTTAGTTCAATTTGTACAGGGAGGATACATATATGTCATATAGACTGCTTTATTGAAGATTTTGGTGCAAATGCTTGATGTTGCCACTTATTAATAATGTCCAAGGAAGCAAAATAAAGACAAAAGAGATCCTCTAATATCCTAGACATTAGCCCACCCTAAAACAAATATGGCATGACCCTTAAATGGTTAAAAAAAATATTAAAACAAAAATATTTAACAGTTATAAGAGCAATTGTTTGTTCGGCCAAATCCAAAGACAGTTTTAAGAGATTTTGGACAATGCCCATTTGGTCTCTTAAAGGGATACTGTCATGGGGAAAAAAAACATTTTTCAAAGTTAATCAGTTAATAGTGCTGCTCCAGCAGAATTCTGCACTAAAATCCACATTTCAAAAGAGAAAACAGATTTTTTTTATATTCAATTTTGAAATCTGACATGGGGCTAGACATATTGTCAATTTTCCAGCTGCCCCAAGTCATGTGACTTATGCTCTGATAAATTTCAATCACTCTTTACTGCTGTACTGCAAGTTGGAGTGATATCACCCCTTCCCTTTTCCCCCCCAGCAGCCAAACAAAAGAACAATCGGAAGGTAACCAGATAACAGCTCCCTAACACAAGATAACAGCTGCCTGGTAGATCTAAGAACAACACTCAATAGTAAAAACCCATCTCTCACTGAGACACATGCAGTTACATTGAGAAGGAAAAACAGCAGCCTGCCAGAAAGCATTTGTCTCCTAAAGTGCAGGCACAAGTCACATGACCTGGGGCAGCTGGGAAATTGACAAAATGTCTAGCCCCATGTCAGATTTCAAAATTGAATATAAAAAAATCTGTTTGCTCTTTTGGGAAATGGATTTCAGTGCAGAATTCTGCTGGAGTAGCACTATTAACTGATTCATTTTGAAAAAAACATGTTTTCCGATAACAGGATACCTTTAAATTATCTAGGAAGCTCAGCCTGAATGTCAATTGGAGGAAGAGTCAGGGTAAACATTTATGCACTGCTCTAGATACTCATGTTACTTTGTCTGAATGACTGATACTGCAGTGTTTTGAATGAACAAATGAATGAATGGGCAAGCAGACTCGGGAGGGCAACCCAATTTCGACCACATCTCTCCCTCAAAGGACCAGGCAAATTGAAACACTCTATGTGCCCCGAGCCAAAGTATACTTTGATACTAAAATCATTTAATGGCTTAATGTTGTGCTCTGCCTAGCAGCAACTGGGTCTGAACAGCAGCATCCACATTCCCCAACGCTACCCTATTTGCCTCTTACTGTTAATTAAACACAGAGTAGATGCATTAAAACTGACTAGAGCTGGTGTATCATTTCTCATTTATTTATTTTGTGTCTTTCCATTGTAATTAATTTAGATCACAGTTCTGTTTCTTCTTTGATATGAAAGAGTCTATTCTTGTTCATCAGTGTAAAAAAATGATCTGCTGTCATTCAATGTTCTATAACAATAAAACACGAAAACTTCTAAGCAGAAAAGAAGGTAGTGGGACTACAAAAGGGGACATCTTGGGTGACAAATCTTCACTGCTAAAAGGCTGTAATGGCCTCGGTGTCACGACCGGCACCCAATACCAGAACAAGTGCCAAGCACCCTGGTCTCGGCTTCACCAGTAGTGTGACCACGGTTGGGCTTCAGGACGAGCCCTCAGCTTACTTGGGTGCCACCTGGACTTAACGAGGGGTACAAGGCGAGATGTTCTGCCTGGCAAAGGGGCACGGCTGTTAGCAGAGTCTTTTGGGCCGAAGGTCACTTACAAATGGAGCAGGCAAGAGAATCGTCAGACAGGCAAGGTCGAGGCAGTCAGAAATCAAGAATCGTCAGGCAGGCAAGGGTCAAACCGGGTTGTCAATCAAGGGGTTAAGCAAGAAGAGTTGTCGTAGGCAGGCAAGGGTCAGGATACAGAATGCAGAATAGTCAGGAACAGGCTGGGTCAAACACGGGTAATCAAACAGACTAGATACAGAACAGATCAGACGCACAAGGCTCAGGAACCACTAAAACAAGTTCTATCACAGGCACTGGCTGGGAGTATGAATGGGCCTTAAATACCTTCAAATTTTGCGCCAAAACGTGCGCTGGCGTACCTGTACCTTTAAGAGGTGCCCAGGCGAGCCACGTGCGCCCTAGAAATCAAGATGGCGCTGGATCCGGCACAGCAGAACCACGCGGCGGGCGACCCCGCCGCACAGGTAATATTATTACACTCGGGCTGGTAAAAAAAGCTAAAAACTTATGGGTGAGTGCTTCTAGCTTTTTTGTAGTTTTTTTTTTGTTCTCCTTAAAAATATAATTAACAAATTATATTTTTCTTTATCTCGGCAAAATTACATTTGGAATTATCACCTGCCTAGGGCAGCTGTAAACCACAGGATACCCTTGTTCCAGGATGTGCTGTGCCATGACCCCAAGATCTAATTGGTGCACAGCATATGTTTGAAGAGCAAAATCACTTATGAAACAGATATGTGTTCATATGTGGGCATACGTATGTTTCACTGGGGAAGAGACTGACATGAACGATGAGCAATCTCCGCAAGGAGCTGCATAACATGATGACGCTATATAAAGGGTAATAAATATAGTGTGTCTTTATATCAGTTAGGGCCACATAAGAGGATTGTTAGCCCACCAACTCCTTATAGTTTATTTAGGTCAGCCTCCCAAGCAGCACAACGACTTACAGCTTTGCCAAGTTCATTCAAAGTTTCCCTTCTTGCTTTTAATGTCAGATTGATGGACTAGTTACAAAACTAATTAGGAAACCAATTACACAGAGATATCGTTTTCTTGGCAGAGGCACCTTATTTCTCGTGTGCTGAATGTCCCCCTAGCTAGAGAAAGAAATGGGTTATTACATGAGCTGCCAGGAAGCAGAGCGGACCTTCCTCCTCCTCCTCCTGCAGCCCTATTATTACTCTTATTCCCTCAGGTTAATCAGAGATGAAAGGCAGTGGCCTCTATTTCGGGTGCTGAAGCAGGTACTCCTGGGAAGCTAAACAGGGGGCCCCTAATTAGGTTCATTAATTCAATTCTCTCTCTGCCTTGAAGGAATTTAGAGGACAAATTGTCCAATGGCATGTAAAACATTACAGGGGTAGCATAGTGCAGCGGCATCTTCACACCGCACTAATGAGATTAAATTATGGCAGATCTTACAACAATATCATGCCCAATACCCACACTAAAGGCGTTTTCTTTGCATCTTTATTTCTCAGAGCACTGTTTGTTCTGCACAGAGTTTTCTCCTACCAAAAGATTGCCTTCCCAATAAGGCTCGCAATCTAAGCAGGAACATTTTCAGAAGGGAAATGTGTAACAATGCCAATATAGACCAAGTAAAGACAAACTATAAAAGGACTATAACACCAATTAAGATAGGCAACCTGAGGCTATTCAGTTTCAACAACTACAGGTATGGGACCTGCAATCCAGAATGCTTGGGACATGGGGTATACCGGATAATGGATCTTTCCATAATTTTGATCTTCATGCCTTAAGTCTACTAGAAAATCATGTAAACATTAAATAAAGCCTGCTTTTGTTACCAATAAGGATTAATTATATTTTGGTTTGGATAAAGTACATAATAATAGATGTCATGCCTGTACTAGCTGCAGAATGACAGGGGGTGCCATGAAATGTTTGGGTAAGTGCTGCAAGCTGACCATTCCTGATATAAATTATGAGAATACTTGTTACTTTAATAACTTGCATTCTCAATTTGATGCAAAGAAACCACAATCTGGCCACCTAGTTGTAGGGTCAGTGTCCCTGGTCCCTTATCAAAATAACCAGAGACAATAGTAGTTGAAGCAGAGACAAAAGTAAAATCACGAGAGGGAGCCACTCACACTTAACTGTTGAACTTGGCTGAAGTCCTTCTTCATGAAAACAGACACCAGCTTGGAGTAGTGTGTGTTGGGTGCCATGCCACAGTTCTTTCTTGCAGCACACCACTTACTTATCACTGCAGGGTACATTCATATCCCAGACTGCTTCCAGGGCAATTATAGCTTCCAGGTTATGTGTAGGGAAGCACACCAACTAATTCATCTCATTTTATTGCAGAAGGTGGAACTGGTGGAAGAGACACCAGGAAGAAGAACAAGCTCAGGTAACAGGTGAGTGACTAGAACCACTGAGGTGGGGGGTGCCTAGCAACTCTTCAGCCCCTTTTCCTTCTCTTTTAACAAGATGCATAAATGATGCTCAACCGATACTTAGGTTACAAAAGGCAGTACCAGACCAAATCTGAGCACCGTGAGAGACAATATTTTTGTGGTTTTTAAATAATTTAGCTTTTTACTCATTCTTTAACATACTAAATGTAACTACAAAAACCCCTGGTAATATTTTATTGTGCAGTAACTATGATTAAATGACAGTTGGGTTGATAAAACAGCAACTTAATGCTTACTTAGAAGTATTTTATAAGGGTTTAATGATTTTCAGACCGCATGAGAGATGACAGCGGCACTGCAGCTGAAAGCAAATATAATAAAACAGGACTGGTGCCGAACCATTTCCATGTACAGGTATGGGATCCGTTATCTGGAAACCGGTTATCCAGAAAGTTCCAAATTACTGAAAGGCCGTCTCCCAAAGACTCCATTTTATCAAAATAATCCAAATTTTTTAAAATGATTTCCTTTTTTCTACTTAATAATAAAAGTGTACCTTGTACTTGATCCAAACTAAGAAATAATTAATCTGTATTGGAAGCAAACCAGGCTATTGGGTTTATTTAATGTTTATATGATTTTGTAGTAAACTTAAGATACGAAGATCCAGATTACAAAAAGTTATCCGAAAAAAAACCCAGGTCCTGGGCATTCTGGATAACAGGTCCCATACATGTACCACATAGGATGGGGTTGGTCTCCTGAGTTGGGCCTAGAGCAATGGAAAGAGGACCTGGCTTAAAATGCTTCAAGGTTAAATCTAGCATGAATGGGCATTTTCTCATATGGATACTTTTGGAACACTGAACTTTATTTTATTTGAATATATCCTTGTTAAGCACTAACATCTTAAATGCTGCTTGAACCCCAACAATAATAAATATGACAGAAACAGTTGATATCTTGTGTCAAATGCTTTAATTTTTCAGAGTTGTTTGTCCTTTATTCACACAAAACAAGTTGGCACTGTATTTAGTAAGCTAGGTTTGTCTGCCCACACAGACACTCAATCTCCCATACTTGAGCCTGATAGCGTGCCAAGCCAGGCACAAATCTGCAGCCTGCACAGTAAACAACTTTCCCCAGGAATAAATGCTGCAGTGTCCTTCTAAAGTGTAACACAAAGCCTGCGCCCTGATATCACCCATACGGTGCGACTAAAGAAGCTGAACGATTGAACTGCAATAGGCCATGCTATGCCATTTCACTGAATCAAATGGGGAGAAAATGGGGTCTGCACCCAAATATTTGATCCTTCCTCCCGAGCAGGAATTTAGAGAGTCAGTAGAACACAGACAATTTCTTCAATTCTCCTGTTGCACTGTTTTATATATGCAATAGCCCCACTCAGCCCATTTGCACAAGCTGCAGCCATATGTTAAGTCTACATTAAAACTACTTTGCAGCATTCTTACCAGTAACACTGACTGTTGTTCTGAAGAAGTTTGTCAACCATGTGTTCAACTCTTACAAACCAGCTGGGAACAGCCTTGTAAATGAGAGGTGTATCCGACCTGGGAAGAGAGAAAAGTTGAATGCATGAGGGATGTCAGTAGTGAAAACGGCAACTCTCATCAATCCCACATCCTAGATTCCTGCATTGGGTTGGGTACCCGCAGAATATCCACAGAGTGGTCGGTTTCAGGCAAAAAGATTGCTTAGCCATGCGGGCAGTCTGCAGATAACCAGGCTGGGTAACCAACAAAGGTGTGGATTTTGATCCATACCACCCTTCCTTGTGGTTCTTCCAGGTTTTTAATTTTTTTGTGAAGATTCGGCACCGGAGTGACTGGTCAAATGTGATGTCACTTCTGGTTCCACATGTCCCCCGAGTTGGAAGATTAGTTGGTCTATTGCGGGTCGGGTCAGGTAGTGGGAACTTGCGGGTCAAATTACAGGTTTCAAAAAAATGGACCTGCGCATGATTTTACCACATGCTACAAGCTCCAGCACCAAAATGAAATATTGCATAGTAAATAACTACAGCATTACAAAATATACTCTGTTTGGGTAAAGGTGAACACCTAATCTGCCCATACAATGCGTTCCATATTCATAGGGAAAATAACCAATGCCTATTTACCATTACAATCAACTAAGCTCCTGTATTGCTGTAAACTGCAGACTACTAACAATAACCCTGCTCATGCGGTTTTGTACTTCCCCGTATATTCCTGAACAGAGATTGTGAGCTTACCTCCAACAGAAAGGGTAGTTGTGTTTGTACGAGCTGCTGTGCACCAGTCGACCCTGCTCCTTCAGCAGCTTTATGATGTTTTTATCAGCATCCTGCAAATACCAATATGTTTGTCAACACTGCTCTTTTTTTTTTTTTTTAGTCTTGTGAATAAGGTGTAAGAAAGATGCAAACAGTAAAGCCCCTTTGGGAAGAATAAAAGTCTTAAAGTGCAGAAGTGGAATTGGCAGCAACCAGAGGAAAGGAGAATACATCATCAACCAAATATGTTTAATAAAAACAATGCTTTGTTCACACAGGAACATCCTAATTGAATCCGTTAGAATTCTAAGAGAATAATTGCCTACCATTATTATTCTCTTCAAAAACTAGGGCAAGTAAATTATCAGATGCACAATCATTTCAGGGTATATGCACTTTCATCTGTAGAAATATATTCATTTATTAGAAATTAATAACAGGTTAGATGTTTATAGTTAAAGCTGTGGCCTTCTGATCACCTGCTCAAAATCTGCACTTTAAGCAACAATTTACCTATGGGGCTCTATGTTAAATCAACCAATTTTCTACTAGGAGGCAGCATTTCCTCTAGTTTTCATGTGCCAAAGGATGTTCCAAAATGAAATCGGTGAAACGTGTTTCAACAAAGAGCAGGTTTAATCAGCACACTTACTACTGTAAAGATAAAGCAGAGAAGCAGATTCTTTATCTGCGTTCTAACATTTTAATATTCATTCTAACATTTTAATTTTCTCAAGCCAGCATTATGCATGTTACAAGTGTTATCTTACGTCAGTGCAGCCACAGAGCTAGCATATTAAAAGCTAGACAATACATGGTAGGCTGTTTTCTCTAGTCAAGCAATATCCGATTTTAGAGAAGCATCATCCTGATATGAATTGTTAAGAGATGGAGGAAAAAGGTGTGGAGAGAGAGAAACACATTCATGCATAGGTTCAGATTAATTTTGCAACCTTGACATACTGTCCTGCAAAGTCAGTCACTTCCTTGGTAAAACAGCCAGATGCATCAACTGGGCACACAGGAACGGAATCTTTCTGAATGATATTGAAGTCCATACAGACCCTGTAATCATCCTAAGAGAGAAATGAACATCATTTAAACCACACTGGGGGCCCATTTACTTTACCTTGAGTGAAGGAATAGAATAAAAAATACTTTGAATTTCGAATGATTTTTTTGGCTACTTCAACCTTCAACTACGACTTCGAATCAAACGATTCAAACTAAAAATTGTTCGAATATTCAACCATTCGATAGTCGAAGTACTGTCTTTTTAAAAAAAAAACTTTGACCCCCTAGTTAGCCACCTAAAACCTACCGAAGTCAATGTTAGCCTATGGAGAAGGTCCCCATAGGCTTTGCATTTTGTTTGGTCGAAGAAAAATCGTTCAAAGGATTTTTCGTTTGATTCAACTATTCGCAGTAAATCCTTTGACTTCGATATTCGAAGTCGAAGGATTTACATTCGACAGTCGAATATCGAGGGTTAATTAACCCTCGATATTCGACCCTAGGTAAATCTGCCCCTGGGTGTCTAAGCATGTATAGCAATTAAAGGAGCAGCAGGTGGTGTGTGCCTTTTACAAATAAATGATATATAGCAGGGTAAAACTATTAAAAGCATAAAAACAAAGGGACAACATGCAAGATTTCAGAGGTCTCGTGTGCAGACCCCGACTACTGAAAAGGGACACATATATTTAAAGGGATTGTTCACCTTCCAAACACTTTAAGTTCAATTGTTTTCAGGTTGTTCCTCAGAAATAAAGACTTTTTCAATTACTTTCAATTATTTATTTTTTACCGTTTTTTCCAAAATCTAAGTTCAAAGTTTAGCGTTCGTGTCTCTGGTGTTTCAGTCTGGCAGCTCAGTAATTCAGGTGCAGACTCTAAACTGTTACAATTTTGCAACATTTAGGGTTTTTTTTTTATCAAGGTCCGAATTTATCTCAGTATTTCGAATATCAAACTTTGTGCAATTCCGAATTCCTGAATGGACCTTATATATGAAGAACAAAGCCCGAAAAAAAAAAGTTAGGCAAACTTTGGAGCTTTCCACGAAAATTCCAAATTGTTTGGAGTTTTCTGCTAAAACTACGATTTCTTCAGAGTTTTCAGCGCCGAAACCCCAAAATTATTGGATATTGGTACGGACATCAGCGCAGACATTGGGACCTTCCCCATTGACTTATACAGGACCTCAAGAGCTCTCAGATGCCGAGGTTTCAGGTTAAGAGTTTTTAGACCATCGGACTTTAATAAATCTCCAAAAATTTAGGTTTTTTTTTTTTTGCTCTGAAAACTACGAATTATTCAAGGTTCGGATATTCGGACCTTGATATATAACCCCCATAGTTGATACATTTCTCAGCAGCATCTCTGGAGTATTGGCAACTGTATCAATTCCATCTGCTGCCTGTAATGAAATTCAGGGATTCTGCTGAACAGGGCCCAAACTAAAAAATGTATCAACTAAATGTATAAATTTAGAACAGGGTCGGCGACTCCCCCTCTCAGAGCTGCTTTAGAAGGTAAAACATGACACGTTACATTTGAATATTAGAAAAACAATCACCCCTATGGTGTTGGTATTATCTCAATACAATACTTTTGATAAAACAGGTTCCCAAATTGTATTCGTTTTAGAAACAGACTGCAAAGTGTCAGGGTGGAAATGCCAACACATACAGTCATATGAAAAAGTTTGGGAACTCCTCTCAGCCTGCATAATAATTTACTCCACTTTCAACAAAAAAGATAACAGTGGTATGTCTTTCATTTCCCAGGAACATCGGAGTACTGTGTTGTTTTCTGAACAAAGATTTTTAGTGACGCAGTATTCAGTTGTATGAAATTATATCAAATGTGAAAAACTGGCTGTGCAAAAATTTGTAATTTTGCTCATTTGAATGCATGTAACTGCTCAATACTGATTACTGACAACACCAAATTGGTTGGATTAGCTTGATAAGCCTTGAATGTCATATTAGGCAGGTGTGTCCAATCATGAGAAAGGGTATTTAGGGTGGCCAATTGCAAGTTGTGCTTCTGTTTGACTCTCCTCGGAAGAGTGTCAGCATGGGATCCTCAAAGCAACTCTCAAAATATCTGAAAACAAAGGTTATTCAGTATCATGATTTTGGAGAAGGCTACAAAAATCTCAGAGGATTAAACTGTCGGTTTCAACTGTAAGGAATGTGATCAGTAAATGAAAAGCCACAGGCACAGTTGCTGTAAAACCCAGGCCCGGCAGGCCAAGAAAAATATAGAAGCGGCATATGCGGAGGATTGTGAGAATGGTTACAGACAACACAAAGATCACCTCCAAAGACCTGCAAGAACACCTTGCTGAAGATGGTGTATCTGTATCGTTCTACAATTCAGAGCAATTTGCACAAAGAACATCTGTATGGCAGGGTGATGAGAAAGAAGCCCTTTCTAAACTCACGCAAACACAAACAGAGTCGCGTGTTGTATGCAAAAGCTCATTTGGAACAAAGTGCTTTGGACTGGTCAGACAAAAATTGAGTTATTTATTCATAACAAAAAGCCCTTTGCTTGGGGGAAGAAGAACACTGCATTCCAAGAAAAACACCTGCTACCTACTGTCAAATTTGGTGGAGGTTCCATCATGCTGTGGTGCTAGTTCAGGGACTACTGGGGCCCTTGTTAAAGTTGAGGGTTGGATGAATTCAACCCAATATCAACAAATCCTTCAGGATAATGTTCAAGCATCAGTCACAAAGTTGAAGTTATGCAGGGGTTGGATATTCCAACAAAACAATGACCCTAAACACACTTGGAAATCTCCAAAGGTATTTATGCAGAGGGAGAACTACAATATTCTGGAATCACCGTCACAGTCCCCCGACTTGAATATCATCGAAAATCTATGGGAAGATTTGAAGCAGGCTGTCCATGCTCGGCAGCCATCAAATTTAACTGAACTGGAGAGATTTTGTATGGACAAATGGTCAAAAATACCGCCATCCAGAATCCAGACACTCATCAAAGGCTATAGGAGGTGTCTAGAGGCTGTTACATTTGCAAAAGGAGGCTCAACTAAGTATTTATGTAATATCTCTGTTGGGGTGCCCAAATGTATGCACCTGTCTAATTTTGTTATGATTTATATTGCATATTTTCTGTTAATCCAATAAACTTTATGTCACTGCTGAAATACTACCATTTCCATAAGGCATTTTATATATTAAAAGGAAGTTGCTACTTTGAAAGCTCCGCCAATGATAAAGAAAACTGCAAAGAATTAAGAGGAGGTTCCCAAAATTTCATATGACTGTATATGAGCAGTATATAAAATATTTACACGCAGAAGACAGATTCCTGGTGGGTCCTTTGCCCTGGGTGCTGAAGCTTTGAAAGGGGCAACTGGCATTACAAATGCACCAGCTATAAGAGGGATACATGTTAATAAATTTATACCCATGGAAAGCTATTATTGGCTACTTTTGGTTGCCTATGGAAGGTAAGGAAAAGGTGGTTTATCCATCCAGCAAGTACGCTTAGGCTAAATCTGCAATTTGGGCCAGCTATAACCAGCAGTTTCTTGCATTAATCTCTGGGACATCAGATTTAGCATTCCATGACATTTAGATTTATCCGATTAGATTTGCTAAAGCAAATAATGCATTAAACCCTGCCAGGTTGCCATTGTCTGTTGTTCTTGAGAAGTCTCGTATTCCTTCATCAGATTATCTCCTTCCTAGATTCGTAATATTATCACACAACTCAGTGGGTGCCATAGCAAACAAAATTAGGACAAAGAAAGAAATTATTGTTTGATTTATTGTGGCAATAATATAGAAAGTATGGTTACAATATGGGCAATATTAAAAAATGTAAATAAAGTTCTCAAGTAAAATTCTCAAAACAATCTCTAACTAGGGATGTGTTGGTTTAAAAAGAAAGGATGAGTGTGAGATTTCTGGTCCTATTACATCTGCCTACTGAAGTTGAATTTAAATTACCGTATAGGCATTGCAATCTCCTGACATTCTACTGCCACCTAATGGATACCAGTGGTATAAGGAGACTTAAAGAGGTTGTTCACCAGTGGCGTAACTACCGAGGAAGCAGGCCCCGCAGTCGCGTGGGGGCCCGGGGGTACAGGGGGCCTGGTGGGGGCCTGCTTCCGCAGTAGTATGCACGACCAGCAGAAGCTGTTTCGGTGAATCCAGCGGTCTCTAGGACCGCTCCGCCGTCCTGTCTTCCATCGTGGCTCTGCCCCTCCCACTCCTCTCCTCTGTTCTCGGCACTGCTGCTGTCTCCTTTGTGAGTGTCCCAGCTCAGTATGTAGTATGTATGCAGTAGCGTTATTAAGACCCTAGCGGGGGGGGGGGGGGGGAGTCCTGGTCCTGTCCTGTTCTGAAGGGGGGGGGGGGGAGTCCTGTCCTGTTCTGAAGGTGGGGGGGGGGGGGGAGTCCTGTCCTGTTCTGAAGGGGGGGGTCCTGTCCTGTTCTGAAGGGGGGGGTAGTCCTGTCCTGTTCTGAAGGGGGGAAGTCCTGTCCTGTTCTGAAGGGGGGTAGGGTAGTCCTGTCTTGTCCTGAAGGGGGGGTATTCCTGTCCTGTTCTGAAGGGGGGGGGGGGGGAGTCCTGTCCTGTTCTGAAGGGGGGGGGGGAGTCCTGTCTTGTTCTGAAGGGGGGTGGGGTAGTCCTGTCCTGTTCTGAAGGGGGGTGGGGTAGTCCTGTCCTGTTCTGAAGGGGGGTGGGGTAGTCCTGTCCTGTTCTGAAGGGGGGTGGGGTAGTCCTATCCTGTTCTGAAGGGGGGGGGGGGAAGTCCTGAATGGCCCAAGTCCACCTCCGCATTGCAGAGTCACCAGGTGGCTTCTTTACACCACTGCTCAGTGCCCTGCTAGTGACTCACAAACACCTATAATCTTCTAGCTCAGCCCAGGATACAAACAGTGCGCGGGAAAACCAAGGCTACACTCCTCATTATATATAATGTACCCCGATGTGTGCTGCCTGGCCCCACTCCTGCTGGGGACTTGTGCCTTTTGCCTCCTGCCTACCCCGTCACATGCCACTTGGAGGTAGGGGTAACAGATGCTGCTTAGCTCAGGCTTTTACCAACTGCACAGCAAGGCCCCCGTTCCGGCAGATCCTACCGGGGACTGTCCCCCCTTCACCCAGGACACAAGCCAAGTAACTCCCTAAAGCAAGAGCAATGGCCAGGATGGAGGGTGAGCAATAAGCACTACGGGAACAAGCTATGTGGGTACTACAGGTGCCAAGGTGAGGGATTAATAGCTAGCTACTGGCATGATGATTTTTGTGTTTTGTGAGGCATTTGAGACATTGCATTTAATCCCATTAATTAAAAATTAC